>CM028133.1:563037500-563745000 GCA_016271365.2 Neoceratodus forsteri
CAAGAGCTGTACACCTGTAAACCATGGTTGAAGAAAAAATAGCCACTTCACAGTCTCTATGGCAATTGCTTCATTGTGCAAACATGAGGTGGCAAATTATATGAAGTGTAGTAAATAAGAGCCACAAATGAGCAGATTGCTACCTTAGAAAAAATGCTCAACATTTTGTGCCCCTCACCTGACCTTTTGCTGGGATTGCTCTTAATTATTTATTTATTTAAAAGGTACAAAATGTCTGGTGGAGAACTATAAACCTATGTCTATTCTTGGTAAGCTTGCAAAAGTCTTGGAGAAGCTGGTTTATAAACAGGTTCAAGATTACTTGGAGCTCCATCACCTATTTTCTGATGTACAACATGGGTTCAGGAAAAACTCATGGTACTGTTTGGACACAGCACTTGTTCATTTAACTTCCGACGTTTTAGGAGCAATGGACCATGGTCTTGCAACAGGTGCCCTATTCTTGGACTTAACGAACACATTTTATCTAGTGAACCATGATCTCCTTCTTACTAAGCTGGGCCATCTAGGTCTAGATACCCATGTCTGCAACTGGTTTCAACATTATATGCAGGATAGAAAACAGCTGGTAAACTAGAAAGGTACCATGTCCTAATTGAAGTGAAACTAGCATACTCTACTCCCTGCTTTGCATTTAAATTAACCAAATTGGATTCTCTGACCAGCCCCATGGGGTTTCTACAGTACAAAACTAACATATGGGCACTTAGCTCATCAGCCTGCCCTACCCATGAGGTCCCTAAACCAGTTAATCATTGTGTTCTCCAAGGGTCCATTCTTGGACCTCTGCTCTTTTCAATATTTATAAATAATATGCCTAAACATTGTAGGGGATGCCAAGATCCAACTCTACGCAGATGATGCTGTTAATTATATGAGTTCTAGTGACATTAACCAGATTAACCTTGACCTAAATGCAGACTTCAGAACTCTAGAAAAGTGTCTAGTGGACAATAAACTAGTCCTCAATGTAAAGAGCTCCAAGGCAATGCTATTTGGACTGAGACATCTGGGAAGCAAGAGAAATAACCTTCTCCACCTAACCTAGATTAACAGCACTAGACTGGAAGTCTGAGTCCATAAAGTATCTTGTTATATATCTAGACCAGGAGCTCACACTGAAATCTCATGTGGAGGCAATTATGAAGTCCCTCCATGAAAAACTAGGGCTTCTATACAGACTCTGTGGGTACCTCAGCAAAGAAGAATGTCAGACCATCACCATGAGTACCCTTCATCCAGTGCTACTATTTACTGTAGTGCCTCAGTCCTACAACCTCTCAGAGGTGCTGAGTTCTGTAAAGTTAAAGTGCTTTACCATAAAATTGCTTGTTTTGCCACTGCTGCACATCCTCAACAACACCATTGTAACATACTTAACTCCTTAAATTGGCCATTAATTGAAGTGAAACTAGCATACTCTACTCCCTGCTTTGCATTTAAATTAACCAAATTGGATTCTCTGACCAGTCTCAAGGGGTTACTACAGTGCAAAACTAATATATGGGCACTTAGCTCATCAGCCTGCCCTATCCATGAGGTCCCAAGGTCCAGAACTTGTGCAGAAGATAGATCTTTTGCTATATCCGCCCCTATCCTCTGGAACAGTCAGCCATCAGAGGAGACTCACTCTACTTCTCTAAATGAGTTCAAGAATGCCCTGAAATCACACTTACTGGAGATAAGTAGGTGCAGATACAACTGATACCTTGCATGCTCTTCATAGAACTTACTAGCTATTCATCTTAAAAAAATTTATTTACCCATCTTACACATTCAATGTCTCTTAACCCTGCCTGGAATATTACTAGCTTACTACATCTCATTCTTATACTCCTCACTAGTGATGTTACCCCCTTTTGGGGTTACTTGCTTTTGCTCACATACAGCATAAGTATGCGCTGTTGTTTTCCATCTCAGCCTCTCCACTCCTTTAGAGGTGCTCATCTTATGTATACTTTGTGTCCGTTTTTCAAAATTGTAAACGTGTGGTTGCTTACCTACCTTGATTTGTTAACTAGTACTTCTCAGCTGACCCTAAATGTTTTTGATGGTTGTTCATTTGTCATAGAATGTATTATGTTTTCTCAAATGTAATCTGTATTATTGAATGTAATTATCTTCAGGTCACCCCTGAAGAAGGGACATTATGTCTTAGTGGGCTTACCCGGTAAACAAATTAATTTTTTATATCCACTTTATTTATCCTCCTGTGCAGCCAGCACTCTGCCCTACATCCAGCCACTGCTCCACTTCCCCCAACAGCCCCCTGGGGTGTCTCACATAACCAGCTGGCATTTGCTGCTGAACCCATGAGAAGGACCCCCGGTCTCTGTGCCCGGCCAGGATCCAATACCGGCATGTCTGGTAACCCCCGGGCTGCCGCTGAGCTCAGGAAGCTGCAGCCATCAAGCTGCCATGAGTGATGCTGCTGTTTTCCTCCTATTGTAAGTCCCTGAAGTGCAGACATGCCATGACATTGGCACACAATGTGCTTATGTCTACTGCACTTCCCCTTCACTGCACCAGCTCTAGCAGTGCCCCTATCATCACCAGGGGCCGCTACAGCATGGTTGAACCCTGGATCCCTCCCCAGAATAGGAGAGCAGTCCTTCATATGTTCAATCCTATCCCTCCCCTACAGACCCATAGCAACCAGGGCTTGTGTCTGAACCAGGGTCATCAGTGCAGTGTGAGGTGTGGCATCCAGGGTCTCAACCCTCAGTGCCAATGGGTCAGCTCGGTAAACAAATTTCAATAAATAAATACATTTTTGAAACTTAAAAAAATGATTGCCATCATCAACAATGTCATCCTTGTTATCACCTTATTAGAGCAATAAAAATATCTAGGGACTTCTTTGGCCAGGACACATCATCTGACTGTGCATTAAGTGCCTAGTAGTGCATGGTTATGTACCAGATGTCATTTCTATCCCCCCCAAAAAGAAATACTTATGAGCCATTTTATAAGCAGAATAAGTCACTTCAGGGTTTATGCTATGCTAGCAATAACACATGACAGGGGTTGCATTATGCTAGACATCTGCATGCTCTGGCCACATTGTGATGCATGATGCCACATGCCAAGTGTCTTCAACCACCCAGAAAGTGTGGAGATCTAGCATAAGGCACATCCTGGAGTGTGCAACTATGCTTATAAAATGGGCTTTTAAAAAAACAGGTTAACTATTAAAATAATAATTTAAACATATATAAAAGTTGCAATTAATGTGCTTTTTTACTGTGAAATAGTCTGTTCCACCTACCAGGACAGTATTGCATGTACAGCTTTTCCTTAGGTGTTTTGACCTAATGGGCAGTCCTTAGTTGTAGTTTTGTGGTGCTGTACTAGTGGACCACCCCGCACTACAGAACCAAGGATCCAAGAGTACCATGGCTGCTTCACAGTGCAAGCATGTGCATGAGCCATATCGGGAGTTTAAAAAGGTGGTAAAACAGACTCCTAACAACCCTGAATGAAAAAAGTACATTTATTACAAGTACTGTTTTTTTTTTATTTTGTATTATTTGGACTGTTTGTGTGGGAAGACGGTGTCGATTATGTATGTTTTTGGCTTGGGTTCAAAATAACAATGATTGCTAAGGGAGGGGGAGAAATGGTGACCAAAGCCTTTTTAAAACTTTTACTGATTACCAGATTGAACATGTGGCAAGCTAAATCACCACACAGTCATGTGATAGGTCTCAGCCAATCATGGGTTTTTATTCTAGCTGCCTTTTTTGTAAAGGATTTTAAGGCACTTCTCAAGAGCATAAGGGCACTGTCTTCAGATCATGTTTTACTTCACCCCTGGAGTGTGCATTAAAATTCTGTGATGTACCATGTCATGGCACTGTATATTGCTTATATATTGGAGTCCTATTCTACATCTTCAACATCTGAAGAAGAACCAGATGGGAATTGAAGCAGAAGTTGTGATGTAGTCTTTTATTTAGTATGTGGCAGCAGAGCTGTGTTGTTTTTGTGTGGAATCAGGTGACTACTCGTTTTTATGAATGTGAGCCTCTGTCAATTGTTGGTTATACATTTGTCCATTTGTATGGCTGTGGTAGAGCCTACAACCATATTGCTTTAGCTTGAAAAGGAGGTTCCGTGGAACACATTTTTTAGTAGTTTTTGGTGTATTCTTCCATAACACTGCAAATCCCTATGGCAGTTAAAAAAATACTCCCTTCTTTCTTTTTAGAAAGGTGGACACAGAACTCCAAGCTGCTTTTCTCTGAGAGCAAATGTGCACACTTTCCAAACAAATCTAAATACCTTTAAAATTGTTTAAGGAGCACAAAAACAACCAGTGTGAAAGTTGTTCAGGGCATAACGACCTTTTAGATGAGGGTAGACACTAATCTGAATTCTTTATATTTTGTAAAATATGATCTTCCAAACAACCCCATTTTTTTCTCTCTCTGAGTGAACACAGTAGGAGTCATGCCAAACAAATGTAAATATTTTGGAAAGTATACAAGTTACCGATATTCAACCAACATGAACGTTGTTCAGAACACAATGACCGTTCAAATGAGGGTAGTCACTAATTTGAATTCATTAGATGTATTTAAATATAGCCATCCAAAAGATGAAAATTGTGAAGAAAAATGAAACTTCAGGTAATCAGATGGCCATAGTTTAAAACATATAATTAGTGCAGCTTATTGAATAGGCTCAATTGAAACATATTTTTGTCCTGAACAGTTTTAATATGTTTTTATCTGTAACTTGTAAACTTTTAGAGATATTTACGTTTGTTTAGCATAACTCCCATTGCACATCTAAATAGCCTGTTTTGCAAATCACTATTCCAGTTAAGTGAAATTCTAAACCAGATCACCTTGTTTATCTCTTTGTCATGCCTAATTTAAAAGGGACAGGAATTGATTACTTATGTGCAGTTGTTTGAAATGTCTCTATTTTCATAAATTACATTTATATCTGTAAAGGATTGCTGTGCCTAAATAAAGTTGAAGCTGTCAGTTGTGTTTTATATTGTTTTCTTTGTATGAACAATATTCTGTACAGTTCCTTTCATGGAACCAAGAATTTGGAGGTTTGACTATGTCACCTCATGTTTTCGGAACCATGAGCACTGTACTGATAAGTTTCTGCTAACATTTCTGAAATTGTGAAGCCACAAAAAAGCTTGTTACCATATTGTTCCTTGTAACACAAGATCTACAGAAACAGATGATTTGATACATTTTATTGGAACAACTGAGTTGTTACAAAAGAACACAGGTGCTTCTAGCTTTTGAATTACACAGAATCCTTTGTCAGAAAACACTGGCAGTTGTTTTAGAAGAACATACTTTCTCAAAACCCAGACCATACAAAAAAAACCAGATGAAAAGTTGTTAAGGACCCCACTGGTTAAAACTGCATTCAAAAAAATAACATACCCATATAAAGACAGCAAGAGTTCCATCAAAAGAAAGCTATCCCAAGATCAAATGACTCTGACTTGAACATTCACTCCCTGAGAAAAGCTATAAATCAACTGAAGTTTCATTTTAAAATCCTGTATGTGTGCCTGTGCTAGCATTAGTAAATGACAATCATTAAAAACCACAAGGAAAAATAAGCTTAAAGAGAAGCTGACAACTTCAGGAGAACTTTAGCAAAACATAATTTTTAGATAAAGTTCAGCTTGTATTTCACATTAGTTCTTTATTCCTCCTCCCCATTATTTATTGCTGAGGTCAATTGCATGAAATCAGGATTGTTGCTCTTGAAGAGTTTATTTCTGTTGCTGTCTCCCTATCTGAGGTCATAATTCACTGCTTGTGACATCACAGTTACTCTCATGGCAACAGATTGTGATGTCACAACAGAGCATTATGACTTGAAGTAAGGAGTAAGCTATAGAGGCAGATCAACTTTAAATTAACTGTAAGGGATAAAAATCATGTATTCATGCACATTTCCTCAATAATACATAATGGGGAGAAAAAAGCTAGAATGCTGTATATATGGAATACAGGCAGAATTTTACCTACTTATGTTTTTCAAAGTATTCTTTCAGGCATCAGTAGTTCTTTCAGCAATACATAGTAAATAATGTTAAAAGTCTTATACATATGAAAACATCTATGTTTTAAGTAAAAAATAGGTTAGAAGACAACCTGACCTAGTGTAAATTAAGCATTCACCAGCTGTTTCACACTATGGTGTCAATCAAATTTTCACAGTGTTCTGTTCAGATACATTTTTCTTAAACTCCGTGTACAATTTAAGCAATAATGCTCGACAGGGTGGGCGGTATTGGGCAATACTGGACCGGCCAGGGGCGACGAGTCTGACGCCTATGTGGAGGGTCTATAGCCCTTGGCCGTCCGTATTGCCCATACCGCCCACCCTGGAGGGCATTATTGCGTTTAGAAAATGGGCATCATTGTAAATTTTTATTAACTTGTAAGAAAAAAGAAGAAATTTGTTTGTAAATATAGACAAAGACTACAAAAAATATATAGTTTTGATTAAATAGTCCCTGTCATTTTCCGCTGTTCTGTCTGCTGTTGCACCCCTCCAGCCATTCCCTGCTGTTGCACCCCCCCAGCCATTCCCTTCTGTTGTCCCACTTCTGAAGCGACACACATATATTGTACCACAGTCCCCCAGCTGCCATCATAGTGTAGAGGTTTAAAAGTAATCATATTTCTTACTTCAGTCCTCTGTCCCCTACAAAGTCTTTCGTCGCTGTAACTCCTATGGCTTTCACCCTCGGTCGCGCATTCCTGATTCTGGACTTCCTGGTTATGCGATGCAGGGTCAAGGCTGTCCGTGACCCGCGGACCCTGCATCGCATAACCAGGAAGTGCAGAGTCACAAATGCGCGGACCGAGGGTGAAAGCCGAGGAGTTACAGCGCAAAAGACTTTATCGGGTACAGCAACGGACACAGTAGTTAAGGGACAGTTTTGTTTGTTTCGCTTTAACGTGTTCAGTTCCACGGCAGGTGGGGACGGTGGTGTACGATATTTTTTTTTGTCGGTTAGCTAGAAAATGGCGGTTCGATAGATGCCAACTCGGTGCCCAAAGATATTTTATGGTAATGGGGCACCTCGAATTGGCACATCTTTCGGAGCGGGCGTCTATTGATACTTAATGTACCCCAGTGTGAAGGCTTTCAGCCAATGAAATTGAAGCAAGTGTCTAGCCCATTTTCTAAAGGTCCATATTACTCATGAATAGTCAAATGTAGACTGTCTTAAACATGATATATCTGCAATTCTGTAACAAGTGACTTGTGTATATGTATATTCAACACCCAAACCTAACACAGACCCCCTTGTAATTGAGATACTGCTCTCCTAATATGTCCATGTATTAACTTGTGTCCATATGTACCTAATCTGCTGTTATATTAAACAACAGTTCTATAAATCTAAAACCAAAGCAAAACACAACTGGCAGCTTAAATAGGGATCCTTTAGAAGTATGCATATAATTTATGAAAACAGATACATTTCAAACACCTGCATATAAGTAATAAAATCCTGTCCCCCTTAACTCATTTAAACCAATAGTATGTTTAGAACATTGGAGACAGAACTCCAAACTGCTTTTCATTGAGAATCTTCCTAAGGCACTGTGCAGAATTCTTAGCAAATGTGCACTCATTCCAAACTAATCTAAATATCTTTAGCACTAGTCCAGGTGCACAAAAACAACCAGTCTGAAAGTTGTTCAGGACAAAAAGACCTTTCAAATGAGGATAGTCACTAATCTAAATTCCTTATATTTTGTAACATATGGTCATCTTATTACCTGTATTTCCATTTTTGTTTTTACAAAATTCACATTTCTGATCACAATTTAAAAAAAATATAAATAATTTAGATTAGTGACTACGCTCATTTGAAAAGCCTTTTTGTCCTAAACACAAAAATGTAAATTAATGCACTTGGGACACAGAAATCCAGGGCAGAGCACAAAATGGGTGGGGTGGTATCGACAACATTAAGAAACCACACATTAAAAAAAAATCTTTTACAGTTGACAACTATTTAACAATATTATGCATCTATGGCTGCCACTGTACATCTGATGCAAACCCATAATCACGTTCCTCACTTGAAGCAAAAAGGGATGAGGGTGGAGGCCATAACTGACTCCTTGTTTTTTGTGTTAAAGGGGTCAGTTTTTTTACAGTAAAAGCAAGGAAAGGGGTCATTTCTAAAATGTGCAGACAAGCATGGGGACCACTTTCTTCAGAGCATGCCACCATTGACAGCTACCCCTTCAAGACTGCTACTATCCCCACCTAATACAGTCAGGGGAGAACCAGAAGTAGTCTACCAGCACTGAGATCAATATGGTTAAGGTGCTTTTACCAGAAATTACTGCTTAGAAATGAATGAAAAAGTGACTGAGATGATGAGCAAATCTTGGACCAGCTCTCTAGTTTGTTAATAGTCTTCAACTGAGTCTGATTTTTATGGCTGTGTTGAGCCAAGCTCCACAAATGTTATGCCATCATCAGATATGTATAAGAGCACTGTGGAAGCATATAATTGGACCACTGTCTGATGTACTGCCACAGTGCTCAAGCATAGTTTCCAGTGTTTCTATTTTTGCAGCCCTTTCCTTCTGTGGACCGCATAAACATATCCACTTCCTGGTGCATTACTTTTCCTTCCTGCACATCCAGAAGTGATGGCTGCCATGTGCAACATGGTGGCACTGACTTAAAGTGTGCATGCATGAGTATCATGCATATGTATGTGACCACCTGCCACCTTTGGCTAGCTGGCACCCCCTTAAAAGAACTACTGCCAACTACATGGCATACAATTATTTTCTTTTGGCAGAATTACACTCATGGTACCGGTCCTAGCATTGGAGTGCATACAAGGCTCATTATCTAGAGGATGGGATGGGGGTGGGGTACATACTAAAATGAACCTTTTTTATTTACAACCAGGTCCAAGGGAGAGGATGTAGGCATATGCTTGATGCTGAGGGGTCCCACCAACATTCACACTAGAAGCAACAAGTGGAATGTCCAAAGCAGTAACTGGTATTTTACAGTATGGTTTTATTTACTGATGTTACTTAAAGCAAGGGTGGTCCCCAAAAGGTTTGTCATTGCAGTACAGGCACATTCTGTTTTTCAGGACACTTTATTAGGCAGTACTGTTTTCCACAAAAACATCTCTAGCTGTCTTCCAAAGCATATATCTATGGGATGTTCCACACACTTTAAACATTTTCCACACATTTCCATTTCCAAAGTGTATATCTGTGGGATGTGCCACACACTTTAAAATCCTCCTGGTGAATGGTCTTTGCCCAGGGAATAGTAGTGCCCATCCACAAACCACTTAGCCTTGCCTCAAACTCCAGATGGCGTTCCTCCCATCCTTTGCCCCAGACAGCCTCTGCCATTCCTTCAGGGTTACACCAAATGAGTATCCAATCCCCAATGAATTGCTAAAGACTCCTAACTTTAACTTTAAATTCAGCACAGTTGTGGTAAAAGGGGTCCTGACTGGTGTGATCTAGCTTTATCTAGGGCACACACACCTTAGACAAGTCCCTCAGAGAACAGTCTCAAATTATGTACTCATTGATTAGTTGTTCCTTCCTCCCAGTCATGGAAAGAACAAAAGGCACCATTCTTTTTCTGGTAGATGTCAGATTCTACTCATTGTTCTTCCTTAAGGCAGCTGTGAACTTCAGGAACTTCCAGGGATTGCCCCATAGATCCACAAGAACTGCATTCGAACCCACTCCCCCTGGAGTGAAACTAACGAGTCCTGCAGGCAAACTGAAGATTTTACCAAACTAGGGTGAGAAATACCATGACTCCCTTTGACAAAGCCCCAGTAGCAGACCTCCTGAAACTCTGACTGCCACACTTGAACTTACTGATGAACATTCTAAGCTCCTCAAGAGCAGATGACTCTAAAATGGTTATGCTGCTGTGAGAGTTCTAAATGACATACTCATCCTTCTCTCTCAGGCTAGCTGAGTAAACAATGATGTCATTATGTAGAAAGCCCCTAACGAGTTCCCCACCTGCTGCCTTTTTCTACCTGCCTAAGACTAGGACTAATGGGATTCTAGTAACCCAAGGGGACTGTGTTGTTTCACGTAGTTATGCTAGCACCGCCATGTTGCACAATGCTGACTTACAAATTGCACATGTACATCTCATATGTGCAGTACTGCATTCACTGCAATATTATGACTGACTCCAGTGCAACAAAAGCACTCCATATACTCTTTTCACCACTCTTGCCACTCCTAAATGCTATCCACAGCTGTATTGTCTCTGACCAGAATTTGTTTACTAATGTTGGCCCCTAATGAACTGAACACCATTCTGGATCTGACACTAGAAGGAGAGCAGCACAAACAGTATATTGCCATGGAAGACAATTCCAGCCATCGCTGGACCTTTGCAGCCCCATACAAAAGAGGCTTCTCAGCAGTGTTAAAGTTCTTTGAGTCAGTCAGGTATGCCTCCAATATACATTCTGCACACATATCATGAACATCCTAGTTTTACTCATCCTCCAACTCAATACACAATTGTGTAATAGTGTCCTCGAAGGGTTGGAACTGCTACTAAGGGGACCTTTAGAGGTACTGGTGGCTATGATGATTTGCAAAGTGTCTATTAATGTGTCAGTGTCAGAATCAGAACTGGGATTATTTCCAAAGGATTGTGATTCCTGAGGTTTTGATCTTGTCCTAAGCTTGGATCGTTTTGCTGTCAGTTGCTGTACCTAAATTTCTTCAACTCCTGGAAAATTCATCTTACCCCTTCAAGACTTGGTAGGATTCAACATTTGTACTGCAGGTCTAATAAGTTGGCAACTTTGCACTCTGTGGATTCTTAGCTGGATTGCATAAAAGTATTATTATCTAATAATAGCTGTAAGTGTGCCACCAGTGTAGCACAAGCAGAATTGTCATTGACCTTCGACTGCTGATGCACATTCACAGTATCTGTCTCAGCAGGCACTGAAGTGGGATTGCTCAGCTTACAGATGCCAAGTGGCCACTAAGCACCTGACCGACATGTTCAGAAGGCTCTAAGATGAGATTTGAGCCATCCATGAGATGTTGCATCTCTGTCATTAAGCTTGTAGTAGCACCTGAGGAATCATAGGTGGTGTGAATGAGTACACTGTCAGACAGTGTTGTGTACTGAAACACATACTTAATCATGTAGTGGGTAGAACTGCAACCACCTCTTGTTACATGCAGTACTGAGGCAAGTTGTTTATTTTTTTATAGAGCTTTTTCTCACACTCAGTCAGCTCCAGAGGGCTCTCAGCCCTGCTCATTCCAACCCCACCCAGCATCTACAAGCCAGAATGACCACCCTTTGATGGTGGTCATAATGTGATACAGGAGTGGGGGCATGCAGAAAAGACTTCCTTAATCTGGATCCTTCCTTTTCTGTTTTCTTCCCAGTTCCCCATGCTGGGGCACACACATAGACATGCATACATGGAGTCACATACATGCCACAGAATCCCACAGCCTTCTCTCCCACTGCCCTCCTAGGACTGCTTTACCAACTGGCTTCCACAAGGTGGCAGTCATTCAGTAGAACATGCAGGTCCTCCCCCTCATAAAAGGAGAGCAGCTGTCAGGAGCTCAATCCTCTCCCTTCCCAGCCAACCCCCAGCAACTCAGTATCATGACCGAACACAGATCACCAGTGTGGTAGGAGGTAAGGCACCAGCTCTACAGCCCTCCATGCCACTGGGCTGGCTAGGCAGGTTATTTCTGTTTTGTAGCTTCCACATGTGCTGCATGGCCTTAGATGAGTGGCTGAATTAGCCAGAAATGTGGTGACACACATACAGCAACTCTTTTATAGCTGCTTGGTTGAGAATGTCCTGCACTACCATGTTAACACAATGTTCCATGCATGAAATTCTGTGTAATACACCATCCTCTATCACTTTAACAACATTTTTTCAATTACCACTAGCCATAAACAGTCTATTTATGGAATATGGGTGCAACCAACAAATCTATAGGGCAGCCAGAAACAATTGTACTCAACTTATTAGGAGTGCTAAAGCCTTATATCACAAGAGCCAACTAGAAAGCATCTGGGGGGATAGGAAGCAATTTTGGGAAAACCTAAAGGATCTCCTGGGTAAGGATGAGAAAAAGCAACCATTGTTGCTAAATTTAAATGGCTCAAACACCAGTGATCCATTCACCATAGCCGAGGAGTTTAACTGACTTAAGTTCAGTGATACTGGCTGACTACTTAAAGCACTCCTTAACTGACCTTAGCAGTGAACACCATGTAACAAAGCACCCCCATTTCTACTTTAAGTGGGTCACAGTGCAAGACACCCTGGGCTATGTAAAAAAAAGTCTTGGGGAAAACAAGACAAGGAAGTGACTCCGTTGACACGAAATTGGCTGTGCTTGTACTTCATGTGGTCACAATACCTATCTCCAAAATATTTAATAAATCTCTAGTACTGGCTAGATTTCTTGTAATTTTAAAGCAAGCATTAGTGACCCCCATTCACAAGAATAGAGACAGGACCTGCACTGCTAACTATAGGCCAATCTCCATCCTCTCCCCACTGTCAAAGACACTGGAGAGGCTAGTGGCTGACCAAATTATGGAATACATTCAGAAATACCAGCTGCAATGCACCAGCAGCATGGTTTTAGGAAAAACTACAGCACCATGATAGCCCTGGTCGACTTCACTGACTACGTCCATAAGGCCTTAGATGAGGGTAAGATGGTTGGCTCCATCTTTATCGACCTCACTAAGGTCTTCGATATGGTCAACCACCCTCTCCTTCTGAAACAACTGCAATCACTTGGTTTTGCCCCTAATGCTCTCCTTTGGTTTCAGGACTACCTATCCTCCAGGTCGAAAAGAGTTAAAATTGGCCATGCGATATCGCACTCCAAAACAGTATTGTTGGGAGTTCCTCAGAGATCCATCTTAGGCCAACTCTTGTTCAGCCTGTTCTTGAACACCCTCCCTGAAGTGTGTACCAGCAAAATTACATTATATGCAGATGATGCTGTAATCCTTAGCAGTCACTCTAAAGTAGCACCACTCCAATCTAAACTACAGTCTTTGTTCCATATGTTGGAAAAATGGTTTAGCTCCCAAAAGCTTTTACTAAACCATAAGAAAACAAAAGTAATACTCCTCGCCAGCCCTCAACCTAAAACGAGGAACCTCACATTAACAATCACTAATAATAAATTGGAACCTCTTGAACAGGTACACTCCTTTAAGTACCTAGGTGTCATGATTGACGACACACTCCCCCTTTGGACAACACATTGAATTAGTCATCAAGGCTGTAAATGCTAAGCTGGGCATCTTGTACAATTACAGGAAAAGCCTCATACCTGATGCTCTGAGGATCACCAGCTCCAACTCCATTATCTCAGTAATTGATTATGGCTTGGTAGTTTATTATATGGCACTAAAGAGATTTGAAACATCCCTAAATAAGGCATGCAGGCTGATGACTGATGCAGACCACCTCATACACACCTGTTCACTATATGAGCAGTGCAACCTGCTTTCATTCAGGGATAGGATAAGATTTCATACATGCCTGCTGGGGAGAAAAGTCATGCTTGGTGACACCCCTCCATGTGTTGCTGACCTGCTATCCATAAACAACACCAAATACAAAATCAGAGAGAATGAGAATAACATGTTCAGTGTCCCCTTCCAAAAGATAGCCCTGGAACAAAGGTCCTTCTCCTACTGAGCCCACTTTGGCTCAATGAGTTACCTGTGGCCCCTCACAAGGTTGCAACCCTAAAGATCTTCAAAACTGAGCTGAAACAGGTCGTTGTTACCAGGAATAACTGCCACTGCCAACCAAGAAACTGTGGCCCCTCTAGGATCAACTTGAGCCTCCCACCCTGAGTTTTCACTGTCTTCTGGGCTCATCACTGGTAACCCAGCATGCATTTGGCTACCCGACTCTCCCATCTCTCATAGTGAAATAAGCCTCCTAATGTAACACTTAACCCTTATTCCTCCTCTCCCTCACCCTCTCTCCCCCTCCCTCCTCCCTCTTCTTCCCTCTACCTCCTCCCTCTCACTCTCTCTCACCTCCCTCTCTCTCACTTCCACCACTATCACCTTCTCCCTTCTCTCCCCATCCCTTCCTCTCTCAATCCCCCTTCCTCCTCTCTAAATAATCTCTCCCCATACTGACCCTGTGTTCTACCATTCTGAATCTCAACATCTCCAGAAGGCAGTGACAGGGCCAAATCTGGCTGCTCTTATAGCCTTTGCTTATGTTACCTGAAGTTCATACTGAAACAGGCCTGCACTTTTCTGTATCTGTACTTCTTATGCAGTCTCCTCAAGTGTTGCCTTTGTTGAATGCATTGTAAATCATGTCTATGTTGTAAATGCATATTCTGTAACCATTGTATTATGAATTTTGTGGAACCTTTGTAAAAGAGTTCATACTCAAAGGTTGTTTCCAAATAATTCAAATAAATAAAATAAAAAAAAAACAAGAGTCAGGTTTGCCCAGCAGCTCAGCCAAGATGTTAGCCCAGTTGTGTGTTTGTTCTAATTGATAAAGATGCTTGCTGGCAAATGTCAGGGGATAGGATGTGAATGCAATTCCCAGACATGGTAAATAGAGCTACTGGCAGACCCAGCAGTCATGCATAAGAAAGACATATCAGAAGAAAGCCCGCAGCTCCATATGTCTGTGGTCAAGTGCATAGCATCAACTGTTGAGTGTGACAGTACATGTGACAGGCAGCATTCAATAGTATACTGGTACTTAGACACAGCTCAGTTCAAGAAATGTGTGTGCAAAGGAACTTTGCATTGTGAACAAGCTTTTTCCATCCTCTTCCTGCAGCCTGGATTCTCTGTAAAAGAGTATGGCATGAGATAAACTGTGAACATTTCTACTGATGCAACATTACATTGTCAGAGATAATCTCTGAGGCACTCCAAGTTCCTTACAACTGCAGCCTATCATAGGAATGCAGAATTCCCTGGACACTGTGTGATTATGCAGTAAAATTATGAAATGTGTCAATGATTGCACTGTTGTTGGCTAATGAATAAACCTTTTTTGACTGGAACTGTTTTTATTACCACTTTTTCACCAGAGTTGTATGACTGAGAATAAGCCATTGGTGACTCATGCTGTGATAACAAAAAGTGGTGGTATTTTCCTGAAACATTTCTCAAGTGGTATGGTCCCCGTGGGAAGGAAAAATAACAAATCCTGGGAGGCTTATGTACAAGTCCACAGGCAGAGCACTATACCTAGAAGCTAGTCTTGCAATAGCCACTGCTCACCAATCTCTTAAAATTCAGTATTTCATTTTATATAGCCCAAAAGGTCTCAATCACTTCATATGGCTTAAATATGGCTTCAATGAACAAACAGGATGGATTGAGTTGTTCTAAAACATTTGAAAAATAATAAGATATTGATGAAGTTAATGCATATGAAACCAATTGAGTAAATAAATATGTCAGTGTTGAGCCTAATGATACAATAAAAGTTTGAACAATAAAAGTTAAAAAGTAGGTAAATAGGTTTGAGACCCACCAGAACCATATATATAAAATATGAAGTATAACATGGGTGGCAGAGAGGGAGACAATATATGAATCAGAAAATGACACCATGACTGGCATGACATCCATCAACAGACCTTCCTACTAGGGAGACAACAATAGAAGAAGCAGAACGTTCTGGAACAAATACACAGTAGAAGACACAATATAGACTCCTCTTGTGGACATTGGCAATTTCTATTTTTTTTTACATAAGTGTGTTTCACTGGCAGTGTTACCAGAGGCTGACTGAGAAGAGTTACTGTACATTCAAGGTATTTTATACATTTAGATAGTTATATATTAAGGAAAGTCAGAAAAATTATTATTATTAAGTATATATTTCAAGAGTTAGACAATTTAACTACTTAGAAGTTACTGGCAGACGGGACACTGTCTGAGGCTTTTCATGAGAAACTAGTACACTGATGGGCAGTGCAGTCAGCTGAGGCTGACTGGTGGTTTAGAGTCAGGGCCATATTGTGATTGATTCTTTTTGTTGTTGTTTGTTTGTGTCTCTCTTTTTTGCAGTAGGTTAGGCTCCCACTCACCCTCCCCCATTCCCACCCATGTGTGCTCATTGCATTACATAGACCAGGACCCTATCTCCTGTTTCCTAACTGGGAAAAGGAAGGGGAGGGACCTATTTTATAGCAGCAGTACTAACCAAAACAATTGTAGATTTTTTTTCCTTTTCACTCTCTCAGCACAAACTGGTGACCAAACAAGTTACCACCCACTTTAGAGTTGAGCTTACCTAGCCACAGCAACCACACCCAACACACAGGAAATCTAAGCATATCTTACTACTGTGAACCAGCATTTCATTCAGCACAGGAGGAAAAATTCCTCTCTTTTGCCCAAAAAGGAAGCATTCAGACTCTCCCCAAACAGGAAATCTCCACTTTCTTTTGTCCGGGGCTCATACAACAGCCTTACCCACCAACTCCAGTAACGTACTAATTGGTAAGGCCATCTGTATAAAAATAATGGACATTGTCAGCAATGGGCATTGTGGGACTCTCTTCACTAGATCTTATTTGCACCATCCTGGCCACTGTCCCATCTGCTGGGCCATTGCTGACCTTACAGCTCAGCTTCAGGCAGCCTGGGCCCAAATACAAGAACTGCAGGGCAAAATGCATCATAACAGGCCATCATGATCTCCACCTCCAAAACATCAAGACCCAAGTGCCAACCACTACCTCAAACAGGACACAGGGTTAGAAGGTTGGAAGGAGGTCAGAAGGGGGAGGAGAGGCAATGTGGCCATGAAAAGGAAACATAACCACAAATGTAACACCATCATTCCTACAAAAAATAGATACTCACTGCTGGAAGTAGTCCCACATGCGGAACTCAGCAACATAGCAAACAAGCATCACACTGCAACAAACAAAAGCAGCAAACCAAAAGCTAAAACTGTTAAGCAGGAGCTACTCATTACTGGGGATTCCATGATCCATGGTGTAGAACTACACCTAAAGTCAAACAATAAAATTGAGACTATGGTAAAGTGCCTCCCAGGAACTTCTGCAGAAAGGGACATGGACCACATAGAAAGACTTGTGCATATAGAAGGAAAACACAAGCATATTATAGTCCACCCTGGGACAAATGATTTGGCCAATCAAACAGTAGAGGAGGCAAAAAGTCACTTAGCAGAGTTAGCAAACAGGTTATCCTCTCTTTTGTCCACCTTGCCTTCTCAGATATTCTGCCACTCTGGGGAAAAAGGCAGTAGTACCAAGCAAGTCAGGGTGAAAGAAATCAATTAACTCAATGCACAGCTGCCAAATGGTGCCAGGAAAAGGGATACCACTTCATAGTGAACTGGCATAACTTCTAGGAAAGAGACTTTTTTTTAGGTATGATGGCCTGCACCCTTCCAAGGAAGGGGTGATGGCACTTGGCCAAAAATGTGATGCATACGAGAGTTGTTTAAACTGAGAAATGGGAAGATGGTGACAGTACACACCACAGCAGCTGGCATGCAGGACACCACTCCTCAAACATCCAGAAAAAGCAAAAAATTGCAAATCACACCAGAAAGCAAGTCTTTTAAACTGGGAAATGATAAGATTGTGACAGCACACACCACAGTGACCGCTGTGCAGGACACCACTCCCCAAACACCCCCAAAAAGCAAAACAATACAAAGAACACTGGAAAGCAACAGAAATCCAGAACAACAAAACAATGATAGAACCATACTCGGGGGGGATCAAATATGGAGGGCAGTGGTTGCAAATGCTAGGAGTCTAACAAACAAACTCCCAGACCTCATGGCCACAATGGTAGAGGAAGACCTAGACTGGATAGCTGTGACAGAAACCTCATATACAGATAACCACAGCTGTAACACAGCATTCCTGGGGCACAACTTATACAGGAAGGACAGGAAAGAGAAAAGGGGGGTGGCAATATACATCAGGGAAGGAATAAAAACCACAGAGATATGGAGGTCTCCTTGTGAGTCCAAAGCACTGTGATTATCAGCTGATACAGGGAATGGGGCAAATATCAGAATCAGAGTGTTATACAGGCCCCTGACTTAGGGTGAAAAGAAGGACAAGGAAATACTTGAAAAAAAAACATAAAATGATGGACAAAGGTGAGGTGATATTGGTAGGGGATTTTAACCTACCTGACATGAATTGGAAAACATACAACAGCAAAAACAAGAAGCACAGACTTTCTAATGGCTTTGACGGGAGCAGAGCTGAGGCAACTTGTATATGCTCCAACAAGGGGAGAAGCTATCCTAGACCTAGTTCTCACCAACAGTGAGAGGGTAAGTGGGAATGAAGTTGGATGCCATCTAGGAAATGGCAACCACCATATGGTTGGATTAAAAGTGAACACATCAGAGGACACAAGCTACTCCAAAATTAGGGTTCTAGATTTTAGGAAAGCTGACTTCCAGAAAATGAGGGAAAGCATAGTGGGGATCTTAAGAATCACAGAAGTAAGAAGGATGGAAGAAATGTGAGAAAGTCCTAAGGGAACAATTAAGACACTCACAGGCCAATGCACCAAAAGGGTAAGTAAGGCAAAAAAGAAAAGAAACCCTATCTGATTCTCAAAAGAAGTAACAACTATAGTGAAAGGAAAAAAGGTTGCCTATAGGATATACAAATAGTCAAATAAAGAAGAGGATAAGGAAGCATATGAAGAGAAACTGAGGGAGGCAAGCAATGTGATTAAGAAGGCTAATACCCGGTTGGGGGAGTGGATATTTTATTTTATTATATATATATTAGTTGTCTTTGTATGTTTTATTACCTACAGACTGTACTAGATGTCATTACCTTGTTGGTTATTGTTTGGAAAACTTTTCAATAAAGCTTATTTAATCACAAAAAAACAAGGGTAAGTCCCAGACTGAGGTGAAGATTGCAGAAGGGGCACAGCAAGGTGAAAACCCTTTTTTAGGTACATAAGGAAAAAAAGGAAAACTAAGGGAGGAATAGTTAGACTAGCAGGGGAGGAAGGGAAACTAACACAGGAGGTTAGAGAGAAGGCAGAAGTCCTCAATAGGTACTTCTGCTCAGTGTTTGCAAAGGAGGAGGAGGAGGGCAATGGACCAGAGCAAACTAGTAACAGCATCACTGTACTAGCAATCGATACATACTCCTTCAACGCAGAACAAGCCTTAGAGATGCAAAATATATTAAAAGTGGATAAGGTCATGGGACCACCTGATATGCATCCCAGAATCCTGAAAGAACTGGAGATGAAACTGGCAGCACCCCTGGCAGATCTATTTCCTAAATCATATGAGTGGAGAGATTCCAGAAGACCAGAAGAGGGCATCAGTGGTCTCAGTCCATAAATCTGGGAGCAGGAAGGAGGCAGAGAACTACCATCCAATGAGACTCACTTCAATCATAGGAAAATTGATGGAATCCTTACTCAAGCAGTGAATATTAACATTCCTAGAATCCAGCAGTCAGCAGGATCATAAACAACATGAGTTCACAGGGGGGAGGTTTTGCCAAACAAACCTGATCGAATTCTTCTACTGGATTACTAAGACTGCTGATAAGTGGGGAGAGGCTGATGTGATCTACTTGGACTTTAGCAAGACCTTCAACTCTGTTCCACCCAGAAGGCTGGTAAAGAAGCTAGACTGCACAGGGGTGGGACAGGAGATTTTAGCTAGGTGAAAAATTGCCTGCATGGGAGAACACAAAGAGTGTAGGTAAATGGCACATTAACAAAACTTGGGGCAGTAACCAGCGGGGTACCCCAATGCTAAGTGTTGGGGCCTCTGCTATTCAATGTATTCATAGCCAAAATTGCAAATGAGCTTGAGTGAAAGGTGTGACTGTTCTCGGATGACATCAAGATATGCAAAAGGGTGGACACCCCAGAGGGAATATAGAAAATGGAATCAGATCTAAAGAAACTTGAGGAATGGTTCAGAGGGCAGCTGAAATTCAACACCAAAAAGTGTAAACTCATGCACCTAGGAAGAAGCAACCCAAAAAGGAGTACTAATTGGGCGGAGAAAGACTAGCTGCAACCAACCATTAATGTGACCAGGGGACCATGATATCAGATGGCTTGAAAGTGGGTAGACAGTACAAGAAGGTGGCATTAATGGCTAGTAGCATGTTGGGATGCATTAGGAAGGGAATCATGAGGAGAAGGAGGGAGGTGATATTGCCACTGTACAGGGCACTTGTCCACCCCCACCTGGAATACTGCATGTAGTTTTGGAGACCACACCTCAGAAAGGACATTGGTAGGATGGACACAGTTCAAAGAAGGGCAACAAAAATGATACTGGGGTTATTCCAGATGACCTACAGTATGAGAATAGGTTGAGGTAATTAAACATGTACTTCCTGGATCAGTGGAATGAGAGGGGAGATATGATCAGGACCTTCAAGTACATCAAGGGAATAAATAAGGTACTGATGCAGGAACTCTTTGTATGTCAAGGAAGGGAGTAGAACAAGGGGGCATGATCTGAGACTGAAATGGGGAAAATTTGGGACCAATAATAGAAAGTTCTTCTTCACTGAGAGGTGGTGGACACCTGGAACAGCCTGCCTCCAAAGGCCATGGGTGCCAAAATGGTCGGGGGGGTCAAGAGAGCTTGGGATGGACACAAAGGTATTATTCTCGGGAGGATCATATAGGGAAGGGGTACAAACCGATAAATCTTGGGCAGACTAGATGGACCTTGTGGTCCCCTTCTGCCATCATCTTCTATGTTTCTAGATAGCTAGTCCATTGGTAATTACTCAAAAAAGATGAGACAATGCTGAAAGGCATAAAATGTAAAAAAAACTATTTTTCAGGAATATTTAGTACTCAACAATTGGAAAACAGATGGGAACCTCTTAAAGAAAAAGAAATAAAAATTAAGTGGCCTACAGTAACCCTGAACAAGTACTATGTAAGTAAAAGAATGCCAAGGTAACTAAAAATGTTCATGAAATCAAACTTAGGTTTCATGAATTTAACATTTGAAAAAAGTGGGGTGGGGCCAGGAACTACTGTACACTTGATTTCATTTACTACTATTAGAAGTATTAACATCTGAACAAGAGTCTGTAGAGTGTCTGAAAGAAACCAGCTAGAGTCAGAAATAAAATTAAAGTTAGAAACAGAAGAAATGGAAGACACTGGCAGAAATTTAAAAAAGTCATTGGAGGAATCTGAAGAAAACATAACACCTTTAAAAGTTAAAAAAATATAGAACGGACTTAATGGACTACAAAAATAATAAAGTTTACCATTTTATGCCACCTAATTCAAGGAGTTATTACCAACGTAGGGTAGTAAATTTAGAATATGCAGAATCAATGTACTCAGAAACAAATTCTGACAGAGAACAGCTGGCTTGAGGTTGGAGAGATTTTTTAGGTCTAAGCAGAGGTATCCAGTGAGGATAGTGACTGAATATGGGTGACCATCAAAATGGTGACTCATATTCAATGCTTTCCCCATGGGCTACCCTGCAGAGGTAATGACCCTACATGAAAGCAAGCATAGGGAAGGACGACCAGAAGGGGGGAAGTGAGGGGAAGGGGAAGGACAGGGAAGGGGTTTTAGGGGACTTGTGTGCTTCTGCCAGCAAACTAGTGATATGGTGTGGTGATGTGGGTGGTTAGCTCTGGCTCAGCAGGTACTAGGTTCAGGGCTGGGACTAGGATGGTAGACATTTTGCCACTGCCTGTGACTGCAGGACTTATTTTTTTTTAATCTGGATGTGTCCCCTTCCCGAGATGCACCCCCCCCAGAATTGAGAATCCTAAATCAGGAGGGTGCAGGGGGGCAAGGTCCCCCATGAGGTGGGGTGTGGGGGACACAGCCCCCACTACAAAAATGTATTTTGTGTTTCCGGATGTTGGGTCACTGGGAAGTGTATATCACTGATTTGCTTTTCGATGATATACACTTGCCATAATAGCAATTGCTGTTTTGTGATCGCTGTTATGACATGGAATCCTAAGCAGATCAGGAGGGAGGAGAGGATAGGGGAAAAGACCAGGATCTAGAAGAAGTGGTCCAGAGAGGATAGAGGAACAACTAGGGACACCAGGGGTATAGAAGAACCCAAAGAGAGAAGAGATGATGGCAGGATGCAAGAAACAACTGCAAAGAAAGGAACAAAAGAAAAACTACAACAGGGAGGGATGAGAACCAGGAAGAAGAAACAGAGAGAACCAAAGAAAACATAGTCTTCAGTTTCTCTAAGAGAATTTGGAGTGATGATGATATGGAGATTTTTATAAAAAGGGCTCACTTTTTGCCCCATAGCAAAATAAATTGGGTTTATTTAAGGTTGGACATACACACATTTATTAGAAAGCTTAGACCTAAACAATTCTTTTTTTCCTCTGGAAGATACATCTCCACTGAGAGACATGGATTTTGAAAGAACTAGGGAGAAGGAGATTGAAAATTACAAGGGAGTAAATCCCAGTGTTTTCCTCTAGGACCAATCCACCATAACTTCATTACCTTCCAAAAAATCCTAGAGAAAGATATAGATGAAATGAAGAAAAAATTCAGAAGTGTGGACAGGAAGAGAAAATTTATTCTTACATCTAAGCAATTTGGAGCATTGAGAAATCTCAAAAATGAATGAAACATCATACTTAAACAGACAGACAAGGGGAGTGTCATTCAAGATTATGAAGTATATAAGAAAGAATGTTTAAGACAGCTACAGGACATTATTACTTACTTGAAAGTACAGGATAATCCAATGCATGTGATAAATGAAATAGTTTAGGATTTATTAAACAAAGTAAAATGTGAGGACTGCATGACAGAATGGGAAGAAAAATTATTAACCAAGTCACAGCCAGTAATGCCAGTGTACTATACTCTCTAAAAATGTCATAAGAATCTTACATCCCAAACTGGTAGTCCAATTGTTGCAGGTATTGGCTCCATTTTGTAGCCACTTGGAACATATTTTGATACCATATAAAAGAATTGGTGAAATAATAAAAATCATTGTTAAATGACTAAACTTATGTCATTAGGTTAGTAGAAGGACTAGATTTTACAGACAAGGATTTATCTAGATTGCAATTATGTACAACACATATTAAAGACATTTATAACATGGGTTGGCTGAGAAAGACGTGTAACTGGTCAGGAAGCACTACCTGACCATTGATTAAAAGTCTGTACCCACACAGTTTGGGTAAAGCAACCCTGTGTAGTATCCCTAAGCCTGCCAGATCCTGTTATCTGGGCAGAATGTGAACATTAAGTGGCAGCCATTTCAAACCACACATACAAAATCAAAACACAGTAAGGCCAAGGATGAGAAAAACATGTGCAAAGTACAGCATGGACTGTAAAAGTACTGGAGGACTGGTTGAGTGTAAAGAATATGACTATTAATTACATACAGGTCTCCCCAGATAACTACTGTTTACCACTTTTTCATATGAGGTACTGTTCAGAAAATTCTCAGGGAATGACAGAGCTACTGCATAACATTCATTATTTACATACCCACAATCCAGTGCATGCAGCTTATGGAAGTAATGTATTCTCATACATGGTCAAAAGCAAGTAAAGTAGATGTTCTAATATATGACCTACTGTTCAGAAGTTTATTTCTCCAAGAATGATAGAGCTACCTGCATAACCCATATTATTTACATACCCATAATGCAGTGCTTGCAAGTCATGGAAGTACTGCTCTAACATGTTTTATTGATTACTTTAGGAAAGGAGATGCATTACTTTGTTCTGTGTTTTGAACAGTAAACAGAAGTATTAAAGTATTTGCGTCATTAGAATATAAATAAACAACACTATACTCATATACTCCAGGAAGCAAGTGAATATGTTAGGAAAAGTGTTACACCATTATTCTGGTATTGATTAAAAATAGAATACATTTCCCACTGAACTGTATAGTCCACAGCAAGCATACCATGTGAGTTACTGTTCAGAAGTTTATTTTTCAGAGAATGACATAGCTACTGCATAAATCATATTATTTACATACCTATAATGCAGTCCTTGCAAGTCACAGAAGTATTGCATCTCATCCATGGTAAAAAGCAAGTAAAACAGATGTTTTAACATGTGCTATTAATTACTTCAGGAAAGGAGATTTGTTACTTTGTTCTCCTGTGTTTTGAACACTAAAAAGAAGTATTAAAGTATGTCATTACAATATAAATAAACAACACTTTACTCATATACTCCAAGAAGCAAGGAACTATTTTTTCAGATGGAAGGATACACAATACAAATTGTATTTTTCAGCCTTAAAATCACCCTTTCTGAGCATTATTTGTGTCCTTCATGCAATCCTGTTAATGTTATAAGCGTAATAAACCACTCCAGGGTATGGGATTACAGGCATTTAATCCACATCTGGGGTTATCTCTCGGGTGAAAATCTACAGGAAAGAGGCAGATAAAAATAGTCTTCTGGAATCAACCAACTTTCATCCAAAACATATCATAGCAAACATATCAAAAGGGCAAGTCATGAGAATGAAGAGAACTAACACTATGTCTGAAGATAATGACACAGCAAAAATTCAATTAGAGCGATGTTTTTAGAAAGTGGATCTGAGTGCAATTTAGTGAAAGAGAAAATAGAAGTAAGTTGATAATATGGCAAGAAATGACTTATTGCTGTGTGGAATGTGAAATTCTGTCTGTGGTATTAGTGCAGAATGGCCATTCCACAGGCAGAATTTCTGCTGGTTCTTCAGCAGAATTTCACCTACTGTGATCCACGGAATAATATTCCATGGAAAAGCATTTTTTTCAGCTGAAAATTATTCCACAACAATTTCTGTGGAAAATATTCCATGGAACAGCATTTTTAGATGGAAAATTATTCCGGAACTATTTTCTACCACTGAATTTCACCATTTCGTTTGAGGAAAAATTCAGCAGAATTTCTGTGATTTTTTGAAAATTCCGTGGAATTTCATTCTGCTGGAATTTGAAAATTCTGCACAGCACTATTATTGAAGAAATGCAGAGGGAGGCAAGAGAACCCCAAAGACACAACTGTATCATCAGCATTATTATAAAAAAGTTGATAAATAGACATTAGGAAATATTAAGTTCCCATCCACTGGGTTTCAAAGCCTTCAAGGAGAGACCATGAGTGATTTAAGAAATCTAAAGGCCTTAAAAATACAAATTGTGCCATTCATTACACAAGAAGCCTGAGGGAAGGAGAGGGACACATTGGTTGAAAAGCAATGCAGTTGGCAGTTTCCTGTGTGGAAACTGCACAAAATGCTCACATACATACATACTGAAACAATTTAAAAATTCAGCTAAAGATGAGAAAACCATTAGTGATTTCATAAACTGCCAAACCACCCATCTCATATATTTATTATCAAGTGTCCATGTGACCTGATATATGTGGAAATGACTACAACAGCACTAACTGAATGTATATCAGAGCACAAAAGTTGCATATGCTGCAATGACCTGAGTTCACCCATCAACAGACATTTTAAGGCTGCACCACATATAATATCCCTGCTATGTTTTGGGATTATTGAGAAGGTACTCAAAACAAGCAAGGAAAGGAGCCTGGTAGAAAGCTATATTGTTAAAGGAAGCTAAATGGATCATTAGACTCAATACTCTTAATCCAAACTATGACTTAAATGAAGAAACAGAAAGGATTAAGCAAGCAATAACACCTGACAAGTTGGGCAGTACTTGGGCTATACCCCCCCCACCCAGGCATAATGAGGCCTGATACAAAAGACAGAGAGCCTTATAGCCCCTGGAAGTGCTAGTATAGCCAGTACCACCTACCCTGGATGGTATTATTGTGCTTAGAAAATGGGCTTTAAGTATAAAAATGGCACAGAGACAGGAATTAACTTTTGCAAATGTCAATAGTTATGTTTATTAAAGCTTTAAAAAGCAGCACAGAAAAAAATAGTCCCTGGAAAAAGAAAATAATAAAACTCACTTGCACCTGTTGTAGCACTTTGTATCATTGAAAATATTTTTAAAAAAGGCCACTGTTTTGTGTAGGTGGTAAAATTAATTGGAGTGAGGAAAGTACAGTTACTTGGACTGAAGTTATTCATGGGGTTGGAAGTGCCAGAAAATGGCAGGGTACAGCTGGACTGAGATTGCACTGGTGTTTTTTTTTTTCTTTGGCTGAGTTTCAGTCTTCCTTTCTGTGTACTTTCCACACAGTATACTGTTCCACTGTTTCCTGTCTTCTGGCCTTGGAGCCCAGTAGTTGGCTAGGCTGCTTTTGGCTCTGTGTCCAGTTACACCAGTTATTTCTCTGCTGATTAGGCAAGCATTGGACAGCAGCTGCACAGTAGTGGCCCTGATGCTGTGATAGGTGTAGTGCTTGGTAAGTTGTGCTTCTTCACTTAATCTTGCCATCATTTTTACTAAATATTTTTTTCCCATAGGTTATGTTGAGCAACAGCAGGAAAGGGAATCTAGTATGCAGTGGCTGTCCAAGTAGATGATAGTAGAATGCTAGTACATCTTTTGGCTACTTAGACAAATACTATACTTAATAAAATATTTTACTGGGCACAGAGGATTGCTGGGATCATCATACATAAAGCCCCTGTTCTTGTCTCTATTTGTTCCTGTGGGGGGGTTGTGATTTTTTGTTGGTTTGCTGTGGCTCAATGAAACATAGCAGAGAGCATGCTTATCAGTGCGGACACTGAATGATACTGTTGTCAGTTCTCTTAACCCCTCATGTCCATGCCTGACCATGTGTATTTGGATTTCAGAACAAACCAGACTTATTAAGCTTAATTGCAAAACACATAGATGGACAACATTGTTAAAACATGCATAACCTAAAATGCATTATTAAAATATAGAATAATATAAGGTAAGAAACTGTTATACTTTTAACTTTATCAAAAGAAGTAAAATACTCTTTTAATAATGCATTTCAGATTATGCATGTTTTAACAATGTTGTCTCATCAGACACCTAGGTGCATCGCTCTGTTGCCCTTCATGGAACATTGGTCATCATGCTTCCTTGTTGCTTGCATGTTAATGTGCTCATGTAGGGCCTTTGTATATTCCAGTCAGCACTATGATGAACTTCAATAATTATTTCGCAGCAGGAGGAGAAATGCTACGTTGCCATTACCTGGAGATATATCTTATTGATAATTTCTTCATTAGGCCAGCCACGAATCAGGGTGCGATGGGAAACCTCTCAGATGAGCTGTTATGGAGAAATGCCCAGCCAAGTATGTGTTTCTATGGATAACAGTGATGCATATGTGTCCTAAGATTATGCTTCAGACTAGCATCGCCTTGATCATTGCGCTTTGTCATAAATACTAACAGAAGGAATGACTTAGAACATGGGCATAATGCCCCATGTGGCCCCAGAGCTATGCTGAACATCATCTCATAAAGTTATCTACTGATCTGGGTTTACCAAGGAAAGGATACCTGAGTTATGGTGCCAATATAATATCTATAGAGTAAAATTTTCATATAAATGCATGGAAAGAGCGATAAAATCATTAAAAGTGGTCCATGGGTTGGTGATGGCATAAAGATACGGTGCACCTTATGCTGTCTAGACTGCTAAGCTTCAACTGCTTAAATGCTCTCTGGATTATACTCAAATATACTCTGAGACGGAGGATTTTGATACTAAGGAAGGCCTCTGGGGGAATGAACATTGATATATTGAGCACCCTGAGTGGCGGACGGCAACTGGAACTGTGGCTGGGGCCCGCCTCATCACATAATTACATAACTCAGTGACTGGAGACGAGACTGAATCTTTTTTTTTTTTTTTTGCTATTATGTTCTATGTTTTATCCTTTTGCCGGTGGGCAAAAATGAATAATTTCAAGAATTCCTGGGAATCAGTTTAATAGCAGTTTTTCAGGCAACACTATGATCTCGCCTTGTGAAGATGCGAGTACTGAAATCACATGTTGTTGGGTATTTTCTGCTAATTGGTAGGACGACTGCACTAAAGCAGTAAATCATCTAGTAACAGGGAGTGGTGAAGTTTAATAGTTTTACTTCCTTACTGCTGTTTAGGTGCGTGAGGGAAATAATGTTACGATGTTAATGCTAATTGTAGATTTTGAAAGTCATTGCCGAGGATAGGGGACCTAGCACTGCTTAGGCTAGCTTTAACATCACATGCCGAGTTGGAATAGTGGTGCAGTTGCTAGAACTGGGGGTTATGTTAGGTTAGCTGGGATAGGTGGGTTTTTTGGGCTTCGGAATAGTTATAGATTAAGGGTGAGGGACCTTTTTGGGGGTGGGGAGGGGGGAGGCTGTGCAGGATTTATGTGCTACTTTCAGGGTATTTGTTACTCCATATCTGATATCCTTTTTTTAGCTTTGGGTATAACAAGTCTGAGACCCTCCCAAGAGCGAGTTCCTACCTACCATTCCTAGACCCATCAAGCTTTGCAACGGCATGAGTAATAGATACCATGTTGTGAGTTGGAATATTAAGGGTGCCAAAGACAGGGTTAAAAGACAGGTGGTATTGAAGCACTTGCAGTTGCTATGTGCACAAATAGTTTTTTTACAGGAAACACATCTCAGAAGGGATGATGTGCACCTCTTTAGGAAAATGTGGGTCGGTCAGGCCTATGGAGCTGGGGTTTCTACAAGTAAAGGTGGGGTAGCGATTTTGCTGGCTAAGAATGTTCCGTTTAAACTGGCTAAAGAGATATGAGACCCTGAGGGAAGGTATATAGTGGTCCATGGTTTGTTGGAATCTTGTCCAGTTGATATATGGCCCAAATATTGACTTGTCCTCCTTTTTTATGAAGTTATTAAACATCATTACTGGGAACCCCCCTGGACTTATATTATTAGGCAGTGATTGGAACTTAGTCCTACAGACCGAGCTAGATAGGTCTGACCGAGCTCATCTGAGCCTATCCCCAGCTCAAAGGGCTCTGAGAGAACACATAGATACCGGGGCTCTAGTGGACATATGGCGAGTATTTAACCCCACTGAAAGACAATACACTTTTTTTTCAGCAGCGCATAAAACATATTCTAGAATTGAATATTTGCTTATAAGTTTACATGCAATCCCTGAGGTTATTCGAGTAGGTATTTCAGCAAGGGTTATATCTGATCATGCACCGGTGGACATGGAGTTTAGTTTAGGAGCTGGATTGAAGCGTTCTCCTCTATGGCGGCTGAATAACCAGATGTTAAAAGACACAGTTATCTTTGAACATGTTAAAGAGCATATTAATTCATTTCTTGCCCATAATTTAGGGACGGCTGAAAAATATGATCTGGTTTGGGCTTCCCTAAAATGTTTGGTAAGGGGCGAATTTATTAAAATGGCGTCCATTAGGGCTAAGCGCCAGAAGAGCATAATGGAGGACCTTTTAACTAATATTAGAAATATGGAAAGCACCCTGTCCCGTTCCTCTCCAAGTGAATTGTGGTCCAAACTGCACCAATTACGGGCCCAGTACGTAGGTTTACAAGCACAGAGGGCTGAATTGTCTTTGCACAGGACCAAGCTCCAATATTTAGATGTAGAAGAAAAAGCAAGTAAGCTTCTAGCGATGCACCTCTGTCAATTAGAGGCTTCACAGTATGTTGCTGCCATTTACTCCGAGGAGGAGGGTAGAGTGATCACTGAATCGCACAAAATGGTTGAAATGTTTAACTCCTTTTATCAAGATCTGTATTCAGTGGCCCCGACTGCCCCCTCTTCGGACTTAGATATAAACTCCTACCTTCAATCTGTTGCCCTGCCTAAGATTTCTGCAGAGGATGCAGCTTCGCTGAATGACCCGATTGCTTTAGGGGAAATTCAGGAAGCAATCCAGCAGTTACCTCTAGATAAATCTCCTGGCCCCGACGGGCTCTCTAACAACTTTTATAAAGCTTATCAAGACATCCTAGTACCCATCTTAAAGGAACTGTTTGGTTTCTGGTTTGAACAGGGCATGTCAGAGGCGGGCTTTTTAGAGGCGGTGATATCCTTAATTTTAAAACCAGGAAAGGACCCGCAGAGTCTCAGTAGTTACCGGCCCATTTCATTATTAAATACTGATGTTAAAATACTGGCTAAAATACTAGCAAATAGACTCTCTAGAATTATTGATAAGTTAATAGGACATGAACAAGTCGGGTTTATGGCTGGAAGGTCGTCTCAAGATCATATGCGTAAATTAATGCATCTTATAGTGGTGGCCAGAGACTCCGATATCCCAATGGTATTGATCTCTCTAGATGCCAAAAAGGCATTTGATAGAGTCTCCTGGGACTTTCTCTTTGCTACCCTAGCCTCTTTCGGTTTCCTGGAAGACTTTATCAGATGGATAAAAGTTTTATATTCCTGGCCCATGGCTAGGGTGAAGTGCAACGAGCTATTGTCTTCGCCATTTAAGCTGGCTCGAGGAACTAGGCAGGGGTGCCCTTTATCTCCCTTGCTCTTTAATTTATATTTAGAACCCCTGCTCCTGCGGCTGGCAGCTAATGTTAAGATTACTGGAATTCGTGTGGGGGTAACTAGATACACCCTATCGGTCTATGCTGACGATATTTTATTACATTTAGAGAATCCCAAAGTTTCGATTCCTGCACTACTAGAAGAGATCGAGGAATTCTCTAAATTGTCGTATTATAAGTTGAATCGAGAGAAAACCAAAATATTTCCTTTGAACCACAGAGTAAATAAGGTGGAGCTAGCCCCCCTTGGTTTGGCGTGGGAAGCGAGTTCAGTAGTCTATCTAGGTATTAAGATCTTTAGAGATCCCTTTACTATTCAGAGCAACAATATAGATACTCTCATAAAAACAATTTCTAAAGATCTTGAAAGATGGCAAGACCTCCCTATTTCGTTATGGGGCCGATTGAGTATTATTAAAATGAACCTCTTACCTAGAATACTGTATCCACTGGGTATGTTGGGATTCTATCTCCCTAAAGTTTGGTTCTCTAGGTTGAGAAGAAGGTTGAACCTTTTTCTGTGGAGTAAGAAAAAGATACGTAGGTCCTACCACAAGTTAACTACACCAAAAGCTAGGGGTGGTCTGGCAGCCCCTTCTTTCTTTGTATACTACTTAGCACAACATTTAAGCAAATTATATCATTGGCAGGAAAAGGAGGATCACCCGGCATACTCCCCTTTATGGGTGACCATTGAGAAATATCTGGCGTCTCAAGCAAGATGCCCGTTACATTCATTGCTTAATGTTTCTCCGTCACATATCCCCCAAAGTCTTCGAAATAATCCCATGGGATGGTCGATAAAAGCGTCTCATCAGGCCCAAGCATTATTGTCAGTTAAATGGTGTCAATCTTCGAATCAACCAATTATTAATAACCCGCATTTTAAAATTGGCAGTACACCGATAGCCAAGGCCTTTTGGCACAGACTGCAGCACTGCAAGGTGTCAGAGGTCTGGAGAGATGGAAAATTAATCATTCTGGCCCAACCTGGTGGCTTTGATAATCCTCCCAGTAAAGAACTTTTTAAATTTTTGCAAGTTAATAAGGCCCTGTCCACGTTTCACAAGTATTTTCCAATAGCAGATATAGGGGAAAAAGACCCCATTGATTTGTTACAGGTCGTTTCGCGGTGGAGTAAAGTTTCTAATCTATATAAGACCTTGCTAGACTGCGATAGCAGATTACACTCAGGTATTTGTTTTTATTGGGTAAGATAATTAGGTATCCCTGATGATGCTAAGGTGAGGGGAACTATCTGGACCACTCTATATAAGACTGTTAAGCAGGATAGGCTCAGGGCAGTAAATTACAATATCCTGCACAATTTGTATTTGACACCGCCTGGTTACAGCATTGGTTTGCACGCACTCAACGCAGCAGTAATGTAAGACGGTGAGGTCCCTTTATCACATGCTTTGGCTATGCCCGTGTATTAAAGCTTTGTGGCAGACTATCAATAACTCCTTAGACCCTATTCTTGGTTTAAGGGACCTTTTTACCCTGGAAGTATGCCTAGTAAATCTTTTCCCGGGTGGCACTCCAAATAATAAAAAGGCACACATGGCTTTAATAACAGCAACTGCAAAGCTAGTAATAGCGAGACATTGGGTTGACGAGATGGCACCCTCAATAATGGAATGGTACAGGGAATGCGCTCTGGCTCTACAATTGAGAAACACATAGCAACTACGCGGAGTAGAGCTAATGCCTTTACTGCTCGTTAGGGAAGTCTTGAGGCTATTATGACGACATGGAAATCACCAGATATATAGATGTGTTATATTTAATTATGGATATAAGATTTGCAGTACTGCACAGCCTAGGGAGGGGTTGAGGGAGGGGAGTTTTCCTTGTCTTTGCTTTTTCTCCTATCTTTTTTCTTATTTTTTCTTTTCTCTTATTTATATGTACCTTTTTCCCTTGTGCTGTCACATGATGTTGTATATTCGGTACTAAAATCAATAAAGAGTTAAAATTAAAAAAAAAAAAAAAAAACAATGTTGTCTCAATGTGCTTCCAAAACATATCCGGGAACAAGCTGTAGCTCAGTGTGCCTTTCTTGGACAAAGACAGTAACATCAATTTGAACATGTGTTATGATTTTGAAAATATCATGCTCTTTCTATCCAGATTTGACTTGAAAAGAAAAGAAAGAAGACACAATTACTTGTTTATTAATTGCAAAAACATAGATGTGTGTTAAGTGACTTGCTCTGGTCATGCAACATATAAGTACAGCATGTTTGAATCAAAACCCATTCTGATGGATGCATGGAGTTGTTTGCAGCTCTTTGTTTTAACCTCTAGGCTGTACTGTTAGCTGATAATCAAAAACTACACATTTCAAGGCTGGCCCCATGATGCCAAGTCAGTATGTATGTACTTTCTCTATTTATTCAATCATAAAAAAGATTTTTACAAACATAATTTTTGACAAACATTACATACACCATTGATTTAAAAAAATACAGAGCAGAGGAATCTGTGCAAAATATTGCAGAATAAATACAGAAAAATATTTAGGCTTGTATTGTGCATACCATCCTTGTCCATATTTTTTGTATGTTACAGAGATACAATGCTGTCTTTTTTATAATCTGTTCATCTTCAGAGACAAATAGAATCCTTAAAATAATATCATTAGAGCAAAGTGCCGATAATGCCAGGATAGATGCCAACCAGTTACATCTTGCTGCACGATACCAATGTCATCTTAATATTACATGTTCAAGATCTTCTTTTTCATTTCCACCACAATAACACCAAGCAAACATTGGGACCTTATTTTTGTCAAACCTACATGCAAGCACATTGGACTTAAAAAAATAATTCTGTACTTTGCAAATGTTCTACGCATATTTGGACATACACAAATTCAAGATAATAATGAAAATAGTGGAAACAGTAATTATGGGAGTACCATGTTGCAAAATTCAAGGTCATTATATATTGCAAATCAATATGCTTATATTTCCTAATAAGCAGTTTTTTTTAATATATGGTCTGTACTTTTCTGAGATGACTATATTCTGTACCGTTAAATGGAATAAGTTTAGAAGACCCACTGATTTCAATAATACTTTTACAAGCATGAGCCAGTCTGATTTTTTACAATCAGTCAAATCCCAATGCATTTTCTGAACCAGACACATTTTGGCATAACGTTGTTATGATAAACAGTTTAGCCTACTCCAAAAATTGATAGTACATGATTTGGAAAGGGCTAATATATTCAGAAAACCCAATTCAGCCCTGACAAATGATTCAGGGATTGACTTGGGAAAACCAATGGCCCCTTTTAGGACTTGAATTGCAGATTTTTCTAGGTTAAAAGATATTTATGATCCCAGATTTGTATACCGTACAAGGCCTGGGCATTATATTTTACATCAATGGTTCTTATTCGGGGATATAGAGTTCCCCTGCCATGTTTGTAATTAAAGCCTCTCAATGCTGTTATAGTTCTCAAGATCTTTTTGAATGTTACCCCATAATGTCTTTTCCACTTTAATGTAGAAGAGATAGTGAGTTCAATATACTGATATTCTTTTACAGACTCCATTTTATAGCTTTTAACAAACCAAGTATATTTACAGTCTGAACCCCCAATACCATAGCTTTGGATTTGTTCATATTAACCTTTAGATTGTTCTTCTTTGCAGATTCTGACAGTTAATTCAGTTTTATCTGATGTCCCTTGGATGAAAGTGATAACACAAGCAAATCGTCAGCATATGCAAGGATTCCACAAGGTTTAGTGTCTATCTTTGGAGAATCTGAGGGGGAGACTGTTTATTCTTTCTAGAAAATTATTAATATAAATCAAAAAAATTGTTGGGGCAAGGATGCAGCCCTGTCTCATTCCACAGTTGGTCCTAAAACACTCCAATAAACTACCATTACTGTTTCTAATCTGTACCCATGTGTTTGTAATGATCAACTTTATTTCTCTTATAAGTGCAAGATCTATTCCCCAGTCTCTCATGGTAGGCCACAGAATCTCTCTATTAATTGTGTCAAAACCAGTGGAAAAGTCAATAAATGCCAGGTACAGCTTTTGCCATCTCAGTTTGATGTATTTTTCATAAAGGTTTTGCAAAATAAAGATATTTTTAAGTGTAGAAAATGACTCATGGAAACCAGCTTGAGCTTGAGAAAAATTGCCCAAGAACATGTATATTTGCCATCAGGAGCTTAAGCAGAACACTAGAAATAATAGTTTCCATTATATTGATGAGATTAATAGGATGATAGTTAACTGGCTTTGTTCTATCCCCCTTTTTAAAAATCAGCATAATTATTGCCCCCACCATGAATCTGGGATATAGTTTTTTTCAAATACAATTGTTAAAGAAATCCGCAAGAATGTCAGCCCATTCTATATTTAAGCATTTGTAGATTTCACTAGGCATCTTGTCAGGGCCAGGTGCTTTGTTTACTTTTAGCACTTGCATTGCTTCTAAAATGTCAGTATTAGTGATTTCAGCTAGTTGCAATAAACTATTAATATCTAAGATGGCAGTGGAGCTATTATATTCATGAAATAATATCTGAGAGAAATAACCCAGTACTCGTCAATAAAACGTTCTATGTAATTTGACGGTTTACAGCCCGTTGCCACCAGTTGCCAGAAAGTTTTGTCATCTCTGTTAAGAATTACATAATTCATTTGTTGACATAACTGCACAAAATACTTTTTTCCTTTTATCCAGCAAAATTTGTCTATATTTTTTCTTTCATTCCTCAGCAACATGAGATTTTCTGTATTACCTGATGTCCTATATCTCCTAAGTAAAACGGTCAATTTATGTTTCTCAGTTATACATTCATTATCAAACCAACCTTTATTACCTTTATTATAGTTTTTATTATTGACCTTACTATATATTATTTCATGAATTCTTTTTAAAGATTCCACCAGGATTTCATTCTTAACAGCAATGTCTGTATTAAGATTCTCATGATATTTAGCAAAAAAATAATTTTACTCCACCACTGTATTTTGTTCTATAACACTGGACCAGATAATAATTTTTCTGTTCATAATTTCCAACTTATGATGCATAGAAGTATTGCATTTAATGGGGTCTTTCAGAGAAACATTCTTTTTTGGCACAGTTAGGCAAATGGGATAGTGATCACTTTCAGTTCTACGTTTATTCCACAGTTGCTGAGTGATAGGTTTATTCCCCATCCAAATCAGCAGGGTGGCGGCCATTTAATGGAAAAATTCAATTTCTTTTAAGAATATTAATAAGTTTAATATCATTACTATTCATGATGTTATATTTTGAATGTCTAATTTGTTTACCAGCAGATGGATAAATATAGTTTAGAACAGTATAATCTGCAAAGCCATCATATTGCCCAATTCTGGATTTTAGCTTTTCTATTAGGAGAAAATAGTCTTCTGGATAATCACAGGTCAGTTATAATACATGCTCTTCTAATTTACTCCAAATAAGTGGATCATAGAATTATGATTTGTTAGGGGGATATAGGAATTACACAAGATAATCGAAAACTCATCATCCATTAGTCTTAATATCTCATAATAGTTATTGATATCTAACTCTAAAATATTTGTAAATATATTAATTTTAACATTTGTGATCAATCCACCAGCTCTTCTTCCTAGTTTTGATATTTTTTTATGGTTCAACTATGCCACAGCAACAAGAAATGTGTTGACTGTCAGCACAGCGACAGCACAACACTGCCAATTTATGTTGTGCCATCACTTGGGGAACAAGTGTTTTCTGTAGGGGGCTTCACCCCCCACACTTTAGATTACTAACTCCAGTCATTGTTAGTTCAGGGAGGGGGGAAAACACCACACCGGCAACAGTGTCGGGAACATGGAGACCATCACAGTGAACTGCTGAAAATGTTGCTGTGATGGTCTTTGTGGTATTCCCATTGCTGTGTGGTAAGTATACCTTTTTTTACCTGGTGTATGAAAGGTATGGAAGCCATTTAAGGTAATATCATCTTCTTCTGAATGTCAAGTTTCTTGTAAGCATATGACCTTGAAACCAGTCAAATATTTAATAAACTCTGTATCTGATAATTTAGCCTGTAGCCAGCAATGTTCCATGAGATAACAGAGATACCAACATCTTGATCATTTAGTGTTAATTTGCTATTTAACTTAGAGCCATTTATTTGTTCCAGTGAGTAGATTAAATCTATTGGCAGTCTGTAATCCTGCATTTTGTATCTGGTTGTTCCCTGATGTTCCTGGCTCAGTCTGTATATTCTGTGAATATTTCTTTGATGCAACAATACCATTATCAGAAGGGTTCTGATTGGTAATGACTGACCAGTCCACCACATAGATCCCCATTGTATCTAATATATCTGTTTTGTACAGGATTATCTCACTTACTGATTTGTTATAACAAAGTAAATCTACCTGACTATCATTATGCAGACTTGGATGTCTAAAGGCTCCATAATCCTGTTCATCCCCAGCTTTATACCTAGGATGTTAGACAGAAAATTGCAGGTTGCAAACCTAAGTTTATTCCTGGTTTCCTTGAACATCTGTTTTAGACCAAAGATGGAGAGTGAGACAGGGCTGCATCCTGGTTCCAGTTGTAAACATTGTAGAAAATATATTGTGGCACATTACAAAGCAGGTAACACATCTCCATCTACAATGTTGGCATGTAAAGACATCACCAACCCAAACCCTGTGGGCAGTGTACTGGATGAATAGGCATGGTGACCACTGAGTCCCCCATCCCACTGAACAATGGCACAGCAATGGGCAGATGGATAGCACAGCCCTCCACTCACCACCATGGCTGGCCGCTCAACTGAACAAACTGAATGAGCGTGTACATTGTTCAGTTGAGCAGCCAGCCATGGCAGTGAGTGGAGGGCTGTGCTGGCCACCTGCCCATTGTCGGGGTATGTTGGGGGGTGCAGGGTCTACCTGCTGGGGTGGATTGGGGTGGTGGTTCCATTAGACACCATGAATTTAGTAAACCACATAGTGTCATGGGACACAGGTAGGCTATTGGTGGTGGTGGGTTGGGGGGGACCGACCATCACATTGTGGCTGGCTGCTGTTACTGTTCCTGGGGCCATTGGTTGGTGGGATGGGGACTCGGTGGTCACCATGCCTACTCGTCCAGTGCACTGTCCACAGGGTCTGGGTTGGCAATGTCTTTACATGCTGACTTTGTAGATAGCAATGTGTTGCCTGCTTTGTAATGTGCCATGATATATTTTCCCCAATGTTTATGACCGGAACCCTGCATCCCAAATCCCTTGTAACATCCTGTTCCGAATAATGCCTATCTACTAATTGAAAATGTAAATTTCCAAATCTTTGTTCTGAGATATTTCTCCAAAGATAGTACAGTGTTCTCCTGTGTGAACAAAACACCTTGATAACACCTGCAGCTTGTGGCACAGAAGAAAGTCTTACTTCAGAAATATCATTATCATTGAGATAAAGACCTACTACATCTCTGAAAATATTAAGTATTCTATTCTTTAAAATATTTTCTGATTCAACAGGCTCTATAGTCAGTCCCTTGATCTTAATACAACTTTGGGGCTCCGGTGCAATAGAACTTTCTAGCTTACTAGTATCATGGACATCCAGGTTTCCAACATTATAGTCAGAATACTTCTGTTCAGTTTGCACAGGTGTGTGCAAACTTTTTTTTAGCACTGCTTTGTTATTCAGTTTAAAGAAACATAGAAACATAGAAATATAGAATTTGACGGCAGATAAGGACCGCTTGGCCCACCCAGTCTGCCCATTTCCCTGCCTACTGGATAAGCTGCAGATCCTAGTTAACCAGCAGCCTACTTCTTCCTACCCCCACCCCCTAGAATTGCCTTATGACTGTCCCATGCATGCTTGAATTCCACCACTGTTTTTGACTCCACAACCTCCTCTGGAAGGCCATTCCACGCATCCACAACCCTCTCTGTGAAACAATACTTCCTTAAATTACCTCTGAGTTGCCCCTCTATCTTCAAATTGTGCCCCCTTGTTCTTGCACACCTCTTTTTTTGAAAGATGCTACCTCTTGGACTTTGTTGATTCCCTTGAGGTACTTGAAAGTTTCTATCATGTCCCCCTCTTCCTCCTTTCCTCGAGGCTATACATATTAAGCTCCTTAAGTCTTCTTCATATGCCTTCCGGTGCAGACCCTGCACCATTTTAGTTGTCTCCTCTGACAGCTTCCATCCTGTCTATGTCTTTGCAAAGACTGGGTCTCCAGAACTGCACGCAGTACTCCAGATGGGGTCTGACCAGCTGTCTGTACAGAGGGATAATAACTTCCTGTTTTCTACTGGTGATGCCTCTCACTATGCATCCCAGTATCCCCCCAGTCCTCCCTGCTGCCCTCTCACATTGCTTGCCCACCTTTAGGTCATCTGATATGACTACCCCCAGGTCCCTTTCTATTTTTGTTGTTGTTAGTATCTCACCCCCCATTGTGTACTCTACCCCTGGGTTTTTGTTTCCCAGTTTAATGGGTAAACTCCTGAGTCTGTGGAATCTTGTCAGTATTCTTTTCCTGTATTTCCTCCACAGGGTGAGTTTTAGTATTACCATCTAGCTTCCCAGCATTATGTATAGTTTCTTCCTTCTTATCCTTTTTACTTTTCCCATTTTTTCATATGTTTTTGTTCTAGTTCATGTGGGTTTTAGTTGCTGATCTTGTATTTTCTTTATTTATTTTTTGGTATTATTTTTTTTTTTCCTTTTTGTTATCTCCCTACTGTCTTCCTCAATGGTCACTATGTACATAACCACGTTTGCATCTTGTAGACCTGAGTTCAGACCCAAAATTGTAAGAGAAAAGGCTGTAAGAGAGGGAACAGAAAAAGACAAAAATTAGTGCTGTGGTAGCCCCAGAAATCTATATTGACATGAACACAGCTTTGGCTTAGAAATCCTGATATAGGGCCATAATACCTGTTCACACTACAGAGCCAGCATTGAGATGTGTAGTTTTTAATGATCAGTTGGCAATATAGCCTAGAGGTTAATGCAGTCCTGAAGAGGGATTATTTTTACTAACAGTTTTGAAATGCAAAGGTGATAACTCACTAGTTTCAATGCACATACAAAACAATTATTATAAATGTAGAAAGTGTTTTAATGACACCTTAAAACACACTTAATAAACCAGACGATTTCCTGTTTAACCTGTTGGGGTCATCTACAGTCAAAGGAGGGCCAAGTCCCTCAATGACATCATTTCCTGTCAGGAGCCTAAAACACATGACTGTCCCAGCCCTTAATTACAGACTGATTTACATATGAATAACTCTGGACTACAAAAACTCAAAGATAAACACAATGGCTCACTCAAAGTAGCTTTTTATGGGCTTTCAGACATTAAGAAATCATGTAGATGGCAGTTCCCCTTTAATACATCATACTACATTATAAATAAATGAAATAATAAAATTGGTAGCCATGCCTAAGAGTTTACTTTATAAAAGGATATAAAAAATTAATGTTGTGAGGAATATAAAGTAAACATTTTTGTTAATCATAGGTCACATGCAATATTCCTGGTGAAGCTGTGGGATTTACACAGCAAAACATTGAAATGACGTGATTCTGAACTTTTGGGCTGTAATAAATGGGATTGTGTTTAAAGTGGGGGTGAATTTTTCTACCACAGTTGATGTGCATGGCAAGTTGGCATATTATCTGAATACCATCAGATAGATCAATAATAATGTAGTCCCACACAAAAGATTTGGATCAGTGGCAGAAATCCACTATGGTCTGAGTGTGGGCTTGGGGTTCCTCAACTAGTGTTTCCCTGGTTACAGTGTGTAGCTTGGGGCTGTTGTTTTTTTTTTGGACATTTTAGACTTTTTAAATTGACTTGGTTTGCTGATAATATTAGAGTTACCTTTCACATTTTTAAGACTTTACTCTGATTACTCCACCAGGCAAATTTGGTCACTTCACCAGCACTTCGATGGTGAAATTTAAATTCCCTGCATCCCTACATAGCACCATTAGTGCTTCTTACAGTGCTGTATTTCATGCACGGTTCTGTCTGCGCTATATTGACCCAGTACCTTAGGACTGCACACTGTGCCTAGGGTCACATGGCAAAGTTTCTGCTATGGAATGTACCATGTAACAGTATTTGCTGTATAAAAGATCAGTCATGTGACCTGCTCCTCACTGTGCAATTCATAAAGTATTATGTGCTTTGCCAATAATGTTTTGCCATCAGGGACTACGTGAAGTCCTCCTTCCCTCTGCTTTGTGGCAAAGACTACATAAAAATGTGTTATGTTTTGCTTCACTGTGAATACTATGTGAAGCCTAGTGAATAGACTTCTCACATCCCTACTTGACTGTCACAATCCCTGGGCCACTGCTTTCTCCAGATACTTTAGTGGTCTTCTAGAGTTTGTGATGGACAGCTCCCCTTTCACTGCTCTCATTATAGCATTTAGGGGCTCCTATTTTGGACTTGGAGTTCAGAGTCAGACAAGAGAAATTCAGATGGATTAGGGACATAAATGCTGGTTGCAGAAATCTTATTGGGCAGCAATCACAAGAAGTAGTGGCACTTGATTGGTGGTGGGCAGTCAGAGGAGTGGGGTCCAGCAATTGATGGATGGATGGATGGGATGGATGGGATGGATAGGAATAGGGGATTTCTTCAGTAGGACAACAGGAGAATGTGAATGCTTATCACATAGGCTGCAACACCAAGTGCCAGCCCAATAGTGAGGCCTCCCTCCCACCCACCTACCTGACCTGAGAGGAAGTGCAAGGGAGGGCTTATAGGGGCAAGAAATTCAAGAACTGAATAATGAATGGGGAGTACCAGGGAGAGCATGACAGAGGAAAGATGGACTTTAGAAAACATTTCTTCATGGAAAGGGAGGTAGAGGAGTGGAATATGCAGCTACAGGATGTAGTCTTTACAAAAAAATCAAAATGTGATTCAAGCATGGGTTGGAAAAGCCTATGCAGCTGATGAAGACAGTGCCAAAAATAAAGGGAGAGATGGGAAGTGATGGAACACTGAAAGCTTTTCAAAATCAATATTAGAGAGATAGTCTTGGCAGGTTATATGGGCCACAGGACTGTTTCCACCAGCATCTAGGTTTCTATGTCTTCCTTACACTGAATACATTTAACTGAACCACAGTCAACATTAAAAAAAATGTTGTGTAGAGTGTTTTGATTTGTGTGTGTAGTCCTAATGTGTCCTTTCCTTAGTTTGCTGTTACGATTTTTTTTCTAAATTTGCCAGCTTGTTTTATGATCCCTGCAGATTTTCATGCCTGTTTCTTTTGCTGCCTTTACCTTTTTTCTGCAATGTTTTCTGTTCTATATGCATTAGTTCATGCATATTGAGTAGTCCTCCTGGCTCTCCTTCCTGCTTCCTTCTTGCTGCTGGTTCTGCCTTTGCACACACCCCCATCTAATAACACACTGATAGAATTCACTTAATACATACCCTTTAACATACAGTAAATCATGAATGCAGTTCAAGATACAGGAACATCTAGAAGTAATCAGACACCTTTTCAAGAGTTCCAACAAGTAGTAGAAGGAAAATTTGTAACATACCATTTTACATCAGAAGAACAAGAGAAAGTACTTAGCCTGCTAGATCAGGACAAGACATGGACTGAAACAACTAGTGAGAAAACATAGTTGAATAAAATTCTCCACTTGGAACAAAAAGACAGTAGATTGGGGAATATATCAAAAATAAGAGGATACTGAGAGGTTTAAGGGTAACAATAGAACCAAATATTGGTTTTATGACAATCAAACATAATGAAAAATGGACAGAAATCTGCAACAAGTGTTCAACAGACTTCATGCTTGCTTTGATAGAGACAATAGAGAAACAGGCTTACAGTTGAAATTCAGGGAGTGAAGGATGAGTATAAAATCTGTGTACAACATCAGGAATTTATTTCAATATTAGAAAAGATCAAAAAGGAGTATGAAGATTATATCAAACAACAAAAACTAAAAACATTTAACTGTGATATTATAGACTATCAAGATAATAAAGTTTATAGTTGGTTTATAAAACCTAGACCATACAGAGGACAACAACATCAACAAGATTATCAAACAGATTCAGATAGTGGGGATAGCTATGTTACTAACTTATATTCTAGACTAGGGAGACAGCATGGGGAAATGAGTCATTTTTTAGGACAGGAATTACATCCACAGGAGCAGCAGAATATAAGAACCAATCAATAAATACTGTAAGAAAGGAAAGACAGGAGATACAATTTAAGGCACATGGGATTGTAAAAAGAGTGCCAATATATGGCCCCATATGGAAACCAGAGAGGTGAGGGGTGGAGCAGGTGGAAATAGAGGCAGAGGATAAGGCAGGGGAGGTGGGGGCAGGGGGAGACAGAGGAGCCAGTAGCTGTGTTCAATTTAAGTGGTAGAGAGCTCGCAGAAATTGAGATGCAAGTTTTAAGTAAATGTCTCTCTTTTTCATCCACTAAGGTATTGGATGGGTTCCAGTTCAAAATAGATCTCCAAAACTTTTATAGAAAAATTAGGCTAGCTGACTGGTTTCAGAACAAACAGGAAGAACCAAATTCTAGGAAACAGGAATTAAAGAGAGCTTTGGAAATTAAATCAGACTTTAACCCCCCAAAAGGGAGGGATGTTGTAGAAATTTTTATTAAAGTGGTATCACAACAGACTAGGAACTTAACAAGAGACAGGGACCTGACCTCACAATATAATAATTTATCAAGGGAAGAAAGAGAAACCATAAAAGTCTTTGAAGAGGATAATCGATAGTAGTGAAACCCGCAGATAAGGGTGGGGAATAGTACTATGGAAATATGATGATTATAGAAATGAATGCCTGAGACAGATGGGTGACAGAGAGAGATACACTCTCTTAGAAGGGGATCCGACAAGAGAAATCATGGAAGAGATAAAGGATTACTTTGAATGAGGTGTAGACATGGGGTGGTGTTCACAAACAGAAATGGACTGGCTGATTAACAAAAAAACAAGGGTTCCATTATCTTATAGACTGCCTAAAGTTCATAAGGACATGAATAAACCACCAGGGAGACCGATAGCTTCGGGAATGGATTCTGTGTTAGAACCACTCTCTAAGTATGTAGATTTCCATATACAGCAGGTCACCAAAATGGCCACATATATCAAGGATACTGGCCATGTAATGCAAATCATACAAGAGATCAATAATCACAATAATAACTTAGATATACATGATATATGGCTGGTATCTCTTGACATAAAGGATTTATAAACAAGTATAACACATGAGGAGGGACTTGTAGCATTGAACCGGGTCCTTAGGGGGAGACAAGAGCAATTTCCAGAGACGGAGTTTGTATTAGGTCTAGCTGAACTGGTCTTGGGAAAAAAATTTTTTCATTTGAAGACACATTTTACATGCAAACCAAAGGAACTGCTATGGGGAGCACCATGGCTCCCTAATATGCAAATTTATTTATGCTGAGTTTTGAACAGACGTATATCTTTGATGCAGTAACAAATACATTTTTTGAACATATCAAAATCTGGAAATGCTTTATTGATGATGTATTATGATTATGGGAAGGAACAAAAGAAAAACTTGACAGATTTAAGAACTACTTAAATAGTAGGAACCAGGACCTTCTTTTCTCCATGGAGGCTAATCAAGAACCACTTTCTTTTTTGGACTTATTAATATATAAGAGGGACAACAATTCAGAGACAAAATTCTTCTAGAAGGAAGCTGATAAACACTTTACTACACTACCGAAGTTTCCATAACTCCAGACTTAAGAACAGTATCCCTAAGTCTCAGCTTATTAGAGCTAAAAGAAACAGATGGGACAAAGTACAATAAGCAGTTAGTGAAGTCACAAATATACCAAGGTAACAGCTGTTACATGGGCATAGGATAAAAATCCAGAACATAGAATTGTGTTCTCAATTGCTTACATCCACCTTAGTAGGGACATTAAATGTATATTAACAAGTAACTGTCATCTGTTACAAGTAGGAGAGGTGCAAAATAGTAGCTTTAGGGAATGGCCATTAGTGACATCTAAGAAAAATCCCACATTGAGGGACAAACTTGTGCATACAGCGCATTATGTACCCAAGGCAGAACCCAGACAGCTACACCTAGGACCCTTGAAGAATGGTAGCTATCCCTGTGGCTGCTGTTTTCAGTGTGGCAATACCAGCAAGAAAACTTGTTTTGAACATCCTTATATGAATAGAAAATTTGAAATCAAAATGCATATCACATGTAGAACTAATCGTGTGATATGTAAGCAATAAGGTACAACGGGGTGTGTGTAAACCATATTTTACAACATGGCCAGGGGCATAGTAAGGCATGAGGCCAACAGTCGGGTGACTTCAGCTGCTGGCCATGCTGTAAAATATGGTTTACACACACTCCTGAGTACCTTATTGCACTTATAAAATTGACTCTGTTTTTTTTTTACTTTTGACTATTGGGAAAAGCATGTTTATATGTAGAAAAATAGATTTACTTTGTACATTTGTAATAAAATAATCCTTCCGCCCACTGCAAGTGATGTTATTGATGATGTAATTGTATTATTGCTTATTTTCTTCTTCCTGTTTTTTTTTTCTCTGTTGTTCCCCACATTCAAGATATGAAATGTTTGTCATGGAATGTTTACCATGGAATACATGGATTCAAAATTCTGCTCAGTTCTACTGGCAGAATGTTTCTCTCCCAACACACTGTACACACAGACAACAAAGGCCTTTGTTACATTCACAGACTCAGTTATCTCACTGCCAGGGCAAGAAGAAGAGAGTTCCCTGATAAGCAGTTAAAGACAGAAGGGGGATTTTAGACTGTCAGCAAAGAAACAGTTGTAGTGAAAGCTATAAACAATATTTATTCTAATTTGCTCATGTATGTAAGGAGAGTGTGATAATCAGAGAAACAGCATTTAATTCATTTGTTTTATTTTTAATTTAAGGTAGTTTTATTTTTAGGACCCATTTGAAGTTTTTTTACAGTGTAAAGGTAGCAGCCATGTTTGTGGTGGAAGATCAGTTCTGGCTGTAGTGGGCTAACTGAAATGCTTGTGTTCCAAATGCCCATTGATCTGTGTTGCAGATTCTTCACTGCTGAGTAGTCCTTTTTTTTTTTACCCATGTGTAAACTGTATTTTACACATAAATAAGAGCCAATCAGATTACATAATTTTACCCTGCCATTTTATAAATATTTTGCAATGTTCTTGTGTCAAACTTTATGTCGGGAAGACGAAAAAAAGATTTGAAAAGTTGAATCAGTGAACATAAGAGTGAAATTAGAAACCATGATCTCAATTCTTCAGTGGCACAGCACTACAATGCATTGGGTCATTCGGCTACTGCATTACGATTTGAGGGCCTAGAAAAGGTGGAGGAACCACAACGTGGAAAAACAAGCTGAGATGATCTCATACTAAAAAGAAAAGTTTTTTTTAGTATTCAAATGGACTGTCTAAATCCAAATATTGGACTGAATGAAAATTGTGATTGGAATTTGTATCGGTAATAACTTGCAGATGACATTTTGCAAAACATGTTGACCTCTGTATAGTGCTGTTTCAGAATTCACATATTTGGTGATGTGGTCTTGATATATTGTTAATACAGTCACTATATTCTGGATATATTAATGCATGGCTTACTATTATGTCAATATAAAATCTTATGGTCTTATTTTATTGTGATTCATGTGACATTAGGGTTTAGGGAAATCATGAACATATTTGGCACTCCCCTGTTACCCTGCCTGCACAGGAGTTTTTACAGTGTCTTTAGATCAGTATAACTCATAAACATTTAAGCATAGAATAAATCAACAACAAAAACATGTTGGGAAAGTAATATCGTAATATAAAAAAGAAAAAAATATTTGTTACAAAGTGTAAAAATAACTCATCAGCAATTTTTAGCCGAGGGTGGAGGGTGAACTGCCTTCTAGCCCTTACTTACTACACTCAGAGGTACCATACTTCAACCCCTACTCTCTGAGCTATAGAAGCTGTGCTGTTCTCTCCAATCAGCAGAGGAAGAGGGCAATGCACAGGAGTGGGACTAGCTGTGCCAGAGAAAGGATTTATAACAGGCATTCCCTTACTGTTTTCTATTTTCACTTTGTCCTTTCCTCTTCCTTTTCTGACTATCCTTTCTTTTTTCATATCACGGTGGCCAACCTGATATCTTATTCTCTGTTCTTTTCTATCCCTATATTAAAAGAAAAGTCTGTTTGCCCAGTTAAAAGCAGCTCCTGAAAAATATAAATTGTGCCTTAAAGAAAGAGAAATGGTCCCCTGCTGCTACAAGCAGTATTACGAATTTGGTCCCAGCTGTGCAATTGCGATGTGCGCACATTTGCACGATTGCACAATCACACATTCCTGCAGGATTTCGTGTGCATGATCATGCAGGTAAAACAGAGAAAACAGGGAATTGTTTCTTTAACCACTGGGTGTGGTTTCTCTTGTAAATGGTAGGGACTGGAAGTAGATAAAACAGCCACAGAGCCAAGGAAAATAATGAGAATTTCTCCAAATGGTTTGGTGCTCTTGTGTCTTGCAGTGAGTGTGTAGACTGAGTTAACTCAGTTGAGGAACACAGAAAAATACTCCCTTAGGAAAGAATGAAGGGAGTTCAAGCATATAAAGCCCTATGATGCCCACATAAAGAAGTGTTGCATGTAACAGGTACAGCAAAGAAGCTGTATCTGATGTCAAACAAAACAGGGCTGGAAATGAAATGGGAGCCGATGGCTGAAAGTTTTCAGCTGACAGCTGTTGTACAAAGCTAATTTAAAATGAATGAAAAGGATGGTTGCTAAATAAATGTATTTGTACAAGCCCCAAGCAAGTATGGTAGTAATCATTGAGAGAAATATGCCCTGCACATGTTTTATTTATATGTTACCATTAAAAATCATTATTTTTTTAAACAAAAGAGGAGTGGGTTCCTAGTTCTTGCAAGAGTAAATAGATAAAGAGTGCGCCCTTATCTATTTACCTTTTCCAAGACTAGTGATGCCTCCTGAACACTGAAAACAAAGCTTACAGTGGTTATAATGAGCTTATCAAAATAAAAGATATAGGGTCATTACCAAGTGATGTTTCCAGAGATCCTGCTATAGGGCTGGCAGCCCCTGAACTGACTGTATTTATGGGAGAAACAGTCAGTGACATCACAGTAGGAGAGGAGTTAGCTCCCAAGTGTGATGTCATGTCCCTATAATTAAGGTTTTCATTGGCTTTTTCCTTCAGCCTAAGAGCCTGAATGGTAAACATAAGGATAGCATTGAGCTAGATATACTAGAACATGTGGTTAATAAACATAGTGGTTATAAAAAAAGCTTTTTCTTGCTAATTAGGTGATCACCTGACCCCTGATGTCACCTCAGATAGCTTTAAAAGTAGTCCACTAGAAGGCTAAGATAGATAGGTGGTCAGTAGCTTTCTGATTATGGAGGAAGGAGGATCTTAGTGTGCAAGGTTACACACTAACTACAGAGAGGAAAGTACAGCAGTTCTTTTATTCTGATTAACGAGAAGAATGATATCCTGAAGTTTGCACTGGTGTGATGAACTAACACTAATTTGCCCTCCTGTAATTATTTTTTTTTTATAAATTCAAAATAAAATGATAAACACAGAGTTATGCATATTTTATGCATCTCATCTGGTTGTTTGATCTGTTTATTGGAACCCACACTACCACACTAGCAGTGACATCACTGTGTGATGTAATTCCCCTTCCCACCACCATCCGTGGTATTTAAACTGCACAAGTGAGTGAGTACAGCCTCTCTGCAAGCCTTGGAGATGGTAGCACTCTACCTATTACACCAAACATTGTGGGTATACTGGAGATTTATATAATGTTTATAGGAAGAGATAGTGAAGCTAATACAATACAATAGAAAAGAAATGATTAATTAAGGGAGTTTTTTCTCTCAGAAAGTATATCAAGAAGGGCGATTAGCTCACAGCAAGAAAGTGAGTAAAAGATGAAAGGTAAAGGAAACAGAAATGCCTTTCTCTAGTAAAAAACACTTTTTGAAAAATAAGATGCAATGTTTTATTTTGGTTTGTCATTTTAGATTGTAAGGAAGTTAACAGGCACGATGCAAGAATTAACTATAAAAAATTAAGTAAGGCAAAATGAATACATTTATATTTATTTTGGGATTAGACTTAATAAGAACATAAAATATATAAAGTATTTATACATATACTTTTTTAGACTTACAGATAGTACTTTAGATGGATCACAGAAGGTTTAAAATTTTTGACCAATATTAGAACATTTTAAGTAGATAAGATAGGTATGTATTCACTCATAACTGAAAAAAGGTTTGGAAATAGACTTACCAGTTTGGGCACTTGTTTTTATATTCTAAAAACAAAGTACATACCTATAAGTGAACATTAGTGGTTTTAAGGTGGAATGGTGTTTAAGAAAAATACAGTGTTGTATACTGTAATGGTTATCGGTGTGGGGCGGAGAATTATACAGTATGACATTGGATTATTTATATATAAGAAGGACTACTAAATGATTGTTTGTATGTTTGTATTTAGATTTCAACACTGTCTGTGGGCCTGAGGAAGTGCATAAAATCTAAAAAACTGTTGCCCTGGCCTGATTGGTGTGATTTAAATAAAAAATAGAGTACAGCTTTCAGAAGAAACTTTGGATTCAATGGAGTTTATCCTTTATATATTTCAAGTCATTATGGACTGCCTTTTTGGATGACCCAATATCTAGAATGATAAAACCATTGGGCAACCTGAACCACCTTAGATAGTTCTATATGTAATGGAGACCATCAATTCAGTGAGTGGTTGCCTACTACCCTGTCTGCAGCAGCACAGTGTTGTTAAGATCCTGTTGGTCTGCCCTCAAATAAATAACTCTTTCTAATCCAGTCTTTCTGTTTTCTATGTCATTATGTCTAGGTCTAGCCAGCAGGAGTGAAAATGTTCTTTTTAAAGTGTTTCTTTACATCAAACCACACAAATAGCACACAGATCATCCAGATCACCAATGTTGTAACTAGTGAAAACAGTTTCATTAAAGAATAGTCCAATCACTTATCCTTCAGATGTCTGCCAATCTGTGAACATAGAGTCCAATTCTAAAAGGGTTATGCCTGGCATAACAGCAGTTGCACCAAGCAGAATGGCGTATGTAGCAACTTACGCCAGCTGTTGCAACATGCACGATTCTACAAAGTGGTCTGTGACATGTCGCTGAGCAGCTGTTATGCCACAGAAACCCCCTGTGACATGGTGCTAGGGGGTTTACGGCAGCAGTTGCACCCCATTCTAGAAGGGCAGCCACAAAGTGCCCACATTGGGATTCTACAAGAACCCCTGGAGGAGATCCGGCAACGTAAGTTATACCAGCATTTAGCTGGTATAACTTACAGACACCCCTGGGGTCTTGTAGACCCATCGGCTGCTCCAGTGGACAGTGCACAGTTTCCCTCCTCCCCATGCTCAGCACATCCCAGCAGGGCCCCACAGGGTTACCCATACCCCCAGCCCCCTGAAACTGCCATTGGCAGAAGCCCGGCAGGTCGGCGCTGCCATCCCCCCACCCGTGCCCTGAAACTTCAGTCACCCACCGCATGTGCAGCAATAATCCAGCCCTGGTAGTCTAGTGCCCCCGAACTGTACATTCAAAACATAAAGAAATATCCCCGTTTCCCTGGTAGTCTAGTGCCCCCAATTGTACAGTAATATAATAAATAATGATCTTGTTACCTCTGGTAGTTTAGTGGCCCCTCACTACCATGCCAGCCCACCCAGCACCTCCCACCTGTCCCCAGCTGGTGACTGGCACAGCCTACCTCTCACCTCCATGGCCAGCCACCGACTGAGTGCAGTATTAGCGCAACTGCACAGACATGCTCAGATATTAATTTAATACTGCACTTAGTTGGCAGCTGGCTGTGGAGGTGAGAGGTGGGCTGTGCCAGTCTCTGGCTGGGGATGGGTGGGAGGTGCTGGGTGGGCTGGCACGGCTGGATGGGGTGCCACTAGACTACCAGGGTAATAGGATTGTTATTTATTATATTACTGTACAGTTCATGGGGGACACTAGACTACCAGAGAAATGGTAATCTGGTATTATTTTATGGTTGGGGGGCACTGGACTACTAGGGCAGATGATGTACTGCATATGCGGCAGGTGACCTGGGGGTTGGGGCACGGGTGGGGGGTGTACTTGCAACCTACGGCAGCGGGTTTTAACTGGCCAGGTACACCCTCTGTGTGGTGTACCTTGCAGCATCAAGTCACAGGACTTTGCTGCGAAGACCCTGCCCATTCTAGAATAGGGTGCATGGTCAATGTCACAGTTGTGGGTGGCACAAGTTGTGTCTGGTGGCAACTTGCACCACCCTTCTTGAATTGGGCCCTATGGAAAGGAGATGCACTTAAAAGACAGGTTTAATGCTTCAGACAGGACACTAAGCTAACACATACTGAATCAATGATCTTTGACACATCACTGTCACATGGGCCAGGACAAGAGGTATTGTGGCAAAGAGACATTTCAGAAAAGATGCAGGAATGGAGACCCCAGGGGCCATAAAACAGGTAGACAAATACAGAAAAAATTCTAACAGCCAGCAAAGGAAAGAAGGCTAAGGACTATACGCAAAAATCAGAACACAGAATATATTTTTCTCATACATTTTGACTGTAATTCTCCTTTCAAATGTATGGCATACTATTATATCCTCTACTTAATAACTATGTCTGCCAAAATGTTAGCCAATGCTTTCATGCTCTGCTTATCTCTTTGGAAAACCTACATTACCTGACTTTCCCTATGCTAATCTCTGACCACTTTGTCTGCCATTCCATTTCAATTTTAGAAGCTGCCCGGCCTTCCCCTACCCAAGTACACATGCCTGCCCATTTGAACTGTTTTAAATATCTAAATTGTATTATTATATTTAAGATAAGTACAGTATTTTGCATATGGGCACATATACAACAAATCATAAAACTCTTCTTGAAGTTAATATTTAAATATTATTATCAATAATCTCCACAGACAAATCATCTGTATATACCAAATCTGTAAGAGTGTTTCAATCAATCAATCAATCTTTGTTTTACCAGGAGAAAACACCATTGGGAGGATGCATTTACTAGTTAGTCCTGGGTACATAGATATACAATGTGACAACATTATATAAAAGGTAGATAGACATTGTCAACAGCCAGTCAAAATACAAAAAGGACCAGGAATTTACATAGCAACACAAATACTAGTAACAGTATGGATCATCTATCACATACAATACAAACAATGTGCAGTTTACATGCTAATAAGTGATACACCACAAAAGTAGTCAACCAATAGATCAAGTGATAACAAGGTAATTAAAATAATAGAGAAGAAAAATGGAGTATGGGTGGAGCAGGCAGAGGGAGATAACAAGCAAGAAGGTAGAGGAGAAAGAGGGAGGGGAGGCAAATGGCAAGCAGGTGGAAGGGGAAGGCAAGTGAGAGATAAAGATGAGTAGGAAGGGGAAGCTGAGGGAGGTGAGAGGGGAGAGTGAGCATTTGCTATGGTGGGTCATGTGGGAAAGGGCAAGGACAGGTACAAATTTCCTCAAGGGAGAAACTCAACAAGGTCTTAAAGGCAGTTTCAGTCCTATTAACATGTTCCTACAACTTTCCTGTACATCATAAACTTATAGTGTAATTTCATTAATAAATAAAAATTATCAGATATTTCTTTCAGTACAATGACTGACTTTAAACATTTGTTATTTCTTATTAATGTCAGTTGTATTGTATCCCGTTACATCATACAGCTTGAGTTCAATAAATTTCAAAAACACCTAATGCTCCTAAACCCAGTATACAGGGCAATCAATTAAAACACAAGATATGAAAAAACAGTACTTCTGGCTCACAGAATGAGGGTGCTCAGAACACACAGAGTGCCGCTACCTCAGAGCATGTATCAAGCACTTCAAAATGAAAATTACACAGGCAGCAAGTTGCCAGAGTATCAAGATCAGCACTTTGCCAGTTACCTAAAAGGCATAAGGACTTAAAGTCATTCTGTAATGCCAAAGTTCATTTATTTCTAAGAACATGTACAACAAAGTGGACATAGCTCACCCACATGAAGACAGAAAATGGCTTGTGATGGGAGGTCCCACAGAGAAAGACTTGCCACTTCATTGATAAGTTGAATGCTGTATGCAGGTTCTGAAGGCAGTGCACAAATGGACCGTCCTAGGACAAGATGACTTTTTCTAATGCCAAAACTTACATCTTTAAACAGTGTTTTCTCAAAATAGCAAAAACAGCCAAAACAACAATCCTGTGCCAGGATATCCCTTCAAAATGCCGTCACATAGTTGCCTGCTTATGTATCGACCTGACTGGTCATCCTCAGTGCGTGCAACATCACCAAAGAGTGCTCTATAAAAGTTGTGCATTTAAAGAAACAGTGTCACACCCATAGACACACTAAGCATAAAAGCCCCATTCACCCAGTGACAGTTATTAACACACAGTGCTATGTCGTTATCAAAATATTGAAAATAAGCACCCCTCTGTCCAGTAGTGACCTTTCCCTTGACCCTCCCCTTGACCCTGTCTCACCCCTTCTTAAAACTGGCCACCAACTTTAATGTTACCAGCTTCACCGGGAGTGCATTCCACCCATCCACCACGCTTGCCATGAAGTAGTGTCTTTTCATTTCCCTCTTGAACTGTCCCCCCTCCAGTTTGAAACTGTGACCCCTAGTGTTTCTCCCTCCCTCCTGTAATCTAAAAATCCCCTCTGTATTAATATTTTTTATGCCCTTCATATATTTTAAGGTTTCAATCATATCCCCTCTATCCCTCCTCTACTCCTGGTAGTACATGTTGAGCTCCCTCAGTCTGTCCTCATAGGGTTTGTCCTCAATTCCAGTGATTATCCTGGTGGCTCTGCACTGGACCCCCTCTGGTAACCTGACATCTTTCTTTAAGTAGGGCCACCAGAACTGCATGCAGTACTCTAAGTTTGGTGGGACCAGTGACCTGTACAGTGGCAGGATGACCTCCTTCTTCCTTGAGGTGATGCCCCTTGCAGTACACCCAAGCATTGTTGGCCTTAACTGTTGCCTTTCTCACTGGGCTGAGTGGTTCATTTCTCCCTGTGATTATCACCTATAGATCCTTCTCCTCCTCTGTATTGGATAACTGCCCCCCCCCCCAGTCTGTGGCAGAACTTGTGGTTTCTGGCTCCCATGTTCAAAACCTTGCACTTCTTTGCACTGAAACCCAGCTGCCATGTGTCCAACCAGAGTTCTACTTTATTTTTAAGGGTGGTGACAGCACTGTCCCCTCTATTTACAGGCTGGTAGCCTTGCTTCCCATCCCGTCGAAGATATTGGAAAGAAGGGTACATTATCAACTTAGCCAGTACCTAGAAACAAATGGAATGTTAATCAAAAATCAGCACAGCATTAGAACAGGAAGGTCCAGGAACACTACCCTGATGGATTTTAATAACCTGGTGGTGTCATCTTTAAACCAGGGAAGGAGTACAGGGGTGGTGTTCATGGACCTTAGCAAGGCATTCAGCCTGGTTCAATATAGGTGACTATTGGAGTGGTGGGGGTTCAGGAAGGGCCACTACAGTGGATCAGGTCTTATTTGGCTAATCGCAAACAATGTGTTGCATATGGATCCTCATTATCAAGCCTTGAGGAAGTAAACAGGGGTGTTTCTCAGGGCTCAGTTTTAGGCCGCTGATGTTTAATGTGCACATCAATTTCTTTATTTTTTTTTAAGCAGGAGAGAGACACTAAGCTGAAAGCTTGTTTACAGGTGCGACCTGGGAGCACAAGGAAGTTAAGTGATTTGCTCAGGGTTACACAGTATGCAAGTGGGGGCTGTGGGATTCAAATCCAGGTCTCTAGGTTTGCAGTCCAGAGCCTTAAACCACTGTGTTATATTGCTTCCTTTCAGTAGTCAATAGTATCACACAGTTAATAAAACACAGTGGAATAAGATTGTGTGCTGGCAATACCGTACTGGTGGCATCTTCTGAAAAACTGGAGAAAATGGAGCAGCAGTTGCAATCAGTTTTGGTGTAGATGGAAAAGTGGATGAGCAGCTTGGGCTTGCTCCTCAATGCCAAAAATACCAATGCATGATATTTATGGGGGGACATGCTAGAAGGAGCAGGCCCGAGCTGCGGCTCCAACTGTAAGATGGAATCTTTATTAAAAATGCAGCCCATTATAGGTATTTAGGGGTTCAGGTGGACTCTGGGTAGACATACGTTGAGCACATTTTTACACAAATCAGGAAAATAAATTAAAGACTGGGGGAACTTAGAAGGGTAGCTGGTTGCTTATCCCCAGAAGTCAGGGAGAGGTTGGTTATACAACTACTTATTCCAGTATTGGAATACGGTTCCATCTTATATATGAATTCAAACCAGAAAGCATTAAAAAAGATAAATCAAACCTACTACAGACTAGGTAAATTTATCACCAGAAGCAGACACAAGACCCACTACTGTGACATTTATAGTAAATTGATCTGGCTTCATTCAGAAGAACAAAGAATATATATATATATATATATATATATATATATATATATATATATATATATATATATATATATATATATATATGTGTGTATTTATATGGCTTACAACATGCCACAAGATACTTTATAGCAAAATAAAAATTCCCTGTCGCACCTTGTGATGCATACACCCCCTTGTGGACAAAGAGTTACAGCAACAGCATCTGCTAAAAGACTTCCAATGCACAGATCTTTTAATAAGATGGGAGACACAACACTACAAAACAGTATAGCAAGCAATTGGAATAAGTTACTGCATGAATTAAAGATTATCAACAGCTTGCCTATTTTTACGACTGATTTATTTGAATATCTGAGGACCACCTGTACGTGTTTTAACTAAAGATTATTATTGTGAAGTTCATCTTGTTTGATGCTTGTCATGTCTGTGTAATTATGTTTTTTTTCCTTTGTTTCTTATGCTGTAATACTGGACTTTGTTGAAAATGGGACATATGTCCTAACAAATTGCCTCCTGTTTAAAAATAAATTTTATCAAAAATAAAAAAAGTCCTCCTGCAGTCCTAGCCACACCTCTGTGCTGTCCAGCACTGCTCTGATCTTTGTGTAATCTGCAAACAGGCAGATCTTGTTATTAAGTCCATCTGCAATGTCAGCAATGAAGGTGCCAAACAGCACTGAAGCCAGCATTGATCCCTGTGGAACCCCACCTGTTACAGCCCTTGGGGATGAGAGTTCCCCCCTTACAACATCCCTCTGCTACCTATCCCACAGCCAGTTTTTTACCCACTCCACCATACTCTCCCCTACCCCCAGCCTACCCAATTTGTTAACCAGTCTCCCATGTGGCACTGAATCATAGGCCTTGCTGAAGTCCAAGTACAGGACATCCACCACATGGCCCCTGTCAATAGCCCTTGTTACCCAGTCATAGAAGTCTACCAAATTTATCTGGCAGGATCTACCACTGACAAACCTATGCTGCCCGTTGTCCTGGAGAGCATTCTCCACCAGAAAGGTTACAAACCTCTCTTTGAGGATAGTTTCCATGAGCTTCCCCATGATGGAGGTGGGTCTGACTGGTCTATAATTCCCTGGCTCATCCTTGGGCCCACCAATTAATGATATTAGCTTTCTTTAATATCAGTAACCAGTCTTGAGGAAAGTGCGTACCATTCATCAAAAAATTTACATTTTTAATTGAAGCTAATAAACCTCTGTGATGTCATGTTATTTTTCTGTTTCATTTCAGACAGACCTCAACTATTGTTCTAAATACTGGATTTTCTACTTTAGGAAATGAGATTGGGAAACTAATTATATTTTGTAAATTAAGATTACTACCTTAAAGATCTAAATGTTTGTGTGCTGTGCTGTTATATTTACCGTTAAGTTAAGTTTGTAGTGCTGTTGGTTTGCGGTCTGTGTTCAGTCAGCTGAGAGCTGGGAATACAAAGCCTTGGAGCGGTGTTCTTCAGAATTATTGGAGCTTCCTGTAGTGATGGAGAGAACACTCCAAAGTGTGTGGTCTTTGCATTTGTTCCCGTCTATTTCCCGGTATTAGCATTGACTGTCTTAACCGCTACTGTTCAGAGTCCTGGGTGCTGCTATGGAGGACTCCGCTTGTTTGTTGGAACTAGCCGGAAGAATGACCAAATTGAAGATGTTGACCTGTTTGATGCCGGAGGACTATTTCAACTACCTGGTGCTGTGCTATGGTTGAAGAAAGTTAGAGGAGGAGGAGGACGAGAGGTTCAGCCAGTCTGGCCAACCCAGAGGTGGGTGCCGGGGGTAGCTGTTTTTCCCTGGGAGGGTCTGGAGTGCTTACTTGAGTGTTGGTACTCACAGGGGACTCCAGGGTTGCTGCGGTTGCTTGGTGGAGATTGGGCTTTCCCTGATGATCCAGGTGGGGGGGGGGGAGGCAGCTGCATATACCTTGACCTGCCCTGGGTTGATTTGGTTATTTGGTTTCATTTGAACCAAGAAGATTCGGTATCCATTATTTTTACAAATGAGACTAGTCCATCTGTTTGCTGACTGTCTTGAAGTTTTACCTGGCTTTTATTTAAATTTATGAATTCCAACTCACTTGGGGAGGCAGTGAGAGGGCCTCTCTTTGGAGATTTTATTTTATTTGACTGAACTTTGTCTATGAAAGGATGTATTCTGCTGGACTAATTTCAACAAAGAGGAGGTGGTGAGAGTCCTTCTCTTCATCAGCAAATCCTTTTTGGCATTTATGGTACTGGACTGATTGGTTTGCCTTTTTGTGACACTCTGTGACTTTAATTAATTGGAAGTGGTGAGAACCCTCCTCGTCTGCAAAAAATAAGAATTTTATTGGACATTAATAAGCAATTTAACTTAGTGATGTGCCTGTTTTAATCCTTTCTTGGATTCTTGGTTATTGGGGTTTTAAATTAGGGGTTGGTTGGGATTGCTTTCTGTGTTATAGAGTTAACTTATTGTTGGGGCAGGTTTTGATTTTAGTTTACTTGGTTCTTTATTTGTGCTTTATTGTAATGTGTTGGGGAGGTTTAGTGATGGTCAGGCACTATTCCCCCACTAGGCTCAGGGAATCATGTCCCTTTTAATGTCCCTGCTATCATCTGACACCTATTTTAGGTGTTGTGCTTTGGATATACTTAAGGGGCGCAAAAGAACAGTGAGAGCTGGGCCTGGTGGGGGACAAGAAAGGGGAAGGCGGATTGGAGTTGTAGGGTCCAGGAGACACCCTGGGGTGAAACAGAGTCAGGATAGAGGTTTTCCTTGTTTTGTCCCTATACCCAAGGGCTCCAATGTTAGCGAGTAGATGCCGAGGTCTTCCCTGACAGCTTATCCTACCCTGGCGGTGCTATGCAATGCCAGATCTATTAAACATAAGACAGCTATTATAGCTGATCTTGTTGGAACAACTGATCTGGCTTGCATCACCAAGACTTGGCTGAATGAAAATGCAGGACCTATATTGGCCTCAGCAACTTCAGCTCGGTTCTTGGTGATATACCATCCAAGGTTGGATCGTGGGGTGGGGGTGTAGCCATTATGTTTAGAACTGAGCTGGGCCTTGTGGATGTGCCATTGGGAAGTACCCAGTCCTTTGAATATATCCTGGGAGAGGGTGTAGGCTGCGGGATTCTCCTCATCTACCATCCACCAGGAGATGGAGGAGAATTCCTGCAGGAAATAGCAGACTTCATCATCGACATGGTGTTGAGGTCCCCCAGATGAATAGCCCTTGGGGACTTCAGTGCCTGGGTCGATGATGAACTCTCACATTTTGGTCAAAATCTCCTCCAGCTGATGATGATGCTGGGCCTTACACAGGTAGTTACCTCTTCAACCCATGTAGGGGGTTATTCATTGGATCTGATCTTCTTTTTGGGTATGGAGATAGCTGATGTGGGGGTGGAACCAGTCAGTTGGTCTGACACCATAAGGTTCAGTTTCAGGGCCCCCCAATAGGTATGCCACTACGGAGATGGTTCAGTACTGCCCTTAAAGGGGGGTTAATCCTAGCGACCTACCAGCAGTGCTGGACCTATCGGGCTTGTCAGGTGAATGCATGAGTCCAGATGATCTTGTACTAGCCTATAATAAGGCTGTGGGAGATGCTCTGGACAAGATTGCTCCGGTTCGCGTTCGACCTCTCACACTTTGCCCAAGGAGCCCTTGGTTTGATGGCTCCTTGAAAGAGCTGAGGCGAGTTGGCTGAAGAATGGAGAGAGCCTGGTGGAAGTCTGGCCATGATGCTGACAGGCTTAAGTTTATGGCACACTATGATAGCTAGCAATCAGAAATCACCCATAAGAAGGCAGAATTCCTGTCCAGGGAGATTTCAGCTGCGTGAAATCGACTGGCTCAGCTTTTCCGGACTGTTGACAGACTGTGCAATCCAATCTGTCTCCAGCCCAGAAAAGCCTTTTCTCAGCTAAGATGCGAGGAGTTCACTCGATTCTTCACAGATAAGGTTGTCAGCATCAGGTCTGGCATCAGTCTGGCCTCTCCTATGATGGATTTCAGTGATCGACAGGAGATGGCATGCAACCGGTCTGTCTGGTCAGATTTCTACCTGCCAGAATTCACTGACTTTGTAAAGACCATCCAAACATTGCGCCCAACCAGTTGTAGTTTGGATCCAGGCCCTACACCCCTCTTAGTGGGATGTGTAGATGTTATCTGCCCGATTCTTGCTGAAATTGTCAGGAAGTCTTTGGAGAGAGGGGTCTTTCCTGACCCCCTCAAGGAGGCAGTCATTCGACCACTCCTTAAGAAATCCTCCTTGGATCCAGACTGTCTAGCTAACTACTGGCCTATCTCTAACCTGCCATTTGTTGGTATGGTTATTGAAAAGGTGGTTGCGTTGCAACTGGATGATCATCTTACAACTCACAATGTCTATGATTCTCTCCAGTCTGGTTTCCGAAAGAAACATAGCATGGAGAATTCTCTTGTCCGGGTATTGAATGACCTCCTAATGGTTAGAGATCAAAAGGTACATACCATTCTGGTCCTTCTTGATCTCTCTGCTGCATTTGACACTGTAGACCATGGTGTGCTGCTGAAGCACCTGTGGCTCTTTTGTGGGCTGTCTGGTACAGTCCTTAAATGGTTCCATTCACTCCTCACAGGCAGGTCTCAGAGAGTTGCCACTGGAATTTATTCCTCTGGTGCTTACTCCCTGCTCTGTGGGGTTCTACAGGGCTCCATTTTGGCCCCCATGTTGTTTGCAGTGTATATGCTGCCATTGGGAGATATCATCAGGTGATACAGTATGAGTTTTCACTGCTAGCAGATGATACTCAACTGTATATGTCCTTTCTGCCCAGACAGAATGATGCACTCCCCATGCTAAATAACTGCCTTACTGAGATCAGAACTTGGATTATCTCAAGCTGGTTGAGACTGAATCCAGACAAGACTGAAGTGTTGGTAGTGGATCCAGGTCATCCGTGGGTGGGTTTGGGGGCTGGACAGCCATCAGGCTTGTTGCTTGGTGGTATACAGCTCCCTACCTCAGACTGGGTGCATAACCTTGGTGTTATTTTCAATGATGGTCTGACTCTAAAACCTCAGGTTTCAGCAGTCATCAAATCATCTTCTTATCATCTTAGGAATATCGCTGTGTGAAACACTTGGTTCCTCCGGATGATCTTCCAACATTGGTCCATGCCTTTGTCACTTCCCATCTTGATTACTGCAATTCCCTCTACCTAGGGCTACCAGGGGTTGAAATCTGCTGCTTGCAGCTGGTGCAGAGCACGGCAGTGAGGCTTCTGACTTTGACCTCTAGGACCAGTCATATTATGCCTGTGCTCCGTGAGCTGCACTGGCTGCCTGTTCAGTGGTGGATCACCCTAAAGGTTGGTTTGCTAACCTTTAAAGCCCTACATGATCAGGGACCTGGCTACCTGCAACATCTTCTTGTACCCTACTGCCCCCTCCATCCTCTCCAATCCACCAACGAGGGATTGCTGGAGATTCCCAGGGTACAACTAAAGACATCTGGTTAGCGAGCTTTTTCTTTCTCGGCTCCAACCCTGTGGAATTCAGTACCTCATTGGTTAAGAGAATGCCTGACTGTCGATAGGTTTAAAACTGAGTTAAAAACTTATTTATTTGACTTAGCCGTCCCAAAATAATGATAATTTTTCTTATTGTTTTGTTTTAATCCTATTTATACCTGCTGTATTTGGTTTTATGTACAGCGCCTTGGTTTGGAACGGCACTAAAAAAATAAAGTTTGACTTGACATGACTTGACTTACCATCTTGATTAACTCCTTGGATTTTATTTTCAAAGCCCCAAGAATGTTGCAAGCCCTTGGTGTGCCAGTCATTTGGCGCATGGAGCTTGTGGCATTCCCCCAGCTGGCAACCGGTATTTTCAATCCTGAGGGCCAAATGCCGCAAGTTAGACCAGATTTTCCCTGATCTAACTTGACACATTTGGCAGACCCTTTTTACTGGGCTTGCACCAAATATTTGACACAAGCTGCTGCAAAGTGTTTAAACTGTTGCAGCTGTGCCTTTTTGTATTTAAATCAGGTGCAGCTGTGTCAAAGGAGTTTACTGCAGCTGCACCAAAGAATGGGTTTGATGCAGGACTTGATGAATGTCCTGTGTCACCCTTTGAAAATCAGTCCCCATATCTTTCTTTGACATCCCATTTCAGCACAATCTACAGTACATCTTTGCAGTCATGTAATATGAAAAGTGGTCTGGGGATCCTAGCATACCCTCCGTCCCTGTCACAATTAATCTTGCCTGGCAATCCTTGAAGAACCACTTTTCCAGAGGAATTTTTCCATGACTTGTTTAACTTTATCAAGCCATTGTGGTGGAATAATACCCATTTTTGATCAGTAAAGAAAAAAAAATCAGATGTGGTAAAATCATCATCTGTAATGAGGAGAGTAAATGGTTTTCCCAAAAAACAAATTTTTTTCATTTTATTTTATACTTCGGTAGTGTTCTGAGCTGTACTTTCCTCCAAATTATTGAATAATGTAGTACCAAAGTACTTTATATAATTATTAATCTGTAAAGTGTTCAATACTTGCTTTGTATTATTGCTCATTTCATTTTTGTTGCTAGAACTACTTTGGTTTTGTTTTTACTTTGTACATAGACAAGGATATAAGGACAATATATGTATTTCACGTATAATTAAAGGCCATGATTTTTGTGAGTTGCTTAGTGATAATTGAATATAATCTGCATATATGTTTAATTTAGACATATTCAGTCTCCTCATTTTTTCATTTTCGATTCAATAGGGGTTCCACGCATAAAATAAATGGGGAAATAAGGGACAACCCTGCTTCATCACATTCCTAAGAGTTATTTAGTCAGAGATGTAATAAATAACCTTAAGTCATGCCAAGGGTTCTGAACATAGTATTTTAATTAATGATAAAAATCTTGATGGTAGTCCTCATTTTTCCAATAAAGAAAACATAAATGACCAATTAAGTAGGATGAACATTTGTTGCACCTAACATAACCAATATCTTTTCTTACTGCGTTTTATCCTTATGTACCAATTTTTTTTTATTTAGTACTTCCTTGTTTAGCAATGAAATGATAGTCTGGACCAGTTCTGAACCCTCAGATAGGGATCTTCCCTTTATAACTCTCACTGATCTTTGTGTATTACTGTAGCAATCTGATCCTTAATATGATTTGCTTTAAGTTTCGTCAATATTTTATGACCTTGTTTTAATAAAGGGACAGGCCTACAGTTTTTTTTTAATTTTTTTATTTTATGTTTCCCTTTTTCAGGCTTAGGCAATTATATAATTAAAGAATCAATTGAGCATGGTACCTGCCCAGAGTAGTCATCTTCTTAAACAGTCTAAAACACTTGGTTGTTAATGGATGAGAAACAGTGTGATATTCTGCAGTTAGGCCATCATGACCTGGTGATGATTTTTTAAAATTTATCTAATAACTATAGATCTCAATTTCTATCTTATTGAATGTTCATTCTACAGTTAATGAAGTCAGTCAAATAAATGTTAATTCTGTCTTCTTGATTAGTAGGTTTTGGCCCAGATATTCAAAGGGGATGCATCTGGCGCAAAAGGGTTGTGTCATACGCAACCCCCCAATGCACCCCAATGTGACAGTCAAAGGGTCAGGTTGAGCTGTGCAAATCCCAATGTGCCGGGGTGCATTGGTAATGTATGCAGCGAAAATGCAGGAGGTATGCCCATGCATATGTAGCACATCCCAATATTCAGCCTGGGATGTGCGGTACATATGCTGGCACAAATCTGATGTGTGCCACATATGGGAGCACATTGTTGAGCTGGTAGAAAGGAGAAACAACCCATGGCCACCCACAAGTAGGCTGCTGCTGCATTGCAGGATGCAACACAGCACCTGCCAGCTGTGGGTGGCCAACTGCACAGCAGGGACACCGTCCACGTGCACCTATACCCTCCCCAGTGGTCCAGTGGATCCCCTCCCCTGACATGCCCGATCACGGGCAACCGTATGTCAGTATAGCACCCGATGTGCTAGTTTTCCCCCCTCTCTCCAGAGTGGCTCAATCACAGGCAGTAGTGATGCAAAGCCCTATACCTGGTAGGCTAGTATTCCCCCCTCCATCCGGTCCACCTGATCATTGCCAGTAGTACCCCAAAGCCCTATACCAGCTGGTTCAGATGTCTCCCCATTCTGCCCGATCATGGGTATGTGATAGAAATAGTAAACCTGGTGGCCCAGAGGCCCCCCCTCCCATCCCGCTCACAGAGGACCCAGCCATCCAGCTCCCCCACGTCATTGGTGGGCGGCAGCACCCCACCCACATACCACCTGTCTGCCCGCCAAATGACAGTGTACAGTATGTGCTGTATGCCTATTGATCCACACTGTGGACCAATGGGCATACAGACCCTACTGTACTACTCAGGCACGGTTATGTGAATGCCTGTGTAGTATAGTATGGCCCGTGTGCCCATTGATCCACAGTGTGGACCATAGGCATACAGCACATACTGTACGCTGTCATTCAGTGGGCGGTCGGGCAGTATGCAGGTGGGGTGCTGCTGCCCACCAATGATGGGGGGGAGCTGGTTCCTCTGTGGGTAGGATGGGAGGGGGGTCCTCTGGGCCACCCGGTTTACTATTTCTATCACATACCCATGATTGGGCAGAACGTGGGGACATCTGCACCAGCTGGTATAGGCCTTTGGAGTTCTACTGGCCATGATCGGGCAGACCGGATGGAGGGGGGAATACTAGCCCACCGGGTATAGGGCTTTGCATCACTATTGCTCACGATCAGGACACTCAGAAGGGGGGTACACTAGCACACTGGGTGCTATACTGGCATATGGTTGCTGTGATCGGGCATGTCAGAGGGAAGGCGGATACCACTGAACCACCTGGTAGCCATATCTGCTATGGGAACCCATGTTTGGGCATACAGGTGGGGGGGCACTAGCACACCAGGGACACAGTGCCTGCTGCAGGCAGCTCCACAGGGTGCCAGGTGCATTTCACTGGGCTGGTCTGCATAACGCATGCAAATCGGGCCATAATTACATGCTAATGGCCCCATTTGTGCCATGCATATGTTGTGTCTCCATTTGCATGCCCTCTTCTGAATATCATGGGTGATGTACACAGCACAACTGCATTTGCGCTGGAGCATTCCCAGTCCTCCCTGTCTGTGTGATGCGCCGGAGCATTGTACTTGCACCATGTGCATTCTGTGTGATATTCAATGGTGATGCCCCATGGCACATCACTTTTGAATATCACCCTGTCCTGGCCCTGGCGCAGCTCGGTTGTGCCGTGCCCCCACTTGTGCATTGCCTGGCACAGTCTGAATATCCAGCCCTTAGTATATATCATGTTGAATTATGTCACAAATGCATTTGCTATATCTTCATCTGAATTTACAATCTCACCATTATCTTTTTGGATACAGTCTATTATTACTGCCTCTCTATGCATTTTTAGCACATAACCAGAACCTGTCCTGATTTATTGCTGAAACAATATAACTTGTTATTAAGTTAATTTATTTTTCTGTTTGTACAGTTGCAGCAATAGATAAGGTCAGATATGTCCAAATATTTAATACTATTTATAAACAGATTCTCTCCCTGGTGGCCCTACAGTGGTACAGCAGGCAAGGAATTTCTTTAGAGACATCACAAACATTTTAGGAAATATCTGACCATGACAATTGCTGTAGCTATAGTATACATTCTTGATTTTTTGTTTTTGCATGATTATGTTTTGAAGTTCTTTTTTTTCCTTTTTCAGTTCATAATTAGAGCCTTCTTTACATAATTTGTTTTGTAATCTCCTAATTTCATAATCCAGTATTATTTGATTGTTTATTTTATAGATTTTTTTAGAGGAAATTGTTATTTCCCTTATCTATGCTTTAAATGTGTCCTATTTTATTAATATGGTTGATTCATTACTACTATTATTAAATTACCAAAATCTGGTTATGGTGCTTTCCATTACTTGAACAAATACAATAATTCTTTACAGGTTGTTACTGACTCTCCAATAAATACATCATTTTCTGTCATATGATGGTATGGGATTCATGCCCACTGCTGCCCAAGGACACAAATATTGTTGCCAAAGATATTGCTGCAAAGCCACAGGCCCATCTTCATCCCTGGAACTGCCTGCTACCTTGCAACTCCAAGAACAGAACAATCGGTCCCTGTTTCCCCCTGAGCTGTGGTGCCTAGCAACTGCCTGCATGTTCCCAGCAATCAGGAGGCTTTCTTCAATGTTTGGAACACCAATCAGGTGTTCATCAGTAGAGCCCAAGATCTTAAAAACGGCCACCTGCCTCACATGGGTCTAGCATATATGGAGCCAGTGTCAGTTGGAGACCAGGGTACAGCGAGTGTGCCTGCCAGAGTCAGCCAGGACAGAATGGGACTGTGGCATAGGATGCTGCCTTTTGATAGATGGACTATGCTGTAATAAGTGTTGTTGTACTTGTTTACTAAAGAGGGCTGTATGCACTGTTTTCTACCCTGAGATACTGTAGCCACCAGCTTTCATAGTTAAGAGCTGATCCATGAATCTGATCAATATTTTTGCTCCCCTACACAGTGTAAAAGTGGCCAATACAGTGCCTGTAGCTCTTAGCTCTTTCTATCAGAGCAAGGAGACAGCTGACTGAGGCAGCTAGAACACTTCTGCTAGAGCATTTCAATCAGAAGTCTAAGGGTTATCATAAGGATCAGTATAGGGATGAGGTTTAGTGAGGAGTAGGGTTACAGTTTGAAGGAGAGTTCACTGCACCTATCCATGTTCATCTGGTAGCAGCAAGAGAAGAGATACCTCCCCTGAAGCACAGGCTCAGCTAGAGCTCACAGCCCACACCACCAGCACTCCCCAGATGCCCACTGGTCTAGGGGGTAGAGAATGATGGGGAAGGGAAGGATGGCAGGAGCAGCCACAAGGAGGTCAACCAACCCCACCCCATCCCAATGGCAAATTGCTTTACACCCCTGCAGTAGGCTAATGTAGCTGACTCCACTGGCAGGACTCTGGTTCAGCTGAGTAAATGGGAGCAATGAGCTAGTGGCACCCAGGGGTGACAGTAAGAAGAAGGCAGCTAAGAGAGTTTTAGTGATAGGGGATTTTATGACTGGGGAGTAGAGAGGGTAGTGGATGAAGGGAGGAGGAACAGGGGATTGTCAGTTGATTCCTGGGGCATCAGCCATTCAGGAAGTAGACAGAATAGGGAGGATAGTGAGGGGGATCTGGGGGTGCTGGTATCCTTGGGTACCAGCAACCTGGTGAACCAGCCTATACAGCAAATGACGCATGGATTTCAGAGGATCGGGGACAGATTGCAGGTACTCTCAGCCTCCTGGGCCTTTTCCAAGGTCCATCCGGTATGGAGTTGTGGGGATGATAAAGTGAGGAGGTAAGAGACAGAGGAATTAAATGGGTGGTTAAAGGAATGGAGTCAGGACAAAGGGTACCACTTTGTGGGGGAGTTGGGGGACTTCTGGGACAGGAGGTTTTTCAAAGGTGATGGCCTTTGCCTAACAAGAGAGGGGACCAACACACTAAGGCAGAAGCTCGACATCTACATAATCCAGTTAAAAGGGCTGCATCTGACACTGAAGCTAGGGGAACCATGGCAATGGAACTGTGAAGGGGAGCCTAGTTAGTGCTCCCCCATTCTGGGGGCTGGTAGCAGTAAAGTGAGTAACAAAAAGGTTGAGGGTCAAAATGGAGTAGTGAAAAAGGCAATAGGGGAAGGCTACAAGTAATAGGGAAAAATCAAAACGGTAAAGAGAATGAGCAGGAATGGAGGCATAGGATCACAAAACAGCAAAAGAAGATCTGGAGCATGTGGAGGGTCTGAATTAATGCCAGAAGTCTAAGAAATAAATTCAGAGATCTTCAGATACTGTTGCAGACCTCATAACTGTCACAGAAACTTGGATAACAGAGAATGATGATGAGGACTTGTCAGTCCTAGGTTGCACAGGGCTTCATTCTCAAAAGATGGTGCAAGCTGTGCCAAAGGCAGCTTGCAACAATTGCCAGTGCACCAGTGACCCTATGCCTGATACTCGATCAGGTAGGGTTGGGGAGGCAAAGTCCCATGGCTTGTGGCACCCATAGTGGTGTGACAAACAGAGGGCTTACCTGGACAGGTTGCGGCAAGCAGTGGGCATCTATGCAGCAATGTCCCCTATATTCCCTGATGGTATACATGACATCTCTCCAACCCCTATCCCCCATAATGTATACATTTATTATCCATGGTAGTCTAGTGGCCCTCACCCAAACCTCAATCACCCATTATATGTTCCTGATCTCTGTTATATGTATTAAAATACTCCCTTGTGTTCAAGTGCCTCCCCCACTCCTGATCACCTGATATATGTCCACAATCTCCTGTTATATTTAATAAAACACTCCTTGGAAGTCTATCCCCCCCCCAACCCAAGTCACCTGTTATAAAAATGTAAATACCCCTGGTGGTCTAGTTGACACCCCCACCCCTCAGTTTTCTACCACTCCTCTCCTCCCCAACCAGTAACCGAGCTGGTGATTGGCACAGCCCACCTTTCACAACCATGACCATCCACCGACTGAGCTCTAAATGAGCATGTACAGTATACAGTACGTGCTCAGTGACTGACAGCTGTCACAAAGTGCTCAACTCACCCAAAGGGTGAATTTCTAGGTACCCTTACACCAGGTTGGTCTAAGGGTACTTAGAAATTTGCCCTCTGGGTGAGTTATGTGAATCCCGACTGGGAAGCCTTGGCAGTCTGCATCTGCCGCATGCCCCTAGTGCCTTGCTGCAGCCCATTTTGTGGTGTACAGATGGCACAAGCCCCCTTTGGTGTAGGCTGTGTGCTGTAGGCATAGGTTGCTTTTGTGAATCACTCCCAGGACATTGTTTGGCGCAAGGGGCACTTTGCACCAGTCATTGGGATGCAAGCCCCTTGTGCCACCCTGGGAGCTTTGAGAATCAGGCCCACAGTGTTTTGACAGGACAGAAGGAAAGGCAAAGCAGGGGTGTAACCCTATACTCTATATCTGGGAAGATATGGGGTTGCATACCCCATTACTGCCCCACTCACAGCAGAATGTATTTTCGTTACCTTAACCCTGGGTAATGTCAGAAGACTAATCTTAGGTTGTGGCTACCTTCCACTTAAAAATGGTCACACCATCCTCCCTTTCCTTATAGCTTCCCTTTCAGAACTACCTGTCCACGACCTCATACTCTGTGGAGATTTCAACATCGATTGGTTGAATCAGAATAAAAATATAGCACATTCAACTTTAGCTGACTCCAACCTGATACAGCACATCTCTGAATCCACTAGATTAAAGGGTACCTAAACAAGCAGTTTTTTTTGTAGAAATTTTTATTTTCAGACAAAAGGTAGACAAGATACAGTATACCTCCAGAGATTTTGTACCATAGAATTAACAATCAACAAGCAGTGTATGTGTACAAATTTCAGTAAGCATAAGGAGGGGAGTTATAGGTGGGCAAAAGAGAGGGAAAAGGGCAAGTAAATCAGGGCTAAGGAAAGAGCCCAGGGAGGAGGAGGAGTATAAAGCCTGGAAAAAGAGAGAGGGTATGGAGTAATACATACATCAATTGTTATTCTCTCAGAGGTGTACTGACAGTTAACTATACATACAGTACTCAGGAAGAAAAGTCAGACATCAGGTTAGGAAGAAAAGTCAGATATCCAGTTATAAAGTAAGTTGCTATCAATTCTTGTAACCTCTGAAGCTGTACACCGATGAGAAGTTTGATGAATTGAGGATGGGGTACTGAGCTGGGGGGGGGGGTAGGGAAAGGGTACACTGTTTTGTCCTCATTCTATTTCTGAGTAATTAACAGATCATCGCACTCACCAGAGTATGATTCCATCCCAGTCGAGCAGCTTTGCTGGACATAAACATACCAGATGCATTCTATAGGTCTAGACAGGCCAATTGGGTCCCTTTTCACGGCCTCAGGAGAAGAGTTGGGCAAGAGTGTGTATATGCTCTGCAAAATCCGGGTTTAACCTGAGACAGAAAACAAATAAATCCCAAAGCTTAAGTTCTTAACTTAAATACTGAAAGCTCGATCTCTCCAACTGACCTAACCTCCGTAAATGGATTGAGTTTTCTTCACATCAATGCCTGCAGCCTCCTAAAAAAGTTCTCATCAATACAGGCCTGGGTTGCACACACCCTACCTGACTTTCTGGTTATATCTGAAACATGGCTCAAATCTGCAACAAAAGATAGTGAAATAAACCTTCCCAACTACCAGCTCTTCAGATCTGACCGTCTATCCAGGGGCGGTGGGGTAGCCATCTATGTCAAAGCAAACATCTCTGCATCCTGCCTCAACTCTACATCACAACCATAGGAATTCGAATGCTTGTCAATTAAAATAACCCTTCCCAACACAGCATCCTTTCAACTGATTGGTTGCTACAGGCCCCCCTCTGCAGGCCTCAAACTCCTATCCCACCTAGGATCTATACTTAATCTGGGCCCTGAAGACACCATCATCTTAGGAGACATGAACTTGAATTGGCTGACTAATGCATCTGCACCCCTGGTAACCTTCTGTGACACTCTGGATTCTCTCAATTAATCAAAGAACCAACAAGGATCAACCCAAAGAATATTCTCAACAGCACACTCCTGGATATTATGTTGGTAAATAAGCCTCATCATTATCCCTATGCAGGAGTACTATTCAGTGACATAAGTGACCACTGTCCCAGCTGCCATTAGATCAACAATCAAGCCACCCAATCCTGCAAAATTCCTCCCACGAAGGTCAAAAAGAACTTTAATATTTCAGGATATCTCCATGATCTGTGCCACACCACACGCTGGCAAGAATTCTATCTCACAGCCTCACTAGAGACAGCTCTTCAAATCTTAAATGATATAATCACAAGTGCCCTCAATTCACATGCACCCTCACCAGTGTCAGAACCAAACTCAAATCCTGTCGCTGGTTCTCTGCCGACCTTAACCAAGACTGCTTGCCAGAGACAAACTCTGGAAAAGGGCAAGAAAAACAAAGGACCCAAATGACTGGCTTCAATTCAGAAAAGCCAGAAACTCCTGCACAAAACAAGTAAGAAATGCCAAGGCAGCCTTCTACACAGCTGAACTAGATGCCTCCTATCACAACCCTTCCAGGTTCTGGGGTACCATAAAGGGCATCCTAGGTCAAACTTCTACCCCTGTCTTACCACCCAAAATTCAATTAAATAGTATTGAAATCACCGACAAGCAAATTATCTTGAATGCCTTTAACGATCATTTCACTACAGCTGGCCTGGCTTTCGACTCCTCTCCTGCAAACCTATTAAGATCATCACTGAACCTACAATCTACAGAGGGACAAAAGGTTGCTTCCACATTCTCATTCAAATCAATATTCTTCAAAGAAGTAGAAGACCTTCTACTACAGCTAGATACCACCAAAAGTGCAGGTGCAGACTCCCTGGATCCCTACTTTCTAAAAGTAGCAATGCATGCCTTAACCGCCCCCCTCACCCACCTTTTCAATCTATCACTTGCCACTGGTTCTATCCCCTCAATATGGAAAACAGCTCAAGTGTTTCCATTACTTAAGGCAGGTGATCCCATGGACCTCAATAATTATAGGCCCATCTCCATCTTACCAGTACTATCCAAGATGCTTGAGAAGCTGGTAAACTCTCAGTTAACTGCCTACCTTGATACCAACAATCTCCTAAATCCAGCTCAATCTGGTTTAGATCTATGCATAGCACCATCTCTGCACTAGCAAAAGTCACAAATGACTGGCAGACTGCCCTAGACAAAAGAATAATACCTGTGCTGTGTTTCTGGATCTAAGCAAAGCCTTTGACACTGTGGATCATGATCTTCTAATCTCTCTCTGAACTCCATAGGCCTTGACTCACTCTCTTAAATGGTTCAGATGCTATCTCTCCGGAAGATTACAACTGGTAAAAATGAAGGTGATCTATCTACCTCTAAACCACTCCTAAGAGGTGTACCGCAAGGCTCCATCCTGGTCCCATCCTTTTGCCATTTACATCAACAATATTGATTCCAATCTCTCACAATCTAATATCCACCTTTTGCAGATGACACTGTACTATATGTGAGCAATCCTCACCATCAAAAGCCTGTGAGCTCCTACAGTCTGAATTCTCCTCCTTCAGCACAACCTATTAGAAAAGAAATTATTACTAAATGCCAAGAAAACCAAAGCTATGTTCTTTGCCACCAAGAACTGTTCTTCCACTATCCCATCATTCACCCTCCCACAACTCTCTTCCATCCTTGGTGAAAATCTGGAATATGTAGACAAATTCAAATATCTAGGAGTATGGGTAGACAATAAACTAGACTATACTACCCACGTTGAAGAGCTCCTGAAAAAGCTAAGACAAAGACTTGGTCTTTTCTATAGGATCAAACACTACCTGACAAAGATTCCAAACAAAGATTAATCCTAGCATCATTCCTGTCCCTCATTGATTATGCTGACTTCCTCTATGGTCATTGCTCCCTCTCCCATCTAAACAAATTAGACACCCTGTATCATAGAGCTATTAGATTCATTACTGACCTTCCCTCTAGCACCCATCATTGCTCTTCTACAATGCAGTCAGTTGGACATCCCTGCAACACAGAAGAAAAAAAATGCTGCTATCTGGATCTACAAAGCTCTGACAAACAAACTCCTTCCACATCTCAGACTGCTTCAACCGGATCACATCCAGGCCCTACACCTTGAGGATCAACAAACTGATCCTGCTGAAGATTCCTATCACCTGCACCCGTATGGAAGAGCTGCAATCAGTTATTCCCTGGCACTTATCTGGAATTCTATCCAAAAGTCATTGAAAATGGATACACTGATTCCTCTTACATCCTTCAAAAAGCTGTACACCAGCCTAATCCCAGATTCGTGCAACTGCTTCCACAAGGCCTAGTCCTCCCACACCTCCACCCCTCCCACACCCCCTCTCTCCTCCACCCCTCTTTTAAAGCTCATCCATATTCTTCTATCATTCCTCTGGTCCTTTCCCCATCAAACCTCATACATATATGCCCACCCTTGTGCCATTATCCAAGCCTTATCCCTACTAAACTGTTTGTTTCTCTCCTTTATTAGGTTTTAGGTTTACTGTCCTTTGCCTTGTATATATGTAAATATGTGTACATCTATCTCACTCATAAATGTTTGTATTTGTGCTTATTCAATATCATGTTTTTGTATACAATCTGTAACCTTTTCTGTTATGACCACTCAGGTCCATCTTGTAAATGAGCTATGCTCAATGATGTTCACCTGAATAAATAAAGATTTTGAAATACATTATAGTAGAAGTACCATATCAAGGATACAGCCAGTTAAACCTGTTAATAGGAGGGAGTTCTTTATTGGGTTAGAATCCCTCCGAGAGGGGGAAGGTGGGAGGGGAGAGGGGACAGTAACCACCTTACACAGCACTAGGTCAACTAATAACACTCCACAGTCAAATCTCATCATATCCCACAGGTGATGTTAGGAAGTTCATCCTATGCCTGTTTGTGGGTGGACACATTTAAGATAGTTAAGATAGGGTGCCCAGCAGAGTCTAAATGTGAACATTTGAGATGTCTGAAGTTGGGAAATTCTGTCTAGTTTAGCCAGGGTCATGAGGGATGTCATTATCTCAGTTACTGTGGGGACCAGGGAAGATCTCCATTTACATAGAATGGATCTCTTGGTTTGCAGAGTCAGCAATGCTAGCCATCTATATTGTTGTGGGGGTAACTTAGGTATGTCACTACCTATCCCCAGAAGATAAAAAAAGAGGGCTAAGAGGAATCCGCTGTTGTATCACCTTAGAGGCTACCTTCTGTATTTCCTACCATAGGGGTTGGATCTTTGTACAGGACCATAGAATATGCAGTAAATCTCCCCCTGGTGCCTGGCATTTCCAGCAGCTATCAGACTCCAGTAGTTTGGCTTTATAAAGGATAACAGGGGTTCTATACCACGAGTGGGCAATTTTATTTTGAATTAGTCTAGACTTGGCACCTTTAAACCAACTGTGTGTGTCCTTCCAGGCCTTATCCCAGGTCTCAGGTAAAATGTGGGTTTGCAGCATCTTCTCCCATTTACGTCTAGCGTCATCTGATTGGGAGGTGAAGGTATCTCTAATGGTGGAGTATAGCCGACTTGCCAGACCCTGAGGGTGTAGTATCCATGAGTTAAGGCCAGAGGGTTTATCATATACACCGAGCTAGAGGGTAACAGATGTTGAGTAGCATCTTTAAGTTGGAGGTATTTCTAAAAATCAGATTGTGGTATGCCCCACATCTGCCTCAAGAATTTAAATGTGTGAAGAGCTTTATGGTAAGCGGTCAGTATATCTCCCATTTTGGAAATGCCCAGATCGAGCCATTTTTTCCATCTTACCTCAGTACCTCCTATGGTGATAGGGGGGTTTTGCCAAAGAGGTACATGAGAGAGGGGGAGAGGGTCTATTTTCATTTTCAGGTGTGTATTAAACCAATTAGCTCTAGATGTGACCACTGTAGGTGAGATAGGATCTGCGCTTGACACATGACGTGAGCCAGTTTTGGGACTAACCATTTGTACAAAAAGGGAGGAAGGATGAACAATTTCCATGATGTCCATATCAAGTTGTATCCATTGTGGAGAAAGAGAGGAGGGTGGACATGCCCACTTAACTGTCTGGGCTAACAGGAAAGCCCGACGGTATCCCTCTGGCCATGGAAGATTCCAGCCTCCTTGCTTCCAATGAGATCTAAGTTTGGACCGACTGTATCTGGGTTTAGAACCTTCCCATAGGAAGTCTCCAAAAAGTTTATCTATGGCCTGGTGCCAGTGTTTAGGTAAAGGGACTGGCAAGTGCATAAGAAGGTAAAAAAGTTTAAGGCCATTTTTACAGCTGCAATTTTCCCTACTAAAGTAAGTTTTAGTAATCTCCATTTGTCAAAATCTGTCTTGCTGGAGGAGAGAAGGGGCTGTATATTAGCCTGCCATATACCCTCCAAAGACGGAGTCAAATTAATACCCAAGTAAGTGAGGCCATTGGGAGCCCAAAGAAGGTCAGCTGCAGCCACCAGTTGTTGTGAACAGTGGGAGTTAAGAGGGAGTACCTCAGTCTTATTCTGGTTCAGTCATAGGCCTGAGTAACTAAAGAAGGCTGTTAAGAGACTAAGCGGGGGGGGGGGAATGGCAAGGTGGACATCCTCCAGGAGAAGAAGGAGATCATCAGCATACATAAAAGTTGTATAGCTTATACTTCCCACTGTCAAACCCTGTATATCAGGGTGGCTATGGATTGCAGCAGCCAGGGGTTCAACTGCCAATACAAACAAAAGGGGGGAGAGGGGGAAGCCTTGCCTCGTGCCTCTTCCCAATGCAAATGGGGGAGAAAGTACGGAATTTGTATTAACTCTGGCCGAGGGGCTCTCATATACGGCTTGTATCCTAGCTAGAAATATTTCTCCTAGGTCGAAGTGCATTAGGACCATGTAGAGATATCCCATTGACTGAGTCGAATGCTTTTTTGAAGTCTACAGCAATGGCAGCTACCAGTGTAGGGAGTGACTTCGAAATTGGCAGTAAGCTCATAAGGGTTCTCAGGTGGTCCGAGCTTTGATGTCCAGGTATAAAGCCAGACCAGTGAGTAGGGGACTAAGTCTAGTGGCTTGAATTTTGGCATACAGTTTGCTATCTAAATTAATAAGAGATATCGGGTGGTAACTTCCTGGGTTGGTAGGGTCCTTGCCCTTTTTGAGGATAACTACAATGGTTGCCTGACACATAGAGGGAGGTAGGGTACCCTTAATTTCAATCTCTTGGAATAGCTGGGTTAAGAGAGGTAAAACAACCGGGGCTAATGCCTGGTAAAAATCTGCAGTGTAGCCATCACTACCTGGAGATTTCCCCTTCTTCAAGTCCCGAATGGCTACAATCACTTCATCACTAGAGATGGGGAGGTTCAGGTATTGCTCCTGTTGCTTCTGCAGTCTGGGAAGTTGTAAAGCATCTAAAAAAAATTGAGTATCTCTGTTTGGTCCTGTGCATGTGGAGGAGTATAGTGATTTATAGAAGGAAGACATAATGGAGTTAATGTCCTCTGGGGAAGTACCCAATACACCTTGCATGTTCTTCAGTCCAGAGATATATCTACTGGCTTGCTGTTTACGAATCTGATAGGTAAGCACTTTGCCCCCTTTGTCTCCTCCCTCCCAAAAGGTGTGCCTGAGTCGAAGGATGGCTATTTTGGCTTTCCTGTTTAGAAGTTGATTGATTTCAAAACAGAGACCTAAAATAGTTCTGCCTATAGGGGACTGAATGGATGGAGAGGGCATGGACTTAAAGATGCCTTCAGCTGCGGCTAGTTTCTGTTCCAGGGGAACTAGCTGTTGTTTCTTTTCTCTGCGTTTAGCCGTAGCAAAACCCATGATGTCCCCCCCCATCGTGGCTTTAAAGGCTTCCCATATGGTACCACCAGAGTTGCCTGATACAGGGTTTTCAGCCAGAAAAGGAGAGGCTTCATTCCTAGCCCAGGGGATGAAGTCCAGGTCTTTTGTTAGGAGAGGGTCTAGTCTCCTATGTCTGGGTGGGGTGGCCATGGGATCCCACTGTATGAGGAGCTGGACTGGGGCATGATCAGAAATGGCACGTGGCAGTATTGAGACCTCAAGAGTTTTGGCTGTAAGGATGGGTGAGCCCAACCAAAAATCTAGCCTACTGTATGAGTCATTAGCTTCTGAATGGAAAGTGTAATCTCTCATTCTGGGGTGAAATAGTCTCCATAAATCAGTGAGCCCCTGATCCAAGATCATTTGCTGAAGGGCCTTCCCACTTCTTGTGTGCACCTCTTTACCCTTGTCGTTTCTATCTAGAGAGGGCACCAGTGTTAGGTTAAAATCCCCACCAATAAGCAGGGGACAGTCTTGGGGGTTAAACTCCAAAATCACCTCTGCCAGATTATGAAAGAATTAGGGGGTGTCTTTATTAGGGGCATAGAGGTTACATAAAGTAAGTGGTCCTGTGGGTGTGTTATATGTGGCAATTACCCATCTGCTGTCCTGATCTGAAAGAGTCTGGACTAATGTCCAGTTAAGAGACTTATGCAAAAGAATAAGAACCCCATCTTTCCTAGTTGGGGCATTGGAATATACCTGTTGGCCCACCCAGTCCTTATTCATATAAGTATGATCATCCCAGGAGAGTTTGAACTCTTGGAGGAAAGCCACTTTGGAGTGTAACCGTTTCAGATGTGCCAGAACTTTCTGGCATTTCACCGGGGAATTCTGCCCCCTGACATTCCAGGTGTGAACCACAATGTCTGTTATTATGGCTTAAAGGACACTCCAAAGGGGACTGGAAAAGCCCAGTGAGAGGTACAGTACACTCCAAACCTTATACCTGATGGGTCAAGTTTTTTCTATCCTCCACCTTTGGACAAGAATTGGAAATAACAGTGTACAAAGCTTACAAATAAACGCTGTACCTATGTGCCACATAAAGATTTAAATTGTTTAACTTATGAAACAAAACAACAAGGAAAAGTGTGGTGAGACTAAACCAGCTGGAGCCCCAGCCAATGGTATGCCCTATTACCCTTGGGGGGCGTGGGGTAATTAAGCTCCAATAGGAAGGGGAGCTTCTTTGCACTATTAACTTAAAATGACTTATTTAGTGCACTATTTATAATATTTCAAATGGGAGCAATGTGGTAATCCATTGCCCAGAGCCACAACCAAGTAAACTGAGCCATAAGTGAACCACCCCAAAGAGAGGAAGAGGGAACACAGTGGTGATCTCCAATTAATGACTGGTTTGCTGGCTGACAGAAGAGTCCAGGCATCCTCTCGAAAGACAGGAAATATATCAACATCACAGGAGCCTCTTTCCCAGGGAATAAATAAAAGGGCTGTGGGCGTATTACCAGAGTTCACAAATAATGGGGAAATGTAGATTGCTGGCTGTCATATCGTGTACGCCTAGCAGCATTACAAATAACTCCCCATTCTTGTATCTCTTCAGGGCAATAAAAGAAAGGGGGGGGGAGGACTCCTTAATTGTGATCTAAACTAGATCTAAGTAACAATAATAGCATCTAAACCAAACCTACTGAACCGGTATCTTGTACCACAACTGTATATTAACTTCTTATCCTTAACAATGTTATACTTTCCTTGTAGGATGTATCCTTCCATAGAAGTGCCTACGACTAAAGGTAGGTAATGGGGGGTACAGAGTTGATGTAAGAAGGGGTTGAATGTATTATACAGACTGAACAAAGCCCAGAAGTCTCTGAGCAATGTCTACACTCGTCTGCCATCCATCCTCCCCTGTCTCTCTCTATTTCTCCGAAAGGCCTCCAACAGTCACTGTCTGTTAAATTGAATAAAATAAAATGTGAAGTGTTCTATGCCCAGCACGCAACCTGGGTGCGAGTGCTACATGGCAACATAGAAAATTTCTTCGCTGCGTCATCTGCTCTTAGAGACTGGAAGGCCATGCAGACGATGGGGTCTATTAGGGGTGTATATATTCAGTACCCGCCACTCTGCTATGGTCAACACAGACCTAACCCCACGCTGTCTCTCAGTAACTTAGTGAGAAGAGGGGAAGGGAGGGGGGGAAGGGGAAGAAGTTCTAGAGTGACCAAGCAGAAATACAAAAGGGTGACATCTTCCCCTACCTGTCTGGATAGATTGACATTACACCATGTAGATCTGCTACATATTTTATGTAACTGCCCTCCTAACATTGCAGTACAACCCCGATTTTTGTACCTCCAAGTAGGCATCTTGGAGCATTAATAAGACCTGTGTTGAACAATCCGGTACATTTAGACTAATAGAGGCACTTTTCACCCTATCAAGGAGAAGCCATGAAATACTGGTTTTGAAAATCGACCAAGACTTGTCTGTTATAAGCCGCTATGGCCCCAATTATCCCCCTTCCTTCCCTTCTTTATTCCCTGAGACACCTGCCCCTCAGTACTTATCTGATTTGCACATAATCTGCACAGTTGGTTATGACAGATCAGCAGGGTCCTTTTCTGTACTGCGGCCTGGAGGTGAACCAGGAGCCTGGGTTCATGATTCTAAGTCCTGCAAGGGTAGCACAGCTTCTGCAGCATAGGTCCATGAGGTGTGCTCCTCCCCAGAGTCACTGCGATAAGGGTCCACAATGCTAATGTCCACCTCGTTCCACCGATCGGTATCTGGCAATTTACTCAGTGGCTCAAAATGATTGTGCGCAAAGTATGGACTGACGAATTCCGGCTCCACTGTATTTGCTGAGTTGGAGTGCTGGGCCTTCCTTCCTGGGGAGTGCTTCCTATCCTGTGGGTGGCTGCATTTGGAGTGAGAGGAAGTTGGTGGTCATTTCCTAACTTTAGAGTTACGAGGTTCCAGGCCATTATGAAGGGTTGTAGGAGGTGCCACCACTGTGGTTTCAGGTGGATCTTCTCTCGGTGGAAATCGTTGAGCTCGGTCTTCTTCCAGATTGAGAGATGAGGAGCCCGAGCCAGCCGGCCACATTTTTACAATAAAGGCCATAACTGTGCCCGGGGAGGCAAATTGATGCGCTGTACCATTAACCAAAATCTGTAGGTTAGCAGGGTATCGCAGGGTGAAGGGGACTTGCAGAGTATGGAGCTTGCAACATACTTCAGAGAAGGCTTTCCATCTGGCAGCTAGGCCTTTAGAATAGTCTTGAAAAATCATAATCGTATGCTCTCTCCAGCGTAATTGCCCCAGTTTCCTGGCCCTAGCTTGAATAGCTTCTTTCTTGGCATAGTTTAAAATTCTTGCCATAAATGGTCGAGGACCGTCACCCTGCATAGATCTGGGCTGCAAGGAGCAATGTGCCCTTTCAATTGTGATTCTCATGCCCTTAGGAAGTTGAAGAATCTCTGGTAGTGTTTGCTGCAAGAAGGTTAACACTTTCCCGTTTTCACAACCTTCAGGGAAACCAAGGAGTCGCAAGTTGTTATGGTGACTTCTGTTTTCCAATTCCTCCAACTTGTCTTGGAAAAGACGAATCTGGGCCACCTGTTCTCGCATAGTGGCACAGTGTCCATGGAGTACATCATCCTGGGCTGTTGCTTTTTGTTCCAGGCGTTCCACTCGTGCATCCATTTGCTGCATAGAAACTGCCATAGTATTCGCTGCTAATGTTAGGGCATCTATACTGGTCATAATAGAGGTGAACATGTCTCTGACTGAGGGTTCTTCCCTTCCTGGTACCATGTGCACCATGCGGCCTACTGTACAGGTGATTACAGCTTCGGGGTCATTTTAGTAAGTCGTTACTAGACGAAATTTTCTGTATTTAGCCAGCACTGAACGGATACTTTCAGATCACTGACGAATTAGTTTTCCCCCGTTGGGAGACACAAATATCTGTACTTATTCGGGTTCTGGGCTCTTAGGCATGTAGAGCTATATCCTAAACAAGCAGTTTTGAAAAACTGCAAACTCCAAAATCTGGACTCATAGCGAGGTAAAGTAAAGGCTGTTGTTTACATTTATGCTAAAACTGCATTTATGTAAATAACATAAATGCAGTTTCATACCTTTTGAAAAATGTAATCATCAGCCTTTCACTTTCAAAAAGCAGCCTTGGTTTCTCCCTAAGATGTCTGCCAAGTGTGTTAAGTGATGAGTCATGATAACATCATCAGGGCCAGAGACAGAGATCCACATATATTTCTATAGTGCTAACTAGTTCTTCTTTTCCTCTTTATTTTGAACTGTAGTACCAGAAGGATCAACGTCATGTATTACCTCATGGATTATTTTAATCAGTACACATGTTAGGCTATGAATTTGTTCATTTTGTTTACTTTAACTTGCGGAAAATGTTTTGCAATCCAGCTGACTTTTTCTTTGCCAAACCACATTACAGTACAACACTTCAAATTCCTGATGATCTAGTGGTTATATGATGCACTGAAGTTTGTTTTTGTTAACCAGGAGAGACACACTAAGCTGAAAGCTTATTTACAGATGTGGTCTGGAAGCACAAGGAAGTCTAGTGACTTGCTCAGGGTCACACAGCAAAGTGCCGGTCTTGTTCAATTCCAAAGCTCATGCTCTCTTGTCAATCCACAAATAAGGCTTTCTTTTTCTATGTGAACACCCTGCACCTAGCCTGCCATCTGTTGAACACCCCACCATCCATACCCTGTCCTTAATACTGCCTGGGGCCGTATATGAGCTTGCGGTCTCATGAAGAGAATTATCACACCTCAGATTGTCATCTTGTAACTCAGAGAGTTGTGCACACTTATACTGATATGCATCATCACTCTCCAGTCCACATTCTGAATGTTTGACTTCTGCTCTCACAGTAAACATTGAGTGGATCACTGCCCTTTTGCATAGTGAAGGTAGTATGTACAGTTCCCTGTTGTGTTTTTTCCCACCTCAATAACCAACAACTAGGTCTTCCTGGAAGGCCAAGCAATAAGCATCGTGACCCACCAGAAAAACTGCTGTTCATGCCCTCATAAGGGCTGCACTTACAATGGATAACATTATTATTAGCAGGAGAGGCATACTAATACCATGAGCGAATCCACCTGACTTCCAGTGTCAGTCTACTCCTTTACCTGTGATCTGCAGAACCCCGCAGGACATTTCCCAGCACTCCTTCTCCAGTACTTTTCCATGCTCTACTCCACAATGCTAGTTGGCTGGCAACCACCCTTCCAAATCTTGAACTAGCTATATACAACTCCCTCAATACTGTCCTAACAAACGTTTACATCCCCCCACCTGAGGGTAATCTCCCTACACTGAATTCAAGTAACAGTTTAGGTGCAGCCCTGCCACTCTCAGTATTTGTCATCACTGGCTACTCTCATCCACAGTCAGGTAGTGATCCCAATACTGGCAGCCCCACATTTCAGATCTCACAGTGTTCTGCTCAGCGTAGTCCTTCATGTCTTCCACTAACCTGAATATAGCTCTACCCTGCTGGAATAGCCTCTTCAGTCCCTCTCTAGCATTCATTCTTCTCACCTGCTCCCCGCACCAAAAACTGGTGAGTTCACTACTCTTCCGCATCATGAATGTGGTTGATACAGTCTCCCGTGTTATACAGTATGTACATATTAATAATAAACATGATCTTCTGGTAAGCCAGGCTGATAGCAGCATGGCACAAGTGGAAAAATAGGCTTTCTTACCCATATAAGAGCTAGGCCACCTATGATTAAGCACTATTAAATGACGTGCATAATGATGTGCACACCCATCATTTAATAGTGCCTAATCAAAGGTAGCCTAGATCTTTCAAGGATAGGAAAGCCCATCATTCTCCTTCTTCCCTGCTGCTATGAGCCTGACTTTATGGAAAGATATGTTTATATTTGATATGTCAAAATAAAATAGGGACTGTACTGCTTGCATTCATGATGCAGAAGGGTGATGAGCTCACCAGTTTTTGGTGTGAGGAGGAATAGTGAAGAATGAATACCAGAGGGGAACTGAGAAGGCCACTCTTGTAAGGTACTGCTATATTCAGGGAAGGAGAGAAATATGAGCAGATAACTGTGAGAAATAAGATGTGCTGCTGTCAGCACCTTGATCACTACCTGATCCCATTGTCCTGACCAACATTCCCCTTCCCATAAAACCAGTTCATGCAATTGTCCAAGGTTGTGTGTGGATATTAATGTATGAAATGGCTGCCCCTACATGTTCAGTCACTTCATTACCAGTCTAGTATTGCTTGTAAAGCATTTTGGGAAACCCTGTGTATGAAAACCACTATATAAATGCTGCTTCTTCTTCTTCTTAGTATTTCCCATGGAAAAAGAAAGTAAGACAAGCACATATTTGAGTTTTGAGAAAGTATGAACTCTAACATTGGACTGCACAAGAACTTTGCTACAAAAAAGTGGTGGATCTAGGGGGTGGTGAAGGGTGTGGCTGCACCCTCCACCCCACATAGTAATGTACTTGCTTGCTGCTGCAGCTGCATTTCACGTTGTTGAAGAATTCAGATTTATTGATTGTACAAATGTTTATATTCCAACTATGGCTTATGTTTGTAGGTTCTGTCAAAAACATACTAGAAAAGAATAATAGCAGAAAATATAAAGGTTTAATAAAAATGCTAAAAAGTACATATTAAGCATGCACACCACCCAGCAGCACCACCATTGTAGCATCCTGGATCCACCATAACCACTAAACCACCAGGTTATTCAAGATTTGTACTGCACTGTGGTTTGCCACCGAGAAAGCCGGTTGGATTAAAACACATTTTCAGCATGTTAAAGTAAACAAAATGAATAGAACCATAGCCTAACATGTATATTATACAAAATATTGCACATTGTTTTAACCATTTGTGTGAAACAATTCTACACAAAGGGAAAAAAGAACTAGTTAGCACTATAGAGAGCCATATATATATATATATATATATATGACTTTGGCTCCAATTATGTCATCACATAACACATTGGCGGCCATTTTAGGAAGCAGGTAAGACAGTTTTTTGGAAATTGGAAGGCAGTTTTTACACTTTTCAAATGCACTGGAACCACATTTAGGTGAATTATGTAAATGTAGTTTTAGCATTAATGAATACAGCAGCATTTCCTTTAATCCCCTACAGAGTCAGATTTTTGAATAGTTTGTTGTCAAAATGTTGTTTAGGTATCCTTTAAGTATCAAGTCAGGTAACCACTCTTTACTTGACTGGGTAGTCTCCAATTGTCTGCACAGGGTGTAATTTGCAAGTGTACTTTATGATTGCATCAGCGATCACTCTCCAATTCTACTCTTATGGAGTAACAAATGCACAAAACCTCCCCCCAAAATTACAAAATTTAGAAATATGTTGCACTTTGATCTGTCAGCCTACCTGTCATCTCTTTAATGCTGATTGGAACCCTATTAAAACCTTGCCCAATGTCGACCAGGCCTTAGACTTCTTTATTAATACACTGAATTACATAATTAATAGACGTGCTCCCTTTACAAAAAGGAGGTCCAAAGGCTTGAAAGCACCTTGGTTAAGTAAGGAAATGAGGCATCTTATGAGCCGTCGAGACTCAGCCTTGTAAAATTTTAAGAAAAGTGGCAACACCTCTGATTAGCAGACCTACAGGCAAATTTGTATTGCATGCAAAAGTAAGCTCTGTAGTGCCAAACACAAGTATTATAGTTCCCTGCAGACCAAATGTCTTAGTAACCCCAAGGCATTCTGGAAGCAAGTCAACACTTTAATCAAAGGTAGCTCCCTGGTTGCCCCCAGCACCTTACTAGCTAATGATACCACACTGTCTGACCCACTATTTATTATAGATGGTTTAAACCGCTTCTTCAGTAACCTGACCAGGTATACCTCACACTTTACCCCTCCTCCCAACTTTGACCCTCCTCCCTTCATCATAGACCACTTCCTTCACACCCCGATTTTCACCTAAAACTAGTTACCTGTAAAGAAGTAATGCAGCTATTATTAAAACTAAAGGAAGATGGTTCCCCTGGTTTTTATTCCTTAGAACCTCATTTTCTGAAGCTCGGTGCTTCAGCCCTTGCTGTTTCCATTTGTGACCTAATAAACAAGTATCTCACCACGGGAAACATGCCAGCTAAATGGAAAGTTGCAGCTGTCATCCCACTACACAAGGGTGGTCCTTTCATAGCTGAAAATTTCAGACCCATATCTATCCTTTGCTCCCTAGCGAAGATACAAGAACAAATTATTTTCAACCAACTTCAGTCCTACCTGGAATGTCATCGCCTCCAATCAAATAACCAGCATGGTTTCAGAAAGAATTACAGTACCCTGACTGCCCTCACTAAGGTAATCTCAGATATTCTCAGCTCCCTAGACAATGGGCTTTATAAAGGGGCCATTTTTGTTGATCTAACTAAGGTCTTTGAATTGGGAAACAATAACCTTCTGCTGCATGAGCTACATTCTCTGGGACTTGACAAACTATCACTCTCCTGGTTCCAAAACTACCTTTCTGGCCACTCCCAAGGAGTAAAATGGTCTGGGGTTCTCTCTTCATTTAATACTATTACTCATGGCATACCACAGGGATCTGTCCTGGGGCCCCTTTTGTTCTCTCTGTTTATCAATAATTTACCTCTGAATTGTGGTGAGTACCACATGCAGCTTTATGCTGGTGACGCTGTTTTATACCTGTGCTCTTGCAAAACACAATGACCTAATCATAACCTGGAAAGTGACTTCCATACTCTTGTGAATTGATCCCACAATAATCATCTAGTCCTTAACACCAAAAAACTATACCAATGCTATTTTATAACCCTTCCTCAAAAGCGACCACCCTTGATATACTTCAAATTCAGTCTACTACAGTGGACTCCTTGGAATCAGTGCAATCTTTCAGATACCTGGGCATCCTGCTCAATCCCTCCCTTTAGTTTGAACAGCATGTAATACAGACTATAAAAAAACTCAGTAAGAAACTAGGTTATCTCAACTGCCTTCGTCTGATCCTCTCCCACAACTCTTGTCAAAAGATTGCAACCTCCTCCCTCCTCCCTCCTCCCCATCTTAATCTGTGGTGCCCTCCTACTGCTGTCAGCCAAAATTACCATACTCTCCCACCTGAGAATGCTTTACTTCAGAGTTGGACAATTTGGTCTCAGTGCCAACCCGCACCTCCACCACTGTGAGGTTCTAGCATCTCTAGGCTGGCCCAATTATGAGCAAAGATTCCAGTTCTCTTCCCTCTGCTTTATCTTCAAACTTACCTTCCTCTTTTCTGCCCCCTGCCTTAGTGACATGCTGACACATAAATCCTTTCCACATTTACTCAGGTCTTCTTCAGCCCCTTTGCTGAATACCCCACATCCTCACCTGTCAATCAGCAAGCAATCCATTGCCTACTCTGCACCTTCCACATGGAATGCACTCCCCTTAGCTACACTTTCCCACTCCTCTCTTGCCATGTTCAAACACTTCCTTGCTGTGCACCTTCTACAGTCCAAGCGTTGAACAGTCTGTAGTATACTGTTCCTCCACTTCCTTTAAACAATTGTACAGTTCTCACTGACTCATGAGGTACTATTGTATTTATTGTACATATTTGCTGTGTATTATCTCATTCATGGCTTTAATCAACTGTACGATTCACCTTGACTCAGCTGCACTTTCTTTTATATTAGATTTATTTATTGATTTTGTAAGCAAAACTTACAAGGTGCATTACACAGGAGGATAACATATGCTACTTACAATACAGACAATAAGATCTTACAAAGGATCAATACACAACACCCCCTCATGAGATACAACATGGGAAGTATCTCCCATCTTAAAGACTAACATGAAAGATACAGTAAGTAATTTACCCAACGCATGCAGCCTGGAAGACTAATGGGGAATCTGAACAAAGACAGATGCAAGTATTCCCTTTTACCAATCTGACCATATTGTCAAGTGATTCCCCCACTGCAAGCCATACAGAAAATATTAACTTACTTCCCAGTGCTCCAGAGACAAAGAAAACTAGTGCTACAGCAAAAAGATTAATACCACGCTATTTTTGCATAATAGCCCATATTGCAGCCAAGATAAAATAAAAAGTAAACATTTTTACATATAGCAGGTGTCCCCAGAACAGTCATAGTATATGAGAGATACAGTAAAGTCATTTTAGTGGGTCCCAAAACAACCAGAGATCACCGGCAGTAATGTTTAACGAATAGTTCAAAAATAGGAGTGATTGTTACTCGCTGCCAAATAGTACATGACCAAAACCAACAACTAAGAATTGTCCCGGCCACTGAGTACATTCACTTCACCATGATTCGCTATATGTACGTTACCAATGTGTCCCAAAAAGTCTCAGCCTTCCTTAGAAAAGTTTGCTTCCTCTTTTCCCACAGAAGTCTGAAGCTCAATCCACTGGATTAGTTTACTGGCATCCCATGGCTCACTGAACAAATATTGCTTACTGGCCCACATCACTCAGAGTTTAGCAGTCAGAAGCAACTGTTGCTGCACTTTGAGCTGATGCAGCCAGCCCCGCAGGCCAACGAAGGCCTTACGGCATGGTCAGGTGCTAAACGACAAGTCTGGGAAGATCAAAATCTGGTCCTCGCCATATTTCAGGGCCCGACGGCATCTGGCAGTTGCAAGGACACAGTCTCTGTCTCCAATCCTGGTGCAGGCAATTAAAAAAGTATGTGGGGTCAAAGCATCCTTAGCAGCTCACTGAGGGGAGATCCTGTAGGCCTTTTCCAGGGAGATAGCAAGGTTAGCTTCTTCAAAATTTAGCAAGGTAGGCAAAAACATTCTGGCAAAACTCAAACTGTCCTCCCCTTTGGCATTTTCAGCCAGCCTAATAGCTCAGAGATTCTGCTTTCTTGTCTGGTTTTCAATGGACTCCAGCCTTTGATGGAGATGTGCATTTTCTTTAAGTAGCTTATGGGTTGTGTCTGCCGATTTATGGATGGAGGTATCCATTCTTTGTACTTTTGATTCGCAATGATCCATTCTGGATTCCAAGGCTGACACCCTTGGGCTAAGTATGTCAAACTTTTTGTCCAGGTCTTGGACCGATTTCACAAGCTGATTTAGTGTAGAGAGGATGGCCGACAGTGAGACCTCTTCAGATTGTGTATTAGGAGGCTCTCCAGTAGCACCATGCTGTGAAGGCCTTTCTTCTCTGGACTTCTTCGGAGCAAAAAAGTTATTGGCTGGTGCTCCAGCCCCCTTGGTCTTGCCCATCATAACTCTGAAATGTCTAGCACACTTTTGGGACCAGCTGGCAGTGTTTATATTGTTGTAGACCAAAGTTTTAAATATATTTTTAATATTTCCTCCAGGAGCTCCAGTAAAATGCTGCTTCCTCTTGGCTGCTCAGCAGCGCCCCTGACTCAGCTGCACTTATGTATATTTGCTGTATATTATCTCATTCATACCTTGCACTAATTTGTATGTTCTTGCTGTTCACATTATTATTCATTCATTTTTGTTTCCATTGTAACCCATGCTTTCATTGTGTTGTACCTTGTCCCAGGTCACCCCTGAAAAAGGGACTGTATAGTCACAGTGGGCCTAACCGGCCACCAAAATTCAATTAATAAATATATAAATAAATAAAATAAATAAACAGAGGCTGTGGAGGTTGGACACATCATGATAGGTGAAGAGGAACAGAGTCTCTGTGGAATCACCTCACAGAGCCATCAGACAAGAAAATATGGGTGGATGTGACCTATGGATCACCAGAGCAAGAGGCAGAGTTAGATAGGGAGCTCAAGAAATTGCTGGCAATGGGAGTGAAGAAAAAGCAAGTGGTGGTGGTGGGTAATTTGAACTTGCTGGACATTGACTGGGATATTTCAGAGGCCTGGTGCAGCAGATGTCAGGCCCTACTGGATACATTGCAGGACTGCTACTAGTTCAGCTGGTTAAGGAACCCAGAGCCAGCAATCATTCTCAATTTGTTGCTCACCAACTCAGAGTTGGTGAATGAAGTGAGGGTAGGGGAGCCACTGGGGTCAAGTGACCGTAACTCCATTTAGTTCAGGCTGACCTTCAGGACCAGAATGACCCCATTAAAAAACTGAAGGTCAAGATTTCAGAAGATAAGACTTCAAGTAGATGAGGTAGCTAATCTGAGACAAATTGAACAGGGTGGGCAGCATTGTAGCTGTAGAGGAAAGAAGGGAGTGCAATAAAGGGGACCATTCTCATGGTAACAATGTGATGCACAAAAATTGTAACAAAATGAAATAGAGTGTACAAATATGGTTCTTCAAAAGGGTCAAAGAAGCAGATACAAGAAAAAGAAAGGGTAAGAATGAGCACAATATAAAATAAAAAACTAGGAAAGCAAAGAGGTCAGGGAGGCAAGAGCAGACATGAAGCTGCATGTTGTGGAGACTGTCAAGGGTGGGGAAAACAATTCTACAGCTACTTTTATAAACACATGTTGACAAATGTCAAAAAACACTCATTACTTTGTTGTTTTGTAATAGTTTTTTACCCTAGATTTTTTTTCTTATGCCCCATGTAGCCTTCTTATGACCCCGCCTCATAAACAAGGACGGAGAACATTTTCTAATCCTGCCCAAAAGGTAATTTTGCAACACAAATGCAAAAACACATTTTGGCCAGGATTTGAAAAATGACAGCTGTCACATTCATGAGGTGGCATGAAAGAATGGTTATGTTGAAAATGTGGGGTTAAAATATTTAAAATTACCAGCGTGCATTGAAAAATATCATCATATACTTGAAACCCTGTCTATCTATCTATCTATCTCTCTCTCTCTCTCTCTCTCTCTCTTATATATATATATATATATTTATATATATATATCAAAAGAAAGGATCATCCAGTACAGCCCGATTCCTCAAAAATATATATATATATGAATGTTCTGTGGGGGAGGCCTGATTCCAGTATACAGCTGATGCTAAACAATCAAAAAAAGGTAATACTGGATAGAAAAGGCCCGCTCACCCAGAAAAAATGCAAAAAATCATGAATTTGCTTCTGAATAATTTATTCATGTATCTTCCAGATAAATATCAATGTTTTGGGTTATACCATTCATCAGGAAACTGGTCAAATTCTAAAGCATAATAATACATAAAAGATGATTAATAAATCTTTTTTACATAACTAACTTCTCCATATAAATAAAAGAACTTCTAAATAAATACTAATCAAATGTCAGAAAATGTCCTTACATTTCAAAATATAAATTCATAAATCTCTGTCTTCTTATGCAAACACACTAGGTTTTAGGTTTGACTCCCCCTTACAGCCACTGTTAACAGAAATCAGACACAATAAATATTAGGCTGTAACTAATCAGGCATAATCATCATAACCATTACTTCACTGAAGGTACAAAAAATTCAAACATCTATTAATGATTTAACCAAAGGGTGAAAAGGTTTTTGCTCCTATGAATATTTATAATGAAGTACCCGAAAACATATATCAAACACTGATACTTCTATATAGGTACACTTCTTTATTAAACATTGTATCTTATTCAATCCATATATGAAAATAGTTTCCACTTTAAATGGTCTCAGAAAGTACAACTCTGTCACTTTTCCTATTTCCACAATATCATGAAACTCTAATTTTTAACCTCTAAATCTACGCTGAACTTCACAAAGGTTTAATTACTCTGTACACTTGATTCTCCTTTTTACTTGCAACAATATCTCATTTTTAAACAAAGGTTTGAGTTGAAAGCAACAAGTGTAAGGCTAACCTGTTTTCTGAATTTAAACGTGTCCACTGTTTCCTTCTGCCGGAAAAATATACTGTTTCTTATGCTTTCGGTTTGGTTCACTTGGTAAAGAAATAAAAGAACCTTTTATCAAATTGGTACTTCATACAAAGCATTCTTTTCATTTCAGGTGAGCATTTTACAAAGAAAACTTACATCAATTAGTCCTCAGGAAACCACGTCTGGCATCTGATGTCAGAGGGAGTAAAAATGCAAGGAAAAGGATACCTGATTTTTAAAGGGTAGGGAGCACTGTCCCCAAATCCAGCACCCAACAAAGAACATCAACGTGAGCACAGATGTGCTCACCTGTGTGCTGAACCCGCCTCTACACGGCACCTAGTACCATATTTCTCAGTGTCAGGGGCTGCCTAAATTAAACAGAATAAGCCAGTATACTTATTACAAAAAACATTTTTACAAACAAACTTTTAATTTTAGCAGTCTCATTTATCAAACCATCTGGGGAACGATGGCTCAGCCGTAGACCTGACAAATGGATCCATTACAGTTCAATACTAAAACTCTCCTTTTACTAACAGATTATAAATATTAATGAGGGAAATTGTTCTACTCAAACACTAGTTGTTGTAACTCTGCCTAACCAAATAATGAACTACTAGTACCTATAAAGGTACAATGGATACTTCAAAGAAATGAAAACACCTTTTTTAACTCTGCTCACGATAGTGATCACAATGTTGTCACTTTATGTTAATGTACTAGTAGTTCATTATCTGCTAATAAAAGGAGAGTTTTAGTATTGAACCGTAATGGATCCATTTGTCAGGTCTACGGCTGAGCCATCATTCCCCAAATGGTTTGATAAATGAGATCACTAAAATTAAAAGTTTGTTTGTAAAAAAGTTTTTTGTAGTAAGCATACTGGCTTATTCTGTTTAATTTAGGCAGCCCCTGACACTAAGAAATATGGTACTCGGTGCCATGTAGAGGCAGGTCCAGCACACAGGTGAGCACGTCTGTGCTCACGTTGACATTCTTCGTTGGGTGCTGTATTTGGGGGCGGTGCTCCCTACTCTTTAAAAATCAGGTATCCTTTTCCCTGCGTTTGTTTTTACTCCCACTGACATCAGACGCCAGACGTGGTTACCTGAGGACTAATTGATGTAAGTTTTCTTTGTAAAATGCTCACCTGAAATGGAAAGAATGCTTTGTATGAAGTACTATTTCGATAAAAGGTTCTTTTATTTCTTTACCAAGTAAACCAAACCGAAAGCATAAGAAACAGTATATTTTTTCGGCAGAAGGAAACAGTGGACATGTTTAAATTCAGAAAACAGATTAGCCTTACACTTCTTGCTTTCAACTCAAACCTTTGTTTAAAAATAAGATATTGTTGCAAGTAAAAAGGAGAATTGAGTGTACAGAGTAATTAAAACTTTATGAAGTTCAGCGTAGATTTAGAGGTTAAAAATTAGAGTTTCATGATATTGTGGAATATAGGAAAAGTGACAGAGTTGTACTTTCTGAGACCATTTAAAGTGGAAACTAGTTTTATATATGGATTGAATAAGATATAATGTTTAATAAAGAAGTGTACCTATATAGAAGTATCAGTGTTTGATATATGTTTTCAGGTACTTCATTATAAATATTCATAGGAGCAAAAACATTTTCGCCCTTTGGTTAAATCATTAATAGATGTTTGAATTTTTTGTACCTTCAGTGAAGTAATGGTTATGATGAGTATGCCTGATTAGTTACAGCCTAATATTTATTGTGTCTGATTTCTGTTAACAGTGGCTGTAAGGGGGAGTCAAACCTAAAACCTAGTGTGTTTGCATAAGAAGACAGAGATTTATGGATTTATATTTTGAAATGTAAGGTCATTTTCTGACATTTGATTAGTATTTATTTAGAAGTTCTTTTATTTATATGGAGAAATTAATTATGTAAAAAATATTTATTAATCATCTTTTATGTATTATTATTCTTTAGAATTTGACCAGTTTCCTGATGAAGGGTATAACCCGAAACATTAATATTTATCTGGAAGATACATGAATAGATTATTCGAAGCAAATTCATGATTGTTTGCACTTTTTCTGGGTGAGCGGGCCTTTTCTATCCAGTATTACCTTTTTTTTGATATATATAGATATATATATATATATATATGTATATATCTATATACATATATAGATAGATAGCTAGATAGATAGATAGATAGATAGATAGATAGATAGATAGATAGATAGATAGATATAGCTGTGTGGACAGTACTCAAGAGACAAATTGTGACATTCATACACAAAAAAGGTTTTATAATTAGACATGACTCAACCTTAATTTTAATGTTTGCATGTGGTACTTGCATAATACAAAATATAAAGATAATTCTGTTTTTCTAAGTTTGGAAAAATGCCACAGTTATTTATGACATATAAACTACTTTCGTGGGTAACTCGGTGTCCATTATGCATTATTTCCCATTTCTAGTAATAAATAAAATTTTCAAATGCAGTGTCTCTGTCATCTATTTAAGTGTATTTGTTTGCAACATCTAATGATTTGATGTTCTTCCATAGCTATGTGTTGCTATCTATCCTCCAATATAGACAGCACTAAAAATACAAACAGGAGGTTACCAAAGTTTCATTACTTCATGCTTATACTGTTTATGTCGAGTCTACATGCCTTTCACACTTAAGCTGGACATTAAGTAGAAAGATAAGCATGAACAAATCACTTGGTTGTATGTGATTTATTATGTGACCATCTCTGTTGCATAAAACTACTGTGGGTAACTCGGACACCACAGTAGCAATGCAACATGTGAAATACATGGTACAACATTTATTAATGGTGTATTATCAACCAAACAGCCAATACACATTGATAAGTACCATGCCACATCAGGGGCCATTTTGACATAACTGTAGTTCCACAGCCAGACTGAGGAGAGGCCCAACCATAGTTAACAACCAGAAAGCACCAAGGCAAGCTGTTTGGTACTGATAACTATAGATAAGGGTGCTACATGATGCTCCCTGGTAACCCTGTGCTGGCCTTTGAGGGGAAAATGATGCCAAAATATCACACAGGCCCACCCTAAGCTCACCACCACGTGTATCACAGGGATGCCACTGCAGCAGGGTTCTTGTTCTGCATGTGGAATGCCACATCAAAACTACTCTACAAGTCAAAATAATACACCAAAGTTCCCCATGAACAAGCAAAGGCAAGGCAAGAGACAGCTGGATGTTACATGGTGGGCCTGAGCCATATCAGGGGTCATTTTGACATCACTACAGCTCCACAGAGTCAAACTCAGGGCAGACCCAACCACAGTTACCAACCAGAAAGCACCCAGGCAAGCTGTTTGGTGTTGATAACTATAGATGCAGGCACTGCATGGTGTCCATTGGCAACCCAGTGCCAGACATTATGAGGAAAATGATGCCAAAATATCACACAGGCCTACCCTGTGCTCACTACCACATGCATCACAGGGACACCGCTGCTTCAGGGTTCTTGTACTGCACATGGAATGCTACATCCAAACTGCTTCAGTCAGGCCCAGGTGATGTATTTTTTATTTTCCAACAGTTCCAAGATATTATGCCAACACTTGACATTTAATTTATAGGCAGTCTCATTATAAATAAATCTGCAAAATGTTTTTGCCAGAGGAATCCAAACCACTGATGTAGCGTAACAGGCACTAGTACACCCAGGCAATGACCAGATTCCAGTACTACACATGGTATCCCTCCCATACTCTTGAATGCGCTAAGCAATGCCATGTGCAGCATTTCTGAGGTAAGCCCAAATGCTGTATTTTTTTATTTTTAAACAGTTTCAACATATTGTGCCATCACTTGACCTCTAATTTAGAAACAGTCTTATTATAAATAAATCAGGAAAATGTGTTTGCCAGATGAATCCAAAACAATGATTTTGTCCTACAGGCACTAGTACACCCAGGCAATGACCCAGTTATTACACATGGTACACCCCCATGCCATGAGCAGCCATTTTGAGGTATGCCCAAGTGCTGTATTCTTTTATTTTTAAACAGTTCCAACATACTATGCCTCCATTTGATGTCTAGTTTAGAAGCAGTCTCATTCCTACACATGGTAATCCCGCCATAACCTCAAATGAACTGACCAATGCCATAAGAAGCATTTTTGAGGTAGGTCCCATTGCTGTAGTTTTTTATGTTGCTTGCACGCATGTGCAAGAAACATAGTGCCATCATCGGAGATTTCGGAGGTGTGTCACCTCCTCCTCCAATTCAGGCAGTGTCCTGGCAGGCGCCGTCAGTTATCGCATTTTGGAGCTGTCTATGACACGCCTCCAAAATGCAGTGGCATACAGTTGAAAGGGGGAGCTACGCTTGAGTGAGCAGTGATAAGAAGCTGCTCACGCGCAGCTCCCCCCCACCCGCAGGCGTGCGCCCCCCGCACGCACTGTGTAGCCGACGGGGTGCCCAATCCCCGTCGGCTGAGCTGCATCGTCTCCTCCCCCAGTAGTTGGTGCCACGCTGGGAGCCCACCCCAGTGTGGCAATCAGTCATTTTGCCGACGGGGGTGCCCAATCCCCGTCGGCTGAATGCCCCCAAAGTCCTTGTGCCACGCTGAGCCCACCCCAGCGTGGCAAACGGTCCCACGATCGCCTTTTTTTTTTGTACCTCATTTTGCAGACGGGTGCCCAATCCGCCGGCTGAACGCCCCAAATCTTTTGTGTCATGCTGGAAGCCCACCCCAGCATGGTAAACGGTCCCACAACGCCTTTTTATTTTTGTACCTGTAAGACAAAACAGTTCAGCGGTGCATCTCCGACCCTCCCACAACCCCGCACTCCACCCACTGCGCACTCCAGTCTTCCCACACCCCTCACCCCATACTTACCTCTGGACTCTGGTGCAATGATCTTCGTGGACCCGGAAACACGCCTGCACTCTTCAAAGCCGACCACAAACTGAGGAAATGCCGGTAAGCTGTATAATGGCCAGATAGGGGGTTTCAACTTATTGCATATCTCAGCTATTTTTGAATTTTGCATAATTCAATTCAACATGGTTTGACCGCTCCATGAATGATGTACTGTCATGGCATTATTCGGCCTGAAGGGTGATTTCACGCAGTGACTGAGAAATCACCCTTGGGCCCGAATACCACCATGACAGTGACATCATTCATGAGAGGGCCCAAACTCCATGTTGAAAATTTGGTGCCAAAATCCAAAAATGACTGTTTAATGAGCGTGCGTTGCACAGTTCCTACGCAGGCTCGTAAGTTCGCGAAATTTCAATATTTTCACTCCAGATTTTCAACATTGCCATTTCACCACACCTTCTTATGAGTAGTACAGCTGTCATTTTTCACATCTCACCCAAAATGTGTTTCTGCCCATGTAGCGCAGAATGGCGCAGTCAGTGAGCGAAATCAATGTATGGGACAAATTAAGAAAATCACAGTGACACTGTTCATGAGCAGAGGTCTTAAAATGGCTATGTTGAAAATTTGGTGAAAAATTCTAAAATGACTGTTTCTACGAGTTGTGCGTAGTTCCTACGCACGCTCGTAGGTTTGCGAATTTTCAATATTTCCACTCCAGATTTTCAACATTGCCATTTTTCCACACCTTCTTATGAGTAGTACAGCTGTCATTTTTCACATCTCACCCAAAACGTGTTTCCACCCATGTAGCGCACAATGGCGCAGTCGCTGTGCAAACTCAATGTATGGGACACATTAACAAAATCACAGTGACACTGTTCATGACCAGAGGTCTTAAAATGGCTATTTTGAAAATTTGGTGAAAAAAATCCTAAAAATGACAGTTTTACGAGCGAGCATTGCGCAGTTCCTACGCACGCTAGTAAGTTCGCAAATTTTCAATATTTACACTCCAATGACTTCCAAATACCTAAACAGCACATAGAAGCAAGCAACATTCGGCATTGACAAATGCTTGTTTATTATCAAACAGTTCCAATATATTATGGCACCACCCACACCTGATCCCCTAGTTCAGTGTGCCAATACAATGATGCTCCTTTATAATCTTACATCAAGAAAGACAACTTTATCATTTTAAAATAACACCACACACATGCATGCACACACACACATATGCATACATATACACACACACACATATGCACCTACCTTAACCAGAGCCAGCATCACCCCTTCTTTCTAAAAATTACAAGCATCTCTGACAAATTGCATTTATTTTTATTTAAAACATTTTAAGAGTGCAGCTTTTACATTCATTCCACATACACACTTCTAAAATAAAGCCATCAACAGGTGCAGCATTCATCTGACAAATACACATTCTTAAAATTTACCAGTAGGAACCCCACAGGTGTTATTTTTTCCCCATTTAAACATGATTAAAGTCATCACCAGGGGAAAGTTCACCAGTATTAGCAATATTCTGAAGAAATCAAATTATACAATGAAAACCCACTGGATGGATTGTAAACAAAAAACTATAAATCTCAAACAAAACTCTATTTGATTAGACTGGTCACATATATGCACAGCCCCATTTTGAAGAGGGGCCCTTCACAAACATCTGGGCCATGATAGAACACACAAATTTAACTTTTCTGCCCCCAAAGATGATAGAACACAACTGCTGCACTATAGCCAGATAGTATTTAAACAGTGCCAGCACCAGAGGAAAGTTCAGCTGATATACTTTCCAAACAAAACTTTAAAATATACTATTTAATATGCCTCATTTAAACACTAACCACACCAGAAGATCTGCTGATATACGTCCCATATACAACTTTAAACTATACTATTTAATATGCCCCATTTACACAGTGCTAGAACCAGAGGAAAGTTCTGCTAACATACTTCCCAAACAAAACTTTAAAATATACTCATTGTGCTGCACAGCCCACTAATCCTATCATCCTCTATTTTGAAGAGGGGCCCTTCACAAACAGCAGGACCATGAAATCTTAAGGTGAATACTTTACTTTTTCTGTCCCCAGAATGACACAGAATAACTGCTGCACTTCAGCCAGTCACTATTTAATATGCTTCCCAGAATTTTAACTTGCTGTTTTGTAGCAGAATGCTGAAGATCATGTTTTCTAGTGACTGGAGACTTTTGAGATCCATCCAAACTCCTGTGCAGCACACCAGATTTAAAATGGATGACACTTCATTCTACCTGTTTTTAAGAATGAAAAATTGGAGAAGCAACAGGAAGAGAACAGTTTTGCTTAGAACCAGAGTACCAAAACTGAATGCCTGATGTCACCTTCAGGCCCCAGCTATTTGTACCAATACCAGCATCATCATCCATGTGGGAAACAAGGACATAACAGCAAGAGCCACAGCTTTGAATGCTGCTGCTCCTATCAGGCTCTATGTGCCACTGCATTAAGATTGCAGATTTGTGCTGGGGAAACACATTAAGCAATGTGAACTGACACTGAAAAAAAAACCTCAAAGCATAAAGGCAGAATACACACAAGAAATTATGCAGCTATATAAGACACCACAGTAATTCACGAAAGTAATAAATTACATGTGGTGTCATGTAAATGTAATTGCATCTGCATAAAATCAATAATCACTGGAAGACAGTTACTCATCCACTCTGTCCACTAAAAAGAAAACTTTAGTATTGTGCTTTAAATACAGTAAATTTAATAGTCACCAAGATGTGTAGCACAGCCATGTCACAAAATGGCTGCCTCTTTTAAGGCTATTTTCATTATTAAAATGTTGCCACAATAAAATAAAAATACATCACCCTTTTTTTAGGCACACTATCTCTTGACTATATTGGCAACAGTACAGAGCACAAATTCTGTATTTTTAATAAATTATGAGTAAAATACAGACCTTATTTTAAGTGCACACCCATGTCTCTTGAATAATGTCCACACACCTATATATATATATATATATATATGTTCATGACAAAAAAAACCTCCATTTAATGCATCAGTTAGGGTTATTCCACACCGGCAAAGGTAGGGAAATTTAGTGTTAGGGTTGCCACCTCTTGCATCCCAAGCCACCCGCCCCCACCAACAGGCATCGGGGTGTGCGTTGGGATCATTGGCCCTAATTCTCACCCCATTCTATGTGTAAATAAAATGAAGTGGTGCAGTATAGGAGAATGGGGTGAGAGTTAGGACCTATAACCCCAATGCACACCCCGATGCCTGTTGGTGGGGGTGGGGTGGCTGTGGGGTGAAAGGGATGGCAACACTAACACCGAATTTCCTTGCTTTTGTTGCTGTGGAACAACCCTAACTGAATCATTAAATTGAGTTTTTTTGCCATGAATTTCCCTTCTTTTTGAGAATGTGCACTATAAATAGTGAATGGTATGTGGTGGTGGGGCCCCACGCTCCTACCATGTGAATTGTTGTCACTTCACTGTGCAGAAACTGTATGGCTGACTGAAATGAAAATTGGTAAATGAAGACATGTACCATACCACAACATGTATAACAAATGTTATCTGCATCTGTTCAACAGCTGCACAGCGTAACGCAGAAAAAACTATGCTGGAGTGCCGAAAAGAACATTTTTGCCACTTTGCTACACAAAAACCATATATCCAATGGAACCAAAAATTGTTAAAAGAAGACATGTACCATAGCACACCATGTGTCCAGAATTGTGTGAACATCCATTCAACAGTCGCACAGCACCATGAACAAATAACTTTACATGCACAATTCAGCAACCGTGCCAGCTACCTGAAAATTGTCACAAAGATCTATTATAAATCTTTCTACATTCCAAATGCCAGGCAAATTGGACACATGGTTCAAAAGTTATTGAAGCGGAATGAACCAAATTTTCATTCATTGGAGTGGCATAATTCCACACCTGTTTATGTTTTACACACCAAACCACTACAAGGCACCTCTGTACCACTAGGGCTACCTACACTATCAATTTCAAGCCAGTAGCACCATGCAAAACACTATGCACAAAATGTTAACTGCATCACGCAGTATCTCTGCAACAAATTATTTCTCCAACATGTAAACAGCATAATTCACATCTCCAAGATATCCACTCAACACCCTTCAAATTTCATGTGAAAAGACAAAACCACAAAATGGTGGAAATCACAGCCAAAAATGTGCTAAAATGGTGGACCTGACACCAAAACATCAGTAACCATGAGGGGGCAAATTTCAAATGGCAATAAATCTGGAAAGGAGCAACAGTTTTTCACTGAACAAAAACTGGCATATTGTGTGAATAAAGGTCTTTCAAAGTGCCAAGATTCAGACCAATCAACCACACAGTGGCTGTGCTATGTGTCATTGAAGACAGTGCAGAAAAATAGCAAACATAGTGTTTTGCACTGCACTATGCAAAAACCGTATGGACCAGTGAAATATAAATTGGTAAATCAATAGATGCACTATTCCACTCCATGTATACCAAATTTTATCCAAATCTCTACAACAGTTGCAGAGCAGCATGAACGTAAGTCTTTGCACGAATGGCAAAAACTACATTTTTGGGTGCTTCATTCTGCAAAAAACATATGCAGATGTCAAATGAAAATTGGTAAATGCACAGAAGTACCATAGTAGATCAAGTATTGCAAATGTCACAGAAATCCACAGAAACACAAGTGTTAATGCAAACGAAAACGATTACGCAACTGGTAGTGTAAACACAAGGGCAAACTTTACCACAAAAACAAATGGTTATGCAAACAGTAACAAAAATGCAAAAACACAAATGGTAACGTTAACACAAATGCAAACGGTAATGGCAACAGTTAAGTAAAAGAAAATAGTAACGCTAACTGTAACGCAAACGATAACACATATGGTGACGCAAATGGAAATGATAATGCAAACAGTAAGACAAACACAAGCATAAACGTAAATGCAAACACTAATGGTAATGCAAATGGTAACGCAAATGGTAACTGCAACAGAAATGCAAACACAAACAGTAACGAAAATGGTAATGAAAATGCAAACAGTAACAGAAATGCAAATGGTAATGACAACAGCGACGCAGAAGGAAACAGTAACGACTCAAAAACGGAAATGCTACCGAAAATGCAAACGCTAAGACCAATGGAAATGCAAACAGTAGCGAACACACAAACAGAAATGGTAACACAATTGGAAACGCAAATGGTAACACCAACGATGTCACCAAAGGAAACAGTAATGCAAATGGAAATGCAAATGTAAGCGTGAAAGCAATTCCAAATAGTAATGCATACGGTGATGCAAAAGTAAATGCAAATGATAACAGTAATGCAGACACAAGCACAAATGCAAATACAAAGAGTAATGCACATGGTGACATAAATGTAAACGCTAATGCAAACAGTAATGGAAATGCAAGTGGAAACGCTAACGGTAAAAGTAACGCAAACACACACACTTTTTTTCCCAAAAAGGTGCATTCAGAAGCACAGTGAATACAAAGAATGTATGCATAATGGCCCTCAGAGAAGAAAATGACTACTTGGAATTCTTGGATTAATAAGCTGGATAGGCTCAGGGTGGTCAGAAGTTGGTCAACTGGGTGACAAACTGGTTGATGGGCAGAAAACAGAGAGTGGTGGTAAATGGTATACAGTCAGAAAAGATGCAAGTCACAAGTGGAGTACCTCAGGGATCAGTCCTTGGTTACTTGGTTAGATGGACAAAAGAAGGCCATAGCCCATCGAGATTGTCCTCCACATGTGTGGATCATTGTATATGGTACTATTTTAATAACCATTTATCTAGTTTATTTTTGAAGATCATAACAGTAGGTGAATCAACAATATTTTGTGACAATGTGTTCCATAGCATAGGAGTTCTAATAGTGAAAAAGTTTTGTCTTTTATTTGTATTGCATTTTTTAATATCCAGTTGTTTATTATGCAACCTGGCTGCAATTTTTCTGTTGGATAATGTCACTGGGGCCAGTGTACTTCAATATCTTCATCAGTGACATTGCAGATGGACTGGAGGATAAGGTCTGTCTGTTTGCAGATGACACCAAGATCTGCAACAGAGTAGATGATCCAGATGGAGTGGACAGAATGAGAAGAGATCTGGATAAACTAGCAAATTGGTTGGAAGAATAGCAACTGGGGTTTACCACAAAGAAGTGCAAGATCATGCACATAGTGAAGAGAAACCCTGAAGCCATCTATAGGCTGGGAGGGGAAATGCTGGCAGTCACAAAGGAAGAAAGAGACTTGGGCATCATCATCACTGATGACATAAAATCACCCAAGCAGACCACTAAAACAGTATGTTGGGGTGTATTAGTAGGGGTATCACAAGTTGGGAAAGGGAGGTAATAATCCCTCTTTACAAGACACTGGTTAGGCCCCATCTGGAGTACTGCATGCAGTACTGGAGGCTGCACCTTCACAAGGACATTAACCAAATTGAGGCAGTCCAGAGAAGGGCAACCAAAATGGTGAAGGGACTGCATCAGAAAACATAGGAGGTCAGATTAAAGGAGCTCAATATGCATACCCTAGATTAAAGGAGGGGGAGAGAGGTGATATGATTGAAACATTCAAACACCTTAAGGGCATTAACAAGGTGAAAGAGTCTAACATGTTTCAATATAAGAAAAATAGCAGGACAAGAGGACACAGCATGAGATTAGAGGGAAGCCAATTAAGGAGTAATGTGAGGAAGTTCTTTTTCACAGAAAGGGTGCTGGATGCATGGAATGGCCTACCTCAGGAAGTGGTGGATATGAATACAGTGAAGGGCTTCAAACGGGCATGGGATAGGCATAAGGAAGTAATACAGATGAGTATGAATAGATAGGCCATTGACAGAGCAAAGGTCGATGGCACATTCATTAGGTAGAAAAATAAATGGGCAGACTGGATGAGCCTTGCAGTCCTTATCTGCCATCATCTTCTATGTTTCTATGTTTCTAATACTGAATTGCTTATATCTCACAGACTGTAAGACGTAGGAAAAAATGTATCATCTCATATTATTTATGACTTTCCAGGCTAGTTTTGCACTTAGCCCCCTAGTGGGGGACTAAAAATTTTTACGATGAAAAGTCCATATCTTGAAGCATTTTCGAGATACAGGCCCTGAAAGGCACTGCAGATGCCGTACTGTTATCCTATGGGAAAAATTGCCAACTTCAGAGTGCTGTACCTTTGCAGCCCTCTAATATTTTGTCACCAAACCACCAAAAGGCACATCTGTGGGATCTTGGTATTCTTTCCTGCAAATTTCAGCCCAAAAGACCAAACAGTTTTTTTGCAGCAGGGTGGCAAATATTCCCTATTGTTTTGGCCATAGTGTCTCAAAGTACTTTCGCAAATCATGACACTTTCGCAAATAAAATCACGAAAGTATTGTATATTCGAAAGTACTTTGTGACACTACTGTTTACAAAAATTTAAAAAACGTGTTTCTGGGATGTCCCCCCAAAAAAAAAGACATGGCTAGCATTCTCAGGGCTCAACTAGGTGAACACAACAAGAATTGTGTCCATAGAGGGTCCCAAATTTAAATGCCAAGCATTTCTCTGACCACCAACTGAAAACAAGATGGCTGATTTGCAAAAGTACAAGGGCCATTTGCGAAAGTAAAAAGTGCATTTGCAACACATTCGAATATGTTTTTAACTTTTCCCATAGACTATAATGGAGAACAGTTTTTTTTTGAATAACCTTTGAAACGTTTAATATGTTTTCATGAAATCTTTGAGAGGCACATCAGGGACCCTGGCTGCATGTTTCCTGAAGGTTATGGACTGGTCGCGCAAACCGTGTGACCTGTAGGCACGAGCAAAGAAACGCACAAACCCCCATAATTTACGTGTTTTTTGGCACTCTATAGCTCTACAAGCGTATATATGACTGTTACGAAACTTGGCAAATCTAGAGATCTATGGTACCAGACTGCGCATTCCACATTTCAGGCAAATCTGTCATACAATGGCAAAGTTATTAAGTTGCCAAATTTCACATTTAACCTTAAATGGGTTACTCAACCCTAACTATAGTGGCACTACCATGCCATTATAATATATATATATATATATATATATATATATATATATATATATTATGCAAAAAACTGCGTTAATGCATCATTTGGGATTAAAACACAAAACATCAGGAAATTAGACCTTTCTGGTTACCTGTACCCCCCTCCTGTCCCCCCCATCCTCCTGAGATTTATAGATGCGTGTGTCATCGGGATTTTGAAGACTAAATGTCACCCCATTCCAAATGTAATCATGTTCACATGCCACAGTAAACAAGAATGGGGTGACATTTAGGCCTCACAACTCCACTGACACACCCCAGCATCTTTCAATCTCAGTAGGATGGGGGGTACACGAGGGGGGTAGGGGGTAACCCTAAAGGTCTAATTTCCTGACTTTTTGTGTTTTAACCCTAAATGATGCATTAACACAGTTTTTTGTATAGAATTTCCTTACTTTTTGAGAAAGCATAGAAAAGTATAAACTCGTGCAAGTTGGTGGGAGCGAGGGGCCCTTTGGGCCCCACTCTCTGACCAACTTGTAAATTTCTGCTTAATATAACAGTACAAGTACTGAATATCATATGTATTGGTCGGAGTGCATATTGGTGGGAGCGTGGGGCCCGCCAGCTTCAAACAAAACAAAATTTCATTCATCAGAGTGGCATAATTCCACATCTGTTAACATTCTGCACACCTAACCAATGAAAATTACCTCCATGGCAGTAAGGCTAGCTACTCTATAAATGTCAAGCCACTACCACAATGCAAAACACTATCCGCAAAAAGTAAAGTGCGTCACACAATATCTCTGCAGCAAATTAATTTTCAAACACCTAAATACAATACTTCACATGTACAGGACATCCCCTTAACACCCTCCAAATTTCAAGTTGAAAGACCAAACCATTTCCAAGATATTACATTTTAAAGTTTGAGATTTTCATTTGTCAGAGTGGCATAATTCCACACCTGTTTACATTTCACACACCTAACCACTGAAAATTACCTCAATGGCAGTAAGGCTAGCTACCCTAACAATTTGAAGCCACTAGCACAATACAGAATGCTATCCACAAAATGTAAACTGTATCATGCAATATCTCAGCAGCAAATAATTTTCCAACACCTAAACACCATAATTCACATCTACAAGACATCTCCTCAACACCATCCAATTTTCAAGTTAAAAGACCAAGCCATTTCTGAGATATTGAATTTTCAAAGTTGTGAAAATTAGGCTATCTGGTCCCTCCAAATCTGGCCATTTAGTCTGACCCTTGCAAATGAAGATCACGATAAAAGAATCTCATGATCAATGAATTTGCAGGTCCGTGACCAAAGAATTTGCAGGCTCATGATCAAATAATCTAAAAATGTTGAAACTGCATTTTTTCACAGAATTGTATTAAACCATAGGCATGACTCGATAGAACAAAGCACCCTGAACAAAACCCATACTAGTTTGGCTTCCTAATTCACCTCTGAGCTGAGATATTTGATTTTTAAATCTGGTCATCTAGTGGCACCCTCACAATCAAAGATTGTGGTCAAAGAATCTCGCAATCAAAGAATTTGCAGGTTCATGACCAAAGAATCTGCAGGCTTGCGATCAAAGAATAAAAAATGTTAAACCTCAATTTTTTTCAGCGAATTACATTAACCACAGGCATGACTCGATAGAATGAAGCCCCTGAGCAAACCCCATCCTAATTTGGCTTCATAAGTCACCCCTGGACTGAAATATTTGATTTTTAAATCTGGCCATCTAGTCCCTCTCTTGTGGTCAAAGATCATGGTTAAAGAATCTCGCGATCAAGGAATTTGCAGGGTCACGATCAAAGATCATTAGCGAGCCGTGATCAGAGAATTTAAAACTTTAAAACTCTATTTTGTGACATTATTACAAGAAACCACAACCATGGCTCAATAGAGGGAAGACCCCTGAGCAAAACCCATCATAGTTTACTTCAGAAGTCACCCCTGAGCTGAGATATTTGTTTTTTTCCCAACTGCAAAATGAAAACAAGATGGCAGCCATCATGATCAAAGAATTCCTCATGATCAAAGATTCTTTGATTATGAGCCTGTAAATTCTTTGCTCGTGAGGAGTGACCAGATGGCGAAAACGCCATTCTTTTTTCGCAAAATAACCGTATAAATTTCCCATAGACTTATAATGGGAACTAAAAAGTGTAATAGCTTTTGAATGGATTAATATTTTTTCACCAAACAAAAAGTGGCATGTTCCTTTACCCAATCCCTTTCTACATCCCAAGTTACAGACCAGCACACCACACAATGGCTGTGCAGTGCCACAGACAAAATCAAAAAAACTGCCCACAAAACTGGCTAAAAGTGCATTTTTTAGCATTTTGGTGCACACAAACTGTACGTCTGACTGAAACAAAATGTAAAAAATCAAGAGATCTACCATGCCAACTGTGCATACCAAATTTCATGCAAATCCGTTGAATGGGCCCGATGTTATTAACGAGCAAACTTTTGAGTTTAACATAGAAGTATCTTCCAACCCAAAATATACTGGTGTGACCATGCCCTATAATATATATATATATATATATATATATATATATTCTATGCAAAAACTTAGTTAATGCATCAGTTAGGGTTCTTCTACAGCCAAAGGAGGAAATTCAATTTTAGGTTTCCACTTCACCCCACCCCAGCCTGCCCCCACCAACAGGCATCGGGTGTGCATTGGGGTCCTTGAACCTAACTCTCACCCCATCCCATGTGTAAACAAGCTGAGGTGGTGTAATGTAGGAGAATGGGGTGAGAGTTAGGACCAAGGACCCCAACGCACACCCCGATGCTTGTTGGTGGGGGCGGACTGGGGTGGGGTACAAGGGGTGGGAAACCTAAAATCAAATTTTCTCACTTTTTTTGCTGTAGAAGAACCCTAACTGATGCATTAATGAAGTTTTTCTGCATAGAATTTCCTTGCTTTTTAAGAAAGAATAGAAAAGTAGAAAGTTGCACAAGTTGGTGGGAGCGTGGGGCCCTTTGGGCCCTGTGCTCCCACCAACTTGTAAGTGTCAGGCCACATTACACACCCAAATGACTAAAAAATACATTCACAACAGCAAGGCCAGCCAACAAACAAATGTTAATCTAGCAGAACAATAGAAAACGCTATCCACAAAACGTAAATTGCACCACACAATATGTCCACAAAAAATATATTATCTGACACATAAACACCTCTGTTAACATCTACATGACATGCCATCAACACCCTCTGAATTTCAAGTAAAAAGACCAAACCTTGTCCAAGATATGACATATCAAACTTTGACATTTTCATTCGTCAGAGTGGCACAGTTCCACACCTGTTGACATTTAACACACACAATGACTGAAAACTACACCCATGAAACTAAGGCTAGGTATCCTATCAATTTAAAGCCACCACCACAAGCAACACACTGTCCACAGACAGTAAACTGCACCATGCCATATCTGCACCAAAAAAAATATTTTCCAACACAGAAACATTGTAATTTTCATCCACATGACATGCTGTCAACACCCTCCAAATTTCAAGTGAAAAGACCAAACTATTTCCGAGAAATAACATTTTAACATATGAGATTTTCATTCATCATACTGGCACAGTTCTGCACCTGTTGACATTTAACACACACAACAACTGAAACTACATCCATGACACTAAGGCTAGGTATCCTATCAATTTCAAGTCACCACCACAAGCAAAACACTGTCCACAACGCGTAAAGTGCATCACGCAATATCTCCACAAAATAAATTTTCTCTGACAAGTAAACACCATAATTCAGATATACAGTATATGCTGTAAACACCATCCAAATTTCAAGTAAAAAGACCAAACCGTTTCTGAGATATTCAATATCAAAGATTACTAAAATTTCCCTATCTATTCCATTATAAAAAAATCTGGCCATTTTGTCCCTCCATCGCGATCAAACATGGTGATCAAAGAATCTCACGATCAAAGAATTTGCAGGCTCATGAACAAAGATTAAAAAACCTTATAAAACAAAAAATTGAAGGAACTGTGGTAAACCACCACTATGGCTCGACAGAACGAAGCCACCTGAGTACAACCCACCCTCATCTGACTTTCTAGGAAACAACTCGGCTGAGAAAATTGATTTTTTAATATGGCCATCTCATCCTACCCTTACAATTCACGATGTCGATCAAAGAATCTCACAATTAAAGAATTTGCAGGCTCACGATCAAAGAATTTGCAGGATCACGACCAAAGAATAAAAAGTTGTAAAATTCACAAACTTCACATAATTGCATTAAACCACCATCATGGTTCATCAGAACAAAGCCCCCTCAGTAAAACCCACCCTCATTTGTCTTCCTAGGACACCTCTGAGCTGAGAAAATTTTTTTTTTTTATCTGGCCTTCTCGTCTCTCGCTCATGATGCACGATCGAGATCAAAGAATCTTGCGATCAAAGAATTTGCAGAGTTGTGGTCAAAGAAATTGCTCGATCATGAACAAAGAGTGAGGAACAAGATGGCCAGATTAAAAATTGAATTTTTGTAGCCCAGGGGTGTCCTATCATGTTATTTAAGGGTGAGTTTTGCTCAGAGGGCTAAGCTCTCCCCCATCTGAATAGACAAACTGTTATTTTCATAATCCCCTGTAGTCTAGCGGCCCCCTCCCCATCATGGTAATCTACATAAGCATGCTTCTATCCCTGGTAGTTTAGTGGCCTCCCAATGAGTACCTTATGAATATGTTCTGTTTTGTATCCTGGTAGTGAGTGGTCCTCCATGTGTGTTTATTTCTGTATTTTACAATATCTCGGTAGTCTAGTGGCCCCTCCCATTCTGTAGTTTATTATTGTTATAATTTCTTATCATCCCTAGTAGTCTATCGGCTCCCCCATCTCCATAAAACATATTTGATTTTAATGTCCTGGTAGTCTAGTGGCCTCATTCAGTTGCAGTTAGCCTTAGCATTATTTTCAGTTAGTGACTGGTATTAGCAACCTTCATTTCATGCCTGTCCACTGATCTGTCTGTTGTATGAATGTTGAATGGAAAGAGGCACTCAGACATTATTTCAGAGTGCCTCTTTCCATTAGTGCTCAAAACATACAGTCAGTGGCTGGCCGTGGAGGTGAGAGGTGGGCTGTGCCAGTCACCGGCTGGGGAAGGGTTGCGGGGTGCTGGGTGGGCTGGCACTGCTGAATGGGGGGTGGGGAGCCACTAGACTACCAGGACATTTAAAATTGAAATCCATTTTATTAAGATGGGGGGACCGCTAGACTACCAGGGATGTTAAGAATTATAACAATAATAAAGTACAGATCAGGAGGGGGGCCACTAGACTACCAGGGATATTTTTAAAATACATGAATAAAACCACATTGGGGGGACCACTACACTACCAGGGATAGAAACATGTTGATAAGGTACTCATTAGGGGGGCCACTAGACTACCAGGGCTGGAAGCATGGTTATGTAGATTACCATGATGGGGAGGGGGGCCTCTAGACTACCAGGGATTATGAAAATACCTATTTGTGTACTGAGATGGGGGAGAGCTTAGCCCCCTGAGCAAAACCCACTGTTAAATAACATTTTAGGACACCCCTTGGCTACAAGGTAATCAATTTTAAATCTGGTTATCTGCCCCTCGCAATACATGATCACGATCAACGATTCTCGCCATCAAATAATTTTTTGGCCCACAATCTAAGATCGTTAGCGAGCCATGAACAAAGAATTTAAATTATAATAACTCTATTTGTCAACTGGTTTGGATGGAACTAAAGCCATGGCTCGATAGATCGGGATCCCCTGAGTAAAACCCATCGAAGGTTTACTTTAGAAGTGACCCCTGAGCCAAGATATTTGTGTTTGTGCAATTGGAAAACTGAAAACAAGATGGCGGACCTCGCAGTCAAAGAATTTTTGAAATTCCTCGGGGCCAAAGATTCTTAAACTGTGAGGCTGCAAATTCTTTGATCGCCAGGTGGGACGAAATGACCAGAACCCCATTCTTTGATAGCAAGATATACACATAAATATTCCCATTGACTTATAATGGGAACTTAAAAGTGCCATAACTTTTGAATGCCTTAATATTTTTTCACCAAACAAAAAGCGGCATGTTCACCCACCAAAGCTCTTTCAAATGAGCTACTGTGTCTCATAGAGTGACATACCACACGATGGCCATGCAGGACCACATTAAGAATGCCAAAAGGTGCCTCCAAAAATAAATAATTTAGAATTTTTCAGTGCTTTCATACACAACCGCACTCTGACCAAAACACAGTTTGGCAAATCAAGAGATCTACTATGCCCCAACGCACATACTGAATATCTGGCAAATCCATTGAATGGGTCCAAAGTTATTAACACCCAAATTTTTGACTTTAGTATGTAAAATTAATCAATAACTAAACTACAGTATGCTGACTGCGCCTACCATAATGTGTGTGTGTGTGTGTGTGTATATACTGTATATATATATATATATATATATATATATATATCCCAAATTTTCAGCATAACCTCCTTATGAACCTACCGTGAATAGGGTGGAGAAAATTTTCAAATCCTGCCCAAAAGGTGATTTCACACAGCAACCACTAAATCACCTTTCAGGATGGCTTTGCATAATTTTCCTGCCATTGTACATGAAGTGGGGTCTCAAAACAGCCATGTTGAAGGTTTGGGAAAAAAATATTCAGAAATTACCAAGTTATTAGGACAAGTTCAAAACTCATTGAAATACAAGGAGCTATATAACTGATTTCCTCAGTCCATGATCCAGCACTGAAGAGTGAAAATGTGTCTCCAGTCCAGAGAGGATTACGACATTGGATCCCTGTAGGTAACTAAGGGTTGCGGGGGTGCTGAGTGGGATGGTTGGTGGATAGGGTAATCATGGAGGCAACAGGCATCAATGTACAGTTTATCGATGGACAGGTTTTTTTTAGAGGGTGTATAAAAATAAAAATTGACTATGAGGGATTGTTTTCTTTATTTAAGGTATTGACACTGGGGATTGGGCACTCTGGTGCCATTGTTATGTTTTATGGCACAGAGGGTGGGCTCCTCTGTATCACACAGTGAAAATGGGTGGGTTGCAGGTAGTAACCAGCAGTGGTGATTGGGCACCTCAGTGTTGAAAACTTAATAAAAAAGGGTTGGAAGTGACTGAGGGATAGTTTTATGTTTGGCAGCACTGGGAGTGGGCTCCCCCATGTTGCACAATGAAAATGGGTGGGGTTGCGGTAGTAGCCAGCATCATGGATTGGACACCCCAGTTTTGGAAACTTAGCAAGGAAGGGTATATGATTGACAGCACTGGGGTGGATTTCCCACTGCTGCACAGTGAAAACAGGCAGTGTAGAGTAGTAGCCAGCACCATGGATTGGGCACTCCAGTATTGGAAAATTAAGAAGGAAGGAGTGGGAGAGATTAAGAGATGTTTTTCTTTATTTCAGATACTGTTGTGGGGAGGACCACAGCAGACTGATAATAATCTGATCAGCTCTGCTTACTTGGCAGCATTATGCAGATCAAAGGAAAGAATACCCTATGATTGGGCCAGCTCTCTTCTTTAAATTACATGTAGTTTCCATCAGGCAAGATCAGAACAACGTTATGATCAGCCTGGCTGATGATTAGTCTGCCACTAACAAGCCCCTTGCAGACTGTCCTGCATTAGATGGACAGTGACACACCTCTCAAAACCCACTCTCATAACAATATGTTCACTTTGCACAAGCACAAGGGTGAACATAAAAAAAGCAGTCATCCTTAAAGATTACTTTTGCTCTAACTTTACAAGGGTAGACTGTGAGCTCCTGCATAAAAGTGGCATCAAGGTGACTATCAGGATTAGAGATGTTGTGAAGTTTTAATTCGCTGGTGAAGTTCCGGGGAAGTTGGCAAATTTGCCTCTGATGAGCAATCCGTGAACCTTTGCTATTAGCCTCAAAATTTGCTTATGTGATTTTTCCATTGTTTTTTGCAGCATTTCACCTTGAATGGTGGAATGTCATCTGCGCTTGGCAGAATTTTGCCATTAAATGGCAGAATTTCACCTGCAAAAGGTGAAATTCCACCATTCATGGTGAAATTCAGCTGTTCACAGGAGAAATTCTGCTATTCGTAGGTGAAATTCTGCACTTTGTGGACTGAAATTCCTCACTTTGCAGGCAGAACTTCTCACTTCAAAACTGCGAATTGCACTAAATTCATAGATTAATTTGCGGAGCAAAGTTTCCCAACTTGCCCATCTTTAGGGAGCATTCCTGAAATGAGACAGCCAGTATTTAACAGTGAAAGGGTCCAGAAGGGAATGTAAAGCCATAAAGGTAGATAAAGCCCCAGAGCTGGATGAAATGCACCCAATGGTGTTCATTGAATTGGCTGTGAAACTGAGTGAACCTCTAGTAGAGCTATTCAATAGCTTACTTCAGACAGGGGTAGTTCTGAATGATTAGAGCATAGTGGATTCAGTCCTGCTACTCAAGGGGGAGACAAGCAGCAACTCAGGAATTACAGATCAGTCAGCCTTACCTCTGTAGTGGGTAAACTGATAGAGTCACTGATTAAAGAGCACCTTGTAGACCACTTAGACTAAATAGTCTACAGGATAGTAAACAGAATGCATTTGTGCCAGGAAGGTCTTTTCAGACAAACCTGATAGTTTTCTTTGACTGAGTAACAGAGGCAGTAGATAAAGGCCATGCTGTGGATTTAACCTACTTCAGTAGCAACAAGGCTTTCACCTCAGTGCACACAGAACATTGCTGAAGAAGCTGGATGGCCTGAACATGTCTGGGGACATAGTTAGGGGGGCAGGAAACTGGTTGAAGGGGAGACAGCAGAGGGTGGTGGTAAACAGGGTCACATAAAAAGAGAGGGATATCATGAGTGAGATGCTGCAGTGATCTGTTCTGGGTCCTGTCCTCCACAATATGTTTATCTAACTATGTGTTAAAACAGGGGATAGAGGGGTACATAGAGACAAAGGTTAATTTAAACTAGGTGGGGGGGTGAGTGGTAACCTGGAAGAAGGGGTCTCCAAAGGGGGAGCCAAAGGAGCCTACCCCAATACCGACAGGGATGGATCCAGAGTGGGGGTTGATGGATTGGGTTAAGAAGGGTGGAACAAGGGGTAAGGATCAACTTGGAAGATTGTCTCCTTGAATAGTAGAAGCCTAGGAAACAAAACTGCAGAACTCCAGGCTCTTTTGGTGGGGGGGGAGGACATAGCGGCCATCACTGGAACATGGGCCAACCAATACCAGGACTGGGACCTAATGATCCAAGGGTATAGAATCTTCAGGAAGGATAGGATCAGGGGGAAAGGGGGAAGGGTGGTGATTTACATGAGAGAGGGGATTAGGTGTGCAAGGGAAGAGGGGGAGGAGGGTAGAACTGAGGCCTTGTGGTTGCAGTTCCAAGGCACGAGACATAGACCTCTCAGGATGGGGGTGGTATACAGACCACTGGCTCAGGAGGAGGAGGAGGACTTGGATAGGGATCTAGCAGAACAAATTAGGAAGGTGTGCAGGAAGGGTAATACAGTGATCATGGGGGACTTCAATCTGCCAGGAGTGGATTGGAGTACCCTGGTGACATTGAGTGCCAGGGAGCAAATATTCCTGGAAGCATTCCAGGACAGCTTCCTTGCACAGTTGGTTACTGAGCCAACTAGACTGATTCATTTACTAGATCTAGTTCTATCCAATGGGGAGGCTGTAAAAGAGGTGGGGGTGGCAGACCCACTGGTAAGGAGTGATCACCAATCCGTGTGGTTCATGCTCAACATGGGCAGGGAGGCAGTGGGTACAGGGACCAGGGTGGTTGACTTCAAAAAGGCTGACTTCAGTAGGATGGGTGAAATCTTAGGGAAGAACCTGGCAGGAGTTCAATCACAGTGGGATGAGAACCAGAAATGGGAAAAAATTTAATTGGGGCTTGTGGAGGCTACTGGAACCTTATCTAACTGTGGAGCAAGAATGGAAGAGCTAAGAAGCGAAGCTGGACGAGTAGGGTACTTTTAGATAAGGTTAGGGCAAAAAGAGCAGCATTCCACAGATACAAGAAATTTGGGAGGGAGAAGATAGGGAGGAGTATGTGAGGAAGTCCAGAGAAGTTACCAAGGGCATTAGAGCAGCCAAGGTCTCCAGGGAACTGAGGCTGGCTCAGGGACTCAAAGAAGGGGAAAATGACTTATTCCAATACATTAGTAAAAGGAGGAGCTGCAAGGACCAGATAGTGTGGATCAAGGAGGACAGGTGGTGGGGGGGTGGGCAGAGAAAGGAGCAGGATAGGCAGAAGCACTAAATGATTGTCACAAGGAACAATACGGCAACAAAACTAATTTTCCATCTCAATGAGCCATGTTTTCCCTAATTATCAACCTATCAGTTAAATAGTCTGGGACTTCATTCTGCATGCACTTTAGGCAAACTTGCATTTATGCAGTCTTTGTCTATCTGTGAGGGGTAACCAGCCCAGATTTTTGTATAGAACACTGCTATGCGTACTGTATGGAAAATTAAGAATAAAATATGCCAGTCTTTTGAATAATATTCAGAAAATGAAAAATTCATGAGGGAGAAGGGCAGGCAGCTCCCACAGGGGGGGAGAGGGTGGGTGGGATGGAGGGGTGACAAATGGATTAATCACTGAGGGCAGGGTAATGGAGGGTCTGAGGGCTCTGAGGGTGGGTAAGGCACCAGGACCAGATGGCATACAACCCAGGGTGCTGAGAAAACTGGCAGAGGTACTGGCAGGGATGCTGATGGACCTATTCAATACCTCCTTTGACACAGGGTGCATGCCACAGGACTGGAGGATGGCAAACATGGTGCCATGCCATAAAAGTGGCCCTAAGGATGAACCAGACAATTACAGACCTGTAAGCCTGACATCCATCGTGGGGAAGCTGATGGAGACAATCATTTAGGAGAGACTGCTGACATTTCTGGAGGATAATGGACTCCAGGACAGTCATCAGCATGGGTTTGTCTTGGGAAGGTCCTGTCAGACTAATTTAGTTGAGTACTATGACTGGGTAATGAGGGAATTAGTAAAGGTCATGTGGATAAAATAGGTGCTTGAGCTTTCAGATTACATGGAATCCTTCATCAGAATCCTGATGAAGGATTTTATGTAATCTGAATGTTCAAGCACGTATTCCCTTTTGTAACATGTATGTTGGTCCAATAAAAGGTATCAAATTGTCTCTTTTTTCTGGATCTTTTGTCACAAGGAACAATACAGCAACATAACTAATTTTCTGTCTCAATGAACCATGTTTTCCCTAATTATCAACCTATCAGTTAAATAGTCTGGGACTTCATTCTGCATGCACTTTAGGCAAACTTGTATTTATACGGTCTTTGTCTGTCTGTGAGGGGTAACCAGCCTAGATTTTTGTATAGAACACCGCTATGCGTACAGTATGGAAAATTAAGAACAAAATATGCCAGTCTTTTGTATAATATTCAGGAAAATGCAGTGTTACACACTGTGGTTCACCAGATTAGTAATTTATTGTCCAGGCTTCCACAACAGACAAATTCCTCAGCGTTTCAAGGGACCAATCCCTCTTCATCAGGGGACAGAGTCAAAAGCCTAGCGGTTACACTTAAATAACAAAATACCCTGTGATGTGTACAGAAACCCATTACATGACTAAGTGAGTACATAAAACACTAAGGGCTGGATATTCAGACCATGCCAGGCAGTGGAGCAAGCCTGGGTGCAGCACAACTTGGCTGCCCCGGGGCCAGGACGAGGCGATATTCAATGGTGATGCACCATGACTCAGCACCATTGAATATGGCATGGAGTGTACACACACTGCACATGGCACAGTGGCACAGCACCAGTGCAAGTGGCAGAAAGGGAGCAGGAGGTGTGCCAGTGCAAGTGCAGTTGTGCAAGATGCATCACCCGCAATATTCAGCCTGCGGCACGCAAATGAGGCCGTAATGCATGCAAGGTGCAAATGGGGCCATTAGCATGTCATTACAGCCCCATTTCCATGCATTACGCAGGGCAGCCCGGCGAAATGTGCCTGGCACCCTGCACAGGGTGCAGTGTGGACCAAAGGGGTCCCGGGGCATCCCCCGGCCCACAGCCATGAGTGTGACAAACTGTAGATATCACATGCCGTGGTAGTCTAGCAGTCACCCCATCCCCATTAGCCTGATGGCAGGCAATTGTAACTGCATGAAGCCTGGCAGTCTAGTGGGTCTCCCTCCCTCCCATACCCCCAATCCTGGGAATAGGTATGTGTAGAAACCCTGGTGGTCCACTGGTATCCCCCTCCCTGCCCGTAACCCCAAAAGCCATAGTAATGTATGGGATACAATCCTCAGTGGCCCAGTGGTACCCTCCTCCCTGCCCGTAACCATGATCACAGTGTGTATGTAAGTCCACAAGCCCTGGTGGTCCAGTGGTTCCCTCCTCCCCGCCTGTGCCCACAAACACAGTAACATGTAGGCATTACCAGCCCTGGTGGTCTAATGGTATCCCCCTCCCTCGCATTCTGCCCAATCATGGTCCTCCATCTCATAATGATCTCACTGGTGGTCCAGTGGAACATCCATCCCCACCACCCTCTGCTACACAGGCATGGATCCATGACTGAACCCATTCACAGATCCATGCCTGTGTGGTACAGTAAGGTGTGCAAGCCCATTCGTTCACACTGTGGACCAATGGGCTTACAGATCATACTGTAAGCTGTCATTTGGTGGGTGGCCGGGTAGTATGCGAGCAGAGAGCAGCCACCCGCTGATGAGGGTGGGAAGCTGGGTGGCAGGGGTCATCTGAGGGTGGTGGGGAAGGGAGGTTCCACTGGACCACAAGGGAGATCATTATCAGATGGAGGACTGTGATCTGGTGGAATGGGAGGGAGGGGGATACCACTAGACCACCAGGGCTCCTAATGACTACATGTTACGGTGTTCATGGGTACTGAACCACCAGGGATTGTGGACCTATATACACACTGTGATTGTGGTTATGGGTGGGGAGGGGGTACCACTGGACTACCAGGGTTTCTACACATACCTATGCCCAGAATAGGGAGTATGGGAGGGTGGGGGGACCCACTAGATTGCCAGAGATCATTCAGGTACCATTGCCCACCATCGGGCTAGTGGGGATGGGGGCGGCTAGACTACCAGGGACCATTTCAGTGCTTGTGGACTGTGTTCTGGGTAGGTGGGTGGCCACCCACGGCTGGTGGCTGCTGTGTTGCACCCTGCAATACAGCAGCCTGCCTGTGAGTGCCCAGGATTTGTTCCTTGTTTTTTCTGGCACAACTGGCAAGCATATGTACTGCACATCCCGGGCTGAATATCGGGATGTGCCACATATGCATGGCCACGCCCCCTGCATTTGCGCCTCACACATTACTGATGTACCCCGGTTCATTGGGGGTTGTACATCGCAATTTTCCCCTTTGAATATCGCACCAGAGCACATTGGTGGGTTGTGCATGGCGCATCCTTGTGGCACCATGCACAACCCCTTTGAATATCCATGCCTAAGTATTACAAATAAGTGCTTAAGACTCATATCCCAAAACAGGAATACAATAAATGTGAGTATTACAACAAAAAGTGAAAACCAAAAACTAATTAGAAATCTTAGTTTCACAAATGGCAGCATTTCCAACAAAGTTTCAAGATGAGGGATGTACTTTGATAAATGGACTTCCCATATATTGTATAATAATTATTGGTCAGCAATTTTTTTATGTTGAGAGAGCCGGCTGATATTTGCCATAATAACCCATTATTATGGCATTCATGTGCTGGGCCAATCCAAAATGTCTGGCTCCCTCATTGGATCACATTTCCTAGGTAGATAATCTGAACAGTTCCGAAAACATGGTGGCTCCATCTGTCCATTATCGAGGAGCCGCCACAAACAGACTTATCTCTCCCTGTAATTTTCCACCACATTTGAGCGGCTACAGTTTATTCACTCTATCTGGTTGATCCTACTTACCACTATAAAAAAAAATGCTTTTCTGGTTGATCCTGCAGTTCGTCTGCTTTGGACACAGGCTAGTGAATTCAAGCAGGAACGGGTCCCGGGATGACTGCTGCGATCCTCACTGTAAGTTTAAAAAAAATAAATAAAGTGCAAACACAAAATTCCCATTCTGTAAAGGGATGAACAGGTAGAGACAGAATTAAGTGTGTGTGTGTGTGTGTGTGTGTGTGTGTGTGGGCATGTATATGTGTGTGTGTGTGTGTGAGAGTGTGTGTGTGTGTGTGTGTGTGTGTGACAGAAGTCAGACTACACTGTGTTTGTGACAGAAGTCAGGCTACAAAAAAATTGCTGACCAGCAGTTGCAGTATATAAAATAAAAGACTGAGGATTGTGTGGAAAATTCAAATTTAATGCACACCCTCGGTGTGGGATGCTTTGATAAACCCCTCAGGCTTCGCACTCGGGGTTTATGTGGCATCTCACACCTCAGGTGTGCGTTAAATTCTCATATCACACACTTCTCCATCCTTTATTCTATATATATTTATCACCTGAAAAATTTGTATACTAGATCAGCATAGTAAAATATAGGGCATATCTGAGTTTGAGCTACTTACAGTCTTTCCTCCAAGTCCAAACAACCCTTATCTCAATATAAGGCCCCCATGCATTGGCTTATTCTTTGTCTACATTTTGCAACATGTAAGATGCCAGACCCCTGAGTATCTATCCAAAAACCTATGTATTTACACCGCTCCACTTGCTCAGTCTTAGTTGCATCTTTAGAGAGTATAACCAGTTCACTGCTATCTAATTTATTTGATATTTCAAACTTTTGCAAGTAGCATAACATTGGTTTTCTTCTCATTTATTTTGAAGGAGAAATGGTTAAAAAAACAGACTGGAAGCCATCAAAAGCTGACTGCAACCATGTGTGTACTTTCTTAACTGAGGCATTGAAGGTGTAGACCACTGTATCATCTGCATAGAGATGGTTGTCTACACCTTCAATATTTTCTCCTAGGCCCTTTAGATACAATGTAAATAATAATGGTTCTAATACTGAACCCTGCAGGGCTCACCTTTTTATTAGAAGTTCTCCAGATTGTCTAGCATTCATCATTGCCTTCTGAGTTCCATCAGTAAGGTAACTACTAAAGCAGGTCAGCGCCCTATCTCTCAACCAAATATCCCTTATCTTCTCAAATAGGATCCTATGGACCACCATGTTGAAGGCCTTGGTGAGGTCAGCAAAAATAGTCCCAGTACATTTTCCAAGCTCTAAGGCCTTGCTGACATCATCCAGGATCTTCAACATGGAGGAGGCAGTGCTATGGTTTCTAAAGAAACCAAACTGATATTTCTTCTGTATACAACCCTCTTCCAAAAAAGACTATAGCTGCTTTCCCACAGTCTTTTATAACAAGTTTGTCACCACTGGGAGTAGTCATTTTGGTCTATAATTTGTCATTAGGTCAGGACTGCCCCTTTGAAAATTGGAACAACCCTGAACTGCTTCCATCCTGAGGGCAGCTCCCCTATAGTCAAGAATCAATTAAAAAGATATGTCAAGCGTCCTGAGCTCTGTAATGCTGCATATTCCAGATAGTATACTGTATGGATGAGGTTATCAGGCCCACTACCTTTATCACTTTTTATGTCTAACAATGTTTCACCTACCTTCTGTACTGTTATATCTTCAAATTCAAATTATATACTGACCTCTTCGATATCTTGAATAATACCTCTACTTTCACTCTGAACTGCATGTCCACCAAAAGTTCCCACATTAAAGGGACACAGTCCGCCTCTCACTTACTATGTTCAATGTATTCTGAAATGTGCCTCCACCCCACTGCAGCAGTCAATAATACAATGTATAATCCACTTCAGGAATGCATGCCTCAACTCTGTAGCCATTTATATCAATTTTATTCCAAAACAGTAACTTTATCAGGCCATCCATATTTGTGGCCACCATGACCAAGTGTGTTTGCAGCTGCCAAAGTTCTGCTAGACTGAGTTCAGCCAAAAACTGCATGTGATAGCAGAATGCAAGCTGAACTTGGCAAAATATTTCATTTTTTAATATGGGCACCCTTAGTTGTGTAAATTCTGTTCTGAAACTCAAGCCCAGTGTCACAGTTCGAGTTTCAGAATGGGATTTCTCTTACAGAAATAATTATATGAAATGTTTTCATGCCGTGCACATAAAACTATCCATATGATAAGCATGCAGCAAGCATAATTTAAATGTTAAATTGGAACCAATTACATGCATGTAGCATGCATGCAGCAAGCAAGTGTGGAAAGCATGCATTTTATGTTAAATTGGAACAACTGCATGCATGTGGCATGCATGCAAAATGCAAGTGGTCACTGATAACTGCACACATTAAAGTTAAGTGACTTGCTCAGGATCACACCATATACAGGTGGGGGTTGATGAGGTTCAAACCCAGGTCTTCAGGTCTCCAAGTCTCATGGTTTGCAGTTTAGTGCCTTTAACAACTAAGCTACACTGCCTGCACACATATGGCTCACTTGTACTTCAATACAAATTTGCATAGATCTGCACACATGCAGCATGCTTATAGCCAATTTTACACTTTTTAGTTTTCTGGTCCCCCCTCATCTCAGCTACACAACTGAGCTGTAGCACACATACCAATGGAAACACATGAGGTTCTTCCCACCCCAATACACACACTTACCCACAAAACTACTTAATTACTTCTGTCTGGCCTGTACTCCTACTATTTTCTCTCCATAGTTTGAATGCTTCTGTGCAAGCAGACTTTATGGGGCAAACACAAAAGTAGCAATAATGTGACACTCCACCCACATGGCAAGTTCCCCTATGCATACACACTGTAGCAGGTGTAACCATGCTGCTACAGACAACCCACCAAGTATTGATATAAGTCAAGAGCCTCTTACCTGAGTAATAGAGAGCCAAAGGCAGGAGTCTTTAAGAGAAGATGTCTATGGGTCAGAGTGCTGGGGCATACCCCCTTAAAATGAATGGAGTTTTTTTATTACTATTTTATACATTATGATGGCAAGTTGGAGAATAATGAAGGCCACCGTTCTACTAAAAAGGTCCTTGTTAGTTGAGTGTGGCCTTCATTATCTCCAACTCTTGGGGAGGCAGTATAGCCCAGTGGTTTAAGGCTGAGCTACAAATCTGGTGACATCCAGCAGACCAGACCTGGGTTTGAATCCCACAGCTTCCACTTGCATACTGTGTGACCCTGAGCAAATCACTTAACTTCCCTGTGCTTCCAGGTTGCACCTGTAAAAAAGCTTTCAGCTTAGTGTGTCTCACTTGGACAAACAACTAAATAAATAAAAACTCTCCATCAATAATGTATAAAATAGTAATAAAAAATACCCCCATTCATTTCAATAGTGCTTACTCCTGCAGTCTCCCTTGTTCTACGTCATAGTGTGCCTGAGCATGGGGATGTGGAGGTCTGCTTCCCGGGGGGCATAAGTATATGGACTATAGTGGGGCTCCCATAGTCTGTGCATATCATACTGCTCAACTGTCCCTGAATACAAGAGACAGTCCTCATTTTACCCCTGAAAACTGCTCTGCTCCTCATCCATTTCTCATGGAAAACATGCTGCTCACACAGAGGGCATCCTGTAAATTTAGACTTTATGGCATGGGCGCCATTTCAGATTTAGGCAGGGGGGAGTCAACAACTAGTGGAGGCCAGGTGATAGTTAGCCCCTAGGTGGCAAGCTCTAGAATGTCTGGAACATCTCTAAAAGGTAAAACATATTTGTTGTGACTGAAAAGTGATATGCAAATCAGGAAAAATTAAAATGTATAAAATGTATCTGTCTATACCACAGAGCAGTGCATCAGATCTGGGCTTAAATCCACCCAGTTACTAACCAATTTTTTTTCCAAGCTGAAGATCTGACCCCCCCACCACCTAAAAAAAAGTCCAGATTTCTCTCCCCAACTCCATTCGATTCAATTCCCACCTCATATGGGCCATGAAGCTGCTCAAAGGTGCAGAAATGTGACAAACACATCAATATTTCAGTCCTTCCTCCTTCCCTAATACCCCTGTACAAAAAATGATTTACTTTTAATTACCCAGCCATCTGGCCAGAACCTGTTGCTTGGCCCAGTGAGCCACCAGCTCAGATTTCAGTCCGCTCCTCCTCTGTCCTTCTGCTAGAAGCAGTATGCTAGAACCGACCATCCCAGGTCCCCAGTGTAGTCCACAACCAAGTCACCTCACCAACCAAACCCACACAACCTGTGTTGCTTCCTTCTTGCTTGACTGCTACCCTGGCTGCTGCCACACTGCACTGACCAAGGCCTATGAAGGATGCTCACACCACTGTCACCACTGCTGCTAGGCATAGATTGCTGCCCCTGGGGGCCTGTGCTGTTTTTTTTTTTTGTGAAGCTAGCCTAGTAGAGTAAGTAGGTAGCCTAGTCTTGAGTTAGCTTCTAGCTCACCCTGTGCCACTTCAGCCACCAGGGAAGACAGAGATTCACTAAGAGTAGACCAACAAAAATATGCCACCACAACATTGCTATTGAGAGTTCAGTGCTCACAGACTCCTCCAAGCTGTAGTGTGCAGCCTGTCTACTCTGTGGTGGGAAAGACAGTGTCACACTCATATGACTCATGTGCTCTTGCTTGACTGAAGCTCCTCCATATCATGTGTGGTGGCATCACTGTTAATAGTTGGAGAGAGTGGACAACACAATACAGACATTGTTGAGTCAGGAGTGCACCTGCAGCATGAGCGCACACGGGCCTGGGGGGGCACTTATTGTGCAAAAGATTAAATCCAAATGTAATGCCATTATTGTCACACCATAAGAACAACCTAGGCACAAATGTGGGGGGACGACTGCCCCCCTCTGTCCTACCTAAATGGCACTTCTGCTTTATGGTAGAAATTCATTCTCAGATGCTAATATCATTACAAGTAAATACAATGGTTTCCATTGTGTTCAAAGGTACTGTATCTCCATGTTTCAGGATGTGCACTGATCATGGTGAGGGTTAGTGTCCCTCATTTTTAGTGTCCATGTCCCTCATTTCAGTGACAAAATGTGAGGTATGGTGCATTCTTCCAAGACCCTACTCAGCACAAAGAGTGCTGAGCATGGCCACCGTGTATATGCTCCATACAGTATGACAAAAGGAAAGTAACTGAGCTGAAACATGCATGGAGAAACACATTTGTAGCACTAAATATGCATAAGGGGATTTGCATGGCCCAAAACAAAAAGATCAGGCTTCACAAGACAGAGACCCCTATTGCATATCTGAAATGGGGGATGTTGGCTGACTATATCCTAGGCATTCAATGCAGTAAGCAAACAATACTTTACAAATGAATGGCAATTTAATGACAAAAATCAAAAGCCATTAAACAACTTGCAAAAGGATCAGAATTGAGTTTATCTAATTTTAATTGGAAATCAATGAAAAATGCATTTTAATGGCTCTAATTGCTAGCAGTAGTATGAAAAATAGAAACTGATGTGCTTTTTTAGATGAGATTTGCATCAGCTTAGTTGCTGCACACATGGCTAGCATGCAATATGTAAACCTGATGCAATTTTTAAATGGTGTTCACCCCAGTTTAACTGCCGCACTCATGTCAAGCATACAGTACGCGAACCTGATGTGATTTTTAGATGTTCGCACAAGCTTACCTGCTGCACACATGTCAAGCTTGCAGCATGCAAACCTGATTTTCCTTTTAGACCTGATTCACTTTGGCTCACTTTGTGTATGCGAACCGCATGCAAACATTGTACAATTAATCATGTGGCATGCATTCTGCATGTACACAGCACACTTATATTTCTGTAAGGGTTACACAAATAAGGGCACTTGTTTTAAAAAATGAAATGCTTTATCAAGTCAGCTTGCGTTCTGCTATCACAAGCAGTGATTAGCTGAATTCGGGTACTATAGACTGAATTTGTCCATGGACAAGCCTACCCAAACTTTAGCACCCATGAGCGCACTTGGGCATGGCAGCCACAAATATGGGTGGACCAATGCAGTTACAGGTTTGGAATAAAATTGCTAAAAATAGTTATAGAGTTGAGGCATGCATTACTGAAGTGGATTCTGCATCACATTTTAGACTGCTGCAGTGGGGTGCAGGCACATTTTGGAATATGTTAAAAATAGTATGTAACCTGGTCAGTGCCCCTTTAATGAAAAAATATTAAACTTATCTGGTACATCCTTCTCTATAATGAAATTATTGTATTCATTTGTTGTTAGGATTTCCCTACGTGTTTGTTTTTTCCCATTTATAACTTTGATTACATCACAAAATGTTTTGGGGTTACTTGCCTGCTCCCTTGTTTTAGTTTTGAAATATCTTCCCTTTAAAGCCCTCATTTCTTTCAGTTATTTATTTCTAGCTGCTCCATAGTTGTTACAGCTTTCCTGACAACTTTGTCTTCCAGTCAACACCCAGGGATTCTTTTTTTTTCTATTTTGTGTGTGTCAGGTGACTCAAACAATACAACTGAGTTATTTTTTTTTATTTTAGAGGGAAATGTTTATTACAAATAATGCTCAATTCTGAGACAAAATAATCTGAAGTATGACATATTGGGTATCAAATTCAGACTTTCTCAGTTCTGTCCATCCAATTCAGCCATAAAGTTTAAGCAGTCATATGTTTTTGTTGAGCTATAATGTATTATCCTAGGTTGTCCCTTTTGCAGTGCGAGGTAAATTAGTATGAATCAGATCCAAAATGGTTGCTGAGGAAGGGCAATTAGGATTAATGTGTGTGGGTTAGTTTGCTGATTGCTTCAACCCTAATGAAATGGCTATCTCTTTGCAAGAGTTGTGATTTTTCTTCACTACCTCAGTCTAAGTCGAAGTCTCCAATGAGGAGCAGTTCATGAATACCAACAACAAGCAAAAGGTTTAAAGGTTTTTAAGACCTCTGTTTTAGATGCAGATAATTTAGGTGGTCTGTAACAGCCTACTAAAAACACTGGTTTGCCCCAATTATATTTATTTTTACCCCAACTGCTTCACAAACATCACTTAGGACATCCAATTTTTTTTCTTGTGGAAACATATTTATTGTGACAGTACACTGTAATCCCCCTTCCTGTTTTGTTCCTTTCTTGTCTTATTTTACTATAGTTTTCAATGCCTATTAGATATACCTTTGTTTCTTTCTGCCATCATTGTCTGTGTCTATTTTTTCATTGCCACAAGATCATGGTCTGTTATTCAAACACATGAATTTTTGTTGGTGTGTTGGTGTAATATTAGAGACTTGTTGATAAGAAGATAATCAAGATGACTAAAGATATTGAACTGTTCAGCATAGAAGGTATACTCCTTTTGATCTGTATTCAGAGCTTTCCATGCATCTACTAAATTTAATTGATTTCTAAATGTGTTAAAACTGTTTGATGTTCTTGGGCAGGATTCCCAAAACACACAAAGTGCCACATAAATGTTTGCGCTGCACCTTGCAGTTGCACTGGTGGGCAATCCTGCTATTCACAGTCAGATAGCACAGCATGCTATCTGACTGTGAATAGGGGCAGACGAGGGCAGCGCTAACCCAGGAAAAGTACCAGGGAACCCAGCAGCACTGCCCCCACAGCCAGCCTCAAGAAAGAGCTGGCAGCAATCACAGTCACTGAGCCATATTGTATAATGTAAGCACTCCATGAGGACTCAGTTGGTGTCCAGCTGTGGTGGTGAGAGGTGAGCTGTGCTGGTCACCGATCATTTATTGGGATGGGGAAGTGGAATGGTGGGTCGCACTAGATGTGGTGGGGGTGGGGTGGGGGAGGAACCCAAGATTACCAGGGAATAGGGTTTTTTGTTTTCAGGCACAGCGACCGGTGACCAGGAAGAGGGAGGGAGGAACCACTACACTATGGAAATGTGTCTGATAGGGTTGGGGTCTGGTGTAGGGAAGTGCACCACTACACTTTGGAAATGTACAGCATATGGGGACAGTGATCGGTGGCTGGGGGGGGCACTATACCATGGAAAATGCTTTTTTTCAATGGGGGTCAGTAATCAGGGAGGGAGGGAGGAGGGACCTGAACTAACAGGGAATCCATTTCTTTATTCAGGGAAGGGATCTGAGACCAGGGAGGGACCACTGCACTATGGAAACATTATTTTTTTACTGTCAAATTCTATGTTTCTATGAGTTGAAGATCAGGGAGGGACCCGTGCGTGAGAGCAAACACTTTGTGAATTGGACTGCAAGGATATGCAGGTCCTCTCCCCTTCATTTGTATTGCAGTCACACTCACAACTTTGCCTGGGTACAAACCCAGTTTTGCAGGGGCAAATTGGACTTTGTCAATACCAACTCTGGGCAACACCCAGTTTGCCCTGGGCAAACTGGGCCTGTGCCCAGGCAACATTTTGTGAATCTGGTCCTGATGTTATTCAGGAAGGAATTTAATGATTTATCTAGATTTATGTCCTTGAATGCATTAAAATCCACTCCCAGAATAGCATAAGGAGTCTCCAAATCAATAAGCTATTTGCTTAAAGCATTCACAAAGTTTTAGGAATCAATAAATGGACCATAGTCTAGATTAATCCTGAAGTGATTTTATTTCCCATTAATTTACCCAAGCTTAGCACATAACAACCTTCTTTATCTTGTATTATTTTATTTATTTTAAAGTGTGCATTTATGACTGTTAATATGACTACCCCTCTACAGCTGTGACCTCCTGCAGAAAAAGTTAACCAACCTATGATTTTTATAAGAGTTTTAATACTTTTCTATGTTAATTAGGTTTCTTGGAAATATGCAATGTTTAGTTTGTTTTGCTTTAAATACTGTAAAATCGCGTTCCTTTGTTCTGTCAGTTGACATGTAATTTTCCTATATTAATGCTATTGCTTTTTTCAATCAGTCAATCAAACTTTATTTAACCAGGCAGATACATCATTGAGCAAGCTCATTTACAAGATGGTCCTGGGCACATAATACACCTTAAAACAAGAACTTACAATTCATGCATGAGAGACATCATTTTCATTAACTTGTAATGGCATTTTATCTCTTATCAAGGAAATGAAACCTGGGAACATAGCATCAACTTCCATTGAAATTATAAGCATGTATTTTTATTTTCACTGTTTTATTACTCCAAGTAGTAAATAGATCATGAGTATACATTCTAATTATTCAGCTTTTCCCCCTTCCTAACCCACCACCATTTTTGCATCTGCAAAACACTTTTACATAAATTAGAAAACTGGTATCGGAGCTCCAGTTTGCATAGATTCAGTGAAGATAGAAGCCCCTTCCCTTCCTCTCTACATAATAGTTCAATACCTACAACTCTTGCAATACTACTTTAAGCCAGAACTCTTTACTTAAATTTCACCTCATCTTTAATTATATCTATATAGAAAGTAATATTTAAATTATTAAGCTTGAATTAATACACAGATTCTCCTATAAAGAAAACAAAATGTAGGCATTTATTCTGATTCAGTAATTTAGTTCATTAAAGGCATGAATGATCCCACATAACCCCTTCCATTTATTCTTCCATTTGTTAACTATTATTTGATAACTAAGTTATTTAATGGTGTCTGGAAGTAATTCTCCAAATTGCTTTTCTGTAGTCTCTAAATCTTCATTTTTTCTTTCTTTTTTAAAAATGCTCGGCTTTTCTGGATTAATGATGAATTTTGTCCACAGTTCCACAAATGTTTTCCCAACTGCTTATACTTCTTCCTGGTTGCAACCACCTCTGGTGGTAAGTCCTGAAAAATTATAATCTTGGCCACACTCATTGTAATGCTACATTTTTGAAAAAACTATAATCATGGCCACTCACATTGTAATGTTACATTTTTTTGATAAATGTATTGTACAATTGTTGTCTTACAATCAAATTTCATAATGTTAGCTATTACAGCTCTTGAAGGGTGGCCACATTTATGTTTTGCTCCTAAGGCTCAGTGTATTTGATCCAAATCAATGATGGCTTTGAATGGTTCTTGTCTAAGAGGGTTGCAAAAATCTCATGAAAGCAGCATTGAGAGTTTAAGTATTATTCCAACTCTACAGAATTACCAGTACCCTTATACTTTATTCTAGATATCACTTTGAAGTCTGTCATGTTTTCCTGCATTTCCTTAACAGGGATATCTTGGTGTGATAACTGTCATTCCCATGCATGAAATTTATCTTTACAGTTAGAAATCCTTTTCTCCATGTCATATCTCAGGTGTGGAGTTCGACCTCATTGACCACGACCTGCTTGCCCTGCAGATGAGGTCCCTTGGTTTGTCCCCCACCGCCCTAAACTGGGTCTCTGACTACCTATATGGCAGAAAACAACTAACTAAATTCAATAAAGTCCTCTCTGCCCCCCGGCCTGTCACCTCTGGTGTCCCTCAGGGCTCCGTGCTGGGTCCCCTACTCTTTTCCCTGTTCATCAACAATCTCCCTGATGTGGTCTCCAGCTGCCGTGTCATCATGTATGCAGATGACCTGGTTCTCCTGGCCCCTCCTGTGATACAGCCACACTAAACCGTCACTTATCTGAAGACCTCTGGAACATCCAGGCATCGCTCTCAACCATAAATTGGTCCTAAATCAAAACAAAACCAGGCTATGCTCTTCGGTTCCTCTGCCAAAATACGAGCCTCTTCAACTCCCTACATATCAACTATGAAGATGGCTCCCTCTCCTACGTGATTTCCCTCAAATATCTTGGAGTGATGCTTGATCCCCAATTGGACCTTGAGTAGTCATATCCATAATGCCTGCAGTGGGGTAAACTGCAAACTGGGATGGCCTACAGGGCTCGGTACAACCTCACTCCAGCAGCTCGCTTAGCTCTTGCCGAGAGTACTACTTCCTCCTCAGCTCTGACTCCCTCATATTTGCTCATACTTCTAAGACCCTCCTAAGCAAGTGGAGCACACGTACAACAACATCTGTCATTTTGCCCTGGCCGCCCCGCCTCACCCATCACTGCGTAGCTCTATGAGAAGCTTGGCTGGTTATCCCTGGCCAATCACCTTATCTTTAGCACTGGGTGCCTCATGAGTAAAGTACTTAGCTCCGCACCCCTCCAGAACTGGCCGGTTTCTTGCTCCTGCTGACCTCTCCCCTTACCTGCTTAGATCCCAAGGCCCCGCCTACTAAGTGACCTCACTTCCCTTTACCAACATGGGGACGGGTTTTGCTGTCCATGGCCCCAGGCTCTGGAACTCCTTCCCTGAAAGAGTCCCATGCCTCCTCTCACAAGAGTTTCTGGACCTCCCTGTGGGATCATCTTAGGTGGCTTTCTCTGTGAATGTCCTAAGCCTCCTTAGCCTCCCGGTGTCCACTGGTGCCGGCTTCTTCTCTCCTGCTCTGGCGTCACCACTCTTGCGCTATGTCCTCATCCAAATCCCCCCTTCCTTGCTTGACCGACGCTATGATGTTACTATGCTCATAATCCTCACCAGCCCTGTTGGTCATTGAATTTATCTCTAACTTATACCTTGCCCCAGCACTGAATCTGGGTGTACCTTCCACGTAAATGTAAAAACTGTAAAAATTGTCTTTTCTCCTGTTTTTGTACCTGAATGTATTCGTCTGAACCAATTACTGAATCAATGTACCTGTTGCACCCTTTTGTACTCTCCCAGGCCGTTCCTGAAAATAGGCATAAAACTTGTCTATTGTACTTACCCGGTAAACAAAAACTAAATAAATAAATAAATATGACTTCTCATTTAAGGTTTTAATGTTGCATTAATGCAGCTTACAGATGTTTGGAGAGCTGATAGAATACCCTCTGTTTCAAATTCTGTTACTGTATCTTTAATGAAATTAGTTTCGAGAATAAGGAAAAAGCCCATGAAGAGATAAGGTCACTTGAGGCTGTTGTAGCTTTGTTATGACATGTTTCTTGTTCTTCATTTGGTCAGTACTGTTTAACTGTTCTCCCCTCCATTTATTATGTTCTTGCTTGTCTATAGATTCAGAATGTTCTGGTGGCATGTTTTCCAATAGAAGTGCTTTGGGTAGTAAATCACTAGGATTACTCTGGGTAGCATCAGTTCTGTTGGGTATAGTAACAGTTTGCTAACCTCTAGATACAGTGTTTCCTTTATTGTACCATCTCGTGTATTCAATTGTGTTGCATTAAAACCTAATGCATCAACTTTGATTCTGTTGGGGTTGTTATTCACATTTTTGTTGGTGTTCCTTTTGCTGGGTTGAGGAAGCTGCATTTTTTCTTTGTAATCAAGTTTGCATTGTCTGTCCATATTTTCAGTTTGTTTAGGTTGTGGAGGATTTTTCTTTTCTTCTATCTCTGAGTTTCTTTGGGTTTCTTGAGCACTTGTTTGACCTCCGGTTGAACCTTCTACTTCTGGCTCAGGTTCAGATTGCAAGTCTTTGGTTGTTTTCTGATAATCGCCCCATTATTGTTGCCGTTTCTGTCAATCTTTTTGGCAAGTGCGACGGGTCACATGTAACTTTGCAACCAAGTCTATTTGGGAACATACAAAATTATAGATCAGATAGGTTTCAAAGTTCAAACACCTAAACTCTTTATTTTACATTTGTGCAAACAGTTCAAAATTATAGTTTCTTTTCCAGTTTAAAAAAAACCTCTTGCCACTGACTTTGTTTCCTCATACAGCTAGAATTAACTGCCTCTCCCCAAACTACCAAATCGGTTGTCTCAAAAGCTTTCATCAGCTCTCCCTACTTTCAAGCAGGCCTCCAGAAGACTTCACCAGCTTTGCTTGTCTCTAGCTTACAAGGTTCCTCTTCTCCATACCTTCAGCCATACTGTCTTTAAGGGCTTCACCTCAGCTCTGTGATCTGCAAGGTTTTTATCTTTACTTCCCAGCAGATTCTAGTCCAAAATTAAAAAAAAAAACCTTCACACAGAGGCATGCTCATTTTATTAAGCTTTTCAGCTGCTCCCAATTATCAGCTACTCCCAATAATTAAATTAATGCTGACAGAAAGTTTGCAGGTCTCGCTACCCAGTATTCTTAAAATGGCCAACTTGCCAAATCCTGTTTTTCTCCCACCAGAGGTCCTGACAAAACTCTCTCTGGTCCTGAGAATGATGGGGCAGGGCAAAGGGCAGACCTACCCTGTCACATACCCTCACCACTAAGTCATGCCTGGGAATGCCTTGGGAACAACCACCAGCACTATCCCATCCAGCGAAGAAAATAGGTCTTGCTCTGCTTCTCTACCAGCACTATGGGGTACTGTACTGCATTCCTCTGGCTAAAGCTTCTGATCCCTAACACTTTGGGTATAGACAATCATCTGAATACACTTTGAATCTGTTGGACTCTTCCATCTGTGTTCAGCCCATCTATCCTCTTAGGGGTAGGACCATGGATGGACAGTAGGTTCCTGGGTTAGATAGGGAACTTGGGTAAACTGGATGGACAATTGGTCTTTTTCTGCTGTTAATGTCTATATTTTTGTTTACTTTAAATAGACTGCAGCATCTTGTGTGACCTATGCACCTGTGCTTTCTCTGTAGTTAGGTTTACCATCCTGTAGGACAACTGACATACAATATCTTATGTGGTGAGCACTCCCTGAATGTTGTAGGCACCTTATCCCCATCCAGTTCAGTATTATGTTGTCCCAAATATTTACACCTGTCATCATAAACTTGCACATCTTTTTCTTTACATGTTTTGGACCTTGTTTCACTGGTCCATCAATCTTACAATTTACCAAGGTACACATTGCCTTCATCACATTCATGTTACTGTCAAATACAGTTTCTTTGGGTACCCCTGTCATACTCAGTTACATTCTTAGCAAGGAAGAGGGGGTTTGCTGCATATCCCTTTATGTGGGTCCCTCATACACTTTCTGGGGTAACCATTTGGTCTGCACATAGGGGGCCCTTTTCCAAACTTTAGGCTATCCCTATGGCATTCAGGACAAGAGACTATAGTCAGATACCTTATGAACTAGTCCTGGCCCATATACTTGAATGGCTGTTTTCATCACAGTTTCCTTCCTTACTGTGTAAAGATTCTGCATAAGGAAGCACAGAAGCCAACCTTGGCACAATAGGATACATTAACCCAGGGACCATTATTCGGCATTGTAAAACCTCTGCCTGGTTTTCAGGTACCGCTCTAACCAGTATATCCACTTTCTGTTCAGTCATCGGAGACCTCTCATCTGTGGCTTGTTCATTACCTGACTCCCTGCTATTGGTAATTGCTGTGATGCGCCTTCTACTGCTTTGTCAGCTTTTTGCAAAACAGCTGGTTTTTAAACCCACCTGCTCTGACCTCTGGGAAGGTTGATTGACCTTCTGGAGAAGTGAACTCATTTTCGTCATTTGTGGCAAGGCCTTTTGCAGAGGTGAACTCTGTCTCCTCATTTGTGGTACTGTTCTCAGTACGGTTCCTAACAAGGTCTGGTTTTTCCTTTCCGCCAGTCCCATGACCTCCCCAATTTCAATAACTCTTTATCTGCTCACTGTTTTACCTTTTTTCCTCCAACTCTGGTATTCTGCACTGGTTGTATCAATTCTGCTAGGGACTGTATCACATCTGCAAGATTGTTTAACCTTTCCCCTGTGGTCTGGTGAGACTCTGCTTTTCTCTCAACCACTTTTACTTCTGACAGGAAAAGTTCCCAAGCTAACAGCATCTCTTCCTGTATTTCCCTGGAACATTCTTTTTTTTATATTTGCTTGCCACACAGTGGAAGCAAACATTGTGCTACAATAACAAGGTTCCAGAGGTGTGTCACTGTCAGGTCCAATTCAGCCCAAGGTACAGTGGGCACAGATCAATAATCTGCCATGCTGATAATGACTATAATTTCTGCTTGCTGGGTGGAAACATTGTGTAGCTCCAAAGAGCAAGCCATTCTTATCCCTGCCAGAAAGCAGAGAACACCTCCTCCCCCCCCCCCACACACACACGCAAACTAGCTCAGATGCTCATCCTCTGCCTCTCCATTTAAATTATCAGCTCCTTGGACACCAGGCAGAATATTTCTGCCTGATTGAGCCCTCCCTCTGTCTGATGTCCTACCTCCATCCTCTATTTGCCATCCTAGTATGAAGAAAAACTTTCCTGCTCCCTGTTCTGTGTGCTGCCCCACTCCCAACTCTGTTCCCCATCACCTTATCAGGTATATATATTATTACTTGGATTTTTGATGTCTGATGTGTCCAGGCATATCATTGTTTCCTTTCTACTATACATATTGGATTTAAACATATATTATCAGTCTTGGTTCCCACTTCTTCCTTGCTAGGCAGAAAGTAAGGTAACTCTGTATTAGCACTGTTTTTCACCATGTTACTGCATGGAAGCGGTCATAACAAAGGTGCTGTGACATGATTTTAGGACCACCTGGTCCAGGATCAGATGGTTTCTATACTAGTAAGTTCTAAAGAATTGTGCTTTGAAAGAACTATGTTACTTTAAACTCTGCTTTATATTTCTATTTTGAAAAGAGACGTCTTATGGTATAAATATATTTTCATTGAAAATCTCTAACATTAGATTATGTTTTGATTAAAAATATAGCATGACAAAACTGGAGATTTTTGCATTGGGGATACTGGGCTGGGAGTGGTTTCCCATTTGTTATGTAAGCCAAGATACAATTATATAAAACTGTTACTATTAAACTTTTAGGATTATGATCATTTGGTTAAGAAATATTTTTATACTCAATGTAGACTGTCAAAAATGGAGTTATCCATATCTGGAGAAAATTCATGAGCACTAAGGAGAGAGAAATCAGCTGTTTGTTTATTAATTAAGCTAAAAACATATGATTTTAATTTGATAAACAGAGACTATGTTATTAACCATTTTAAATGGAGGTAGAATAAAGAAGTAAGCCTCTTAAATCTGCACTACAGTCAGTGCAGTGGCATATTAGTATGGAGTCAAAAAATGGGTTTCCATGTGCAGTCTCAGTCTGTAGGAAAATATTTTACCATTGAATTCTCAAGTACTAATGATTATGGATGCTAAGGGGTTATTAACCTGATTTATAAGAAAATGACTTACCAAGAATTACATATTAGCAATGTTTCAAAAAGAAAACAGTAACAATGATAGTTAATTTGACTAAGTGAACTGGTAGAGAATTAATGTATTTTATGTACATATTGTCCCTCTTGATATTTTAAAAAGAGTAATAGATGATCTATTTACTTATTTCTTAGAAGAATGAAATATGTTAATATGTATCATGCAATTTTTGGAAAGATATGGCACAGTTAGATTTCTATTGGTTTAGGTATTAGACAATGGGCCAGATATTCAAAACTTTGTGCTGGGCAAAAAACGTTTGCACAGGTTTAGCGCGGGATTAGCGTGGGTCTGCTATATTCGAAAGGCCAAATAGCATGGGCAAACTGCATTAGCACCAATGGAAATCATAATGTATGCAAGGGGCAAACTGACATGAATACAGGTGTAATGCTATATTCAGCGACTAGCGCCACACTAAGTGGTTTTTCACAACTTAGCACATTACCACCCAGGAAAAGCTTGTCTTAACCCTGGGCAATCAGCTTTGTGTGGTGTTTGTGCAGCTTTTACGTGGCTTTGTGAGACCCTAACAAATAAATGTGACACATACACAAAGCCAAACATAGAGGAAACATGCTGCTAACTGATAGCATCACAATGATGCCATCATCTGCCACCAGTCCCAGCCATGCCAGGCAGTAAGTGGTGACCCTACCACCAGTGGACAGAATGGCAGTGTGGCCATACAGCACACACCTGCGGACCACTCTTCTGTGGACACCAACAGATGACAGCACACACATGCAGCACTGTGAGCATGGAGGATGTTGAGGGGAGAGTGTGTGGGTGGCCAGACTGTGCCACAGACCAGGTGTGGCCACATGGCTGGGACACATCATGCAGTGCACATGGACCAGTTTTGGGAATATCCCAACACCAGTGTGCCTTTCTGATGATATATGCCCCCCCCGGCCACATACCACACAGCTGTACAACTGCCACAGCACACAAAGCCGGACATGTATATGTCACTGTGAGCATCCCATGCCAGAGGTGCAGCATCTGCGGGTCACACAACAGCATAACAGTAATGTCCACTGTCAGTAAACACCTGCAGGTTGGGCCTCTCACTGTGTATAGTGCAGCCATCATCACTGCCCTACACACCATAGGCATTGCTGTGTCCACACACTACTGGCCCCCTTGCTACTGTAGTGTCTGCTGTGCACTGTAGCATGACCTACAGTGTGACAGTTGCATGCAGCACCACCACCATCTGTGCCTATGCCATGTTGTCCTAGTACAGCTGCATGTAGCAGCGCAGCTTTGACATACAGTGTTCAAAACTGTATAATATTCCCCAAACTGTTTGTGCAGCTTAACACGCTTTCATGCTGGTTTAGCTGCGAGGGCTAAACCATTAGCCCGGTGCAAACTACATGCAAATCAGGGCATAATGAGATGCTAATTTGGATGTTTGCCCAGAGATTACCTAAGTAGGCTCATTTGCATGTCACTTTTGAATATGGTGTATTTGCACCGGGCTAACAGTTTAGCCCTGCACTAAACCCACACAAACGTGTCAGCACTGCGCAAACAGTTCGGGGAATATTTTACAGTTCTGCACACTGTACTTTCACATACGCTGCTGCCTGCAGCTGTACTGGGTCCACGCATTTGTTGGCACACACATTGGCCACATAGTTTACCTCTACCTACCTTCACATCGCTGAGCACTGTGTTGCTCTTGTGGTTTGTACTTCCTGGTTGCCATATTCAGAGCTGTCTTATTCCAGGGCTAAGTTTGCCCTGCACTCCCAGACCAGTTTGCCCGGCCTCATTCCCATGCTATTTTCAGAAGCTGTTTGCCCTGGGCTATTCCTTTTGAATATGGCTTGCTTTGTGCTCCGGGCTAAGTTTGCCCGCCTGGCAATGCTAATTAAGCCCCGGAGCAAAGTTTTGACTATCTGGCCCAATATGTGCTATCTTCTTACTAAGATACATTCTTTGTGTATTATGTTTTATTTTTGAATAAGGTATTTTCTTTTACGTTGGGTTGTGCTTGCTATGGATGCTGTCTGCTGAATGACACAAGGTTATATCGGAAATGTTACTATTTATACTGGTACTTCTCAATTAAATATATATATATATATATAAAACTGAATACTGTATCTTAAGACATTAAGGAACTAATATAAATACCATACTAATTACATTCATTTCATACAACAGGACTGTCAGCCTTCAGAAAGCTTTGATGGAGAAATATTGGCATTATAGAGGCATTATAAAAATAATAATAACATTAGAAAAACTACAGTAGTAACAGCTGGTGATCGTTTCATTGGTGAGAGAAAACTGAACCCACATTTCTAGCAATTTATTGTGGGTCCACTTCAGCAGTTCCTCATATCTATATTCATAATTGGCTGGGTCCATTTTCTTTTGATTTTGCATTATGAGTCTTCTCGGGATTCCATTTTTTTAAGAAGATATTGTTTACTTAAACCACCAGTGTCTGATTAACAGACTTCTACTAGAGCTGGGTGAAAGTTGCAAATTACGCTTTAGCAGAATTTCCACTAAATTTCACAACTGTCATAGAAGTTTCTGAGCTTCCACATTTGGTGAAATCAGAAATCTTCTGACCTGTTATAGTGGAGTTCACAACTTTCATGCCTCTGTTTTGGGGAATGGGTCCTAACAGACTGTTAATTTCCAGACTATCATTGTTTGCACAATAAAGTAATAAAAATATGGTATAAGATTAATGTCTGTCTTCCTGCATATCTCTGACAGAAATAGGGGCTGCATGCTTGTATAGGTTATGTACAGTGCAATGCAAATTGAAGCATCTCTGGCTGTGAAGCACTTTGTCCTTCTACCTAAAATATTAAAAATACTGTAAGATAATACAACAACATCTCTGTCACTCAATGTCTCTCTTGCTAATCACCCTCTCTTTTTATGTATCTCTTCTTTTTTTGAGAAAGGATTGCTAGGGTACAGGGAGACCACAATTGTTTCTTAGGGAAGCAAGAGTCTGCAGTTGGAAAATGTACTCTAAAGTCCTTTTATGGATTTTCATTACATATTCACTAGTCTCTGCTGGTGCTGTGGATGGGTTTGAATTCATTGTAATTGATTGTTAACTTTTTTTTTACTTTCTTTATCTCCTTCAGGGCACCTGGAACTCTCTCAGGCCACTACACTTCCCCAGCTCTACTGCCTGCTGTGGCCTCCACCAACCTTAGAGATGTTATGGTACCTGCAGAGCCCCTCGGGACTCAGCCCCACAGGATATTGAAGGGGCAGAGGTGGAGGTCCAGCATTGGACATGTGGCCAGTGGACCTGCGAGCCATCACCTATCCAAGGCCTGAAGGGTTTTTTCCCTTTAGTTTCCTTCATATCCTGATCACCCACCCCCCCATGTAGCACCCCTGATGCCTTGGCACACGGCAACCCTGCCTGCATCAGCCATGCTGCAACATGCAGTCGGGGTTTGTGCAGTGCCCCCGATCACCACTGGGAGCCGCTTAAACTTCAGACACCACCCAGCTCTCCCCTGGGAGAAAAGAGCTGCCTATAGGGTGCACAATCTACTCCTTCCCCTGCCAATCCCCAGCACCCCAGCTCACTCCGGTACCCAGATCGCCATCATGCCACAAGGTGTGGAGTCCAGCACCTCAACCCTCAGTACCACCGGGCCAATTGATTGTTAACTTGGTTTCCAAACTGGAAGTTCATGCTTGGGCATTCAGCTCCAGAGTATAGTTTGTTTTGGTGATGTGAGTGTCAGTAAGCACTGGGCAAAAGTGACACTGGCACAGGTAGTGTCTGTCAGTGGCAGCAAAAGGAAGCCAGTAACCAAGAATTGTTTTACAAACAAATAGGGTAAGCAATATCCCATTCTTTCACTCACCCCCCTTTAGATTACAACTACCTTTGCTAAACAAGTATTGCTGGACAGACAAATAATGAAGAACATATTGTACCAGGGAAGCAATGGATACGTGCAATATGTGGACATGATAAGAGTCCATTGAACCATTTAAATGTACAAGTTTCTGCTGATACAATAATTGGAGATATAAACTGTCCAACTGAAGGGTTGTTTGGAAATAATGCATCAGATTAAAGATCAAGAATGATTCTTGGATTTTTTAAAAATAAATCTAGACACCCTCTGCCCCTTTGTCAGATTATATTGTTATTCCACTAAAAGAGGGAGACACTTCCAATGATTTAACATTTCATCAAGATGTTTTGGGAAAGTGGAAAAGGCCAGGAGATGAGGAGGGAGATACAAATGAAAATGATTGGTGTGTACTTAATAGGGTCAACTCGCCTAAGAGAGACAGAAGAGTGACGTTAATCTTACCAGACTCAGGGGTTGAAAAAAGTAGCAAATTTGCTCTACTGCAGGAAAAGAACAACCCAAACAGTAGCTCAAAACATCTGACCCCTGAGGTAAAGAATCTGTGAAGTACTATAGTTTTAGATAGTTCAGCAATAAAGTTTACTGAAACCAATTGCTGCAAAATCTATAAATCAAATAGAATGGTGATAGGCCAACCTGGCGCTAAGGTTGTGAGCATCAAAAATGAAATGGTGTGCCTATTAAGATGGTCAGGGAAAAATCTTGCAGTGATCCTATATGTCAGTGCCAATGACATAGGGAAATATAGATGATGATATAAAGCCTGTGTGCCCAATTTTCAGTCTGCTATGAGGGTCACAAGGGACTTGCATCAAAGGTGTTTGATGCAAGTTGTGATTTGCATCACAACTTGCAACAAATGGGATTTTGTAATGCAGCCTGCATCTGTTCAGGACACAGCTGCATTGAAGCCCACCTGTGCCAAGGTTGTGTCCAACAACCCAGTGTGGGAGGGTGCAAATGGGCTTGTGCCATGGTGGGGCTGCCACATCCCCTTTTCTTGTATTTTCAAAGTCCTGACATGGGTGCAGTAGGGGACACCACTTAGACCAGCCAGGAGGTAGTCTAAGTGGTTGCATCCATGGGATGGAGAGGTACAGGGGACAGTAGGGGCACACAGAGAAGGCAGTGGGGGTGTAGGTGCACAGATGTGCAGGAGACTCAGCTATGTGGCTTGCAGTGGTGTGCCATTGTAATGTGCCATTGTACCATGTAATTGTAAACTGGTGCCCATAAGTTTATCATCCCATTAGTGTTGCACCCTCCCAGTCACACTGTACACATGTCACTAGTATCATAGTGACCCCTCCATGATCCCTGATCTCCTCAATTTCAGTAGTACAAACTGCTTCTGTGCTCAAGCACCCCCCCCCTCCCAGACCACACTGGAATGCATCACAAGAATAAGCAGTGGTGGTCTAGTGAACCCCCTACTGTACCCACCCCATCAGTCATTGCCAAACTGCCCTACTGCCCCCATTCCTTGCTGTGATCCTGTAACTGGCACTGCCCTCCACACATCACCATAGCCAGCCACAGCATGCATTATGCGCATACTGTATGCTGTATACATGTGCATAGTGACAATGCATTCTGCAGCTGGCCATGGTGGTGTGTAGAGGGCAGTGCTGGTTGCAGGATCAGAGTAGGGAGGGGGGGCGGGGTGGTTTGACAGTGACTGATGGGGGTTGGGAGGGTGGGGGTCACTAAAACCACCAGGGCTTATTCTTGCAATGCATTCCAGTGTGATCAGAGACTTGGGGGGCACTTGAGCACAGGGGCAGTTTTGAATACTGAAACAGAGGAGATTGGGGATTGTGGGGCGCCACTATGATACTAGTGAAACACATGCACAGTGTGATGGGGCACTACACTATCAGAACAGTAAACATACAGGAACCAGTTTACAATTACATGGTATGATGGCACATTACAATGGCATACTGCTCCATGCCTTATAGTTGAGTTTTCTGTACATCTGTGCCACTTCACCCCCACTGCCTTCACACTTGTGCCTATGTCCCAGGGCCCCTCCTGTTACCATAATTCATCACCTCCCACCCCACCACCACCATCCTGGCCCCACTAGTGTTGTGCCATGTGTGGGGGGGCACCACATGACTGCACCAACTCCCGCAGATGCAGCCAACTCTTTGCTGCATCTTGTGGGCTGTGGCAAACCTGGGTGTTAGGCAGGGACCCTGCAGATTATAAAATCTAGTGCAAGGTCCCCAGCACAACTGGGATTTGTCACAACCCTTAGAGGGTGGCAAGTTGCATCTCTCTAAGGGGTCTTTGAAAATTGGGCCCTGTGTTTCAAAAGCCACAAATAATCTCAACACAAATGCTACAAATAAATCCATCCAATACAAACAAATAAATAGAGCATCGTACAGACCACATCACGTATATAGGATGGGAGAGGATTTTTTTTTTTGTTTGCATGGATTTACAGTAATTCAGAGGGTACATACATACAGTACATCAACTATGGAAATGCCCAGCCATCAAAGGATGGTGGATACAAACAGAGAACCAATTGAGGAGGATATTAGGACACATAACTGCACTGGCAGATGGTTAGGTGAAGGATTACCATCAAGGTCAGGTTACTGACCAATAAAGCCCTGCATGAAAGGGGACCAATCTACTTGCAAGATCTCCTTGTGCCTCACCATCCATCCTGGGCTCTCCATTCCACTGAGGGTTGTCTCCTGGATATTCCTAGGGTTAGTTTGCGTCACTCTCATGATCGAGCATTTTCAGTGGCTGCACTTACCCTATGGAACTTACTACCGAAACAGCTATGGGAGGCACCCTCGGTGGATACCTTCAAAAAAGTACTGAAAACTTATTTATTTAGGCAGGATTTCAGTTTGTAGTTATATAGATTATTGTAATTGATTGGATAGGTAATTTTATATATTATGGTGGCTGGATCATGATGCTGGTTTTAATTTTATATCTTATGTATATTTTAAAATGATTATATATTTTTTTTGATTATGAAGTGCTCCAAGTCTCTGGAAAGGGGCGCTATAGAAATAAAGTATCTATCTATCTATCTATCTATCTATCTATCTATCTATCTATCTGTCTATAATTTCTCAAAATCCAAGGATTATGTTACTAAATGACCAGACAATCATGAATCTGGACACAATTCAATTAAAAAATAATAACCTTGGGTAAAATGGCCACAAAACACAAAATTTTGTCTAAATGGAATGCACCAAGCTTAGATTATTTTAATGTGTTTAAATGATTCATGAATTCTATTGATGTCCAGTGGCAGCTCCCCGACGATTGCCCAAAATGGAAATAAAATTCCTGGTGGCTAGCGGCACTCCACCCGATCACTCAACCCATATATAAAAAATACCTCTAAAACAAATATCAGCACTTTTGTTGAGATCTGAGGTCAGCACAGTTCACTGAGAAAAAACTAGGCCAAATGTCAGTTGTAATTATCAGGAGTCATGGCTTTATTGCACAATTACAAGTTGTGAAAAACTCTTACCCACACTAACACACATGGTAGGAGTATGTTTGCCACAGAACATCACTGGAAAAGAGAGGATTGCATTAATTGCAAACTGAATCAAAGTTAAAGTGAGTGCTTTAGGAACACACATGAACACCTCCAACCAGGAAGTAGGCACAGTGAAGACCACACACATGGCACGTTTACGTAGTGACGATTAGGCCATCTAATAAGCCTTAGAAACATAAAACCATCACTCAATACACATGCCAGTGAAGTTTCACCACTTAAGGCACACTTGTATATCCCCAGTCTCCATCCATAAATAGTCATTTGTATCAAGCTACAGGGAAATCACATGGGACTACTATATTTCTCAGGTGGTAAAAAACAAATGGACAGACCGGATCATATCAAGATGACAGATGCATTAAAAGCATATGCCAGCTGTTTCCATTTAGTATCTCTTAAGTAATAGGCATGACCAGGACCAGGAGTTTGAGCAACCGAGCTGTGCAAAAAAACACTTCCACCAGCAGAATTTTTTGTGAAAGTCAGTCTGTTGATTCCATAAAAGTTCAAAAGCAAATGAACAACTTTCGCAGAAATTTTCACTGGATAGCATCCTACCATTAATAATATGTCCCTGAATCCCAAGTGACTAGTGGCACCCCTCCCCCCCTTGTTGGTTGCTGATCACCTCCTAATAGCAAATAAATTTCCCTGGTGTCCAGTGGCCCTCCCCCAAAGCCCTGCCCAAAATAGACATAAAATTCCCCGGTTGCTAGTGGTCACTCTCCCACCTGATCACTTGTCCCATATATAGAAAATAGCTCCCTAGCGGCTAGCTGTCCCTATCTCCCACCACCCGATCACACATCTGAAGTGATGCATTTGGGATTAAAAAATCCCAGTTATTCATATACCCTGAATGGTTCACTGCTTAATGTTACCACAGATGAGAGAGACCTAGCTATTACTATTTCTAATGATCTTACATATGCTAAACATTTGCACTCTGTAATTTGTACAGCTAATAAGGTTGTCTGTTCAATTTTTCACAACATCAGAGCCAGAGACCGTGACGTGTTAATGCCTTTGTTTAGGTCATATGCCAGACCTCATCTTGAATATGCCCCACAGATTTGGGGCCCATTTAAAAATCTGGTGGTGTGTCCCTTGAAAAAATTAAAAGAAAATTCACAAAAAAATATCTGGTCTTGAATCTGAATCTTATGAATACAGGTTGGAAACTTTGAAGCTCATGTCACTTTCTACTAGATGCTTGAGAGGTGACCCATTTCCGTATGATGTTGTACATGACCTTATGTCATGAGTGAGTTAGGTCTTGAATTCAGGTCCTCTTCATATAATATCAGTGGCCATCCTCTTCAGTTGCTTGGGAAATCTTTTAAACATAACAATTGGAAATTTTTCTTCACTCACTGTACAATAGGACCTTGGAATAAACTTCCATCTATTGTTGTAATGAGTGATACTAAGCATACCTTTAAATATCATCTGGATAAACTAATTGATTCTGGGTATAACTTATCATATTATAATCTGGCCTAGTATAAGAGTATTATGGGCTTCGGCCTACTAGCTCTTTTCTATTACCTTAGTATGAACCTTAGTATCAATATGCCATGGTGTCCAGTGTAACCCCCATCCCAATCCCCCAAAGAGTCATGATATATACACTTTCCTGGTGGTCTAGTGACCCCCCAATCCCCAATCCCCAATAGGTGAAGCTATTCCCTGGTGGTCTAGTGAACACCCCACCCCAGCAGATAGTGTCCCACCACTCAATTCCCCCATCCTAAACCCGAGCGAGTGACCTGCACAGTCCTCCGCACTCCACCATGGCTGGCCACCCACTGAGCTGTCAATGAATGAGCATGTGCTTGTACAATTACATGCTCATTCATGGACTGCCCATGGGGGGAGTGGCCATGGTGGAGTGAGGAGGACTATGCCGGTCACCCACTCAGGTTTGGGATGGGGATAGAGGTGGTGGGACACTACCTGTTGGGGTGGGGGCACACTAGATCACCAGGGAATAGTTTCACCTATTGGGGATCGGGGATAGGGAGGGGGGTTCACTAGACCACCATGGAAATGTATATATCATGACTATATGGAGGATTGGGATGGAGGGTTACACTGGACACCCTGGCATGTTGCTTTCCATGTCAGGTGGGTGATCAGATGGGGGGTGGGACCACTAGCAACCAGGGAATTTTATGCCTATTTTGGGCAGGGCTTCAGGTGGGGGGCACTGGACATCAGGGAAATTTATTTGATATTGGGCAGTGATCAGCAACCAGTGGGAGGGGGTACCATTAGACGGCCGGGATTCAGTTAAATATTATTAATGGTAGGGTGCTATCCAGTGAAAATTTCTGCAAATGTTGATCATTTGCTTTTTGAACTTTTGTGGAATGGAAAGTCTGACTTTCACTGAAAGTCTGCTGGCGGAAGTGTTTTTTTGCACAGCTCTGTTTCTCAAACTCCTGGTCCTGGTCAAGCCTTATTGCTTAAGAGACACTTTATGGCAACAGCTGGCATATGTTTCTAATGTACTTGTCATCTTGATATGATCCAGTTAGTCCATTTTTTTACCACCTGAGAAATATAGTAGTCCTATGTCATTTCCCTGTAGCTTGATACAAATGATTATTTATGGATGCAGGCTGGGGAGTTACAAGTGTGCTTTAAGTGGTGGAACTTCACTGGTATGTGAATTGAGTGATGGTTTTATGTTTTTTAAGGCTGCAGTGGGCATAGCGCTGCAAGACCTCTTGCTATGAGAAAAGGACTCAGCACATGCCTTCTAACCGAACAACATGTTGGAATTACACCACAGTCACCTTCGCATCTGTGAAGGACTTCACTTTTAGTCTTAAATAGAAGGAGCAGTGTTGGTGGTCATGGCAGAAAAATGCACACTCCACCATGTCCAAGAAGTCTGCAAAACCATATTGCGCATGCGCGTCTACTAGTACATGCGCAGTGGCACTCAGTGGCCATCTTGGTCACAGCAGAGTGTGCAATGTTCTGCTGTGACCACTGAAAAGAATTGTTAGATAGCCCCACACCTGACCCTCTCTCTCAGCACCCACCACCCCACTCCACCCCCCAGAAACATATGAGTGACACTTGGGGTGCACAATCCCCAAGAGTTGGGAACATACGAGTGACACTAGGTGCCTAATCCCCAGTGTCAGGATCAGCATCCTCATTTTGTTTTGTTTTTTGTTAAAGATATCCCTCCCACCCGACCCTCCCTATCAGCACTCCACCACCCCACTCCCCCCTCAAAAAATGTAATAGTTACACTTTAGGGTGCCCAATCCCCAGTGCAGAAATCCTCACTTGTTTTTTTTTTAATCTGTAAAGAAAACTGTCCAGTGATGTCTTTTGCGCCGTTACTGTCCCCCCACCCAGTCATCCCACTCAGCACCCACCACCCTATACTCCCACAAACCCTTAATTACCCATCAGGAGTCCAAAACTGTCATCCTGTCTGGAATGCAGCTGTGTATTCGCTCTTTAAATCCACTCTGTGAACTGAAGAAACAGGTATGCAGCTTAATGTTTTTCAATGGGGTTTTGAACTTAGTGGCATAACTTGAGCATTTTTGCATATTTTGGCCCAAATTTTCAACATGCCTTCTTTGGGACCCTACCTCATGAACAATTGAACTATCATTAGGCAGCTCTGTCCCAAAGATAATTTTGCGGTCACTACATGAAATCACCTTGCAGGCAGGAGTTGAACATTTTCTCTGCCCTTGATCATGAGGTGGGGTCATAAGAAGGCTATATTGAAAATTTTGTATAAAAACATTTAAAAAACAACAACGTTATGAGCCTATGTTGAATTTTGCAAATGCAGGCTCATGACTTTGCCAATTTTCAATATTTTTCCCCCAAATTTACAACACGACCATTTCTTTACAGCACCTTATGAATGTGACAGCAGCTATTTTTCTGCTCTGGCACAAAATGTGTTTTTGCATCCTGAAAGTTGATTTTGCAGTCCCGGCGCAAAATCACCTTTAGGCCAAGAGTTGAATATTTTCTCTGCCCTTCTTCATAAGGCAGAATCTTAACAAGGCTATGTTGAAAATTTAGTGTAAAAATATTAAACAAACACATTTTCAATATTTTAACCCCATATTCCTTAGCTGCAGCCCTGTCAGCACTGGCCAGAATTTGCTTATATGCAACTTTCCCCATTCTGGCATTGTGTTGTGAAAAACCCTCCCTCTCCCTCACTCTGTGTGCTGCTTCTTCCCCACCCTTTGTTCTCTGTCCTAGTATGAAGAAAAACCCTCCCTCTTCCTCCCCTGTGTACTGTCCCACCCAAACCCTCTGCTCCCTTACCTGGTATGAAGAAAAAAAACTACTCCCTCCTTCCCTCTGTGTGCAGTTTTGTCCCACCCTCCTTTCTCCATCCCAGTATGAAGAGAAAACCTCCCACTCACTCTCTCTCTCTCTGTGCTATCCTGCCCCCACCCTCCATTCCCTGTCCTAGTTAAAGAAAAAAATCCACCCCCCTTTGTTTGTACTGTCCCTCCTCCACCCTCTATTCCCTGTCCCAGTATAAAGAAAAATAAAACTGCCATTAATGATCTATTTGGGTACATATATCATATAGTTATAGTATTGTGCAAACAGATGGCGCTCACCTAGAATTTCCTCATGTGGTTTGCAATTAACACTAAGAGATGTCGCTGGCCTGGGTTGCTGGGCACTCTGGCTGAGACTTCAGCACAATATGCATGAAGCAGGCCCAACACAGCAACTGACACCCCAGGATGACACAGTTCTGGGGGTACTCTGGGTTCTGATATCAGCTCTGCTGTCAGGTGTTCCCTCCATCTTAAAATCCTCCAAAATACAGGAACCAGACTGCCAAATTCACTAACTGCTGCCTCCAATTTTGAGTCATGCATCCAATTTACTTGCCTTTCTTCCTGCATCTTGGACTGCATTGTTACTTCAGGCAGACCTGGAGTCCAGACTGTCACCCTGACCACACATTTCCTGGCACCTCTCCAGGCACTGCTCTAATACCCAGCTTGGATGTATCCCCACAGCTTCTCAAAAATAGAAGAAATAGGGGTGCAGGTATGACTATACATTGCCTCAAGACCCACATCCCAGGCTCCCCAGGAACCAGGTAAGAGACTGCCTATCTCCCATCTATGCTAGGTGATTAAGTTGTCATAGTGACATTTGGTTTTATATAGTAAATACTGTTATTAAATAGGTTTAAAGACTTAGAAAAAGCAGTTGAAAATAAGCTGGAAGTGGGGGATAACCTGTATGTCTGGTCATTGGGGGGCCTATAAGTAATTCTAGTGCTGGGGCTAACAACCATTCCTCTTCACAAGGAATTAAATTTGTAGCAGCAGTATGTGACTTCCAAAAGTAAATAATTTGTCAATTGCAAATCTTGCTTACATGGTTTGTGTTGCAGGAATGCTACTGAGTCATTCATCTGAAAAGTAGGCATAGAAGCAGTGGTATGATTGTGAAAAGTAAAAGATTACTTAGGATAAATATAAGGATATGAGCAATACATTTTGTTATTATTTATTATAAAATGGGTAGAAGGAAAGCTGGCTTCTGATTATCCAAGAGGTACTTCTAGCAGGGCCATTATCCAAGCACAACAGCCCAGCTGAAAGCAGTTCAATAAAAAAAAATAGGTTTTAAAAATACATCTAATTTCACCAATTTCATAATTGCAGTAAGGAACTCCAGGGGCTGCATTATGGTGGGCTAATGGAAGCAGGAGACCAAAGGAGTAGGAGCAGAAGGGAAGAATTGGTTTCTTCTGTTTAATTTTGATATTGGAAGTGTTAGTACTGTGAGGGTAAAAGGTGCTGGGGAATTTAATCAGTCCTGTTGGGTTGAAGCTGTTACTGAGTGAACGTCTGTACTGGGGAATTTAATTAGTACTGTTTGGATTATTGGAGCTGTTACTGAGTGGAATTCTGGGCTGTGGGGCTGAGACATAATACTACAGATCAGCTTGACCTTGGGAGAGGGAGAACTAGCAGGAGCCATCTTTGCTAACTGAATCACTTGGAAGCAGGAGACCAAAGGAGCAGGATAAGCAGCAAAGTGCTGGTTTCTTTTGTTTAATTTTGATATTGGAATAATTAGTAATGTGTGGGTGAAAGGTGCTGGGAAATTTAATCAGTGCTGTTGGGTTGGAGTTGTTACTGAGTGAACATCTGTACTGGGGAATTTAATCAGTACTGTTTGGATTATTGGAGCTGTTACTGAGTTGAATTCTGGGCTGTGGGGCTGAGACAGTAAACTACAGATCAGCTTGACCTTGGGAGAGGGAGAACTAGCAGGAGCCATCTTTGCTAACTGAATCACTTGGAAGCAGGAGGCCAAAGGAGCAGGAACAACAGGGAAGTGCTGGTTTCTTCTGTTTAATTTTGATATTGGAATAGTCAGTACTGTGAGGGTAAAAGGTGCTGGGGAATTTAATCAATCAATCAAAATCAATCAAAACTTATTGTTTGGTTTTGAAAAGCCATCAACAAGTATTTAAAAAGACAAAAGACACACAAAAGTACATGTATGATAAAGGTTATACATAAAAATCGTCATAGATTGTGTCTTACTATATGTAGAAAAAATTAGACAATTTTAAATATAACATACTAAAAAAGGGATATTTTTAATTTCCCTACTTAATATTTTCTAATAAATGTGAAGACTTTTTCCCTTCATCTTTAAAAACCCATCACACTTAATGTGGGGCTAATTCCTTTTTTAACTTTATCTATTATTATAAAGTATTTAGCAAGTTTAATTATAGTCCATTCATCATAAGTATGCATTAAAATGAGAGTCAAAGTTCCTATATCCAAATAATATCCATTGTAGCTAAAGGAACCTAACCAATATAGCTGAGCTTTGGCATACCAGACACAGTACCACATTATGTGGATTAGATCTTCCCTTCCTCAAATTGCACAACTGCAGTTTTCATTGTCAATCTTTTTATATCTACATTTTAAAATGTTACTATCAAATTGTTCAAATTTATATTTTGTGAAAATTCTCCACATAGGAGGTTCAATAAGTATATCTAAATAAGTCTTATATCCAAATTCAAAATAATTCTTAGCAAACCATTTGGAATATGATGATTTTTTATTAATTCCAGATCTTCCTTTTTCCAAAAATTTATTATTTTCTTAGTGATGTATTTTTTATATTTTTCCCTTATTAATATTCCATTTTTTTTATAATTTGCTAATATCTCCAATTTATATTTTTTAAGTAATTGTGCAATTTTAGGAAGCCACTGTCCGGGGGAATAACCCATCTGTAGCCACATCTACTTTTCTTTCAGGCACATAGCCGAAATTATATATGTTGGAAGTCTTGTTAATCTAAGCCAAAAACTGATCTATCTTACTGCACATAGTGCTCTAACATCCATTAATCCCAATTCTGATCTAATATACGATGCAGTGCATGGATGTCCTACTTTCATTATATTTCTTAATTGCTTAAAGAGAGGTACTGCAAGTTTTTCCATATGTGTGACTTCCCACACTTCTGTTCCGTACAGTAACTGTGCTTCAAATTTTGATTTTATTTCTGCTATTAATGGTTTAATACTTAATCCCCCATATATTTTGCTAAAACATGTTGAAGCCATCATTGCTTTTTTTAATACTTCAAGACATTTCCGGTATTGACAGTTCCAACAACAATTTTTACTAAATACAACCCCAAGATATGTATATGTTTTTACAGTTTCTATTTTTTCTCCCGCTAGGGTCCATGTACCCTTCTTCTTCCTACAGTTTGGACTAAATATTAAAATTTTTGTTTTAGTTAGCTTTAATTCTCTAAATTTATCTTCTAATAATTTAAGTTTATCCTCTAATCCTTTCTTGGTTAGGGAAAAAAGTACAAGGTCATCTGCATAAGCAAGAACTGCAAAGAGTTGGTTTAATATTTTTGGAGAGTCTGAATTTAGGATTGTTAAATCAATTAACAGGTCATTAATATATACAGTGAATAGTAATGGTGCCAAAATGCAACTTTGCCTTACACCTCTGTTTATTTCAAATTTTGAAGAAAGTTGCCTTGTCATACCCATTCTTACTTGTGCCCAGGTGTTACTATATAGAGTTTTAACTATATTTATCAAATCTATGTTAATGCTGTATTTTATTAATTTTTCCCATAGCACCTTTCTAGTATGGTATCGAAAGCCATTGAGTAATCCACAAACGTTACATACAATGTTTGTTTTCTTAAATGAACGTATTTTTCAATTAAATGTGACAGAATGTAGATATTATCCATAGCTGAGTAATTGCTTTGAAATCCAGATTGGAAAGGGGATAGCTCTCCTGCTTCTTGAACTGCTACACTTAGTCTATTAAGCATTATTTTAGAAAAAATCTTAAGATTATTATCTAGTAGACTGATTGGTCGGTACATTGTTGGATAATCCATTCATCCTTTTTTATGTATCGGAATTATCTGTGCTTCTTTCCAAGTATCGGGGTATTTATTATCTTGTATACATTTATTATATAATATAGTTAATGTTTTGCTCCATAATCCAGCATTACATTGATGGACTTCGGTTAGTATGCTGTCTGGTCCTGGTGCTTTTTCAGTTTTTAATGAATTTATGGCAAAATATATTTCTATATTAGTTATTCTTATAGTTTGGGTTATACTTGTTTGCAGGTTAACATCATCACTATCATCTAAATCCCTATAAAGTTGTGAAAAGTAGGTTAACCATTCTTCTTCTGCTATGTATACATCCATATCTTCTTTGTAGTTAGTTATACCTCCTGCTACTAATTGCCAGAATCCTTTCTGATCTTTATTTACAATTACTTTCAGCATTTCATTCCAAAGACTTTTGAAAAACTCTTCTTTTTTTTTCCTTTTTAATAAAAGTTTATGTTCTTTTTTTATTTGATTTATAAGGCTCAAAAGATTCTTGTTTTTATTTCTCATATATATATTTTTTGTTGGCTTAATACCTTTCTATATTTCCCATATTCATCATCATACAATCTCATTTTCCTTCTTTTATTATTGTTAACATTGTGTTCTAAACTGGTCCTTATTTCTCCAAAGAGTGAGTATAAAATTTGTTTGAGTAATTGATTCAAATTATATTTACTTAAGGATTCTATACTTTCTATTAGAAAATAATTCTTAACTATATCAAAAATATACAAAGATGAATCCAATTTCCAAATTATTTTTTTATTACTTCTAATCTCTGTACTAAATGGTTGTTGTATTAAAGGAACCTGATTTTTTTTCTGGAAGTTACTTTTCAAAACAACTGGGAGATGATCACTTTCTGCTGTAGGTGTTACAGTTAGGCTTTTCCATATATCAGAAGTACCTGTCCAAAATATAAAGTCAATCAGATATGTTCCTCCTAGGAGAAATATAAGTACATTCCCCCTCAAGGTCTCCACTAACTCTACCACTTAGGGGGTATAGGTTACATTCCTTCAGAATTTCAATCAATTCCACACCTGATTTATTAATTATTTTATCCTTTGTTATCCTTTTATTCCCAATCATATGGAGGCACCACCGTTTGGAAGAAAGTATTGTCTCCCAAACCATCGTATGTACCTATACAAGCATTTAAGTCGCCAACTAATAAAATTTCAGCATCCAGATATCTACTCCTGATGTCAACTAGTAGGTTCCTTAGTTCTTCCCATATATGCATCTTAAACACTGGAGACCTCTCTGGAGGAATGTATCCTGTTACAACCAAGAAACTTTGACTCTCATAATACAATCAAATAATTATAAAATCTTCACTTACAGTAATGCATTCAATCTATGTAATATTGCATACATTTACATACAAAGCTATTCCTCCAGAATTACTACCTTTTTTAAAGTTTTTAGTACCAGAAATATGGATTAAATGAAAACCATTTACTTCAATCAAATCTGAGGCATCATGCCATGTTTCCTGAAGACAGATAACATCAAATGTTGAAATAAAATCAATCCAATACATATCTTGGAGCTTTTTCTTAATTCCTGCAATGTTCTAGGAAATGAAATGGAGATATCCACCATTATTAAAGGTAGCAGCTAGAGTAGGAGCTATAGTGGACTCTAATTGGGATTGAGTTTTCATTTCTTCTTCTTCTAAATGTCAATCCTCGTACCCTGCTACTGTAATTTATTCCTCATGATTATCCTTGTTCTATCACTAACTGTTTGTTGTATATCAGGTATATCATCCAACAGTTTGGACTCTATTAGATTCAATCCCATAGAGTCCAATATAGGCACCTTCTCCAAAATGTTATTCATTATTCTTTCAATTATTACTACAATGTTAATTTGTGTACTCATTCCTACCCATTCCACAGTGGTAATACCATCCTTACCTATTTGTACCTGCAAGAAATTTCTGAAAAGGCTATATATTTCCCTACTCAGTTTACAATCTGTTTCCTTATATAAGTAATTACGCCCAAAAAGAGTAAGTCCAACAGATTTCGATTCTTGCATCTTCATCTGCGTTTGGGCTATGTTACAAAGATGTATGTTGGGAAAAGTAACCACAAATTCTTGTTCCCTAGTTGGGGTGCATTTAGCCAAATATAATTGGCTATTCTAGGTGTTTCAATGTACATATCTAATAGCATTGCTGAATGGTTACCTATATTCTTAATCCCAATCATTTCATCAGGGTTGATAGATATATCTAATGCCGTCTTCAGTTTTTCTGCCAATATAGATGCCTGGTACTCACCCTCTGCTAAGAACCATCCTGTAAGGGCCATAATTCTAATTAATGGGGTACTATCTGTAACCTCTACTAGCTTAGGGGTACTGATATTAGGCTCATTTCTGATACAATTGGTATTTAATGGACAAATATCCATGCATGGTAGACTACCCAAGTCTCCAGATACCAGGGGTTCAGTATAATTATTCTGTTTGATTTCATCATTTACTTGATTCAAATGTTCCAACTCTTTATTTAACAATGCACCTTCTTTCTGTAAATGGTTTACATATTAACATACTAAAATGCCAGCAGAATAGGCCTAATGGTCTTTCGCATCTGCTCGTTTGGTCAGCCCCCACCCTGAGACCTGACCTTGCTGCCCCCCTTGCCTTTTCTGGCTTCTCCCTTCCCAGTTCCGGATATTCTCGCTATATTGGATTTTGCTTCCAGAACCCTTCCCCTGTACCTGTCCCACCCCCTCTTGAACTCCTCCACTGTCTCTGCCTCCACCAGCCCCATAGGCAGCTTAGTTTAATTGATCTCCTAATTTCTCACTTATTCCTTTTCCTAACTCTATCTGTCTCTCCCACTCAGAAAGTTCCTTGTGTTCCATTAAATTCTGTTGTAATGTCTTTGATTGATTATTATTATTGATAACAGTTGATGCCTTTATTAATTGACTTAATACTTTTCCTGGCTGCTTACGATTCTTTTTCTTTTTTCCTTTTTTTTCTTTTATAGTCTTTAACATCTTACAGTTCTTATGTAGCTTATTTCTCTCTCTTGGACTATCTGGTATATGTATACTATCAAATTCCAGTCTTATCCTTTCTTTTCCATAGTTTAAATCCTCTTTAATATGCTCCACCTTATCATTCATTTCCCCTATGATGGTTATTCTATTGTGTGTTATTTCATTTCTTAACATTTTCATCAAATCTCTATTTAGTAGCAGTTGATCCATCAAAAGGATGTTAGCATTATGTTGTTTTGATAAAAGATTAGCTAATTTTTTACCTAGTAAGCTAGTCTGATAAACACATAATTTTTCTTCCTCCAAGTTTACGTCTGTCCCTATTTCCTTCTTACAGTTTTTACATAGGCCATTTGCTCTCTGACTGTCAATTTTTTTAAGGCCAGTGATAATTCCCTGTAAGTCCCAAGATACTTCCTCTAGGATTGTTTTTTCCTTTTCCAGATAGCGCTCATTTCTCCCTGTAGCTGGTGTGAGCTCATAATCATTAGGGCTTACATTTCGAGAATCACTTACATTTAGGGAATCAATGGCCTCCTGTTCTGTTGAAACACCATGATTACTAATTTCCTTGGTGTTACTCAAATTTAGACAGTCAGACACAAAGACTTCATCTTCACCTGCCCAATATCTACTGTTATGAGAGTTTCAGCAGTAGTTCTTAAAGGAACATTCTGTAATAATGTGTCTGAAATATGGGATTTATTAGAGGAGGTGGAAGTTTTACTGTTACATGAACCTTCTTTGGGTTTCTTTAAGTGATCTGTAATTTTGGTCTGCTTTGAGCAAACCACATTGGTGGACACATTTCCACTTACTAAGTGTTCTGTAAGTTTTAAATGCTTAGTACATCCTTTATTAAACAGCTTTCAGCAGCCAAAAGAGAGATCTGAGGATCTTTCTTTCTCTGTAGTCTGGTATTAACCATTCTTGACTTATATATCCAAACTTACAGAGGAATAATTAAGAGATTTATAAAGAGAATGATGCACAAATAAATAGAATAAAAGAAAAAAAATAAAGTTAATGGATTCAAATCCCAGTTCAGTCCTTGTTCAAAATTCTGAAAAAGAGATCCAGTAGAAAAGGAATGTTCTTAATTATGCAAGCTTCCACTGTTCAACTCAGAAAGTTATACTTTTAATGTTTGTCTGTATTTCATGCATCAGTAAATTCTTTTAGTAGTGTCTATTGAATGTCACTTCTAGTATCAATTCAATATCCTTCAGCAAAAAGGTGACAGAAATAAAAAAAGTGCACTCAGGATATCCAGGAAGGAGAGCTTCAGATACAAAATGTCCCCTTGATGTGTATGCAGAACTGGAAAGATATATTGGCAGTCCCAATTCTAGGATCAATTCAAAGGTCAGGAAGCCAATAGCCATTTCACTTTATTTTTGTAGAGAAGCAATATTTTATCCCGCCTTGCTCCCTTAGACTAGAGGGATAGCTTTCAATATTAGTAGTTCCAGCACACGCATTCCAAAAGAACTCCAATTCAAAATAGTGTATTTGCCATCTAAAATTAAAAAGAACATTTTTTTTTAAATCTTCCTCAAAATAGGACTCTGATGGTGAATGACTCGGTATTCAATATTTTGACTGAGAGATTGATATCTATAGCCCTTCTAAACTTTCAGTGCATCAATTCTTCCCACCAATACCTCAATATCCCTTCCTGATGGTAAAACATGGTAAAAGGTACAGTAGTAAGTGGGACAAGTAGGACAATTTAAAATTTAAAAATAAATGCTAAAATACAGTTCTAAAGGTCCAAAAAAGGTCCAGAAAACAGAACTGATCCAAAGGAGAATTTCAGTGAAGCTCAAAAAAAAAACTCAGTAGCTCAAAAGCAAACTTACAGCTGGATCAGTTGCTTCAGGTGGTGCATCACATTTGCATTTAGCGGTAAAAAAAAGGCACACATGGGAAATCACCTAGCTCTGTCTCTCACTTCAGTTAAAACCAGCGTATCTCCTTCTAAATTCAGCTAGTAGCTAGTAAATGTAAGTGAAAATGGAAACATGTCATAGACTTCCTTGTACCATACACCATATATCAGTTACCGAAGAGTCAAATACGCGACAGGCTGCAATGGATGCCACGGCCAAAAATGAACTGCACCACAGTGAATGCCACACATGCAACTTTGAGGTCTGAGGCCAGAAGTCCATGAGACCTAAATAGCCAATCAATGTTCACTGTGAGAAATTTAAAAAAAAAAATTTTTTAAGAAAATAAGCCTGAGATTAGTGGTAAGGGGATCTTCAAAGTCAACACAAACAGCCTCTAATACCCCTTGAACATCTACTCTTACAGCTACTTGTAATACTAAAGAAAAAGGAGTAGAAGAGAGGAACTACAGATCTGATAACATAAACAAAAAGCTTGCTTGCAATGACCTCTAATAGAAACACTAAAAAGTACCCAAGGTGCCAAAAAAAAAAATAAAGTCAGAATCTGCAACTTGATTCTTGGCTCTCAGTCTTAGCTAGACCCAGTCACTCAATCATCTCTTCAGTCTTCTCTTCATCTTAACTCACTGTCTTGCTGACTAGTTGACTAGCCGAGTTGTCTCTTTCTCTCTCTTTTCCAAGGGTGTTGTTGCTGTTGTTACAATTAATATCAGTGTCTCCTTTTTCGATAGATTCCTCTAGTAAGTGTGGTAAGTGTGGTAACACTAGATGTTCGCACTCCGCAGCACTTTCTTCCTCACTCTTTAAGGCAGGCTACTTCTCCACAGCACTCTGAGCCTACAGAGAGAAAACAAGATGAACAGCAGAGAGGCCACACAGAACATGCCACACAAGTCGGTGCAGAAAGAACTGCAAATTTAGACAGGTATGGTAAATATAGATGGTGGCATACCTTTTCTAAAAAAAGAAATGCCCTATGCAGTTCCTGCTTCACTCACTACTCCTCAGCTCATTAGTGTGCAGCAGCCAATATTCCACTTCTTTCCATGTGGTGTGCTGTTGGGTTGGACCTGTTACTGAGTGAAGTTCTGTTCTAGGGAATTTAATCAGTGCTTTTGGGCTGGCTGCCTGATTGTTCCAGAAGCCAGGGTTCTTAGTCCCACCACCCACCCCTCAACCCACCCGCTGCAAGGCAGTCCCTACCTTTATTCATCTGAGCCCTCGTGTCACTTCCTGCTGAGACACAAGTAGCAGGGTCATAACCTACAAATAGCCAAAAAACACAAAAGATAAAAGCAGGAAATCAAGGACCAGGGATAGCTGAGGGTAAACTATCTACAAATAAGTAAACCAATAGAAAATAAAGGGGAGTAGTAAGAGGCAGTATGAATAACAGTAGAAATGATGCAGGGAGTGGTGCAGTGCAATGTGTGTGGTGTAGTAGTGTTCAAGAGTGCTTTCTGGATGCTGAGGTACTGCCCCATTTGTAAGCACTTCTCTGGGCTGTGAGCAGAGGTGGACAGACTCTGGGCTGAGCTGGAAAGAGTGCTGGAGACCTTAGTTCACACCCAGGTGCCACAGCATCCCCAGCCATTGCCACAGTGTATTCCAAGGCACAGGCATGGTGGACTACAGTAAGCTCAGGGGGAACAAGGAGGGTGGCTCATGAGCAAATTGCCCAACCAGTTCTGCTGGAGAATAAATCTGATGTTCTCATGGAATGGGAGACCCCTGAGAGGGGCCCTAGGTCAGAGACCAGGGAAGAGGTGTGGGATCACCAGAAAGAAAGAGAGTGAGCAAAGAGGTGGGAGCCAGAGGACCCCAGAGGAGGAGGAAGCATCTCCTTGTGGGTGACTCAGTTGTTAAGGAGATGGTGTTGGGAATAGATGGAGATATAGAAAGGATGGTAAAATGTCTGCCAGGGGCCACAACTTAGAGGGACACAATGCAAATCCACAGGATTGCCAAGGCAGTGGCAAGGATGGGGGATGTACATGTCATTATCCACCTCAGGACTAACAACTTGGACAAGGAAGGGGATAATATAGAGACAGTACAGGATAACTTCAGGGTCCTGGGTAGTCAGCTTGAGGGGATTGCGAAATCAGTGATTTTCTCTGAGGACCTACCAGTCAGGGAGAAGGGGGATGCAAAGAATCAGTGCATCGACCAATTCAATAAATGGTTGAAATGATGGTGCAAGGAAAAGGACATTGGCTACAATAGGGACTGCGGATCCACCTTGGCAGACGCATGACTGTATAGGGACAGTCTGCATCTGTCCAGGCAGGGGACAGCAGTCTTCAATGAAAAGTTTGGGTGCTTCCTTGCTGGGCATTTAAACTAGCCAGAGTGGGCTATCAGAGGGAATGGAAACAATATAGTCTAGCCCATCAGGTTGGTAATGTCAGCACTAGGAAAAAGGAGGACAAGAGTTTAGCAAATACGGATGGAAAACAGGGTCAGGGTAAGGGGCACAATGAGAAACAGAAGGAGGGAGTAGTAACAGATGCAGGTCAGCAACAATGAGGCAAGAACAAAAATAATGGCAGCGGGACCAGGAACAAGATTTGGAATGTAATGCATACGGATGACTGAAGTCTGGGAAACAAACTCCCTGATCTAGTGGCTTTAATGGGGGAGGCTCACATAGACATAGTGGCCATAACAGAGACTTGGTACACTAATAACCACTCATGGAACACAACTATAATAGGATATGCCTTGTACAGAAGAGATAGGGAGGAAAGGAAGGGGGGAAGGGTGGCACTTTACATCAAATAGACAATCAAGGTGACAGAAATCCAGGCCAAAAATGAGGAGACAGAGGAGTTGTGGGTCACGCTTGAGCCAGGTAACAGAACGTCTGTTAGAACAGGAGTGATCTACAGGCCACCAGCTCAGGAGGAGGGGGAGGACAAGTTAATGCTGGAGTCAATATACAATATAACGGATAAGGGTGAGGTTCTGCTTATGGGGGAATTCAATATGCCTGACACAGATTGGTCCATCCCAACAGGGGCCTTGAGCAGGATCAGGGACTTTGTGGAGTCCCTTCGGGGAGCAGGCCTAAGACAATTGGCACAGAAGCCCACCAGGTACAGGAATATCCTGGATCTAGTGCTCACCAATCGAGACAGGATCACAGATCTCCAGGTAGAGAGAGATCTGGGGTCCAGCAACCATCACATGGTTTGGTTCAAGTTGGACACAGGAATACAGGCCACACATGCAAAATCTAAAATCCAAGATTTCAGAGGAGCTGACTTTGCAGAGATGGGAAGAAGGGTTAAAGAGGAGTTGGCGAAGGGGCATGGAATGGCAATGGGTAAACATTAAGGAGTCCATTGTCAGGGTAACCAATCAATGTATGAGGGTGAAGAATAAGGGCAAGAGAAGGAGAAGGAGAAGGTCACTCTGGCTTTCTAAGGTGGTGGCAGATAAAATCAGGGCCAAGAGGGTGGCCTTCCAAAAATACAAGAGGACATAATAGGATGGGGACAGAGAAGTACACCAAAAATGTCAGAGAGAGGCAGAGGCGGCAATGAGAAGTGCTAAAGCATGGGCAGAAGAAAGGCTAGCATAATCAGTGAGGAAAGGTGACAAGATATTCTTTAGGTGCAACAGTGAGAGGAGTAAGTCCAGAGGGGGTATAGTCAGACTCAAAGGGGACTATGAAGAGAGTGTAGAAGGGAACCTAGAGAAGGCCACAGTTCTTAACAGGTACTTCTGCTAGGTCTTCACTAGAGAGGGAGCAGGGCGGGACCGCAACTGGAAAACAATTGTGTGGAGGGGGAAGAACTGAGCTTCACAACATTTACAGAACATAGGGTCCTAGAGGAACTTACAAAATGAAAGGTGGACAAAGTAATGGGGCCAGACTGAGTACATCCAAGGATCCTAAAGGAACTGAGGATGGAGCTGGCAGCACCTTTGGCAGTCCTGCTCAGCAAGTCACTGAACATGGGGGTGATCCCGCAGTACTGGAGAAGGGCAAATATTGTCCCTCTTCACAAGAGTGGTAGCAAGGAGGAAGCAGGGAACTACAGGCCAGTGAGTCTAACCTCAATAGTGGGGAAGATCATGGAGGCACTGCTTAAGGAATGTACTGTGGATCACCTGGAATCCATTGGAATGCAGGATCCAAGACAGTATGGGTTAACACTGGGAAGGTCCTATCTAACAAATCTGATAGATTTCTTTGACTGGGTGACTAAGGTGGTGAACCAGGGACGGGTGGAGGATATTGTCTACTTTAATTTCAGCAATGCCTTTGACACAGTCCCTCTTAGAAGGCTGGAAACAAACTGAGGGGTCTTGGAGTGGGACACAGGGTGGTGAACTGGATCAGAAATTTGTTAGTGGACAGAAGGCAGAGGGTGGTGGTAAATGGCAAACAGTCAGAAGAAATGGGAGTCACCAGTGGGGAGCCATAGGGTCAGTCCTGGGACCAGTCCTCTTCAACATCTTCATAGCAGACATAGCAGAAGAACTAGAGGGAAAACTATGCCTGTTTGCTGATGACGCCAAGATCTGCAACAGAGCAGATATTCCAGGGGACATAGAGAGAATGTAAAAAGATCTGGAAAAGCTGGAGAAATGGTCTGAGGTATGACAGTTAAGGTTTAATGTAAAGAAGTGCAAGATCATACACATGGGGAACAGAAACCTGGGGGGTGGGGGAGCTGCATGTTTGGGGGATGAGTTGTTGATGGTCACCAGGAAAGAGAGGGATTTGGGGGTCATTATATCAGACGACCTGAAATCCACCAAACAGACTGCAAAAGCAGTTGGGAGGGCTAGTGGGATGTTAGGGTGTATAGGGAAGGGTATTACAAGCTGTAGGAGGGAGGTGGTGATCCCACTGTACAAGACACTGGTTAGGCCTCACCTAGAGTACTGTGTTCAGTTCTGAAGGCTGCACCTGTGTAAGGAGATCGACAGTGTAGAAACAGAGCAAAGGAGGGCAACAAAGATGGTGCAGTGTTTGCATGACAAGGCATATGGGGATAGACTTAAGGACCTCAATATGTACGCATTGGAACAGAGACAGGAGAGGGGGGACATGATTGAAACTTTCAAATATCTTAAAGGCATAAATAAGGTGGAAGGGGATAGCATTTTATAGTACAAAAAGTACAATAGAACAAGCGGGCATAACATGAAATTGGAGAGGGGTTGCATTAGGGGTAACATGAAAAAGTTATTTTTTACAGAGAGGGTGGTAGATACAAGGAATGCCCTGCCTCAGGAGGTGGTGGGAGCATGTATAGTGGAGGTATTCAGGAGGTCATGGGAGAGGCACAAGGAAATCATACATATGATACCTGTGTACGGTGCATAGATCACTCAAAGACACCAACTTGAGGGGGAAACTGGAACTTACACTTAGGGATCAGCATTATAACACTAGGTCGCACACATTACAGTTGAAGGGGCAACATTTTAAGGCAATAAAAAGGAAACTGTGGTTTAGTGTTAGGGTAATTCCAGTCTGGAACAACTTGCCTGAAGAAGTGGTCGCAAGTAAGAACATGCTCGAGTTCAAGAGGGAACTGGATAAATACTGTGTAGCAAACAAAATCTGGAGTTACCATAACTAGGGCCTCAGCGAGCACAATGGATGAAAGTCTTCTCTGCTCAGTTACTACCTATGAAACCTATGAGGGGGCATAGCTGAGGCCACTGACCTAGTAGAGGCAACGGTAGCAAATTGGTAAAAAGGGCAGACTGGATGGGCATTGCAGTCCTTTACTACCATCAACTTCTATGTTTCTATGTTAATGGCCCTTCTCAGTTGGTAGAAGCACTCAACTTCACCTCGTGTTTCAACCCATCCAATACGGGTCATTATCCCACCATAATGCACATACGAACATATGAAGAAGCCAGCAGAAGAAGGCCATTTGGTCTATCTAGTCTGCTTGTATTGCATGGTACAAAGATTGAGCTACTGCCCCTTCCCTCCCTCCCCACACCTCCCATCCTCCCTACCCATGATCTTTACCTTCCCCCTATGCCTATTCCAGCCTCTCTTAAAGCTTCCCACTGTCTTCAATGAGATCACCTCTTCCAGCAGCGCATTTCAAGTGTCCACCACCATCTCAGTGGAGAAGTGCTTTCTGACCTCCCTCCTAAACCTCCCACCCTCCAGCTTAAGTCTGTGCCCCCACATGTTATGGTTGCCACTCAACTTAGAGAGACTCTCCTTACCTACCTTATTTATCCCTTTCAAGTACTTGAAGGTTTCAATCATGTCCCCTCTCTCTCTCCTGTCTTCCAGGGAGTACATGTTCAGTGCCCTCAACCTCTCCTCAAATGCCCTACCATGCTGCCCCAATATCATCTTTGTAGCCCTTCTCTGGACCTTCTCCAGCAGGTTAATGTCCTTTTTGAGGTGTGGGCACCAGTACTGAACCCCATACTCTAGATGAGACCTTACCAAGGACCTGTACAAGGGCAGTATAACCTCCTCTCTACTACTACTGATCCCCCTAGATATGCATCCCAGCATCTAGTTTGCCTTTGCTGCTGCTTTCTTGCACTGTGTGGAGTGTGTCAGGTCACTAGTGATCATCATTCCCAGGTTCTTCTCCTCATCTGAAGCAGATATTTGGACTCTACCCAGATAGTACTCTATCCTGGGATTCTTGGCTCCAATATGCAGAACTTTGCATTTCTTAGCATTGAAGCCAAGCTGCCTGGACCACCTCCCCAGTTTTTCCAGATCATCCTGTAGGTCCTGTATCACTTTAGCCATATCCACTGTCCCGCAGAGCTTGGTGTCATCTGCAAATAGGCACATTTCACCCTTAAAGACATTCCCAATGTCATTGATGAAGACACTGAACAACACTGACCCCAGCACCAAGCCCTGTGGGACCCCACAGGTTACCTCTCTGGTGCCAGATAGCTCTCCCCCTACAACCACCCTCTGGGTTCTGTCCCTCAGCCAGATTTCCACCCATCTGGCCATCTTTTCCCCAACCACAAGATCCACCAACTTCCTGATCAACCTTTTATGGGGCACAGAGTCAAAGGCCTTGCTGAAATCAAGATAGAGGATGTCTACCTCGTGGCCCCTGTCTACTATCTTAGTGACAGAGTCAAAAAAGTCAATCAGATTCATTTGAAACAACCCCCCCCATGAACCCATACTTCTTTGCATCCTGGAGACCATGTTCCTCTAGATATTCTACCAACCTTTCCTTTAGTATGGTCTCCATGAGCTTGCCCACAATGGAGGTCAGACTGACGGGCCTGTAATTCTCTGGGTCATCCTTGGGACCGCTTTTGTGGAGGGGCACTACATGAGCTGTTCTACAGTCCTGCTGTACCATGCCTGACTCTAGTGAACTATTAAATAGGCCTGCCAGTGGCCCTGCTAGCTCCTCAGCTAGTTCCTTTAGTACCTTTGGATGCACTCTGTCTGGGACTGGTGATTTGTCCACCTTCAATGCCAGCAGCCCCCTCCCTCACTCTATTGTCCTTTATCACTCATCTGTGCCCCCCCCCCCCGCTCCTCTTTTCCCTCCTGAAGACACTGGTCAATCCTTCTTCTTGGTGAAGACAGAACTGAAGTATTCATTTGGTATCTCTGCTTTTCCCCCATTATCCTCCACCCACTCTTCCCCTTTCTTAAGCCTAACAATTCCTTCCTTCTTGTCTCTTTTCTCACTTATGTAGTGAATGAAAGCCCTCTCCCCCTTCTTAATTCCTTCAGCTATCTGCAGCCCTTTCTGTGTCTTTGCTTGCCAGACTTCATTACTTGCCTCACTAGTCAACCTTAGGTCATTTTTTCCTATCCACCTCTCTCTTGATCTTCCTGAATTTTCTATTGGCCAACCTCTTTTCCCTTACTGCCTGAGCAACCCCAGAACTCTGGCCCTTGTATTCTTCCCCCTGAGCCTAACACACTCATCTGTGGCAACCAGTATTCCTTCCTTAATGATGGACCACCTTTTTTCCACTCCCATATCTGCTCTGATGCCAGCCAGGTGGTTCCTTTGCACTTCAGCCATTTTCCTGAAATCCACCCTCCTGAAATCCAAGATTTTGGTCTTAGTCGGAAAGCTTTTCCTGCCCATATCAAACTGGAACCATACTGTACAATGGTCACTTCCACCCAATGGCTCCCTGACCATTATTTCCTGTACATGCTCCTCATTTGTGAGCACCAGATCAAGAATTTTCTCAGTTCTTGTTGGTTATGTGACACCCTGAGTCAGAAACCCCCTCTGCAGTCCTTCCAGGATCACCTGACTCTTAGCACATGTTGTGGATGCGATGCTCCAGTCCACCTTGGGCAGGTTGAAATCCCCCACAATTACCACATCTTCTTTCCCCACAGCTTCCAATGTTTGTGAGCTCAGTTCCCTGTTACTCTCCTCATCCTGATTGGGTGGTCTGTAAACCACCACCAACCTCACCTTTCTCACTCTATTGGACCTTAATTGAACCCATAATGCCTCCACTTCCCCTTCCTCTGACTCCTCCCTTGTGCTAGTTATTCCCTCCCTGATATAAACTGCCACCCCTACCCCCTTCCCGACTACCATGTCCCTCCTATATAGTTTATATCCAGTGATCACAAGGTCCCATTCATGATGTGATGATGCCCAAGGGTTCCATGTGATAAAGGTGCCCCGCGAAGGGCGGCTGGAATGTGGGCTCAGAAATGATGCTGAATGGCACAGCAGTGCATGGAAACAAATGCCAAAATGGAACTGGGCACAGCACACACCTGGGCACTAGGAGGAATGGAGAGCAGCAGAAGACCCCCCCCCCCCCGCAGAACGGTACACAGGAAACATGGGAGAACATCAAAAGAGTGAACAGACAAAAAAAAAACATGACCAACATCACCACGGAAACAGAAAAGCCTGAGCTCAAACGGGTCACTGGGGGGGTTAGGGGGCACACCGGGGAGTAGAGATGGATGGACCATGGGTACACAGGCACAAGGTGGCCAGTCACAGGCCAGGCAGGGGTGCATGCAAAGGTGAGGTGCAGCAGAGCATGAGGGGACAGCACAGGAATGCTACACATGTGGATGGAAGGCATGGGGTACAATGCACCTGGAGTTGGTGATGAGCAATGGACATGGTGGACACAGGTGTGCATGGTGCTGGTGTGGATGGTGCATCAGTGGCAGATGGTGCAGCAGCGGGCACAGGTACATGGCACAGGAATGGGTGCGATTCAGCATGAATGCACCCAGGAGTGGCGTACAAGGTGCATCAGAGGGCACAGAAGCCAACAGTGGCAGCAGCAACTGAAGGGAATGGGACCTGCCTGATGTGATATGGTGCAGACAGGATGGGCACAGGACATTGTGGCAGGCACTGGAACAGGCAGAACTGAGGATGTGGTGACAGCAGCGCAGCAGCTGATGATGGCCTGCTACACCTGGAGTTGGAAGTTGTACACCAGGCCCCTCTGGTGGTCGGTCATTGTGCATTGGCTGTACCCATCCACAATGCCCTCAATCCACCATGACAGGTCCCAGTACTTCCTGCATTTGCAGCGGTGCCACACCCAGAGACAACCTGCTCAATGCAGATCTCAGATAGGCGCTGTTCCTCGTAGAGGCAGGTTATGAATCACCAAATCCCTGGATGGGCAACACTGAGATGGGTGTTAAAGGACCTGTGCCAGCCCTCTATAGCATTATTAGTATGAGCAAGCCCTGCTTGTGTAGTGTCGTACACATTTCATGCCTCCAGTGGGAAGAGGGGCTTGTGCCAGACCATGCGGCCAATGGAACAGCCCAGCCAGGTCTCCTCTACGTAGTTGAGCATGGGTCTCAGGAGGTCCTCATTCACCTGATAGTATGCAGAGTTGCACAGGGCAGCATATGCATCCAGCACAACACCAACTGGCACAAAGGTGAGTGCAGGCAACAGCCTGAGCTGCAGGGCGAACTCAACATCACTGGAATAGCCATGTAGAGCCTCGGGTGACTGCCATATTAGCCGCCACAGGGCCTGGCTGAAGTGAAAGAAGCAGCCTCTCAGCAACACCACTGGGAACACCATGGTGAACCCACACCAGGCCGCCCTCTCAAAGTCCATGAGAGCTGTACAGGGTGTGACGTCCCCCACCAGCCTGCGCACCTCCGTGAATACTCTGTTGTATGCCTGCTCCCAATTACTGCACATGAGGACGTAGACCACTGGCACTATGACATCTGCATGGAAGCCATGGATGGTGTAGAGTTTCCTGAAGAGGGGTGGTGCAGCATGAAAGGTGCCATCAAGGAACCAGTCCTCACTGTCAACCAGGAAGCACAGCGTGTGTTGCATTGTGAACAGCAGCAACCTGTTATCTGTCTGGCTCCCCTGTGCAGGTCACACAGTATTCAGGGGGTACATCCAGTTCCCTAACAGTAGCGGGCATGGCTGGGCAGCCCAGTGCATGCTGCCAGACACACTGTATTGTCTTCTTTAGCAGGGGTAGAGTGGGTAGCATGCCCGCAACTGCATCCAGTACACCCGAGATGCACTGAACAATCACCTGTCCAGTGCTCTTCATGCTCATCTGAGCTCTTTCATGGACATGGGCCATGATGCTGTGCACCCCCACCTCACGGGCATCAGGGACATGATTGTGTCCTTGCCCCGGTGCACCACATGGTCAGCAACTGTATGGATGCATGCAGGGCATTTGTGGCAGTTGTACTGGGCACACCGCCAGTACACTTTCCCTCTCACCTCTTTGAGTCTCTGATAGACATATCCTGGCAGGGTCAATAGGGGTCTCCCCTTCTGGCTTGGCAGGAATGTTGGGGTATCCATTCTACATATGTCAAAATGTACTGAGAGACCCTCTCTGTGGAGGCAGATACCTTATGTAGCCCTACATGATCACATGACAGGTGATGTCACGGGGGTAGCACCACAGATGCACGCCCACATCATGCAGGCAGTGTGTTATAAAAGGGAAGCACCTACCAGGTGGGTTTATTAGGGAAAAAGAGTGCTGCTCCATGCAATGGCAGAGTGTGGTCTGCATTGCGCTGCATGGCCGTGCCCACATGGATGGGACCTTCTGACCTTCGCAAGAACAGGAGTCTGCACGGTGTTCCCACCGGGTGAGTGATTTGCCATACCTGCATACGTGCACACCCCTGTTGGGGCTGTGAGTCACGCTGTTCACTGAGCTGTTTCTCTACCCTGTTGGGCTCAAACACACAACTCTGTAATGGTGCTGCTCTGACCTGCCTGCATAATCATCTACCTAATGCCGTACACCATGAGGGCTTGACAGCTGCAGTGGCTGTAGGTGGTTTAGTCCACTACAGGTCTGTGTATGCATTGTTGTGGCCTGCTGTGCCAGCTGTGTGTGGTGGTGCACCACGCAGTATGCCACCTGCGGGGGTGGGAGGGTCCTCACTGTCCTTCGCATGGTGGGGAGGCAGCATGCCTGCACAGCACTGGCAGAGGGGTGGGTTGCTGCATTGCGCTCTCACCATCTAGCCCCTGCCCATCCCATCTGTGGTGAGTCCACCTGCCACATTGTGTCACCTGCAGTGGGCAGGGGTCTTGTGGTCCAGTGTGCATTGTGCATTGTGCAGCAAGTTTCGGGGGAGGGGCGGCTGTGTCACACCCTGCCATGACAGGGGGCATTGCGTGGCATGCCCTTGGTATGTGGGTGTGGGGCACGAACAGGGACTGCTGCTCCGTTACCCTGTGGGCGGGTGGTGTGCCAGGGTGTGGGTGATGCATGGCACACTGGGGCCTGCCTGCCATGGCTGTGGACACTGCCTGTGGCTGGTGTATGTGAGTTTGCAGTTTGCAGTGTGCAGGTGTGCTAGCAAGCATTTTTTTTCAGTTTGCCCTTTTCTCCAGTCGCCCTTCTTTCCAGTTGCCCAGTTCACAGTCTCCCTACTTGCTACTCCCCAGTGTGCCTGTCACCAATATGACAGGAGTTTTCCTGCACTGTGGCTGTCCTTTGGCAGTGGCCTGTCCTGCTATGTCAACATTATGCTACTCCATCATGTTGACATGCTCTACTTGCAGATGCACACATTCAGGAGCTGTTATCACTGGTAACCTGCCCAAGTCTCAGTTACTGCAGCTATGTTCTCCCTCCTGTCTGCTAATAATGCCTGCAGGTCATTCATCTTATTTCCAAGACTCCACACATTCAGAGACACCACCCTCCACCTAGACTCTGACCTGTCATGCCTTATTGCTTAAGTCCAGGCAATTGTCCACCCCAGGAATCCTGTTACAGCGCTGCACTGAGGGCAACAGACCTACCACAGAACATTTGCTTGTGTTTCCTGGGACTCAAATGTATTGCTCACATCCTTTTATTTATCCTAAGCACATTTTTGTTTTTCACAAACAATCATACTACTGCTTCTGTGCTTACTCTTCAAAGAAATTTTTCATCTCACTACATATCCTTGCCACACACACACACACACACACACACACACCACGCGGCAAACATTCATCATGGGCAAATGCTTGTTAACGCTGCTATCTCTTCTACTTACTGCTATATTTCCCCACATTACTCACTTATGGCAACCTTGAGCATTATGATTTCCACTTGCATGGTCTCCAATTTGGGGGCTACTTTTTTAGCCATCTCCTTTTCTGTCTATTCCAGTACCCCAATATATGACAAATGAATGTCTCTTAACTCGTCTTATTTTTGCAGAAGTTCCTCATTTAGTTCCTCTTTAACTAACCTGAGTATGCTGGCCCGGTGGCGCTGAGGGTTGAGAGGCGCTGGTCGCCACACCTGGCACCACGCCGGTGACCCGTGTTCGGGAATGGGCATGGGTTGCCATGGGTCGGCGGGGAAGAGATGGATCGAGCATCCAAGGGACTGCTCTCCATCTCCGGGAGGGGGGATTTGGGCGGCCAGGGCTTGTCTGACCCCTAGCGGAGGCTGGAGGGTCGACAGCATGTAGCTGCAAGCTTGAGGGGGTGGGTCGTGGCAGACACTTGATTGGGGCACGCACGGGAGCATGCGTGCACCCAGTCGCTGACGTCATTGCACGCCATGACCTGCTGGGAGGAAAAACAGCGAAAAAGCGAGCCCGGCAGCACGAAGTTGTTCCCCCGTGGCGCCATTCCTGGAAGGGCGCCTCCCTGGCATGGATCCGTTGGGGTGGGTTGAGTCGCTCCCCACCACCCTGCCGCGAAGGGTAAGTCACGGGGTGCACAAGGGAGGGGGTCTGATGTCTGGGGATGGCGCTGGGGGAACAACAGAGGGTGGGGATTGTAGCTGGAGCTCTGGAGGAGAGAAAATAATACCCCCAAAAAAAAAAAAAAAAACTAACCGAGTATGTCAATTTCTGTTGTCAACCTGACCATATAAATTATTATCTGCTTGGGCGTCTGTACCGGAACTATGCAGCTGGTGCTTGAACCCAAATCCTGAAGATCTCCAACTTCTATTATCTCAAAAAATGGGGCTTCCACCTTCTTCTCTTGCCTTTTCTGCCTACACGATTATCATGGCTTACCTTCAGTACCAAGCAGTTCAGGCTCAAACTTTGGGAACATTTGTTCTAGTCTCTCCTCTTCAGTATCATCTGAAAGGATTTTTTAAGCATTACAAAGTGACTACCTCTCACTCTAGGGATAGTTTGGTTTCTGGGAATATCTTTACCGTGAGGAACCCTTTATTCTCTGTCTGATGTTTCCTGTGTCTGGGTTCCTTCTTCACATCTGGGTCACTTCATGTATGTTGAACAACACCCTCACTAGTAGCTTTTAATTTTTTAAATCCATCCCCATCAAAAGGCACTTCTCACCATGTTACTTCTACTTAATTTCCAATTATCCCATGATTAGACCCATCTGCCTATAGGTCTGTCACTTCACAGCTTTCAAGGCCTGTGAAACTTTTCTAATCACTTGTGCACATTACTCATTATATATTTTCACTGTACGGGTCTTAAGGTATTCATTAGGGTTCCCCTAAATACATGAATCTTTTTGTTTCTGGTGTGGGAAATCAAAGTGCATCCACAGTCTTTGTCCCATTTGGTGTAATGATTATGTGGAATGCAGCACTGTCCCCTACAAAACCAGACCCCACATTATTAACAAAAAATTTGTCCCTTTGGTTCCCAAGTGGGAGAAGGTTATATAAAGTGAAGTTAGTGTTTGTAAAAGAGAGAAAAGAGATTAAAATATTTTCCCTGGTACTCACAGGAGTTGAAGGGAGAACAGAATTGTGGGGCTATACCTTGCTATGTTTGTGGTAAAAGCAGCCTAGATGTACATGATTACACAAAAAGTGGTTATGCAAAGAAGGCTGATACTAAAAGGATATACACTAACTAGAAACATTGACACTAATTTGGACTACACTAATAATACCCAAATACAGACTGAGGACTAAAGAGTTGGGACCCTGTTAGATTATGGCGTAGGTAGACTTCTGTGAAAGAATCACTTATGGGCTGACAGGTCTATTTGGGATAGATTGAAACAAGGGTTTCAAAAGTTTCCCAACATGTAGACAACATACTCACAACCATTTGGTTGCACCTCCCCCTTCCCTTCATCACTTCCTTTGGTGGCTTCTCAGCTTGGACCGACGTCTGTACAGGCCCTTGGGTTATAAGGAGTGCTCCCACTACAGCTTGCAGCACTGGTGGTTGGTTCAGTTCTTTCTGGGGAATGGACTCAAAGCATATCAGCCATTTTTCTCTCTCTGCTCTGGACTTCACTAGCTGCTCCCTCCTCATGTCCTCCAAAAGGAATACAAGGTTTATCATACCCATCAAGCCAGAAGAGCAACTCTGAAAAAAAAACAAAGCATGCCACATAGTGAAGGCTGTTTGTAACAACCACATGGGAAATCTTTCCAGCCTAGGTACTCTTAACAAATGCAGAGAGACTGCATACAAAACAATCAAAGAAGTCTAGGTTTCAACCCCTTCCCGATACCCTTATTAACTCCTGAAGTTTTCGTGCCAAATGTCCTGGTCTTTCTTTTGAACTCAGTTTCTGCTGCTTACATGATCTCTGGCTGCCTCAGTGCCTTAAAGCTAAACTTCTTCCTGTTGAGTACTTGCCAGCTAGAACCTACACATCCTAAACTCATGGACAATCCCAAAAATGTCCCTTAGCAATTTTCCTCAAACTGCTAGGCATGTCCAAATCCCACTGTATCAACTGACTGCGTGTGACAGGTAGTGTGTAAATGTGTGTTCTTTTATATCTGGGAAATTATAATATCTTATCAGTAAATATTTTCAAACTCCGAAAGGGTGTAGTGAACTTCTGCAAAACAACAGGATCCGGAGTCTTGCTTTAGCGTCTCAGAACATTTTCTTTATTGAAACAACGGCCCTACGTTTCGCTGCTATGAGCTTGATCACGGGGCTCTTTTATACATCTAATTCAAAAAATAAAATACATTTTTTGAGTCTTTACTCTTATTCTAATTAATACTAAATACACCAATTTTTTTAAAGCATGTATCTACCTTCATTCATTCAAATCTCAAAACCTCAGGCACAACAAATATTCCAAATGAAATTCTTTCTTCCCCCTGACAAAAAATATATTGGTTGGTCATTTAATCCTTAACATTCACCATAAAATTCAATTAAAAGCCGTGCCAAAATGTAACATAAGTGATAATCCACTTAAAACCACCTTCACACACATACCTGGAAAAGCCTGCTAGCCTTATTCTTGTTTTTTGTTTTTAATATATTTCTAGTAAATCTGTAAATTTAAAAAATAAACAAATAAGGCTCCCTTCAATATTATTCACCATAAAATTAAAACCGTGCCAAAATGTAACAAAAGTGATTTTCCACTTAAACCCCCCTTCACACGCATACCTTGGGAAGCCTGCTAGCGTAATTCTTGTCATTGATTTTAATTTATTTCAAGTCAATCTGTAAATTAGAGAAATGAGCAAATAAGATTCTCTTCAATGTGTGACCTAGGCTATTTGGGAACATACGAAAGAAAATGTCAGGCAAATTTCACAGTCCAGACACATAAACTCTTTATTTTACATTTGTTAGAACAGTTCAGAATAATACAGTTTATTTGCCAGTTTTCAAGACAAAATCTCTCATCAGTGATTGCCTTTCTTTATACAGCAGGAATTAACTGTCCTTCCCTAGTCTACTCGGGCCACTAACTGCAGGGCACCAATTCAGCCTAATACTGAACTGATTCTCTCAAAAGTTTTCATCAGCTCTCTCTTCTTTCAAGTAGGCCTACAGGTAGACTTCTCCAACTCTGACTGTCTATAGCTTAAAAAGCTCACCTCCCCCATACCTTCAGCCACACTGGCTGGATTCTCAAAGCGCCTGAAAATCTTGCAACTGCAGGAAAACTCAATGCAAGTGGTTGCCACTTGTGGAACCACAGTTTCTCCTGTGGCTACAGTGTTCTCAAAAGTGGAGCTGGTTTACAAATGGCTCCACAATTTATGGCAGCTTGCAGGTGGTGTTGCCATAAAAATTCCCACAGTTTCGGAAAAATGTTATGGCCAGTGGGACCAGCTGTAATATCTTCTGCAGCTGCTGCAGATGAGAATACCAATCTTCATAGCTGTGGAGATTGCAGAGAATTTGGTCTGCAACTGGAGTTGTGATGTGGAACTTTTTGAGTATCCAGCCTACTGTCTTTTAGGTATTTCCTTCATCTGTGTTCTGCAGGGTTTTTACCTCTACCTCCCTAAAGATTCCTGACAAAAATTAAAAACCTTCACACTGAGGCATGTTCATTTTATTCAGCTCCTTAGCTGCTCCCAATTGTTAGCTGCTCCCAAAAAGCCTGATTTAGTGAATATTTTGCCAACTGTTTCACTCCATACCCTTAAAATAGTCTATATTCCTACCTCACCCCTCCACTGGTATTCCTAACCTTTTAGTAATATGTTATCTCTGGTGGAACAGCACAGTATTATACACACCTGCCTTCTGCGGCTACATCATACTTGTAGTTAGGGTTGGGGGTAGGCAGAGTATGGATGCTAGTCTGGCAGCAGGTAAACAATGACAATCATCCAACAGAACCAACACAGGGTAATGCCATTCAGTGTGTCTTCTGCCCCAAGTGTTTTCACAAAGTACATGGCTGTTGTAGCAGCAGCACTCTGAAGGAAAAAAATGACAGTCTACCCATACTTAGATGACTGAATAGTGCATAGGAAAACCAGTGAGGAGACCCTGGCATCTATGAGGTAGATAATGTTCATGATGGAAAAGATGAAGTTCATCTGGAATTTAGAAAAATAAAATCTGGATGTAATACAGGACACGCAATTCATTAAGGCAAAACTGCACAAAGTCCAAACAAGGGCCATTCTCCTGCAGAAAAGGGTCCAAACTGATTCAGTATACAGCCATCATCCACTTGGGGAAAGGAGGACTACACACATTTTTCTCAGATTGTTAGATCTCATGTCGGCCACAACCAGTACCATGGGCAAAGTGCATGACAGGAGTTCAATGGTACCTGAAAGGGTATTAGTTTTATCTCATACATCCCCTGATTGCCATGATACCAGTGCAAAATGCTCTTTAAAGATCTGCCCCATGGTGACAGCAGGTGCAATACCTAGGAAAATTTATTTATTTTCTACTACCACTGCACAAGGTAATTTTGACCATTGGTCCCTCCCTTTTAGGATTGACAGGACACATTTTACAGTAAAGAGGGTATGGACATCAGCAAAAAGACAGGAATGTACCAATCAGTTACTGCTCAGAGCAGCATGTCTCTCCATAAAACCATTCTCAGCATCGATCAGATACAAAAATCTACAAATAAGGACAAAAAACACCACATCAATGTATTACATCAACAAGCAAGGTTGGGCCAGATTCTCCAAATTGCACAGGGAAGCAGCAAAATTTGGGATCTGCCTTCACATACTTGTGCAGTATATGTGGCAGAAAAAGACAATGCAGAATTGCCAAGCAGGTGGGTAATACCATACACCTGTAATCCCTGAAACAAACTGCAATATTTCCAATTTTTAAGAAATAGTGTGTTCCAGAAGTAGGTCTGTTTGTCTCTTTTGGAGAACAATAAGCTAGTGCTATTCTGCTGCAGACCCTCATCTATAGGGACAGTCCCACAAAATGATCTCAGCATGCACTGGGGAACCTGGTTACTTTATGGTTTCCCACATTTTCCACTGATACAGAAAGTGCTTTTGAAAGCAAGAATGTAATGATTAGACATAATTCTGGTGGTTCATTGATGGTACTCACTACTACTTCAAATGTCAGCATGGACTCACTTCTGCCACCGTGTCAAGACAGCTGGGTCCTCCTTGAAAATGGGAATTTATGCTCCTGGAGGTACCTGGTTAACAAATTTAAAATAAAAAAAATCTTGAATGGTCAGGTGAACTACCAAAGCTTGGAGTCTCTTCACCTGAAGGCATGGTTTCTGAAGGAGTAGAGTTTTCATAACTGAATCTCCCTACTCATGTGTTATATGTCCTTAAGGTGGCCAGAAAGCCAGCAACAAGGAAAATGTACACTTCAAAATTGTTCACTCTCATGTCTCAGTGCCTGAGTGGGGCAGTGCAGGAGTGGAACATCCAACTTAAAGTAGTAGGCATCTGCATGTAGTCTGCACTCCACAGGAAAATCTGCAGAAGGAACACCCAACCAAGGGAGGAGATAAAACAGTAGTGTGTATGGATATACAGGAGCAAACAACTTAAAGAGCTGGTGACACGTTCAGGTGAACTTTTGCAAAACCTAATATTTAGACACAGTTCTGCTTGTATTTCCCATTAGTTATGCATCTCCCCTTCCCCATTATTTATTACTGAGGTCATTTGTATGAAAACAAGATTTCTGCTCCTGAAGAGTTCATCTATTCATGTTGCTTTCTCCTTACCTGAAGTCATAGAGCACTGCTTGTGACCTCATAGTTACTCCCATGGCAACAGACTGTGATGTCACAACAGAGGATTATGACCTGGAGTAGGGATTACAGTTATAGAGGCAGTAGGACTCAAAGTAAACTCTAAGGGACAACAATAACACATTCATACACATTTCCTTAGTAATAAATTATGGGGAAGAGAAATATATAAAATATAAATGGAAAGCAAGCAGAATTGTACCTAATTATTATGTTTTTTAAAGTTTTCTTTGAGGCTTCAGTAGCTCTTTTAGGTTAGGTAGCTACAGGTAGTGTGGTAACAAATACGAGGTAGGAAGCAGTAGACCTCGAGAAGGTAGAAACTGCTAGAAGGGTAGCAAAGGGAAGGTAGGAGCACGCTAGTTAGGGTAGGGTAACACATACATTTCAAACAGATAAGGAAGAAGTATTAAGTTAAAGGATACAGAAGGAGGCAGGAAGGTACAGAAAATGTTCAACAGACAAAACAGATAACAGAAGAAAATGTAAGAAAGGAAAGAGCATGGGAGTGATGCAGTGAAATGGATGTGGAGATGCAGTTGTTTGGGGACACATTCTGGAGACTGAGGTGCTGCCCCATTTGTACTCACCTCTCTGGGTTGTAGGCACATGTTGCTGGACTCCATCCCAAACAGGTAAGGGTGCAGAGAACCTTTTGCCCCACTTCCCCAAAGATGCTTTGGCAGGCGCAGAGTGATTGGATCTTGGTCAGCTCTGGGAGAGTTGATGTGGCAGGAAGGGAACACACTCCTCAGCCTGTATCACCGTACAATCTCTTTGCTGTACAGACAGGACAGTACAGTCAGGAGGATACACCTACATCAGTGAGAATGGAAGAAGTGGGGTTACTCAGAAAAGGTGGCTTCATGGAGGGAGGAAGGGGCCCCCTGCAGAGGAGGAAGCAGCTGCTGTCATGGGATTCTGTTGTTAAGGGGATAGATGTGGGAAGGGGAAGAAGGGAGTGGGAGGTGAAGTGTCTCCCTGTTGCATCAGTTTGGAAGAATGGAGAGTGGATCCAGAGAATCGCTAGGGCAGCAGGAGATGACAGAGAGCTAGATGTCATTGTCCACCTAGGAACAAATGAACTGGCAAGGAATAGCATAGTGGTAGTCTAGAGTAATTTCAGGAAGCAAAGCAGGGGTCTGAAGGAAGTAACATGTCCGGTGACATTTGCCGATGTGTTTCCTGTGTACAGCCAAAGATAGGAAAGGACACTCCACACCATGGCTTTTAACAATTGGTTGAAGACATGCTGCACAGTGGAGGGCTTCAGCTACATTGGGCCCTAAGGATCAGCCTGGAAGATGGGGGGCTGTATAGGGGAGAAGGCCTGCATCCTTTCAGGAGGAGGACCACAGCCATGGGGGGTTTAAATGCTACATGGAGGCGCATTTAAACTTGCTGGGGGAGAAGCTGTAATACCAAAGGAGGCAAAGACTGAGCCCCCCCAGACAATGAAGCAACAAGGAGGGAGAGAGGACACAAGGGAAGTACTGTACACTGCCCCAGTGCAGGGACTCAGGAAGACAGGGGTGGAGACAAGAAAGAGGGCAAGTCGAGTATAAACAGGATAGTAAAAAGAAAGGAGTAAAGGAGACAAATAACAGAGAAGGTAACAAGGGAAAAGTGGTGCTAGGGGAACGTCAGAAAACAGCACAAGCAGGGGAGGGAGCAGGGAGGCAGGCAAGGGGGGGAGGGTATAGAGAGCAATGTGCACCAATGCAAGAAGCCTTGGAAATAAAATTCTGGACCTAGAGCCCATCATAGAGAAAGTTAGCTTAGATTTGGTTGCCATTATGGAGATATGGTGCACTGACAGCCATGACTGGGATGCGGCCATACCAGGCTACTATCTGTTTAGGAGAGACAGGAAGGGAAGGGAGGAGGGGTTGTACTATATGTGTGGAAATCAAAGCTACAGAAGTGTAGGTGCACCCAGAGGATAAGTAATAAATGGAGATGCTGTGGGTCATACTGGAAACAAACGTTAAGGCTGCTATCCGTAGAGAGATGGTATACAGGACTGCAGCATAGTGAAAGGAGTTGGATAAGGCACTTTGAGTGGACACCATCAGGATGGCAAATAAGGGGAGGTGCTGTTAGTTGGTGGCTTCAATCTGCGAGATGTGCATTGGCGCCTCACAACTGCTGTTTTGGCAAGGAGTAGGGCCATCTTGGACTCCCTACAAGGGACCATTCTCAGTCAGCTAGTCAACAAACTCAATAGGAAAGGGGTAGTGTGGGACCTGGTGCTTACAAACAGGGGTAGCACTGTAGACATTACAATGGGCAATCCCCTAGGTGCTAGTGATCACCATACAGTGTGTTTTAACATTAAGATGGGAACAGAGGCAAACTACACAAGGACAAGGGTCCTGGACTTTAAAAGGGTGAATTTGAAGGAAAGGGGAAACTAACTTGGAAACTGCCTAGTAGGGGGAATGTCAGGGAAGGGCAGGGTAAAGGAGCTGTGGGGAATAATAAGGGAGGGCATAATTAAGGCAAAAATCATGTATGTGAAAGAAGTATAAAACCAAAAGGAAAAGGAGACTGTTACAGTACTCTAGTGAAGTGACCATGGTGATGATGGAAAAAAAGGGTGGCACTCAGGAGGTATAAGGAAACACAGAGGGAGAAAGACAGGGAGTTGTACCAAGAAAAACAAAGTGAAGCAGGTAAGGCAGTGAGGGGAGCAAAATCAGAGACAGTGGAAGGGATAGTCAAAGAGGTAGCAAATGGTGATAAGACTTTCTTCAGGTACAGTGAGACAAGGAAATTAAGGGGAGTAATAATGAGGATAAGGAGGGTAGCAGATGGAGAATGCATAGAAGAGGACCAAGGAAAAGCAAACATCCTGAACAAGTACTTCTGCTTAGCTTCCATAATGGTGGGATGGGAGTGGACCACCAGTGATCAGCAGGAACAAAGAGGGAAGGGAGGCATAGTGATGTCCATTTTCAGAAGAATGAGTTTTGAAGGGACTTGCCACTCTGAAAGTGGACAAGGCAATGGGACTGGATGCGATACACCCAAAGGTACTGAAAAAGGTCAGGAAGGTGCTGGCTGCCCCGCTGACTGCCTTAGTCAACAGCTCACTGGAATCAGGAGTGGTTCCAGAGGAAAGAAAGACAACAGAAGTTGTCCTTCCACATAAGGGTGGTAGCAAAGAAGAAGCAAGTAAAATTAGGCCTGTACCCCTCACCTTGGTTGGAAAATTAATAAAAAGACTGTTGAAGAAAAGGTTGCTAGAGTATGTTGAATCTAATGGACTGCAAGACCAAAGGCAGCATGGATTCACGGTGGTGGGAGGGGTCATGCCAGATTAATCTGATGGATTTCTTCAACTGGGTGACCTGGGACATAGTTCAGAAGAGGGCAGGGGACTTAGCCTATCTGGACTTTAACAAGGCCTTCAGCAGTGTGTTGTACAGGAGACTGTTTAAGAAATTGAAACAGTCTAAGGGTAGGATATAAAGTGGTGCATCAAGTTAGAAACTGGTTAATCGACAGGCAACAGATGAGGATGGTTAACTGCACTCACTCTGATGACTGAAGAGTGAATAGCATGGTGCTGCAGGGCTCAGTTCTGAGACCAGTCTGCTTCAATGACTTCATAAGTGACATTGCAGATGAACTGAAAGGGAAGGCATGCTTCTTTGCAGATACCACCAAAATCTGGTATAGGCTGGAGTGCAAAGAATGCATAGGGATCTTGGGAAACTCAAGTGAGTGGTCAAGAGCAAGACAGTTGGGGTTCAATGCCAAAAAGTACAAAATAATTCACCTAGGGTGCAGGGACCCAAGAACTGAGTATAGGATGTGCTGGGAGGTACTGTCAGACACTAAGCAGGAAAGAGACAATGAGGTTATTATATATAATTACCTCAGAGTGGCAGAACAGTGTGACAAAGCAGTGGGTGGGGCCAGTGGGATACTGGGATTCTTAGAGAGAGGTATCTCCAGAAAGAGAAAGGTAGTCTTGCCACCATATCACTTGTTAAAGAGACACCATCTGGAGTATTGTATCCAGTTCTGGAGGCCACAAATCAGAAAGGACATAGACAGGGTGGAGGCAGTCAAGAGGAAGTTAACTAAAATGATGGTGCAGAGGTTGCACCAAAAGCTATGAGGAGAGACTAAGGGATCTCAACATGTACACCCTGGAGGACAGGAGAGTGATAGATGACATGACAGAGACATACAAGTACCTCACAGGGGTGAGCAGGATGCTGAAGGGGAGTATCTTTAAAATGAGGAATAGTACCCAAACCAGAGGACATGCAAAGAAACTGTAGGGGGTAGCTTAGGAGGGATGTGAGGAAGTACTGCTTCACTGAAAGAGTGGTAGAAGCCTGGAATAGACTGCCAGCAGAAGTGGTGTAGGCAAAATTAGTAGGGGGCTTCAAGCTTGCATGGGATAGAGATAGGGGGATATTAGGAAATGGACAGGGAGGCGGGAGGGTCACCAGAGACCAGTTATGGTCTCCAAAGACAGACTAGGCAGGGACCATCTGGGCAGACAGTGTGGGCCAAGTGGTCCTTTTCTGCCAAAAAATGTAATGTTTAAAATCAAAAGTATTCTGAGGCTGTTGTGGGAATATTCCCATTCAGCTGAGAATGCAGAAATATCATTAATTCTGTTTTTTTTCTCCATATGTACTTTTCTACTGCCGCAGACCCAACAGAGGCTATGACCCCTCAGAGGGGTACATCCTCCAGCCCCTATGAGCACCCAGTCCATCTATCTCCAGAATTTCCCCGCAGATTCCCTCTCCGTGGCAGGGACAGGACTAGGAGTGCTGGCATGCTCCCCCCCAAGTATGTCATATCTAGAACTGGGGTGGACTTACCTGAGCAATCTGGCCATCATGGGTCCTGCCAGGTCCCGGATTTTCCACGATTTTCTTCCACACCCACATCTGTGCAATAGACGGAGAGTCTGTTTCCACCTCCACTGAGGCAGCCAATCGCCTTGGACATGGACCAACCCTGCTAAGTGGTTGCACACCTCTGCCAACTCCCAGCCACCACTAGGTGTCAGTCAGCAGCGCACAGCACAAATCCCCCACCCCGAGGAAGGAGAGCAGTCCTCTGGATACTCTATTCTTCTTCCTCCTGCCAACCCCCGAACTACACGATTCCATTCCCAAACTCAGGTCACAGGTGTGGCACAAGGGGTGGCATCCAGCGCCTCAACCCTCAGTGCCACCGGGCCAGTATTCTGATTTATCTTTTACATTTAAAGTCCCTGGACCTAAAGCCAAAATCCTAAAATATGCATTTGTTGGCAATTTCTGAATTTCTGTGACTGCACCATTTACAAGATAACCCAGCTGAGATCCAATGCATCCAGAGGGGTCCTGATTCTACAAATTTTTTGCAGTTTGGGTTATAACACTAGAAGGTTCTGTGACTTGCCCATAGTCACAAAGGGAGTATGTGGCTCTAGTGGGGTTTGAATAAGTGGATCATTATTTCCAGAGGGTGATGCAGGGCTTGTTTCAAGCCCTGCATCAACCCCATTGTTTGGCGCAGGTGCGCCAAACTCTTTTGACATAACTGCACCCAATTTTAGTACATTGGGTGCCATTGTGACACTTTCCTCAGTTTATGACAGCATGTGCCAAAGATTTGGCATACGTCCTTAAAAAGAGTCCCCCAATGGCATAAGTTAGAACAGGGAAAAGCTGGTCTAACCAGTAACATTTGGCACTCAGGACTGAAAATCCTGATCACCAGCCTGGAGAATGCTGCAAGCCCCGTACACTAAATGATTGGCACACTAGGGGCCTGCAGCATTCTCAGGGTTCTGAAAATCAAGCCTGTGATCTCCTGGTTCTTAAGCTGGTAATCAAACCTCTAGTCCACCTTGCATCCAACAGCACCCAACACATCAACAATCATACTTAAGTTAAACAAAATATTATGGTTAAATGTACCTCAGTGTAGTCTGATGCATGTCAGTGCATGAAACTACTGACTTGACTAGATCATGTTAGTTGTGTTTACATCCACTAATACTGTATTTTGGCTTTTGACATTTATACTGTCATGGTATGGCATGGCATAGCACCAGTCTCATTATGTTAAGCCTAGTTTCAACTGTGTATGACGGGTGATGCTACCCAGAAGAATTCTCCCACTTACTCCCCCCTTCCATTATTTACTCCACAGAATTCAACATTTTTGATTTGACATGGCCATCAGTACCAGTTTCTGGTGGTCCAGTACCCCTTTCCTGCACTCTAGCAAAGTAATTCCTGCTTGCAGCTAGAAGAAACCCTTCTCTAGCCCTATTTCCATGCAAATCCATCCCAACTGGCCAGATTCCACATCTATCTCCATATCCTACTGGTCTTTTGGTTCCTATGGAAGCTTTCTCAACACCTCTATCACCTGTCTACTTTTTCTACAAGGATGGGGTGTCACATATGTTTGGGATTGGCATTATGGGGGCTGGCATAATTTGTGACTGATAACTACTGCCCCCTTTCCCACACAGTTGCAGCGTGTTTTGCAACTAAATGGGGAAGGCCTACAACCCCTGATTTGCATGGAACAATGGGAAACAAGGTTATAAGATAATAATACATCCAAGGGATGTCTTTTTGTGGTATAAGACTCTCAGAGTCTGTGGTTTGGGCAAAAGGACCATGAGGTGAAGCTAAGCAGTTCTGTCTGCCTAAACTTCACAAAAGGAGTTTCTTATACCTTAAGGGACATCCCTCGGAGGCCTTATTATCTTATTATAAATCATTCGAGTTTAGCACAAGTCATTTATAATAATCATTTAAAAAAGAAAACTATGCAGCTCACAGCACAAAACCAGGAAACATGCTCATATATAAAAGAATATAGTTACAGAATTTATTCAGCAGATTACCAAGCTTTTGTCAAGTTCTGGTTTGGAAACATTGAGGTTTTTGTGTACCTGTGTGCAATCAGCTGAATAAATTCTGCAACTACTGTGTAAGCTCTTACATCTGAGCATGTTTCCTGATTTTGTGCTGCAAGCTGCACGGTTTTCTTTTTGATGGTTACACTGTTTACTATGATGCACCATATCTGCTGAGCTGCCCTTTCCCTTCTATGATTTATAATTATACCGGGTCATAATTGCGTACACTAACCAGCACATAGAAAGAGCGCATTGTGGGTAGCACACAGAGGAATAGAGCGACAGAGAAATATCAGTGATGCAATAGTATTACTAGCCCCTGTCACTAACCATGGAGGAGGAAGTGGATGTAGCCACTGCTGGTCAGTTGCTCAGTTGAGCCGCTCCAATGATGAAGTTGCTAGAGCACCTGACCCTGCAGTGTGTGAGTTGGGAGGGGATTGCAGTTTGATTCCCTGTTAGGGAATCTCTTACTCTTATTTAATTTTTTTCTTGCCCCAGTGTCCACACCCCCTTGGAGTTGATTATAATAGTTCTAGGGGGTGTGGGGAGTGTGGGGGTGGGTTAGACCCCCCCGCAAAACAAAAGAAGACTCTTCGGGTGTTGCCGCATACTGTTTCCTGCAGCACAGTCATGATGTTCATGGTTTTGTCTGTGATATTATGACCTCATGCCATTTATAATAAGTTTAGAGACTTTTATTTTAGTTTGCCTTCCCCACTTCCTTGCTGAAGTGTTGTACTGCCATCAACCATTCCTGCTTAAGAGCACGTTGTGCACAGAATAAAAGGCACAGTGGCTCTGCACACTGATTAGCTGAAATTACCTAAGTGATTATAATGAAAATATTACTACATGATCATTGTTATCCCTTAGTGACAGACCCTTGATGCTGCATATAAGGCCAAAATATATTATTTAACATGAAAATTCCTACATATTAAAATGTCAATACTGAAAAGAAAAAGGGCACTTGGGAACCACACACACAAATACTGCTATAAATAAATGGTATTTTCACTAAATCAGTTTCTTGTTCTGCAAACTGTAGACAGTGCTGTGTAAATAATTGGCTCTTTTAAACATACAGTAGACTGCACCAGCATCTCTTTGATATGAGTAGCTGCATGTGCCCCCGCTAAGGCTCAGCACACAGCAGCAATCTGCCTCCAGCATTTATCCTTGCCTCTGTAATGACAGGATAGTCACACTGCAGCACTTTGCCCACCTCACTACCCCCCCGGGCTCTGCCCCTTGCCCCATGGACCTCTCCCTACCCTCCTCCCTCCCTGTCCTATGTGCTCTGCTCACCTAGCCCTCCCACTCCCAATGTATACTTCCCTGTCCTTGTCTGCTTATCTTCTTGACACAGACATACATTGTACAATGCCTCAACATAGCTAATGCTTTATGTTTGTTTTCTGTAACCTCCATGAATATTTTTCTCAGTATTTGTATATTTGTGCATAGTATTGTACCTTGTTGTCTAATGTATCTGATGTGGAACCTTTCAATGAGCATCCGCTCAAAAGTATTATCCAAGAACTCAATAAATAAATAAAATAAATATGTATGAGTTGAGTGTGCCTACAGTATCATATATTATGAATGCTCATTATGAAGACATTTTAGGACAACACATTGTTTTGCTGTTTTAAAAGTGTTCTTATTTTCCTCTACAAAAGTATTGCCAAAAACATAGTAGGAGAAAGTCAACGGTACACAAGCATCATAAAACAAAATTTATCTTTAATTTGTAAGTGTCAACAGCAGTACAAAAGATGGAGTGATGGTGAATAGTTTAAGGGAAAAAGAGGACAGTCTTGAGGTAAATGAGCTTAAACAGGCAGTCTCATAGACACTCCCCTGAGGGGTGCTGAACCCCTGTCATGGCATATCATTTATTACACCTAAAGATGGTGTTACATCTTAACAGATCAGGAAAACATCTTGTGCAAAAAAACCTCAAATATTTGTACACGTAGTAAGGTGCCAACATACACCAGAATATAAAGATGTCTTTCAGTTAACATTTCTTGCCTTTTTGATTATTACTGAGGCAGAAGTGGTGAATACTAGTCAAGTACCACTGAAAGATTAATTTAATCCTTAGTTTACCTCACGTCAATACTGCACAACAAAATCCAGGAAATTCTGGTTTACATAATGAAATGAAACTAAAAATGATGAATTTCATTAAATTATCACAGAGAACTTTTTTTTTTACAATGTCCTTAGCAAATAGTTGAATTGTACTGTATAAAGAGGAGAGAGTGAGAAGAATGTGATGGCAACCTTTAAGTTCATTTAAAAACTTTACACTGGACTGTACAAGATATTTTGATAAACTATTTACATTTTCAGACATAAAACATATTCAAAGCAGCAACAGACACTATTTTTCCTCTAAACGCCCTTACAATTACCTGCTGTGGGCCCAGGTACCTGCATTGTACTTTACAATTTCTACAAAGAAAACCTGCCAGTTAAAGTTTGCTAGCGGGTGTTTAAATAGCAGCTCTAGCATCTCAAGAGCCACACCCACAGTGTTGCTATAGAAACATAAGCATAGTACCACGACAACAGAGTCTTGGTTGTCCTAACAGCCCTAAACAGAACTTTACACTTAAGAACAGCAGCCAGCATGTCAGTCCAGCATGTCAGTGAATTGTGCTGATTAAATTAACATAGAGTACAATCTCACAATATACATCACAAACAAATTCCAATGTCAGAAAATAAGAGTTACAGTAAGATAAGTTATGTAGTAACAGCTTATAAGCTTGTCTTAATGTAATAAACTTTTTTACATATCAAATACAATAATAAATGAACATAAATGCCGAGCATTCTACTCTGCTACAAGCTAGACGGGCTACATTATAATCTGCGCTTTTAAAAAGGCAAAACACAAATGACAAAGGAAGACAAACAGAGAATGCACACTAGCAGATCTGCAATGTGCAGCATACAAACAGGTAAATATTTGCACATTCCCCATACTCTAAGAGCACCAAGGGCCTCACTTGTGGTTCTTAACACATATGAGGAGTCTTCAGTAAGTATTGAAATGTTTACTTTCGGTAATAAAAATGTAAAAAAAAGCAATTTGACCAGATTAATCTACAGCTTTCATATACACAATTGTTGAAATGTATTTCTTAATCCATCCTACTGAGTTACTAAACCTCAAAATACTGACTGTTTACAACTTGCTAAAATATTTTGGTTAACTAAAAGGGAATTTACAGTATACGCAACTTAAAAAAAGTGTTTTAAGACTGAAGTTTAAAATGAACTTCATACTGTACCTATTGCTGTTTTGAAATTTAGGCAAAGACAAGTTCACAAAAGAAGGGGAAACAGTTACGGTAGAATGAAAGAACTGTAATGGTACAAGTGCTATTTTCTCAGAAATACAGGAATGGGACTACCTGCCTCCCCTATAGTTGCCTAATAGGATACCTAAGTGCCAGACACCTTTTAAAAGGGAAAACAAATATGCAAACTAATTTAATCTTGTAGTATGTTGTGCCTCATCCTTATATGTTATGCATTAGCTATCATTACAATAACCAGATGCAGTTCGTGTACAGCTCCTGGTATCAGTCACAGTTGCCATAGTATTTAAACTGTGTTCTAATCACCAAAGAATGCTAAAAAAAGTTGTCGACATTTTATTCTTAATATAATATAAACTTAAGAAAATTTATGATTGCTGACTTTCTAGGGAACATGATATTTTTCAGGATATCGCTTATAATGGTTAACACCCTATTATTTAAATAATCCTTGATTAGCATCAACCCCATCAGTATTGACATAAGCCGGAATTTTATTAAATATAAGATAATGTCTTAATCCTTTCCTACTCTAGGTTGTCAGTTTGGAAATGTATTATCTCATAATCTTCAGTTGTCCTACCTCTTATTCACTGAGCCTCTGCAAATTTTATCTGAATTTGTTCTTCATTTTACAGTATTTTGAAAACAAAGCTTAACTCCCTATATTTTGAGTTTCTTTTTCATGTAAGACACTTTATACATATAATTAAGTGGCAGGCAATGCTCCTACACTAGTTTGTTTGTCTTATGACTATTGTGTAATGTGCTCTTAATACAACTTTTCAAAAATGGGGCTTTTTAAAATATTAGTATAAACACATTTTGGCAATGATAAATTTAAAAACTGTGTAGTAAAACACTCTGTGCTCTACTGTGTGATCTAATAACTGTCAAAAGTAAGAATGTTCACATCCATCTTGGGCTTTCAAAAGCTAGATACTCACTGGATAGTGTGATACCTTGTATTGAACCAACACAGATATTGTTAATAGATATTCCAGTACATAAGCTTTTGAGGCCTCACAGACCTTATAAAGGAGCCTGTGTGGCCTGGAAAGCTTGTACTATATACTGGCAGATCTATATTTTATAGTATATCAGTGCCGGCCAAGAAGAATATAACAGTTCAATGTGCTCATATTGTTACAGGCAAAACACATTTGTAATACTCATACAGGAAATATATTTGCTCAGCCTGGTAAAATAAATAAGAAAGCTTCTGCACTGTAGAACATTGTACAGTCTATAGAAATCTAGCATATTTAGTGCTCTATAATGTATCCAATATATGAGATTTTTATTGTTGGTGGAGGTTTTGTAAGGGATAACACATGATGGTGTTCAGTTGTAAGGAAATATTGCCTGCCTCAGGTGGTTGTTAGGCATAAGGTGTAGCCAAGTGTTACAACCAATCAGGAACTGCATCATTCCCTTATGACCACGCACCATACAATGTGTTATACAAGTTATAAAATGAGTTTTAATGTGTCATAAAATATGTTCCTCAGGTGAGGTGTGCAGTTGTCAGGAAATGACCAACAATCACATGATTTGTTTCAGCCAAAGAGCTTACAGGATTCTCATGGTACAGTTCTTGAAATGTATTTATCCATAATAATGCAATGCAGATATAGCATCAGATCATCATGTTTTTACATTTGAAATGACTCAAGCCTGTGTTCTAACCACTGGACCACACTGCCACAACATCAGATCTTGTTACACTCTAGGACCAGTGACAATGGCTAGAATCTTAGTAGAACCATGTTATGTCTGTAAATAATAGCATGGGTAAATAATTAGGAAAATGTTCTTTGGACTATGTTGTGTCTGTAAATAAAAACATGTGTAAATAATTAACAAAATGTTCATGAAATTTGTTTTGAGTACAATACTTGATGCAGTTCTCTAGTAAGGATGTTTAGGTGGTTTTCTAGATTAGTAATTCAAACACAGTACAATTTGTTTCATTATCATACAGGAATTAAGGCAAATTAGTCTGAATTGTGTGTCTGGGGAGCATGGGTTAATCTGTTCCTTGAAATTACAAATAAGAAGGAGCACAAGTGAGGCATCTTGCTGCCCCAGCTACAGATCCAATACTGCTCTTTCATTGTGGATGTAAATTCAGCATCTACATGAGGTACAGTGACTTGTCAGCTTTTAACGTGGACCAACATACACTGATGTTGAACAAAAAAACTGTAAAATATATAACTTATACTTCACTATGTATTCATGAACAAAATAGAATTCTATTTTCTATGTTATATTTACATAATTTTTAAAGAATCTAAAATGAGATGGTCGATTCATTAAAAACTTTGTTTTGAGCTCCAATTTAAAGTTCAATTGAGTATATCTTTTTGATTGTCTATTGTTTTTCCACTAATATTTTAGAGCCAATATAGGCTAATAAATATTTTAAAATGCTTCTATGCACTTTTCTGTTTCCAACATGAACTGGAATTTGTAACCAGTAACTGCAAGTTTTACAGTCTGATGATTTTAAGGTAGCCAATCAATATGTGAGCATGTGGCCAGTCACAGAACATACACAGAGGGCAGGGCTGGAGCTAAAACAAAGTGTTCATACATCATGTATTCTGCATAAATAAACGAAATAACTAGACATAAAAAAATGACTCAAATCCGGCAACTGTGAGGCGAGCCCACACGAGTCGAACAGATGACTTTTGTTCATGTAGTTTTCATACAACAGTTTCACATTAGTCAGAAGTGATAAAAATACCATTTATATCCAGTGCTTATAACACTTATGAAACAACATCTGTGAGTGTGTGTTTTTGCACTACAACCAAAATCAAGTTTCAGTCCTAAGAACAGTCCTTTGTTTTCCACCAGCCTGCAGAATATTATTTTGGCATGGTCATAAAGAAATTAACTACTCTAAATGTTTGACTGTGTGCAAAACAAATATGTTAAGTACACTACTGTTGCGCTAGCAATACAGCACTCTACCTATGAATCAAAACCAAAGAAAACTTAAAAAAGAGGACATATTTATAACTGCACAAAATATGTAAAATCATAATAAATATTCACTATGTAAGACATAGGGAAGCCCCATCAAATCCAAACTAAATTGATCTTAAAAAGTTCAAATTTCCAAACAATAGTCTCAATGAAAGCAATTTCTATTAGTACCATTTTAAATAGCTTATAATGATCACCAGCTAGAGACATGCCATACTACAAAACTACATTTTATAATCTGGAACATACAAGTTGGTTGTTAATAGCTACAGATTCTGGAAGTAATTACATTTTTTTTTTACTGTAGCTCAGTTAGAATCTTAGCATCATTCTGCTAAAATTGGAAAATCTACTGAGCTTTACAATTTATTACCCATAAGTTTTAAGACATTTTAAATATGGAGAGGATACACCATTGTGTGAATTGTGTTCCTCCCATGTATTTGGAGAAATAGTGATGAGAAAAAAAAATATGTTGAGTAAAGAAATTTAAACAAAAAATCCTGCAGCAGATTTACAAGGCTTCGGGTACCCATAAATTATATCCACAGGCCCCATTGCTTATGTATTCAGTACTGTCATAACTTATGTGGTCCAATATAATTGGATCTTCCACAGACCTTTAGGTTTCCTCAGACATGTTTAGATTGCCAGATATCTGTAAAACCTTCAGAAAAATAACTTTTCAAGTGATTATTTGTAGCAACTCTATGAAGTGAAAGTTAAGGAGTACTTTCCTATTGCAGTTTCATATTTTTTAAATAGGTTAATTCATGCTTCATAAACTTTAAGAAAAATAAATCATATTAATGGCACCTTTTCAAGTAAAATCCATTATTGCCCTGTAAACTATATAACCATGTCTGAACCAAGAATTTCACCTACATATTTAGTTATTGTTTGATGCAAAGATATTTTCTTTCAGATTATTATTGCTATAGAGCACATGTAATTCCCAACACTAAATAAAAACATGATGCCCCTCACCCCCCCATGTTTCCAGAAAAAGTTAATTTAATAACTGTGAGAAAATAAAACTATGAATCCTGATGACTATTTGAGGAGAAAACACATGGTTACAGAAAATACACTTCTTTTCTTTATCACTGCTTTAGTTTTCAAAAGTGGTTCTCCATTGGCTTGTATAACATGATACAAATTCTACTATTGAAAATGCATGATTTTCCTCCTTAATAAAACTACTTAAATCCATTACTGAGTGACGTAGTAGTCCAGAGTAGTGTATACTGCATAATATTTCTTTAAATCGTATTTTAACTGACAATATTTGTTAGTATCATGTGTAAGCAATAGCACAGGGCAGTATTAGTGTTAAGGCTGTAATAATGGTACACCCATATAAGTTGTTAGGTATGTGGTGAAGCCAAGTGCCTTCAACTTCCCTTGCTGTGTGGTTATAACAGAATAACTGTACACCCTGGAGTGTTTTATCACATTTATAAAATGGTGAATAAAGTTACAGATGCTCAATTAAAAAGTCTTTTAAACTGACGCCTATCTGTAAAAACCACACAGTCATATAACTGGAGTCTACTACTCACAATACAGGATTTCTCATATTTTATAATAGCTGCTGGAAGATCAAACTGTAGGATCAACCAGAATGTTCATAGAAAAGGAGACTAAAGTGAGGATATTTTCTGTGACCATCAGTTGTTTAAACTATGTTGCAAAATATGTACACTAGAGTTGTGATCATTTTACAACTTTAATGATTAACATATTGGACTTTCTTTGCCTTTAAGATTAAAGCTATTATGCTGGATCATTTTAGTAAAGGGAATTCTGACACAATAACTATTAAGCCTTTGTTATTTTCAGCAGAACTGTCTTATTGTTTAGCACCTGCTATATTTGGTAAAATGTGCAGCAGATCAAATTTACAAACTACTGCAAACATGCCACCAACTTTATTTCTTTCCTTCTCTTTCTAACTTCACCAACAAAACAGATGCATTTGGCCCCTTGACATTCTGGAATGAATCAATAATTTAAGAGCAAACCTATTAGTACTGAATGCAAGGGATACTTAAAGAGCTTTGAGGTGAGATTTGTGGTGGCCACTAATTTCTTTGACCTGTTTTGTCCATAACTAGTGATCATTCTGTTTAACTTGCACTGAAGTTAACACACATGGCACATCAAGTGGCAAAAGCTATTGGGTTCATGCATTATAGCAATCACATTTGCTACTTAAGAGCATCCCATCTCCAGATTCCTGAGTACTTTGCCATCATCTGGAAAAAAATGTTAGCATTGTTTCATTAAGCTGTCAAAAGATTGTCTAAGACTTTGCAGTGTCTCTTATAAGACATTTAACATTTTAAGATATGAAGGTATGAAAGGTTTGGCACATCAGAAGTTCAACTACACTAAGTGGAAAAAGAGCAGATCTCAAAGACATAATCTATGTAGGTGCAGTTAAGCACATTTGTGGACTTGTTCTGTTTTATTCTTTTTTTAATTTTTTTTTAAATAATTCAGATTGAAACACATTCACAACCTGTTGGCCGGCACAGCATACCTGAGAGAGAATGTATAACCCCCATCAAAAACAGTAACATAAGCCTTTGACGGCATCCAAAAGGAAAAAAAAAATAGAAGAAAAATTAAGACGGTTGAATGCTTGTGAATTCATGTATGTTTTCAAGTCCTGATGTGTGAATTCTATATTGGCCTTAACCAAAAATAAAAAAAATTCTGAAAAATAAAAAATAAAAAATCCGTAAAATTATTTCACACATTACAAAACATTTAAGACCAATTTGCTGATGTATCTGTGGGAGCCACACATGCATGCAGGCTCATTAAGAACTTTTTGTTCAAAAAATGTATAGAGTTTTATCTCAGTTACTCCTTAGTTGGCACCAACTGCTTCTTGGGTTTCATTTTCACTGCTATAGTCTGATTTAGGTTCATCCTCATAGTCATCATACATTTCCATCTCCTCTTCTCCATTCATCATTTCATTGCCAACAATGCTCCCACTGTCCGTCTTTATGTCATAAGTGCTCTGGATAACTGGGATGCTGGGCTCAGGGCTAGCAGAGGTGCTAGAGCAGTCAGATGTCATCTGAGGTGATGGTGTGGTTGTTGCCATAGTAAGAGCACCAGGATACACTACACCTGTCGCCGTGGTGATTGGCATCTGAGGCTGTTGCCTGTAAAGAAAAAACAAAGAGTGGATATGTTAATACAGTATGCCAAATGAGTAAAGGAAAATATTTCTAAAATTAGTTTCTTTCTTCTATGTCATTGACTGTTTTGGCAGTAACTGATGCTTTTATGTTATGAAGAAAAGAAACAGTATTTGATGTATGCTTTCTCAAGTATGACACAGTCATCTAGTTTCCTCAATATATTTCGCTGCTTCTGAAACCTTTACCCATGTTGTTTTACTGGGAATAAGCTAATGAACTTGCCAGCAACTCAAATGTAAATGATAAAATCCCCAAGAGCAAACATGTTTCAGAAAGGAAATGTTGCCATCTAGCAAGTCAAATGTTTTCAAAAGGTTCATTCTTGTACTATTTTTACTTTTGAAATTGAACTACAAAAGTAACTTTCCATAGAGACCACTATTTGAAAAATTCAATCATTGTAAAAAACACATTATCAGTAGTCTTTCCGAAATTGTTTAAGAAATGATCATCAATGTATCAATTTAAAGAGCTAGAGTATTGCCTTATGTTAATATTAACTTTGAAAATGAATGAACTATTACTTTTTATATCTGAAGTATGTTTTTATTTTCCCAGTTAAAATATTTATTACCTAACCGTACTAGGTATGATGTATAAAACAGTACTCTCCCTTGAGGCTGGCATATCCAGTTCTGTTCATCCTCCTATATCATCAGCATCATGCTCTCACTGACACCACTACTGAAAAAGAAGAGCCAATCACCTGCTGCCAGGTTTATTTGGGATGTTACAATAAATGAGGTCACAATGTCATTAGAATTAGATATGTCAGTCTCTAGATAAAGTACTGCTCTTCATATCACACCTAATACTGTTGAGTAAAAAAGCCTTCTAATGAGCAAATGGAAAAAGAAAAAAACTTCAAAACTAAGGAGTAATAACTGACTTAAAAATAAGTAAAATTTTCTGCCTGCTATTCCTGATGATACTTGTGGCCAGATTCACAAAACTTTGCCCAGGTGCAAACCCAGTTTGCCCAGGGCAAGCTGGGTTTTGCCTGGAGTTGATATTCACAAAGCCCAGTTTGCCCCTGCAAACTGGGTTTGTGCCCAGACAGACTTGGTAGGGGGGCCTGCAATGCAGATGAAGGGGAAGGGACCTGCATATCCTCCCAATCCTATTCACTAAGGCTTTCCTCCATTCAAGAGCCTTTGCAAAGGTCCTTGCATGGAGCAAAGTACCACTGACAAAAACCTGGTGGTGATCCACACAACCCTAGTGGTTGGCAGAGGTATTGTGGCCCCCTCCCCATTTGCCGACCATATAATAAAAATAAACCTTGTCCGTAGTGTAGTGGTCCCTTCCCCTCCCCAATCACTGATAGCTGTATAATACACCATTTTCCATAGTATAGTGTCCCATCCCCTCCTTGATCACTGATTGATATATAATACAGCCTTTTCCATAGTGTAGTGTCCCATCCCCTCCTTGATCACTGATTGATATATAATACACCATTTTCCATAGTATAGTGTCCCATCCCCTCCTTGATCACTGATTGATATATAATACAGCCTTTTCCATAGTGTAGTGTCCCATCCCCTCCTTGATCACTGATTGATATATAATACACCATTTTCCATAGTATAGTGTCCCATCCCCTCCTTGATCACTGATTGATATATAATACAGCCTTTTCCATAGTGTAGTGTCCTACCCCCTCCTCAATCTCTGACCCAGCTGTAAAATAAATGTTTTCATAGTGTAGTGTCCCACCATCCCTTCCCGATCTCTGACCCAACTGTAAAACAAATTTTTCCATAATGTAGTGAACCTACCCCCTCCCCAATCTCTTGCCCCACTGTAAATTAAAATTTGTCATAGTGTAGTGGACCCTCCCTGATCTCTGACCCACTTTGGGGTCCCTCCCCACCACCCCATCCAGTGTGACCTCCTCACCCTGCTCCCATCTCAACCCCTGATCAGCAACCAGCACAGCCCTACTTACACCACTGTATCTGGCCACCAGCTGAGCCCTGCTAGAATGCATACTGTATACAGTATGGCTCATTGACTATGATTGGTCAATCACAGTCGATAAGCCATACTGTACACAGTACGTTCTCCATCAAGGTTCAGTCAGCAGTCAGCTGCAGTGGTGTGAGGAGGGCTTTGCTGGTTATTGATCAGGGGTTGGGATGGGGGAATGTGGTGGTGTGTCACACTGGATGAGGTAGGGGAGGGACCCTAGACAACCAGGGCTGGGGTTTTCCATGTTTGGGATGGTGATCAGTGACCTAGGTGTGGGTAGGGTCCACTACACTATGGAAATATTTATTTTACATCTGGGTCTGAGATTGGGGAGGGTCCACTATACTATGGAAGAATGTATTGTACTGTTGGGTAGGAGATCAGGGAGGGGTTGGGTACACTACACTATGGAAAACTGTATTTTACAGCTGAGTCAGAGATCAGGGAGGGGTGGGACACTACAGTATGGAATAGGGTTTATTACATGATGATCAATGATTGGAGAGGGGGTGGTTCCACTACACTATAGAAAAAAATATTTCACAGCTGAGTCAGGGATCAAGGAGGGGGTGGGACACTACACTGTGGAAAAGGGTGTATTATACATTGATCGGTGATTGGGGTGGGGGTGGGTCCACTACACTATGGAAAATGTTATTTTACAGTTGGATTGGAGATTGGGGAGGGGAGTGAGACACTACACAATGGAAAAGGATGTATTATATAGTGATCGGTGATTGGGGAGAGGGTGGGACCACTACACTATGGAAAAATATATTTCTGAACTGGGTCAGAGATTGGTTAGGGGTGGGACACTACACTATGGAAATGGATGTATTATATGGTGATCAGTGATCGGGGAGGGGGAAGGGGCCACTATACTATGGTACAATATATTACAATAACAGGTGGGCAATTGGGGTGGGGAGGGCACCACTGGACTCCCAGGGAATGCGGCTGTGTTGGGCTTGTGCTGGAGGGTGTGAGCCCTACAATGCCACACTAATGCCATGAAAATAAGCCCATAATGGGAATGCTAGTGGCCACTAGCACCTTGCATGCCCAATGGGCTCATTTGCATGGCCACTTTTGTGAATAGTACTTTAGCGCACGAGCACTATTGGCTTCAGGGCCATTTTCCTGGCTGGCTGTAGGGGCAATGCTATTGGGTATCTCACTGCTTTTTCTGAGGTAGTGCTGCCCCTGCCAGCCCCTATTCACAGTCAGATAGTGCACCACACAATACGAATATGAATAGCATGATTGCCCTTCAGTGCAACAGTGAGGTGCCATGCAAATTTGTGCCATGCAAACTTTTGCATGCCACTTTGCATTTTTTTGTGAATCCTGTTCATGCTCTTTAATATCTCTCCTTAAAGAAAACGTGAAATTTGTTCTAATTGGCAGCTATTTGTAATTTCTTTATTTTCTGAAAACAATTTATACCCCCAAATTATCCACACTTAATACTACCCAAAATAAAAGCTTCTGTGAAAAAATTGTTTTTTTATTGTTTTGTTCCCATGTGTAACATTCTGTACAGTTTTCTTTATAGAATCTGTAATTTGGACTTTTGACTATGTTGTGATTTATGTACAAAACTATGAACACTGTTCTGGCAGATCATAGTTCATGCGTAGCATTCAGTAGTAGCACACAAGTTATAACATAGTGAAAACTCCTAATCACAGGTTACAGGCAGAGAAATGTATAGAATGCTGACAACAAAAATAGTACAGAATGCAGTTTTCATACTAATCTTATTCAGGTATAGTTAAATATGGATCATTTGCATTATGAATTTATTTTCTGTAAAAAATAAGAAACATTACAAGCAGCTACACATTAGTACATATTAACTGTCCCCTTTAAATTCACACTACAGCATGTAAACTTCAGGCCAGGGCATTGGGGTGGAACAGCACTCTCTGCTGCCATCTGAGAAAATCCACTTTGCTCACAGTCTCTGGTGTCTCACCCTGCGGGCAGCATAACACTCTGCGGTGAAGTGGTCAGCTCCCAGGAGAGGAAGGGCATAGGTCACACCTCAATAAAGTACCCCTACTGGTTAAACACAGGGTAATCTATTACCATATTGACCCTGAAGCTCAGAAAGGGTACAGAAGAAAATGACACTGGATCACAATGATGCTTTATGGAAGAAAAGTATTGTGCAATAATTTTCCAATTAGATCTGATAAAACAAACAACAAAAAACAGTCATTGGCTCATCAGTATGCAACCAATAAATTGCCCCAAAAGCTTTTTTTTTAAATTTAAGTTGGGTCATACACTTAAAGTGAAAGGTAAGGCCAATAAGCAGCAAGAGAAGGAGTATGCTACAGAAGCAACATAACTGAGAGTAAAAGATCAAGAAAAGGAAACTGCTGGAAGGGCAGAAGGTAAGCTGAGTATACCAGGAGGAGAAGGATGCAGCAGGGACTGAAGGTAGAGATGACATGCCTAGAATGATGAGTTTGCAGTGGGGTTAGAAGGTGGAGAGCAACTCCAGTAGGAGAAGGCTGCTGCAGGGGCTAAAGGGAGAAAGTAGGTTCAGGATGAGGAAACTGCTACAAGGTCAGAAGGGGAACGGCAGCCACATAAAGAGGCCACTGCATGGGCAGAAGTAAGATACTATACTGTGTTTGAGACTGCTAGGGTTCAGAAGGTGGAGAGTAGGCCCAGGAAGAGGAGATTACTACAGGGTCAAAAGGTTATGAGTAGGCCCAAGAAAAGGAGAACGTAATAGCAATGACTAAAGGAACTAAGAAGGTCCAGAAGTAGGCTGCTGTAGGAGCAGAAGGTGAAGAGCAGACCTAGAAGGAGGAAAAGGATGCAGCAGTAGATACAGAATGTTAATTGCAGGTGTTGAAAAGAATACCCTTTAGGAAACTGTCACACAGTCAGAACATGGAGAGAAGAGCTAAGAGGAGGAGGAGGAGAAAGAGGAGGGTGCAATAGAAGTAAAAAGTGGAAAACAGTGAAGATGGAGGGCAGCTGGCCCAGGAAAAGGAAGATGATGCTACAGAGACAGATAATGGAGGGTAGATACAGAATGTAGATGATATACTCAGGTATAAAAGGAGAAGAACACTGCTATAGAGACAAAAGGTAAATGCTAGGCCATGGCTAAGGGTAGACCTGGTTACTGCAATCCAAGCAGAGAATAGGAGTGGAGCAGAGAAAATCCTGTCCAGCACTATTGTAGAGCACCTCATCCCACTTAGCGTTCGTCATGTGCAATATGACTTCTTTTCAATTGTGAATCTTGAGAGAAAAATGGGAAACATTTTTATTGCTGGTTTATGAAGACTATGCTTTCTTCTGCCCTTCCTTAACCACAAAAAGAAACTAATAGATTGTGTTTTAAAGTAAAACATGCTGTAGGGGTATGGCTGCCCTGTACCCTTGCAAATTCCATCAACACTGACCTTTTCAACTATCTTGCACCTAACTGTTCCTGTTATGACCTGCCTTAAGTCCCTTCCTCTTGTTCCTTACAGTTCATCCCCCTTCAGAATTAACCCAATGCCTCTATTAACTCTACTGCCTCTACTGACTATAGTCCCTCCTAGGTGCTAGTTATTATACCTTTCTCCCTTCCCCTACTCTCTCCTCCTTTTTCTCTAGCCTTCACACTCCCCTTGCAGGGTTCTCAGCATCATGAAGGGGTCCTAGATTGCCTAGGCTTGTCATCTTTTTTCCCCCATCTACCTATCCTTGGCCTTCCAGATTCCCTTGCAGGGTCCCCAGGAGCCTGGTGAGTTCCTTGGATCAGGACTCTTATCCTCCCAGGTGTTATTTCTCATTTCCTCCCTCTCACTATCCCTCTATAATTACAATGCCTAACAGCAGGAGGGTTTACAATTGCCTAAACTTCCTTGCCCCCTTGCAAGGTTCATCGCATCCTGAAGGGTTCTCTTTTTGGGTCAAGCCTTATTTCCCCTCCTAGGTGTTAACCACACTTCCTCCCTATCTCTCTCTCTCTCTCTCTCTCTCCCTCTCTAATCCCTACTCCAGTCCTCGGTCCCCTTGCAGGGTTTCCCACATCCTGAAGGGGTCTCTCCGGGACACGACTCTGCACTATCTGTCATCTCATCCTCTCTCTCCTTCACCCCTTATTTCACAATAGCACTTGCTCACTTATCACCATTGCACTTATTCATTTTTCTAACAAATTACATATGTATGCAACACTGTTTGTAACAACTGCCTTAATTACTTGTATGCTATGTTGATCTTTGTAACTTGAATGCAAAATGCCTCATCCCTATTGTACCCCTTCCCCTCAGGTCACACCAGAAGATGAACAACCTGTTGCTCAGTGTGCCTTCCTGGTGATACATTTCAACAAATAAATAAATTTAAAGTACAGATAAGGGGCATGGCATATGTCTGTTTTGATTCAGGTCTACTGGTCCAGTTTTGGGGAACTCAAGGGCAACCCATTCAAGTAGAATCAAATAAATAATTAGTGATGTGGATCCTGATCTCAGCAATAGTGAAGAAATGGATTACAGATTGGAATAAGTTAATTAAAGAACTGCTGTGAACCTTTGAGCCATTTTATTTTTTCTGTAAAAGCTTGTTTTTAATACCTGTTCCATTCTTTTGCCGATTCATCTTTACTGGTCTTATAATATACTCAGTGAATGTTTCTGATTAAACTGCTGACATTACCATTTTAGAACTTGATGGTGTATGCTACTTTATATCCCTTTCAGCCACAGAGCTCTGTAGTAGAACACCAACACATTGTGCCAACAATATAAGGGCATTGCAAGGACATAAACTAGGGATAACTAGGTAACTATAAGCCAGTAAGATTGATGTAGATTGTAGGCAAGTTACTGGACTCAATCATATAGGAAGGTATATTAGACTTCCTGGAAGAAACAAGTCTTATGGACAGAAATCTGCATGTCTTCATGAGTGGAAGGTCATGCCAAATGAGTTTGATTGACTTCTTTAACTCTGTATGAATAATGGGGGATTGGGCAAGGCATTTGACATTCTGTATGTGGATTTCAATAAGGCCTTTGATTCAGTGCCTTACAAGAGACTTATCCTGAAACTGGGGAAAATAGGACAAGAGAGATGACTATGTGGCTTGGCAGCTGAGTGTCAGAAAGATCCCAGAGAGTGGTCCTGAAAGGTAAATTCTCTAATGTCAGGAAAGTCCCAATTGGAGTGTCCCATGGTTCAGTCCTGGGACTGATATGCTTCAATCCTGAATGTGTGTCAATGATATTGGGGTGCAGCTACATGGTAAAGTAAGTCTTCTGCAGATGAAACAAAACACTGTTATAGGGTGGACAATGATAAGAAGAGCATCATCATGAAAAGGGATGTAGAAAACTTGAAGCATTGGCCCAGGATATGGCAGTTACAATTCAATGCCAAAAAAATGTATAATGATGAACATTCCATTTACCGCAAAAATCTGCATGCACAATATAGTATCAGTGGAGCTGGATAAACCATTAAAAAGAAAAAATGGACCTAGAGGTTATAATAAACAGCACTTTGAAATCCTATTTTAAATGCATGCCAGCAGATGGGAAAGCTGACAAGATGTTGAGGTTTGAGGTGGTAGAAGTCATAAAACTTTGTTTTGCTGAGATTTCCACAAAGGAACTCACAATTCACACGGCCCTTGGTGAAGACCATTGAGAACAGAAGAAACACTATGACTGTTAAAGGCAAAATAAAATGGCATTTCACTGATGAAATGTCCACTACATGTAACACTTCACCTGACAAAATGCCCACTTTGCCCAGTGAGGCATTTGATATATTTTTTGTGTAGTTGCAAGGTCTCTTATAGCTGCCTGATAGTATTTTTGACCAATACACACTACTTATAGAGAGAGGGCAACCCTTTGTTGTTTGATAAACAGGAAGTTGTCTGTTTTATTAAGCGCGTTTTAACATGTTATTACAGCACTTTCTACATTTATAATAATTGTTGTCTATGTGCATTGAAACTAAGGAGCTGTCACCTTTAAATTTCAAACTGTTAGTAAAAATAATCCAATAGAATTCTACTATTATTATGTTAGAAAATCCCATTCAGTCCAACGTATTTCAGTAAGAAACTGTTATATTTCTTTTAATAACACATTTCATTAACACTATTGTCCATCCATGTGTTTTTGCAGTTAATAAACAAGCAATGGTGTCCTCTTTTTTTCCAAGTAAAATCTGGATAGAAAGAGAATAATATCTGCAGAATCATAACAAGTGGCCAGATTGTTTTTACTGTATTTGTCCAGAAAGGGCACACTGAGCTACAGCTTCTTCCTGGGTGTGTTTTGGGAGTACAGAGAGGTCAATTGACTTGATCTGGGTCACACAATATGCAATTAGAGCATGTTGGAATCAAACCCCATTCTGCTGGATGAACCAAACTTGTTCACAGCTCTTTGCTTTAACCTTTAGGCTATACCGCCAGCTGATCATCAAAAACTACACATTTCATGGCTGGCCCCATGTGATTCAGGTCATCTAGCATGGTCATGATCCCTAAATGACCATCCCCAGATAAATGTAGAGAGCTGTGGGCTTTAGGTTGTCTAAGCTTTCTACACAGTTGACCATCCTGTGGTTACTGACAGCATCAGAAGGGTGCTAGCATCAGGAATGTGATGGGGTCAGGAGAAGAGAAACAAGTCAACGTGGGAGTGATTGTATGAAATATGATGGAGGCAGGTGGGTTCAGAAACAAGCTTAATGAGGTGAAGGAACTGAATTTGTTGGGAGAGGCTTTTGTAGGTGAGGGAGAGTCAACTGTTACGAATAGCACCCAATACCAGAAACAAGGTTAAAAACAGCAAATAAAAACCTTATTCGTATGAGTCTGAATAAACATTATAATGGGACCATTGAGAGATATCACATTTGAGATTTTTTTCATGTATGCTGATTCTGACATGTTAACTGCAACATGTTTCATATTATGAAATGTAGTAGAATGACTCCAGTCTGTACAGACAAACATAGAAAACAAATGACAGACTATTCAAGAGGGATTAGATAGGGAGAAGAGGGAATGGAATTGCCAAATTTATTTATTTATTTGCTTTTGTTAACCAGGTGAGCACACTAGACAACCAAGTGCCTATTTTCAGGTGCGACCCGGGAGAGTTATATAGCGTACAGGAAACATAATACAGAGTTGAGGTAACAAACCGGAGCCACAGGCTCCAACAGGTGGGAGGTACAGCTCATTCTTAAGCATGGTACGGCAGGCAGTCAAGCAATAGGATACAAAAGACAACTTGGGGAGTCAGAGATAAATATCATAGCTATAGACTAAGCACATCTCAAACAGACAATTGGAGAAATAACACCTCAAGGTTAACATCAAGAAATTGTTTCAGGACTAGTTAGCAATAACCTTAAATATAATCGCCCAACATGGGAGAAATAGTTAATACCCCACAGAAGGAGGAGGGTCCTGATAGGACAGGATCACCTTACAAAGAGGGGGACGGTCAAGGCTAAGTGGAGCATAGACAGGCCGAAGCAGACTTGAGGAAGCTCTATAGAGATGTTTTAAAGCAGTGGTGGGAGGGAGAGGCACGAACCAGGGCAGGAAGGTAGTTCCACATTTTTGGCACATGGATGGAGAAGGCCCGGTCACCTGTGCGGGTGCGGGTCCTGGGAACCTGTCGGACCTGTGCAGCACAGGATCTGAGATGGTAGGCAGGGGTTGCGTGTTTAAGAGGAAGGGCGAGTGCCGAGGGCGTGGCTGTTCTGACTATGTTATTGACAAAGTTGCCAAGGACAAAGATGTGGTGCTTCTCGGGGGGGAGCCACTCCAGCCATGAATAGAGCTCACATCGATGAGTAAGGCGGGGGGCCAATAGTGCGAAGCGGCATATATTGTTGTAGGCAGTGTTCCATTTCGTAAGACTTGTGAGTGGTACAGGAGCAAAGGCAACGAGCTCATAGCAAAGTGTGGGAAGGAGTATCCCCCTGGCTATGGCAAGTCGGGCGGCTGGGGTGAGGCAGTCCTTGGCTCTGTAGACAAGGCCAAGCCTGCCATTCGAGGCTTTACACACATTCCAGATATGTGCAGAGAGATCAAGTTGAGGATCTAGGGTAACCTCTAGATTCTTTGCCGAGTCAATGACTGGCAGGATGGAGCCGTTTGCCCCATGGATTTTTAGGGGTGCTGGGCAGGAAGAGGTATTAGCCACTGACCAGAATAGCATGGCCTGGGTCTTCTTTAGGTTGACGATTAGCTTGTGGCCCTCAAGCCAGTTCTGGATTTGATTGAAATTGGAGTTTAGCCTAGAATTGATGACATTGATATCACGGGAGCTGGCCAGGACTACGAGGTCATCCGCGTATAAAGTTGGGAGCCTGTGGGTAATAGCAGAGGGCAGATCATTAATGAACAGAGAAAACATAATGGGATCAAGGACGGAACCCTGGGGGACCCCACAATTTACTGGGGGAGAGGGCTGAGACGGTGTGGTTGAAACAGGTGTATTGCTGCCTACCAGCTAGGTAGTTGGAGAACCATTTGTGGGCTCAGTGGGAGAAACCAAGGGAGTGCAGTGTGGCATGGAGGGGGGAGTGGTCAACCCTATCGAAGGCCTTGGAAAGATCGACGAATATGGCCCCGGTCAGGTTACCTTGGTCAGTTGCAGATCTGATCGCAGGGGTAACCACGGCAAGCGCCGTCAATGTATTGTGCCCTTTTCTGAAGCCATGCTGGGCAGGTGAGAGAACAGTGTAAACCTGGAGGTAGTGGGAGAGTTGGGAAGCAACTGCCTTTTCAAGTAGCTTGCTGGTGGTGGACAGTATTGCAATGGGGTGATAGTTATTTATATCTTTGGGGTCACTTGTTTGTAAAAGGGGACCACCTTGGAAATCTTCCGTACATCAGGGATGATCCCCGAAATGAGGGAAGAGTTAAAGATATGAGCGACCGGTCTGGCGAGGAAGGGAGCCCAGAGGCTAAGGAGTCTTGGTTCAAGGCAGTCATATCTGGCCCTGTGTGGTGGGAGAGTCCAGCCAGGAGTGCCTGAGTCTCACCGACTGTGATCCTTTTGAGGTAGAAGGGCAGACGTGGGGGTGCCCCCTCAGCGGTTCGGGGGCAGAGAGTTGGGGAGGACAGGCAGATCTGAGAACATGTGGTTAAAAATGGTGGCGATGGCTTGGGGGTTGTTGCACTTTGTCCCACTGATATACATGTCAGGGAACTGCTCCTTAGCAGACCCACCCACAAGGTTTTTGATGTTTTTCCAAAAACGCAGGGGGTTGTTAGCCGTGGCAAGTAAGGCAGATTTGCAGTACTCGCTCTTTGCGGTACGTATAGCATGCTTGCAGGCATTTCTGAGTTGCCGATATTCAAGGATGTCATAGTCATCTCAGGAGATCTTGTATTTAACCCAGCTTTTGTCCCTCTGTTTCATGATGCTTAATACATGCAAAGAAGGGATTGAGAAAAGATATAGTGCATCCAGTGCTACCTAATAAAAATGACATGTTGATAAGCATGGAGGTGAGATAGCAGATGGGATTCAGAGGGGAGTTATCATTTATGTTTAATATCATACATGATACAGAGCTCATGTGTGTAATGAATCTGGAGTTTAAACACAATATATTTGAAACAAGTGGTCATTCATTACAACTGTTTAAATGAGAGTACATTCTCTTCATTACTTGTAAATATTAGTTGAGATTGCATCTGAACCAAGCAAATAAAACCATAAACTGAATGCCCCTGTAACTCTGAAAATGCCGTCCATGGTGAAGGCAGTCACTCTGTGCTTATGAATCAATGTCTTCTAATATTATCATTAGAGCTGAGTTTTTATGGTGCCATTTTATGCAATGATTACTGAACTGACCAAAAAGTTGGCAGCAACTTTGCCTTCTGCCTGTAATGACCAGCATTCCCTCCCCAACCGAAGTCAACATTTTATTTTATTTATTTAAAAATTGATAACTGGGAAGGGCACACTGAACCAAGGCTCATTTCCAGGTGCAACCCAGGGGAAGGGAGTACAGAAGGAACAAAGTTATGAAATATAATGTGGTTATATAGGTAACATTTATTAAAACTGTTTTACCAGGAAAGGCATACTGAGCAAAAGCTTGTTTCCAGATGCATCCTGGGGGAGAGGGGATAGGGATAAAAGTTAGAGATACAAACAGATAAAAGCATCACACGCAGTATAAACTTATACAATGCAGTAATAAAATATTTACAGAGGGTGTAAAGTTTGATATATAGTGTACCTTGGAAGACAAGGAGACTATTGAGTCAGATACAGGCAAAGTTATAAACAGTGAAAAAAATAGAGATCAAAGCAACAAAACATACATTATCACACTGAAATATTCCATGGGACAGAGTGATTTAGCAATTTAATATTATATGCACTAGTAGTACTTGTGCAACCCAAGGGGGGCAAAAATAAGGTGAGGGAGTATGCATTTAGTCTGTTTAGAATTAGGCACAAAAATAGACAGGGGGGAAAGGTTTCTTCAGGGGAAGGAGAGGATTTTAGCTGAGACTCAGTGCCAGACAGGCTGAGGGAGGGAATTCCATATTTTTTGGGAAGTGAAGAAAGCTGATTGGCCTGCAGATGAGGATCAGTGAGGAAGGTTTAGGGTTCGTGAGTTTTGGTTTCTAAGGAAGTGATTGGAAGGAGAATTGGGGGAGAGAGAGAGAGAGGATAAGAGGTAAGAGGGGAGAGTGTGAAACCAGAATTTAGCAAGGAAGGAGGCACAGTGGGTATGTCATCTGTCAGCTAGGGAGAGGAGGGAGAGAGATTGGTAGAGGTTGCAGTGATGGGTGTGTGGGGTACTGTCAAGGGCAAAACAGCAGAAGGAGTGAAAAAGTGTCCAGCCTGGCTAAGGGAGATTTGGGAGAACATTACAGATAAAATAACAATATAGTAACATAGAAACATAGAAATATAGAATTTGATGGCAGATAAGGACCGCTTGGCCCACCTAGTCTGCCCATCTTCCTACCTAATGGATAAGCTGCAGATCCCAGTTAACCAACAGCCTACTTCCTCCTACTCCCAACTAGAATTGCTTTATATCTGTCCCATGCATTCTTGAATTTCCCCACTGTTTTTGACTCCATGACCTCCTCAGGAAGGCCATTCTATGCATCCACAACCCTCTCCATGAAATAATACTTCCTCACATTACCGTTGAGCCGTCCCCCCTCTATCTTTAAATTGTGTCCCCTTGTTCTTGCACATCTCTTTTTCTGAAAGATGCTACCCTCTGGACTTTGCTGAGTCTCTTGAGGTACTTGAAAGTTTCTTTCATGCCACCCCCCTTTCCTTGAGGGTATACATATTAAGTTCCTTTAGTCTCTCTTCATATGGCTTCTGGTGCAGATCAGGCATCATTTTAGTTGCCCTCCTCTGGACAGCCGCCAACCTGTCTATGTCCATCCAGAGATGGGTTCTCCAGAACTGTGCCACAGTACTCCAGATGGAGACTCACCAACTGTCTATAGAGTGGGATAACAGCTTCCTGTTTTTAATGGTAATGCCTCTCGCTATGCATCCCAGTATCCCCCAGCCCTCCTTTCTGCCTTCTCACATTGCTTGCCCACCTTTAGGTCATCTTAGATAACTACCCCCTGGTCCCTTTCCATTTTTGTTGTTGTTAGTATCTCACCCCCCATTGTGTACTATTTCCCTGGGTTTTTTTTTTAATTTTATTTTATTTAAACAGCAGTTTGGAAAACCTTTGAGCCATAGGCTCATTTACAAAGGTACCTTGTCACAGTAAGACAAACGAAAATACACAGTATAACAGTACAACACATAAGATAACAGTAACTTAAGACATAGATACAAACAAGCTGGTACAGGTAGGATTGATGCAAACAATACCAGAGTTATAATTTGTCCTTAGCAGCTTAGTAATAAGCTTTGTCATAAGTATTGAGTACGGCTTTTGACTAGTGGCAGTTACAGCATGGGGTGTTAATAAGGTGGTTCGTAATGAAGTTTGAAGCATGATATAGTTGGAGCTCGGAGATGGAGGGGGGCAGTGTGTTGAACCAGGAGGGGCCCTAAAACTGAAGGCTCTTGGCCGTGAGAGGTCCTAGCTCTAGGGATAACAAGAGAGGTTTTCCAGAGGTCCAAGTATGAACTAGTGGGACAGAGCTGGCGTATGGTGGTGGTCAATCCTGGTGGGGATAGCCCAAGGAGGTCTTTTTGTAAGGGTACAGGTCAGATATTTGAGGCGCCTATCAAGATCAAGTACCAGCACTTTTAGCGCATAGTAGACAGGTGTGTGTCAGCCTAGGTGCTCCAGTGATTAACCTGCAGGCCTTATTCAGAGAAGTGCAATTTTATGGAGTGCGGTCTGATCAGCAGCACCATACACCGGCAGTCCATAGTCCACTAGGGACAGGATAGAGGAGGTGATCATGAAGTCAAGAGTCTCGGGGAGGCAGTGTTTATACCGGTAAGATGCCCAATCGATATTAGTGGCAGTGGCTAGGGCAGCGAGTGTCCATGGAAGGAGAGAGAGGGGTCAAAATGGATCCCTAGGTAATTATAGGAGCAAACTTGTTCGAGGTGGAAAAGAGGACCCAGGGTGAATGAGGAGTTTGAAGTTGCAGGACTTGTTTTGGGGATGAGTGAAGAACATGGTTTTGTTTTTAAGATTTATCACCAATCTATGTTCCTTGAACCAGCCCTCGGCTTCAGTGAAGGACTCTGCAGCGAGTCCTGGAGGCAATAGGGTTACGACTTGAGGCAAAGATGACTGCATCATCAGCGATAATAGAATGTCTCCCCAGCAAGAGCGGAAGGGTGTTAGGGTAAAGGGAGAATAGTAAGGGCCCAGAATGGAGCCCTGGGGAACTCTAGAAAGATGGGACAGATGTCTGAGTAGGTCCCATTAATTTTACATGCTGTGAGCGGTCAGATAGATAACTGGTGCACCAGGAGATATGCCCAGCAACAAACCAGAGAGACTAAGGGCATCAAGAAGGAGGGGGTGGGAGACAGTGTCGAAAGCTTTGAGAGGTCAATGAAGACAGCACCAGCCAGAGAACCAGTGTCTAAGGAGGAGTGGAGAAAGTTGGAGAACTCTAGGAGGGCTGTGTTGGTACTGTGGCCCGCCTGGAAGCCATGCTGCTCAGACAAAGGACATTGTAGGTGGAGAGGTAGTCAGAGATTTGAGAGGCCACCACTTTTTCCAAGGCCTTGGAGAGAGGGAGAGAGAGAATGGAGATCGGTCGATAGTTTCCAGCCACAGTCCTATCACCACCTTAAGATAGAGGGTGACAGTGGTGACTTCCAGGCAGTTGGAACCTTCCCAGGCAAAGAGAGGGTTGATGAGGCATGTGATTGGGGTAAGGACTGTGTCTAAGACTAGCGTGAGGATACACTGATCCAGGGTGTCACTGCCTGTACTATTACTCTTGAGGGCAGTGATAAGGTGCAGCCTAAGTTCTGGGCAGAAACACATGGAGGAGAAAATAAGGGTGAGAAAGATTTATGGCAGGTGTTGGGGAGGAGGGCCAAAAAATTTGTAGGGAGGATAGGGCTAAGGTCAGTGAATGAGGTGTTGAGGTGATTGGCTATGAGGGCTGGGTCTGAGGAGATCACACCATTAATGTTGATCAGGGTGGGTGGGGGAGTGTGGTCCCATTTAACTGTTTAATGTTATCCCAGAAGGTTCTGGGGTTCCCCCATGAGGCAGTGAGTGAGGACCGATAGTGCTCAGACTTGGCCTTTCTGATGGCCTGAGTGCACTTGTTTCGGGCGGTAGCATATAACCGCCTGTCATTGGGCCGGCCAGTCTCAATGGCACAGTGCCATAGGTTGTCCCTATGTTTGAGCTGGTGGATCAAAGCTGGGGTTACCCAGGGGGCATTCTGCCTTTTAGAACGGCGGGTCAACATTAGGGCAAAGATATCACAGGCATTATTAAAAGTTTGGGTAAAGAAGGAAAGCGCTGTGTCGATGTCAGGAGTTGCCTGTATAGGAGACCAGTCAATTTGGGACAGAAGTTCCTTAAGTTTTATCAGTCCACCAGGTATTAGACACCGCCAGCATGTGGACTGTGCTATGGGTTTGGGGACTGAGGATGACCAGTGGAATAGAATGGGGAGTGATCACTGAGAGAGTCTGGGAGGACTTGGGTATTGGGATCCGATTAGGTTGGTGGAGTACCACAGCAAGCAGGGTACTGGAGCCTCTTGGGGGTTAGTCCTGGTAGGGTGGGTAACTAGTTGTGTTAGGTCTATTGCAGAAAAGGAGTCTCAGGTAGGAGGAGGAGGGCTGAGCCAGTTGACATTTAAGTCACCCACCAGAATTTGATCAGCGGAAGGAGGTAAGAGGTGGTATTCTGTAAGAGCAATGGCCTGCATTTGGTCCCTGGGGGCACGTATGCAGTAGTCAGATAAAGAGGTCCTTTTAAAGGGTCAGGGTTAGTTTCAGCGTAAGCGCCTGGGCCCTGGAGTCAAGGATGGAAGCGGCAGGGCTAGTATGGGAGAGATTCTCGACATAACATGCAGCCGCCGCCTGCCTCCCAACACAGTCGGACCGGAAAGGGTGAAACCAGGAAGGGAGACTAGGAGTCAGGGGAAGATTTCACAGCCAAGTCTCAACCAGGGTGATGACATCAGGGTTAATTGATGTGACCAGGCATTGTAGTGAGTCAAACTTTTTAGGAGGCTAGCAGATATTCAGGAGACCATGCATAGGCCTGTGGTGCGAGTTGGGGAGCTCCTGGAACCGGGCCAGGGTTTGATGAATGTTCCCGACAGGGTAGTAGCATGACCAACACCCTGGCTGGGAGATGGTGAGAGGTTTTCCTATGATTGACATGAGAGGGGGAGGGAGGTTAAGGAGCAGGGGTGGGCAGGAGGTACAGGAAGGGAAAGCAAGAATAAGAAGACACCCAGATGTGCCTGAGGTGAAGAGAAAGCTAGGAGGAGGGCAGGGGGACGGGGACACACAGAGGTCCCAAGGGGCAGGAAAGCAGGTTCAGGAGCAAGGGGAGGGGAGGTGCCAGGGCACAGTGTGGACTAGCAGATGGGTAAGTGGGTAAGTGCACTGCTAGTGGGGATAGGCACAGGCAGAGCATGAGGCAGGGCCAATACATTGTGGTGAGCAAGATCCCAGGGAAGTAGTGCTGTACAGGTAGAGTGGAAGCAGTGAGGAGCATAGGTCCTCTAGTGGCCAGCAGGCATAACCTGCAAATGGGAAAGTGGGGAGATAGGTTCTGGGCAACAGGACGGATGTCACCAGATGTGATGTCACGGGTGGATCCTTAAATTGACAGCTGCTCCTGGGTGGGAGGGTGGTTGGGGGTGGGAGCAGACGGCGAAAGCGCCTGGCCGGGCTAGCACCCCTGCAGGCATCCAGACGAAGAGAAGAGGCTCTCACCCCCGAAGTTATCAGGCTGAGACTGGGCTTCCTCAGCTACTCAGGTGAGCTGCTTGTGTTGCTTCAGTTGCTTGATTGTCCCGAGTGCCTAGCTTGGGGGGGGAGCTGCCTATGTAGTGGAGAAAACACAGCCTCTCATTACTATGCAGCGGGAGAATATGTTGTGACTTAAACAAAGGAGCTCCACTCTAAGCAAACAGGGCTATTCCAAAATGAGGTCACACTAGGACCCAGCTAACCTAATGCCTTCAGTTACAAGCACAATTAGCTCCAATACCACCATATTAAACAAGTCTGCTCTATATTAGCTGCTTGGTATATCTGGCTTTAAGGTGTAATCAGCAAGGCAACTCTAGGGAAACCAGTGAGTCCCTAGCTTTACACTTCAGCCTTAGTAGCACAAAGAGAAGCAAATAACAAGCCCACCCAGTGGTGAACAGGGAACAAAGTTCATAAAATATAAGTGTTCATCAGGTTGCACCCCTCTGCAGGCATCCAGACGAAGAGAAGAGGCTCTCTTTACCTCGAAAGTTATCAGGCTGGAGATTCAACTTCCTCAGCTACTCAGGTGAGCTGCTTGTGTTGCTTCAGTTGCTTGATTGTCCTGAGTGCCTAGCTTGGGGGCTCGAAAAGTTATCAGGCTGGAGATTCGCTTCCTCAGCTACTCAGGTGAGCTGCTTGTGTTGCTTCAGTTGCTTGATTGTCCCTAGTGCCTAACTTGGGGGAGCGCCTCAAAGTTATCAGGCTGGAGATTCGCTTGCTCTAGCTACTCAGGTGAGCTGCTTGTGTTGCTTCAGTTGCTTGATTGTCCCGATGCTTGATTTTGTTTCCCAGGTGCATTACTTTGCACTTCTTTGTGTTGAATCTAAGCTGCCATACATTTGACCATTCCTCCAGCCTTGCCAAGTCCCTTCTCATCCTTTCCACCTCATCTTGTGTATCAACACTGTTGCATATCTTGGTGCCGTCTGCAAAGACAGATACTTTTTCTTCTAGTCCCTATGCAATGCCACTTGGAAAGACATTAAAGTGGACTGGTCCCAGTACTGAACCCTGCAGTACCCCAACAATAAACCCCATTTCTTTTGAGTGGACTCTGTTTACTATTACCCTTTGCATCCTGTTGTCCAGCCAATTTTTTACCCAGGCTATCACCTTGGGACCCACTCCACGGCTGGATAACTTGTATATTAATCTTTTGTGTGGGACTGTGTCAAATGCCTTGCTAATGTCTAGGTAAGCCATGTCCACAGTCCCTCTCTGGTCTACTACTTTGGTCACCCAGTCAAGGAAACCTATTAGACTCATCTGACATGACCTTCCCACTGTGAATCCATGCTGCCTTGGGTCCTGTGCCCCACTGGCCTCTAGGTACTCAACAATTCTTTCTTTCAGAAGTGATTTCATCATTTTACCTACCACTGAGGTGAAACTAACAGGTCTGTAGTTTCCTGCCTCTGCCTTGCTCCCACTTTTGTGAAGTGGAATTACATCTGCCCTCCTCCAGTCCTCAGGTACCACCACATCCTTCCATGATTTGTTAAAGAGGGTAGTCATTGGTGTCACTAGTTCTCCCTTTAGTTCTTTTAGAATTCTGGAGTGAATCGTATCAGGCCCCATTGCTTTGTCCACCTTCAGTTTTAAGAGTTCTTTCAAAACCCTTTCTTCTGTGAATGGACTGGTATCAACCCCCCTATCCAGATTGTTTCTATTGTTTGGTTTAGGTACCTCCCCCCACTTCTTTTGTGAAGACTGAGAAGAAGTATTTGTTCAGTACCCCTGCCTGTTCATAGTGACAAAATATATTAACTGCATGGATTAGTACAATGATATGTGGACAATTGTGAGAGAATACTATCATGGGAAAATACAATAAAGTGTGCAATGTCTGTAGAGATAGGTGACAGTGCTAGTGGAGTCCAGAAACAGACCTTGGATGGAGGCACAAATAGCGTCAACTAAAGGGGGGGGGTTCAAGCAGAAGGAGGTCAGAACAGAGAAGATTAGAAATCAAGAGGGGGTTTGAGAGGAACAGGAGGGTGCAGGAAGATGCTTTAGCTGATGTCTAAAGGCAGGGAGTGAGGGGGAGAGGGGGAGAGGAGAGGGGAACAGATTCCAGAGGGAGGGGAGGCAGTAGGAAAAAGCAGCTTGTCCACAGGGGAGTGATGTAGGGGAATGGAGAATGTGCGGGAATCCCAGGAGGGAAGCGAGTAAGATGAGAAGAGGATGGGGAGATGAGTGAGGAAAGGTAGGAGGGGAGGTACCCAAACCAGTATTTAACAATGAAGGAGGCACAGTGGGACTGGCAACATGACAGTGTTTGAAGGATGGAGAGGGAGGATTAGAGAGAACAGTGATCAGTACAGAGGGGAGAGTTGGTAGCAATATAACAGAAGGCATTGTAGAGGGTTCCAGTCTGGTAAAGGAGGGGGGAAGGGGTGGTACCATAGACCACATTCACATAGTCGAAGACTAGGAGAACCAATTTGGTTACCAGCTCTCAGTGGACCTGGAGGGAAAGGCAGTCCTTATTGCAATACTTATGCACTTTGTACCAGAAGCAACTGAGAAGTGTGACTGTAGCATTGAAAGTGCTTTTGAAAGAATACCACTGCAAGGTGAATTCACTTTAAAAGAGATTTCTTCTGATCTGGTAAGGTCTATTAAATCCTTGCATATTATTGCTGACCCACTTTCAGTTTTTTACTGGATTCAGTGTGGAAAGAGGGCAATCACATATTAGTTAATAAATTCTGTAGTATAATACACTTTTCAGAAATGACTTTCCACAAGTTAATATCTCCTAATACAGCAACCTTATGCACCAATATGAGTTAATTTATTCTGTAGTCTCAAGCACAAAGGTGGTGTGTGTGTCCGCAACTCTTGATAAAAGGTTTGTTTCTGTTTCATTATTGCCAACATGTACTTACCCTACAGTAAAGAACTGTCTCATTTCTTGTCTTCGTGACCTCATCAGCTGTTTATACTCTCCAATACGTAATTTCTTGCCATCAACAATGCAGGTGCGTTTTGGTCGGGGTTTGTATTTGTAATTGGGGTACTTCTCTAGATGTATCTTACTAAGTCGAGCTTGCTCTTCATAATATGGTTGTTTCTCCTGATTAGACATGGATTTCCAACGAGAGCCTGCATACCAAGAACACTGAAGGAATTAATACTCTAACAGGACAGGCTTAGTCCGAGTGTTCTGTTTGAACAACACAAAAAGTTATAATATAACCAAAATACATCCTTTAAACCTTCACAAAAAGAAAAATTATACCCCATGTCCCTACTAAAACTACCTTCAGAATCCATCACAGTTGTTTGTTTCAGCTAATCAGAATTCTGAACAACTATTTTTGGTTTTCCGTGCTGGGGAGTCAATCTATTAGTGGTAAATGGAATTACCCATTCCCTGAATTCATTCAGTTCTGCTGAATTAAGTCGATTCCATGTATCTGCTTACTTATTGTAATCCATTGAAGAAATTCATGAACTCTGTAGCATAGAAAAATCCATTTTGACTAGGTATTGGTGCTTATCTCCTGTCTACCTGGTTTATGCCCCCCCATCCACTAAAAAGTCCAAAACATTTACATTTCAACTACAGAATGTGTCTTTTACTGTATGTATTGTACCTGTAACTTGCCTAAATTCTATTTTCTCTGCTTCTAATTCTAGATTCACCCTCCAGTCTGAGATATGATTTCCACTGTTCCATGCTCTTTTTTTTCTTTCTATGTGTGAATAGTTGAAGGTAAACTAATGGAAGACCATTTATATTCAAAATATATTTTGAAGTGTAAATGGCCAACTAAAACTGCTGTACACTCCCCATTCCTGCAGCTGTGTAATTCTGGACATGTACTCCTACCCTTGTTTTTGGTTTACTGAATCCTTACTGGGACTGATTAGGATAGTTCATGCCTTGCTAAAATGGATTATATGTGTACAAGTATAAACTGACTTATCTGTGGTTAGCAACCTTCATATGGCAGAGAGTAGGGCTTGCCAAACTTACTAAAGTTCACATCCCCACAAAATACATGAAATGCGGCATTTACTTGTTACATTCCAAAGTGCAGGCAAACTTACTTTTTCCCTCAACCCAAACAGGTCCCTCACCACCTTTCCTTTCCTATGGGTTAATTTACCCAGCCACCTAAGGTGTTAGCAGGTCCATGTAGATTTCAGGGGCCCTAGCTGCCCAGGCACCAAATCCCAATTCTAGTAATTCCCCCATCTAATTTGTGAAGTACTTCCTCAATACACACACAAACTTGCTCACCCCCATAAATTAAAAATAGGCAAAATCTTCCAAGGCATGCTGATGTGTGCTCATCTGTTGCTACCCCATAGTCATAGCTGAAAAAGGGGTAAAGGTGTCCACTGACAACACATCCAAATGAGTCAGTTGCCCTGATAAGCTCTGCCCATCAGGAGGCTGAACAGTGATATCAGGTCACATTTGGACAGGGTTTGTGTAAGGGCATACAATTATAAGTGAGGCACTTCTGGAAACCTAATCCAGTGAAACTCTGACATCTCTTTTCCACCTCCTGATGGGCAGAACTTACCAGGGCCACAAGGCCATTTGAATGTGCTATTAGCATGCACTACCCCCCCCCCAATAACCACCAAAGTTTTCAAGGACTGCTAGGCCCTTAAAGAGGCTCAGAGGGATTGGGTAACACTCCTGAAGAAACTGTAGGTGTGAGGCAGTCATAAAGACTGATACTACAGGTGGTGGTGGTGGTGGCAAGTGGAGTTCTTGAGAAAAGAAAATTCCTTTTCAAAAACTTCCACATGTCCAACTTGCCATTTCATGGTAAATTCAGCCACATGGTTTAAATATTGCCCAATCCTCATACAATGGCATGAATGTCTCTATGATTGTAACTAAAAGTCAGACATTTTTGATCAGATGTAACTCACTAAATAAAACAAAATGTACCCAAAAAGGGATGGCATAAGCTGCCCCTTTGTATTCAACTGACAAATAAAGCCTACAGAGTATTAGACATAACCTAAACCAGTTTGCTTTTTTTTGTTACACAGAGCTGTGTAACTATCTCATGTGTGTACACTACTCACATTGGGCTCTGTAAATGTTTTATGTGCCTGTTTCCTTAAAACATTTTAGGGAAATGGGCACATAAAGTGTTACTGAATAGAAACCCTTTGTCATAAACAGTAGAAGACTTTTAATGAATGATACAGTCATAGCATAAAAAGAACAATGCAGTCATTCTCATTTTACCTAAATACTGTAATGGTTATGTTGTTGTTTCATCTGCTAATATGGCCACAGACTATGTTATCTAACCTTGTAAATGGTGTATCTTTATTCATTTCCAACAGCCACTATCAATTTAAATATATTATAGCTAATAAAGTAATCTTCTCTTTATAACCAAAAGTCATATGTCCAGTTATACAAATACTCTTTAAGTCTTACTTCCTAAGTCATAAATGCTAATGAGTCAACGCTTCACCAATAAGTGTACCATAAATTGTCTTATAGTTTATGCAACATGGCTGAATGTATTCTGATCTGTAAAAATGTTTATAAGGAAACATCTAAACACTTGAAAGGAGAGAATTCTGTTTTGGTAAAAAAGCAACAAACTGCATTTTTGGTTCAATGACTTCATAAACTAGTTCCAGCTGTGGCTTAAGTATTACTGAACAGTATTATTTGACACAGTCTGTTAATATACCTGGATATGCTATGTCGAAACCAAGAGAGGAGATATAAACATTTCTTTAGCAGACCAGTGTAACCTCAGCAGTTTTATTATCATTAAGATATTTCCCATTTCATTGTGTGTGGTACAATTTATCAAAAGTCTCCAGTCCTTCAGCATATGTGGATTCAGTTCTGCCCAGGTTCCACTTTTGGGTACAAGACAAACAAAACCTAGCAAATTCATCTACACTGTCCTTTTACCTTCTTAATGAATGGAACTACTATGCTGCTATTATGTTTTTTTTTTGTCACAGAATGCTCACAAATAATATAGTTTTGCTCCTGCTGCCAAAGCTGAAACAGTACATGTTTTATACACAACTAAAAGGCTATTCATATGCCTCATAAGATGGTACACAAAGGTTTAAGAACTTGCAACAGGATAGAAGGAATGAAATTTCATTTTGGAACACAGTGACATTAATTTCCAACAGATGCTACACCTCTAAAGGACAAATAAAAATAATAAATCCACAATTTTAACTACAAAAACTAAACTGTTTTATTTATATTTTGAAAACCTTTGTGTCTGACCTATTTATTATGATACACTAAAATCCAATGTCTCTCTTCAAGAGCTACATGAATATAATATGTCCTTTAAATTTTTTAAACCACTTGTTCTAGCTCTCAGGGATGGGGAGAGAGAGAGAGAGATAAAGAGGAGAGGGAGAGAGAGAGAGAGAGAGAGAGAGAGAGAGAGACACTTGATTCATCAAAATGTGCTCCAAACCAGTAATGCTTTACTTAGGTTTTCATACGTCTGTGGGGTTTTTAAAAAATGGGTCTAACTAGCTTGTCAAAAAATTCATTAAACTGATTTGATATGAAGGTAATGTTAAACTGTATTACATGGGGATTTGATAATGAACTAGTTTTGTATGAAAATGTTTTTGAGAACTCGCACCAAACAAATTATACAATACAAAAATGTTGGCATCATCTCAATGTATTCCTGAAATATGTTATGAAGATCTTGCTTCTTTTTTTTTTTTTTTGTAGGATCATTCCCTTAGTGCAAGAATTGTGAGTTATTTCTTTTTGAAAACAAACATTCCTCTTTTAGGTAAAATTTAAAATCCATTAGAAATTCCAGGAAAAATATCAATAATGAAACATACAGTGGTACCAAGTATCAGGTTCCAACATGAACATAGATATCTGGATACTGCTACCATGAGGTTCTCAGTTTCAACTAGATGTACTACTTGGAGGTGAAACTTTGATGTCATTGTTTTTAAATACTGAAAATATGCTTTGTAATATGTAGAGTTGTTAAAGATCAGCAGGTGGCATTGTACAGAAAAGTAATGTGCATGTGTGTGACTCCACAAGTCCTAGGCTGTGGGCTCTAGTAGTCAGCTGACAAATTGCAAGAAGACAGGAAAGTGCAAAGTGATGACCAGGACTATTCCTGACTGATCTTCACTTAAGATATTGCTTGACATTAGGGAATGTGATGCTAGGAACCACTGTATGTCAAGTTATAGAGAAATCAGCATTACATCAAATGTTGATCTCACAAAAAAGACAAGGTACAGAGTCATCAAACATTTTACACATAATTTAAAAGAAAAATTTAGTAACACATTCAATATTTGTGGAAAAGTTAACAAATGATGGCACTGCAAACTGAAGCTCATTCTCTATCCACAGGCTAGCTGTGTAGGAACACTGTAGACATGGGGCAGGTTCCCCTGTACTGTTTGATTAATGCATAGCACATCAAAAATAGCCTTGAGTTTCTAGGTTAGGGGACCCCAGAGTTTCATCTTTGAATTCCAACAATTAGTACTTAGGACATAGTGTGGTCTAGAGGTTAGAGTTCCAGCTGGACAATTGAGAGATCACAAGTTCAAACCTAGCTACAGCTAGTTACTCACTGCATGACCTCTAGCAAGTCAGTTATGCATACTGTTTGATTCAGATGTTAGTGGGCACAAATGTGTGTTCGCACCCACTAACATGCTACATTTTGACAACCACAGGGATTGGGGCATAGCACTGCACCAGGTATCTGATGCTATGCCATGCCCTGCACCCAAAACCAACAGTGCTTCCACTGTTGACCCCACTCTTAATCTTGCGCCCACTTCAGGGCTGCAGTACATGTTGTGGTGGAAGTCACCCCTTTTGGTTCACTGGTCCTCTATTAATTCCCATATCATAATTTTGTATTTGGTACATAGTGGTATCCCCATTCCAAGTCCTGCCCCTGCTAAGATATGCTGTGCACCATCTCTTTGTGCCCTATAACATTTTGTTATACTTTGGAAGCCTACCCCTTCCCTGTAGAAGTGTTTTTAGTAGTTCTATACAAACAGGGAACACTGTGGCTTGCAACTGGGGTTATGGGGATGACTAGCAGCTGAGTGTGGCTGTGTGGCTTGTTATCATGCCACACTCTATTTACTTGCCCATCGCACCATTTTCCTGTGCTGTGGCAAATGCATTTAGTAGGACCACCCTACTGGTGCAGTGGCAGGCCTGCAGTTTGTGATGTCCTGGAGAAGAAGAATTGAGCATCCCATAGGATTTTCCCCCTTCCCTATAGATTGCTCACTTCAGCTACTGGTAGACAACTGCCACCTGGGTGACTACAGCTGCAGTGTAATTGAGAATGGCAGAGGAGGCTGGGTGACCTACAGGCTCTCTGTAGAATCACACAATTGGATGCACTTGCATGCATGGAACCGTTGCATGCAGGTGCTCTTGGAAGGTAGAGACTCAGAAAAATAACAGTAAGACCTTATGCAGCCCACTGCCATGTTAGGATCTTGATGGGATTGAATCTGCTTTAGGGGGAAGCTGAGGGGTTATAACATGGGCAGCATTTGGGGTGAAGGGGATAGGTGGTTGTCAGGGACTGATGGGAGTAAGTCCAGAAAGGAAAATGTACAAATTAAAAAAAAAGTAATGTACTTTGCAAACATGCAAAAGGCTTACACTCTAACTCTGCAAAATGGGGAAGAGATCATTTAGCTGCACCAAAGTTGTACTACAAATTCTTTGCTTTAGCTTCCTCTTTTTCTCTCCACCTATCAAGAAATTCTTCTAGTCATGGAATCATCCACTACTCAAACATTTTAGAATTTTGGTGGGGTTAGATATTTCAGACACACAATGCCTAGAAACTTGAATTTGGTGACATACAGTTTGTACTAATCAGGTTTTTTATATAGCTTGTCTGACAGTTTGCCATTAAATCTGCTCTGCATTACATTCTTCGCATCACCATTTCAGACACTTTACTCTAAGTTCACTAAACTGATGTTAGTCAGATCATTGAACTTTATTCAGGAATATCTTCCCTGTCACCTCCTGTAACATATTTTTGGGTGCTGCATATCTACCGTGGTATGCAAGCTCCTGGATTCCAGTGGTAGTAGGCAGTGGTTGGTATGTTGTGCATTGAATGGACAGACTACTCATGTATATGTATGAGCCTATGCATTGCATTGCAAGGCACCCTACAACTGCTCCCAGTGTGGTGGATACTGTCCTCCATAGCCAGATCCAGCACCAGTATGGGCAGCACCCTCTCAGTTACCTGAAATCCTTCCAGTTACAAGTGAAGGAGCAATGAGAAGAGATGTGAAGCCTAACAGCACTGAAAATCAAGGTATGGTACAGTATGATGCATGTAAAAAACAGAGAAACAGTGTCTCTGTGGTAGGGGGGGACATACCCAATATCTGCAGTAAGGCAAAGCATCACTTATGTTGGGCCCCTGGTTCAGTTGTTAATTGTGCTTTTAGGGGTTTCAGGTGGTGGAGATCAGTTCAGTTGGAAAATTTCCCAAATGTAGTACCTGTACCCTAGACAGCCAGACAGCCAATCTTGCATGCTCCACTCCCATAGTCAGTGGGCATTGCGTGTGTGCAAATGAGTTCAGTGGTCACCTTGCTTGGGTTCACACACTATGCTACCCTATATCGTACACCACATCTCAACAGTGGTACTGTAGTGGTGCAGGGTGATGATCCTACCCTGTATTGACTAGGGAATTTATTAACTAGTGGCATGCCATTACTGGCATGACATCACTGGTGATAAGTACCCTTAATATAGCCCAATGTCTTCTTTGTATGATATAGTGATAAAAGCTGTACAAACAAATACATTCCCAGTTTCTCATCTGACCACTATACAGTTGATGTCCAAGCTTAAATGGTTTGAAAAGTTACAACACACCCACACTTTTAACTGAAGTTAATTTAGTGATAATCCAGGAGAAACTAACAGTGGAAGTAATGATAAAGTAAGTTACTATATAGGCAAGGCACAGCAATTTTGTTTATATGGTGCCCAATCCCGGGAGATCTGGGCACCTCACTTAAGCAGATAACTTATTAAAATAGTAAGTTGAACCAGTAAATAATAAAATCAAATAGTAACATAAATATAGCAACAATAGATAAATAACAGTGTCATGCCCCAAAACTCATAGCAAACAAATGAATCTTGAGTTTAGATTTTAAAATGGTTGGGATGGGGTACTTCTTATCTCTGGGGGCAGGGCATTCCAGAGAAGTGAGGCCACCACTTTGAATGCCCTGTCCCCCTAGGATTTTAAACAAGATCTTGGAACAGAAGTCCCACATCCACTGTACAAAGGGAGCAGCCAGGAGCATATGGGGGAAGGAGGTCTTTCGGGTAGCTGGGAGTCAAACCATTTAGGACCTGATCTGTCAACAAGCAAACCTTGCAGTTGATGCACAAGTACATCGGCAGCCAGTGCAGAGTGCAGAGAACTGGTGTGATATGCTCACACCAGGAAGAACCAGCAACCAGCTAGGCTGCCACATTCTGAACCAGTTGCAAGCAACGCAACAGCTTTGTGGATAGCCCCAGATAAAGAGCATCACAGTAATCCAGTCTTACTGAAACAAGTGTGTGCCCCAGTGTTGCTAGGTTAGATGGCTCTACAAAGGGTTTGATCTGGGAGTTGTTCCGAAGATTATAAAAGCCAATGCAGAGAACAGCCAACACCTGATGTTCTGATGTCAGCTTGGAGTGCATAATGACCCTCAGATTCTTCACCCTATCTACAACCTTAAGAGTAACACTGTCCAACAATGGCAAAATGGTATCACCATTCAAAGCTGATGGACCAAGATGTTCCAGCTCCATCAGTAGTACCTCTGTCTTCAAGGGATTTTGCCTAAGCCAGCTGGCTACCATCCAGTTCTGAATTCCCCTAAGGCACTCTATCAGTTCCAAAACAGCCATCTTGTCATCAGAGACACAGGATACATACAGCTGGGTATCATCAGTACACCAATGAAAACACCCAAGCCATATCATCTGATTATATTCCTTAATAACAACATATACACAGCAAACAACATGGAGGCCAGAACTGACCCCTGATGCAAGCCACAGCAGAGCACAGCACTGTCGCAGATGAAAGAGCCAAGTGCCAAGCACTGCTTTCTGCCAAATTAAAATTATTTGAACCACCATAGCACCATCCCTGTGAGTCCTACATAGTGCCTTAGATGAGCCAACAGCACTGCATAGTCCACAGTGTCAAAGGCTGTTAAAGTCAAGTAGAACTAAGATGGAACTAGGTCCACTATCACTTGCAAGGAGTAGACCATTGTAGTTTCTGTACTATGATGAGTCCAGAATCTCGACTGGAAAGGCTCCTAGACATCAAGTGTCTCCAGGTGCTGCTCCAGCTGTTCCACCACCACCACCACCTTCTTAATCAACTTCCCCAAAAAGGGAAGGTTCAATACAGCTCTGTAGTTTGTGAGAATGTCAGGGTCCAAAGATGGTTTCTTAAAACGGGTCTAACCACCACCCATTTCAATTGTTTAAGAAAAATCCTCCTTCAAGTGAACACCTGACAATTTCCCCAACAATTGGACTGAGTATTCTCCAGCACTCCATTATAAGCCATGTCGACCCTGGGTCCAATGTACAAAGGTGGGGCACAATCCAGAAGCCACCAGCTTTATACCACATATTGACAAGCTTGCCAAGAGACTACGCCAGACACTGGGAGTCTCCTACCGTATAAGACACCTCCTAAACCATGAGGTCAAAACAAAATTAGTACAAACTACCTTTCTTCCCCATTAGACTGTGCTGACATCCTTTATAGCCATTGCCCTAAAACCTCTCTAACAAAACTCTACACATTATATCCACCATGCACTGAGATTTATTACCTCTGCCCCTACTAACGCCCATCACTGCTCACTCTTTGAAATACTAAACTGGTCCTCTCAGCCAGCCCGGTGGTGCTGAGGGCTGAGGCACTGGACACCTTACCTTGCGCTGCACTGGCGATCCATGTTTGGGAATAAGCACAGGCCGCTGGGGGTTGGCAGGGTTGGAGAAGGATTGAGCATCCATGTGACTGCTTTCCTTTTCCTGGGAGGGGGGATGTCAGTGGTTGGCATTCTACTGACCCGCAGTGGAGACTGGGGGGCAGTGCACCGACGCTGCAGACAAGGGGGTGGAGATGGGGCAGACGCTTGGGAGGAGCACATGCGGATGCGTGTGCACTCCCTCGATTGGTGTCACTGCACGCCCCTCACTGCAGGGGAAACTAAGCAAGAAAAATCCCTTCAGCAGCATGAAGGCTGCCCGATGGCATCACCTCAGTTGCACCCAAGTTAGCTCCCTCCTGGGCCTGCTCTCCAGGTCTCTGCAGTGGTGGGGTAAGTACCCACTGTGATGCAGCCTAGGAGGGCTGAGGTGGGGAGGTTCCAGCTCTGGCCGCATCAAGGGCAGCAGCTGTGAAGGCTGACTGGATGTGGGAAGGGGGAACTAAAGGTACAACCCCCCCCCAGCTGAGGAAATAAATAATATAAGGGGAAAAAAACTGGTCCTCTCTCACTAACAGGAGGATGAGAAATGCATCACTCTGGATTTTCAGAGCAATCACTAACAAACTCCCCCAGTACTTCTCTGAGCTCTTCTTGCACTCATAAGGGTCCTACAGCCTGAGGTAATATCCCGTTATCATGTTCAATGTCCCTAAGATTAGAACTCACCATGGTGATGCAGCCATTAGTGCAGCCCTCCTCTCATTATGGAGCAACCTCCAGAGGTCACTAAAATGCATCCAAATTCCAGAGATATCCATCTTTAAATCCATGTTAAATCAAGCATTGAAGGAAACATGTTCCTGTTACCATTAGCATTTTTGACTATGGTAAACTTTCTGCTATTGTTGTTCCTTTCCAAACCCTACCTCTCCCCCCACCACTTACCTATGCCTCCTTATTGTCGCTCTTTCTACCCCTCATGCTTCGCTATATACTTTGCCAATTTTTCTGTTCTCTTCCCCCCTCCTTCTCCTTCCCTACTCCAAAACCTATTTTTGTTGTGTCCCTTCTTCTTCCTTATTTCTAGACTATCCTCTGGGGTTCCCTTTTTTGGTTTCTAATCTGTAATCTACCCTCCCCCCGAAAAAAACTATTATTAGTATGCACTTCTTTTTATGAGTATCCTATTCGTATTGCATATAGACTACCTTACTATGTATTTCCTTAAGTAACAAATGACTGTGCAATTGTATCTTCTTGGCCTTTGTGTAGTTGCCCTTCCAGGACCATCTTGCAAATGAGCTTGCTCAATGATGTTCTGCCTGGTTAAATAAAAATTTGAATTAAATTGAATCCAGTGGAATGGATGCCTCAAGCAGATGGCCTGAGTCATTCCCAACCAGGTCTCTGTGATGCATACCAGATCTGCTGAGCAATCCACATTGAAAGCTTCCATCACAGCAGTTTTATTCCTGGGAGATCTGGTGTCACAAAGAACTATTCCAAGGGGAGGAGCTGGGTCAGTTGCTCCATTGACTACCTGTGATTGGAAGTCTCAATAGCCCAGGCAATAGGGATCAGGCATGGGAAACCCTTCCCTGATGAAATCTACTGCCAGGGTGCCTCCTCAATACCACACACCTGATCCTGCACTCCTTCTCATAATCTATCCATGGAGCTAATCTACATTTTGAACAACATCCCTGGAGGACCTCCAACTATAGTCAATCAATACCACTGAGAGGGTGCAAGGGATCGCTCCAAAGGGGTGCTACTCCTGTAGTTGCTCCTCAGTGTAGACCAGCAGGGGGTGTAGATACTGTATAGTACATTATAAAACAATCCCAGCTAAAATTAACTAATAAATAAAATCCCCCTCCTGCAAAACTCACTACACAAAACTGAGCTAACTCACCCATTGAGAACTCCAGCTCTCAATCAAATTAACAATACAAAAAAATTGCTACACACAATCACCACCCCAAACACGCCACTAAAAATAATAAAACTAAAAATGATCGCTAAAAACTATAAACAGGCATACTTAACAGCAGATGCACTGTCCAATTCTTAAATGTCCAAGACTTCAACCATGAAAGGTTGAATAGAATATAATTTAGGCAGATGAAGTGGTCATAGCACAAAGTCTCAGAAGTTAGAAATTAATGAAATTATAACCCTCCCTCACTCACTGGGAGTGAATAATTTCACCTATGAAAAGACACCAAGTCCAAACAATCCAATTCCAAATCTCCTTGTCCTTTTCCAGCTCTCATCTGGAACTAAGAGATCAGGTAACACAGATGAAAAAATCCAGACATGGGTCATCATCTCATGGAGAACCCTGGCAAGCTATTGGCAGGGTAGCTGGAAAACAAGCAAAGATATCCGACACTGCCAGGTAGGCAGGGGAACATTCTAAGGGGAACAAAGACACAAATTAACTTCCCAGCAGCCAAAGACCACACAGACAAGGTTGACACTGTAGGTTCACCAATGAAATCACTACCCAGACCACCTACAAACCCATTGAAGATCTCAGACCAAAAGCTGCCCACACATGCAAACCTTAGGATTAGTTCAACTGAGTATGCAGAGGTAATTTGCAAGAATAGATTCCAAATCATGCAGTCAGAATAAAAGGAAAGATTTATCCAAAATGAAGAGAAAGGATGCTGGTGGAGTAAGGGATAACAAGTCAGCTCCACACACAGCAGCAATCTCTGTGGCCCTCAGAGGAGACCAGTTCAATACAGACCAGGCATTGAATCCAGTTCCCCGTCAAAACCCCAAACAGAGGAGGTGAATACAAACCATAAAGTGTAGCTGGACAGAATCAAAGCAGCAACCATAGCTGAGACAGGCCACCATACATCAAAAAACAAGACATGGGGTCAACAAAAGAAGTCAACTACCCAAGTCAAAGACACTCCAGGTCTTCCAGTCTCATATAGGAAAACCAGCAGCAGCAGTCAAGATTGCAAAGAAAGCTCCCATGCTAGAGCCACAGCAGAATGGTGGGGCCATAAGTTACACAGTCCTGTGGGGCTAATAGTCCATAACAGCAGCAGTCTGAGTCAAGATGCTTATGTGACTTGAAAACAACAGTGAATACCATACAGGAGGAACCCAAGGTAGGCGGAATTCACAAAGAAGCAAAAAAAGTCAGTGAAGAGTCAATAAAATTGTCAGCTTCAATCCAGTGGCATCTTAGCGATATGGAAATGGTCAACCAGCATTAGCATATGTAATTAGAAACAATAAAGCTGGTAAAGCAAATGACAAAACTGCCTTACCACCAGAATAACTGATTAAAAATGTAGCTTTCAGCTACTAAAGCTATTTACAGAAAATAAGGAAAAGAATTATATGCACTATACAGTGTTAAATTTTATTACGTATGACCGTTTGTACTCTCTTATATTTTGCACAGAACATGTTTCTTTTTGTATGTTTTTAACTTGTCTGTTTTGCACTAATTTTTTGTAATAATCATTTTTATGATTGAACAAATACAAGAATACTACTACTACTACAAAAGCTATTGCAGAGCAATTTTAAATAGTGTGTCTAAGTGTGTCAAAGCATTACAAAAACATGAAAACTAAAAGTAAAATAAAAGTGGAGCTCACTCAGAGCACAGCTGATGGACCATCTAACATGGTGGCCATCTTTCCCCCAGAAAGCAAACCATCTGTCTCTAATACAAAATAAACATTTGAAAAACGATCTTCTTCCTTTATGGGTGCAATTTAACTGAAAAAGGACACCACCAACCAACAGTTCAGGTTTCAAATTGTTTATAGTTTAAAAAGCACATTTTGATAGCTCACCTTCTGTATAATTTGCTTATGCAGCTGATTTTGTTTTCTGTTTCCCTTTCCTTAGTAAAAGTGGAAAAAAACAGACTATTATCATATGGCAGTGAATAAAGCTTTACTCTGATTGGTTACTGCCCCATGGTAGATTGCTTTACTATCAACGGGCAGTAAGTACTGTAGTACCAGTCTAGCAGCCCAATCACTGAAGCACTAGATCCTTGTGCCCACATTCCAAAGCAGTTACAGAAATTTTGTTTCTTCATGGAAATAAGCTAACAAATGAAAATGTGCCACATAATAATACTCTGTTCTGCTGTCTACCCCCCCCCACACACACACACACACAGATTTGGGACTACTTTCTTCAGCATAATGATACATAAACTAAAATAAACTAATCTGACTTTTAAAATGCATATTTTATGTCTTAAAAGTTATTTTTATTATAAAATGCCACATGATATATGCAATAAGACACTTCAGCATGTGGGTAGTACAAAACACAAACCAACCAGATGTGACTCAGGAGGTTTCCAAGGTGCTTAGAAAAGGGGTGCTAACCCTATAAATCAGCCACAAACACAAAGTTCCACACTCAAGGTTACAAAAAAGTCCAAAGCTCCAACTGCAGCTGAAGCAAAACTTTATTACAAAATTAAGTGCACATATCCAAACTGAGTGTACTGGATGTACAGATTTGCATCACTTTGGCCACATAATTTGGCCTTTGTTGGGGGGGTACCTGTTTTGTAATTTGGGGTGCTGAACTTTGTGTTTGAGGGTGTGGGTAGCAGCATGATCACAACACTTTGAGGGGCAATAAGGCACTCGGCCTGCAGTCTCAGACCTCATTATGTACTGCACATGTGCTGATCACATTACTACCCACACCCTGCCCTGTCTTATTGCTTACTTGGTGTAATCTTGCAAAAACTAGTTTCATTCATACTCCTGTTTTTTTCTCTGAGTTTAGGAACACCCCAAACAGTCTACCCACTCATGCTACAGTAGGTTCCACCAATTTCATCATGAGTGGCTAGACTGTGGAGTGGAGTCCCAATGTGCAGTAAAGATATAGTGGTATATCAAGGAATATATACAAGCACATTTTGTGTATGGGTAGTACCAAAACGGTTGGCAGTTTTTCACTTTTATGAAGAAAAGGAAGTACAGTAGATACTAAAACAGTCAGCTGCAGCAATAACGTCTACAGAAGGTCTGCAAATATAAAATGCATGTTTTAGACTAGGGGAAGTTTGGGGTCTATGGAGGGTTGATTGTCTTCCTTCAAGACATTTTAATTTCTATGTAAACAATATGTAACACATTGGGGTGTGTTTAGTCCATGTTAAGATTTGCCTGTTTTTAGTTTAAGAAAAAGAATACAGTATAAGCACATAGAAAGTAGAAAAAGTGCAAATTCATTATCTAATTCCATTTACATTATCTTTATGCAAATGTGTTTATGTTTCTGATGACTCACCTAAGATTTTGCTGATATTTGAGTTGTGCATGTCAGGAAAGGCCTGTAGAATTTTTCTGCGCTCATCTTTTGCCCAAACCATGAATGCGTTCATCGGTCGTTTGATATGAGGCTCACTGTTGTTTCGTCCTCGGGATTCCCTGTAGACTCGAGCTTCAGCCACACTGGCACCTCCTGTTGGCCAACAATAATACTGCTGTAGTTTAGCTGCAGACCCATTCACTGCTTTACTTCCTGTAACACCAGAGCAGGAAGAAAAGAGAGGTGGTGCAAAACATTAATGTTTAATTGTGAGCATGTGTTCACTTCCTTGTTCTTCTGCCTCTTTTACACTGCAGTTTCAGATATTTGTATTCAGTTTGGAATGGTGAGGGTTAGACAGCCTCTTTCACCACAGGGACAAATTTAAAAAATTGTAAGTATACACAGTTGTGCATATATTACAGATATGTACCTGACTCTCATACTTTATTACTAAGGAAATATTTCAAAGAACTACATTTTTGGTCACTTAGTTTTTGTCTTCTTTTGCAGTTTTCCTGAAAGCAGCATCATAATCCACTTTTGTTACATCATAATTATTTTGATAGCAACCAAATGTGATGTCACAGCCAAGGGATTATGAAGTCACTTTTAGATAAGTGATGTATTAGTAGCTGAGAAAGTTCAAGTGACAGCATACTCTGGTTTTATGCAAATATTTAAAATAATGAATAAAGGGAAGGCAAATGCAGGTACCGCCTGAATGTTTTAGTTGATGTGTGTATAGTTTTTTTTTCAGTTTGTACAGTATTGTTTGAGGCTGTTTTACTGATTGATAATAATTTATGAGTTCATTTAAAATTTAAAATTAATATTATTAATCCCTGACCAGTGTGTGTGTTTGTGTGTGTGTGTGTATCTGCCTGTCTGTCTGTCTGTCTGTCTATCTATACACAATACGCTAAGCAGCCTCTTGGCACAGGGGATCTTTATCGTGATACTGAACACAGTACCTTCCATATTGTAATCCCTAATGTAAATGAGATAAGAAATAAGTCCTGTGTTTCTGAGGACGTCTGTGTACAAATGTAAACACCATTGATGTATTCTCCAGGGTGTTATGATATATCTGGGCTCAGGATCACTGGCCACCTTTTATTCACTACTGAAGAGTAGCTATTCCATTTCTGCAGTTAATTAAGATAAAATATTGAAACCATGTGACAAGCAGCAAGAAAACTGCCTACCACTCATTCTGATTGAGGGCTGTAGTCAGTGATGGAATGTCCTGTAGCAGAACTCAACACTAGCAATGTAGTATTTGGTTGAATAGTGAAACAGAGCAGTGAACCAACTTAAGATTTATGCAATGTATTATAAAAATTTATGCATTCTATTTGCATTCTTAACACTTGCAGTTCAAAAAAGGTAGATGTTCCTATTGTAACTGCAACTGTTTATAACAGAAATGTATTTCACAGCCTCTCTTTTCATACACTGATGCAATAAACATTGGGCTGTATTACCAATGCCTCTTTCCCTCCTGATGTGGCACAGATAGAGTATTCACTTATTTTTGTTTGTTCAACAGTGGTTTTTATGTTGCACTTACATTCACAAATAACATGCCCCCTTCCCACATAAAAAGCAAGCACTGTATCATGGTATATGTTGCTTGATTAATTTTTCATGGCTCAAAAGGGCTACAGAAGACCTTAGGCTGGGGGCATACAGTCTACCTCCCAAGGGATGTACAACGTCTGCAGAATATTCTATAAATATACTGTTCTTCAATACAGGGTGCAACAATATTTAACCTGCAAGGGCTATACTCATTTTGTTTTGTATGCTTTTCTTAATTCAAAAGAAAATAAAATGTTTATGTTGAGAAAGGATAGGCCAGGTCAGAGGTGGGCAAGTGCATGAGGGACATGAGAAAGTACTTCTTGCACTAAGAGGGTAGTGGAAAAATGGAACCACCTGTCACAGGGGTAGGTTAGTATTCAGCCAATGAAGCACAGATGGGACTGGGTTATGGGCCTGGGGATACTGAGATGGGGGCAAATGAGAGTTGATTATGAGGGAAGCAAGGGACTGTTGGGGGCAGGAATTATCTAAGCAGCTACAGTCAGGTTGGTACTAGACTGGTCTATGGACTGAATTAGAGACCAGACAGACTTATAGACCACTGGCCTTCTGTTGTCTGTGTTGTTCTCTGTTTCTATGTCCCCTTTCTTTCTACAGAGGCCTCCAGGACACTGCATCCCCTACAGTACCTGTGAAGTGGACAGTTTCTGTAGTAGCAGATGAGCACAATTCCTGTCATTGGCCAATTGACATTCCCCAGTGATGTGCATATGTGGGCATGTGTGCATGCATATGTGAGTGTGAGTGTGTGTGTGTGTGTGTGTGTGTGTGTGTGTGTGTGTGTGTAATTTCCCAGCCATGAGCCAAATTGCTAATTAGTTTTAGGAAAATATGGCATTGCAACCAAAGTTGCATGATTCCATCTAAACTATAGCCAAGACCAAGTACCACAATAATGAACTGAGAATAGGGCCTGCTATGTGTAAACAAAAACATCTGTATCGCACAATATGTGCATACGGTGCTCTCTTAGTAGTACTTACTATTTGCATGAGCACATAGTAATTAACATTTTAGCATGATTCAAGTTCAACTTACTCTTTAAAAATAAAATTTAAGGGGTAAACAATATAACAGATGTACATTAGTGAGTGACGTAATAGACATACATCTAATTTTTTCTGTATCTCTGTTAGTTAATTTACATTTAAAAGTCCAAAAACAGAGGATGCATGGCTAATATGCTACCTTGCTGACACCGTGCCTACAGTACATTAATTTCATTTAGCACGCGCTGACCGTACAGGATAAATTGATTTCACTTTATGTGGCTTTGACAGCCATGTTTATTGTGCAATGAAATGTAGTGTAGCTTCAAGCTGACAGTATCCATCAACACAGGGCAATCTGCTGACTGCTGGGCCAGATGAAGGCATCCATTACCCCGGCAGCAAAACGCTCGTTCAGACATGACAGTCACTGCTCCTGAGGATCACTGTAGTAATTTATGATACCCTTGGTGCCATTACTTTACAACTGACACTGATTCAGCGATTTATATACTAACATGCATACATACAAGCAGAGGTGGGTTTTCAATGAACCCCAAATGCAATACAGGTTTTATCTCCAAGAAATTAAAATTCTTTACAAGCCTTTGTAATCTACCTGTCATTTCTACTGATCATACCTTTTTTACACTGCATAATTTCGGAATGCATCTAGACTTTTATAAGCTGACAAAATGTATATGACATAACAACAGGTCCTGACATTATGCAGAAAACTCCGAAGTCAGATAAAACCGGGGAAACTTTTTATTGTTCTCATTTTCATATTTATGTTGCTGCATTTACTGTTTTAAGAAATTTCCTTTAATTCACTTTCAATTTTAAAGGGATAAAACATAATCTGATTATATTTATAGCTTTCAACTACTGATACAGTATTTGTGGCATATTTTTAAGTCATGCAAGTCCAATCCAGTTGAGAAAGGTAGCAATTTAGCATGGTTGGCTACTGTACAAATGATTTGTGGATACATGACATAATGTTTTATAAAAATCACAATTTTCAGATCAAGCTGTGTCCTATACAAATTTATACTATGTTAAGCTAACAGTTATAGGAAATAATTTGTTAAAATTTTCATTGTGTAAATAAACACATGTGGTCAAAAAATATCCCCAAGACTTTGTAACTTTTGATTTACAATGCATCTTTTACTGTGACAACATGGTGCATGAATCCTTTGTGAAGAAAGAAGAGAACATTTTAGCCTAATCAAACAATAAATTACAAACGCCCCAAGAAAACCCATGGAGCACCCAATCGCACCTGCTTTAAGCAGGCCTGCACTTGAAGGACCTGAGAATGGAGCCAAGAGTTGAGCTTCTTTACTTGATCTTTGAGTAAATGTTTGTGGCAAGGCCGAAAGGCTGTCACAAAAGAATCTGCAATCTGAAATGAGCTCCTGCAAATAATTAACGATCACGCAAACCTGTCTGTTAGGCTGCTTAGGACTACCACAGCATGTTCTACACATACAGAGTAAAAGAAAATCCTTGTATTATGCTAAAGATTGGAACTTCTCTTAACGGAGCATTAAAGCTGCAGATAAATACTTAATGATAATGATGACACACTGCAAAATGTGTCTGATGCATGTTACAACTGTTATGTGGCAGTTATAGTTTTTTCCATTTACCAGCAATTTATAACCCACTTTAACGTATCCATCAAGGTTTTAATTATCTTGCTATATGTTGTGTGACATGACGTAAGCACCCTTCACAAGCTGTTCATTCACATACCCCTACTGCCTTCCTGAAGTTCCAAAACTTGATCATATAAAGTACAAAAACAAAGGAAGACACTGAAAATAGTACTGTTGTCTTGTACTTCATTATATATTCATGTCAGATTTCTGTTTTTCTGCATTACATATTTTTTTCAGTGGTGCCAAATATTGCAGAATTCATTAAAAATGAAATAATATTGGAGTCGGCCCAGTGGCACGGGGGGGGGGCTTGAGGTGCTGGAAGCCATACAGTACCTACATGCCAGCCTGAAGCCTGGGTTCAGATGCAGACTCAGGCTGCTGGCCGCAGACTCAGGCTGCTGGGGGGAGGTAATTTGTGGGCAGAGGATTGAGCATCCAGTGGCTGATCTCCTCCCAGGGAGGGGGGGATATGCCATACCACTGCAATGCTGCCACCACGTGGAGGTGTGGTGGTAGGGCAAGTGGGAGTGGCATCACTGTGGGGCAGTCATTGGCTTGGCTCATGGTGCATGACTGCCGTGCACATGCACCATTCAACACCACTGATTGTGAGGAGAAAAGAGGACAATAGCTGTCAGATGATGCCAGGCTCATCCCTGACCTGTGCTGCCACCAAGTGCCACCTGCCCAACCAGATTGTGCTCCGGTGGGAGGATGGACCTCTCCTCTTGTTCCTGACATGGGGAGAGCAACCTGTGGAGAAACATGGCAGGTAGGTGCCTTGGATACTGGCACTCATTTGGGGGCAGACAGGGGCAGAGCAGGGCTGACCAGCTTGGGATAACAAACTTGAAAAAATGAAAAATAAATGAGATAAGAGGATACTAAAAGGAGTGAAAAAGTTGATACGGAAGTCAGATACAATAAGGAAAAGGCACATAAATGCCACGTGGTGACAAGATCAGAAAGTTGGTATGTTGTTTGGAGACAGTCCACTTTTGTTCTGCATCATCCACTTTCTTGTAACATACTGTAATTATCTGACCTGAAACAAAATAGCTGGTTAAATAAAATGTCAAATTGAGCTGTAAATATTGAAAAGTAGTAGTGCAGAATTTTAGAATGCAGTGCACAGAATTTAAAACAGTATGGCACAGAAAACTGGTATGTGTGGTTAAGCAAGCAATAGTACCCGACAGTGTGGGTGATATTGGGAAATACTGGACCACCCGGGGTGTAATGAGGCCTAGTGCTGCAGGTGGAAGGCCTTATAGCCCCTGGAAGGGCCAGTATTTCCCAATACTGTCCACTCTGGAGTGTATTATTGCGCTTAGAAAATGGGCACTGTAAAAAAAAAAATTGATAACAATATTGTTAATAAAATAATTAATTTTAAATAAGTTTTGTAATTAAATAGGTCCTCCACCTTCATTGTAATGATGGCCTTTTATCCTACTGAAGTCCCCATAGTGAGAAATCTGGTTGTATGCAGTTACCACTGCTAAAGCAGACTGTTTATTTTTTTAGTTGGACCCCCCCGCCATGCAAGTTTTTTAATTCACAGCACCAGTTTACTTTTTTTTTTTGTATAAATGGAGAAGCGTCAGTTTATCCTTCACCTCCCTCAAGCCCTGTTTAGTTCATTTTTCCAATTTTTAAAGGGACTGTACTGGTATCTGGCAGGGCGGCTGACTGAAACACGCAGAATTGCCAGAGTGGAGCAGAGTTCGGTGGCTATGGCTGGGTGATAGACAGAGCATGTCTGGAAATACTCTGCAGATCAGTTAAGTGATATTTTATTTTAAAAATGCAAGCTTTCAGTTTCTGTTGGTTTTTGGCAACTGGAAGTAAAGTGAACATGAGCTGACCTGTATCAGGGTAACACTGAGGACACGACGCGCTAGCGCTAGTACTTTCATTTACAAAAACTTTTTTTTTGTCAAAGGGGAGATGATTGCTAAATGGTGTGTTTTCACTCTACAATAATACTGGGAGAAATAGTTGGTGGCTTGTTGGTGAGGCAAGAGAGAGGCGGGACTTTCTGTGTGCAGATCAGTTAGCACAGCCAGCTAGCAGCACTTAAGAGAATGGAGGTTCGGTGTCATGGCAGCACTAGAATCAGGCCCAGATTAGGGGAAAAAAAAGGAGAAAACAAACAGACAGTTACATGGGAATACCATCAGGAGGTGGGGTTGACGGTAATGCAGGTTGAATCAGTTCACATAACGGCAATCAGCAGAACTGAAAAGCAGCAGTTTAATTCTTCAGGAGTGAGTGAACAGACTGCTGGAGGAAGAACTAGATGAGCACAGTTCTCTCTCTCAGGTATGGAGGAAGTTACGAGGGCATGGTAGAAGACAGAACTGTAATTAAGAAAAATAAATGCCATAAATAAGCCAAATGAAGGATTGTGTGTGGTTTCATTTCACAGTTGGCACTGAAGTACAAAGAGCTAGGGCCAATATCCCTTACTAAGTGAGAGATTCAAATGGTGGCAATTTCAAATTCAGGTTTTGGCCAATCATCAAGCAGGGTGGATACAAGAATCCTTGTGTGGGTAAAGGGGAGCTTGGGTTGGCACTTTTTATTTCCTGGGCATCTATTGGAAATTAGTCTACCCCTCTGGCAGGGGCACCAGCCAATCAGAGCCCAGGAAATTAAAAGCACATTTTCTAATACTTATTACAAAATATTTTAATATTTACATCTGCAGCAATTATGCCTTTATTGTTCTGGAAACCACAGCTCTCATATCTGTTCTAACAGTTCACCTCTCTCTCTCCCTTCTCCCCAAATCTTTTTTTCTTACTTCACCCCTCACCCCTACTAATCCCTTTTTCCTGACACCTACTGTGACATCCATACTTGTCTTGCTAATTTAACTTGCTTCTGTTCTGGCTGCACAGTTTTATATTAAGTTTTGTGTAAGGCACAATGGTCTCTTATGCTAGATTTCTCCATTCCTGTTTATTTTAAGGCCCTTTTACTCAGGGCCCTTACTGAAAGTGCAGCAGTTTCCAACTGCTTGCTCCACTCTATCTGCTCTGCTTTGTTTTGGTTTTACATGCAGTAGCATTGGAGCACTCTCGTGGCTCTTCTGGCATTTTTATTAGCTTTCTGGCTGGACAAGAGCCTGAGGCATGCTTGTGGGGCTCCATCGATGTGAGTGCTGTGCTGTAATTATACAGCAGCAGGACGAGGCTCAAAATGGAAAACCCACAATAGCCAACTCAGGAAAGTAGGGTACACCAGGGCAGCAAATGGTACCATTGGATGCTGTGTGGCTCGCCTTTACACGGCAAGCCAGGTAACATTCTAGTTGCTCTGCACTGCATGAAGCAAAGCAGAGCAGATCGTGTAAAAGGGCCTTTAAACAGTTATATTCTGCACATGTTTCACATTGGAATGCTACTTTAACTTTCTAGTTTGCACAGTTTATTGTTTCATTGCTATAGTTGTGCTTTCCCTGAACCCTTTCCTCAGGACGCATCTAGAAACAAGCTGTTCTTAGCTTAGTATGCAACCTAGTGAAACTTCTAAATAAGTTATTAAATGATATTATGTGTTTCCATTCAAGGTCATTTATTTTTATGCCTCTTCCTAAAAACACAATTCTTGCCAATTTCCGTATTATGTTTCATCATATTCTTTCTGCTTTCTACTGTTGCCCTCTGATACTACACCCCTTCAGGCCTTTCCAAGAAGACCCATGTTGCTCATCAGTTTTGCCACTTACTCTAGACTTTGCTGTCAGGCTCCCTTGTCTATGCCACTGTTCCCCTTTATGTTTTGATGGTACCCAGCTGGGCGTGCTCCCAGTAGCCACCAGGGAGTATCAGGTGCACATATCTGAACATGATATCTGAGAGGGCAAAGGCAGTATGCCTTTGATTGTGTGGTATCAGGGGCCATCCAGAGGCTGTCATCCAGCATACCAGAGATCTGTTTTCTCCATGTTATTGGATCCCTCCCTCTGGTGTTCACACACTCACAGTGTCAGCCTGGGGTGTAGTCAGGCAATGCGTGTTAATCCATGTTGCTAATGACATCACCATAAGCCTCGACTAGGAGCCGCTATATTAGCTGTGCTATGCAACCCTCCCACCCAGGAGGGAAGGGTCCACTAAACACTCTGCATCCTTCCTGCCAACCTCTGCTCATAATGTCCCAGGCTCGGTCTGCATACATGGGTTGCCTACATGCCAGAACCCCCCCCCACACACACACACACACCACCACCACATAGCACCTCGGAGTCAACTTCCATAATACATTTTTCAAGATAACTGGCACACAAAGGGTGTATAATCTGCCTCGGAATGAATCCCTTTATGTATAAGTTTTTGTGAACATGTTAAATGTAGAATATCCTCCTCCAAAAAAAGTTGTCACATTAACTGATTCCACAAAAAGTAAAGCATAAGCTACAGTACAACACAGCATGCCAGGCAGTGGTATTGGCAGACCTGCAAAGAAGTGTAGGCCCACCTCGGAAACATTCGAGTGAGTAAGCAGCTTGTCTTAATTTAATCGCAATGTAGCGCAGGCGTCCCTTAATTTAATCATGATGTGCTGTAGGCTGGGGCCTCAGTGCTACTGGCTGCTGTTGCCCCTGCTAGGAGATGAAGTTTTGAAATTTTTCTTGAAAATATTTCCAAAATCAAGTTTAAAATTATGTATATTTAAGTAAATATAACTAAAAAATGGAAATGTACCATGTAGTTCAGACTATTAACTAGGCCTAGCTAATAGTGCACTCAGCCATATTCAAGCAACTCTTTGTAAAGAGAGGGTTTTATTGTCCCAGTTAGAAACTACTCTCTTCAGGCATCAGCAAGAAGAATAAGAGAGTGAATTCCCTAAGGCCAGCTTTAAGGAAACATAAACCTCTAATTCAATAACTCTGCTACTGCAATGAAGAAGGCCTTGTTATGGCAACATCCATATGGAGTCAATTGGACATTAATGGCTAATCAATCCCTCCCCTTTCTATTCTACTGATATTGTCACAAACCACATTTAGATTAGTCTATTTCCTGCTCAGCATTGCTCAAGATGTCTTTTGTTCTTTCGGGGCTGGTCTGATGGAGGCAGCTTAAACAAACACACGACCCAAGCAGCACAGGAGTTATAAAATGCCATATGTGAATGAACAAAGGGCCCATACTAAAGCCTTTTGTGGTATTTGTTAATGTTTTTCATCTGAGCTTAAAAAGACCTAATGACTTTGTGGTGAGCTGATGCATGTGGCTCGTGGCTTTGCAAAATGAAGGAAACTCTAACCAGTTTAATACCAACTTATATTTTCCATAGTCCCTTGTAAAATGTTTTGCAGTGTTAGGCTTCCTTAGTTTTAAATTGTATATATTGATTCAAGTGTATCTTAAATATCTAAACAGAATTCTTCATCCTGGTTAAATTCTTCCAAAATTTTCAGATCATTTTAAGGTTTGGACCACATTTTTTAATAGAAGAGAAGAAACTAAAAGAAGCTTCAAAGTAAAATGCTTCATGTTCTACTATCTAAACCCTCTGTGCTTTATCCAGTTTGCAGATATGAATTTTGCCTCTTAAGCACTCCTTTGCCACAATCATAGTGACTTATTGAATGTTTAATAATGTATGAGCAGGCATTAAAGGACCTTTTTGTTTAGTAGAAGTACTTGCTTGGTAGAGACAGCATACTCTAATCATTCAATGAACAAGTAAATATGTGGACACTATTGCTGCTTATAATGTCTTGGTTCCACTTTAGTATGAAATTTTAAGTTCATTTTACTCTCCCTCTAAATTAAAAGTATCTTTCCTTTCTGACTTTATTTTATTTCACGTTTTGCAACACTGCTAGTGGAAATAAGTTAACTATTTGTTTGGGAGCAGTGTGAACATTCATTATCTGTTAATTTGGTTGCTATAGTCAAGTTAATGTTAAAACAAATCTCCAGAAATTCAGAATTTTTAACCCCTTCAGTGCAGGATTCTACATACTATTACACTGTAAGAGGCAGAATATGCTCTGCTCCCACACCTAATGGGTTACAAGATATCCAAAGGTATTTATTTATTGCATTCAATGGGAAGGTACACTTTTGTTTGCACTGCTGGTAAAAGACACCATACAAGGATACACAAAACACTGCATAGTTCAAGTTTGTATTCTTTTTTGAGAAATATTTACTTCTTTGTCTTCACACAGCCTTCACCGTTTACTGATTTCCATCCTTCTTTTCTAAATTGCCATAGCAACTCTTACAAATATTTATGCATGAAAAATATTGGCACGCAGAGGCATTCTTTTCCTGTATTAATGAATCAGAGCCACAAAAGTAGATGATGCCTTGTTGTGTAAGCGCTACTCACAGTTTACACCTATCTGTTAAAGGATATTTAAAAAGGTAATTATTGGTTCTTCTGGCTCTAGGATACCCCAAAACTGTGCAGGCATAAGAAATACATACAGCAGTGGTGCCACCCATGATGTTGGTGTCCCAGGTTTGCGAACAAGCATGGAAACATGGGAGCTACAACAGCTGGTGGCAGGGAGTACCAAGTGACCCAATGGAGGCTGTCCTCATCTGAGGAAGAAGTGAAGGAGGGCAGCACATTGTGCTGTAACACCACCAACAGGGTGACAAAAAGAGGTGCTGCAGCTGGGGAGACTTGTGTGATAGAGATGCTGCATGGTTCTACAGTGTGATCAAGCAACTGTGTGCACATGCACCATGGAACCCTTGCTGACTGTGTCCTCAAGGGAGAACAAAAGATAAGTGTGAACAAAACACAGTGTGCATCATCATGATGCTGGCACTCTCAGGCCCCACCACTCTGATGGCCTCCAGGTCTCCCACTTGTGGTAGGTCATGGTTGATTACTCTCCCAAAGGAAACCATCATGGAGGATTTGCCCTCTGTGGACCCACTGGGGACCAGGTAAGTGAAACAGAAGGGTAGTGGTGGTGCTGGAAAGTGGCCTGGCAGAGAAGGACAGCATCAGTAACAGTGGAAAAGCAATATATAAAGAAAGAAGACACACTTATGGGATAAAGCTACTTACAAGAATCTATCAAAATTACTATTATATATAGAATAATACATGAGGTGGTGTGTTTAACAAGAATTTTACACACACTCAAGGTGCTGGATGCTACATAAGACCCGAGAGTGAAGCTCCAATGTGTTTTTTAAGCACAAAACACTGAGGGTGTGTGTCAAATTCGAGTTTACACACCACCGCATGTTTTATTTTATGTAATTACTAGGGAGCATTTTTTCACCACAGGAATTATATAAAATAGAAAGACTGTGCAGCCTTGATCAGATTCAGTCACAGTCTGGGGTCAGTCTCTGTTGTAGTGTTTTAATTTTTTTTTTCCTTTTTTGTAAATGCTTCCTCCCAAGTATACTTAAAACAGCTAAACTACATTTTTTAATATTTACTCATGATGGAATACCAGTGTGAGAGGTGAAGTATCTGGCACAAGGAAGGGAAGACAGTGGTTGATGAATGTATGGAGTGAGGGAAACTTGGCTGATGCAAATGGGAGCCTTTCTTCCCTGCCTTCTACTCTTATATCAGGAAAAGAGGGTTTGTTCTGTCGGTTTTTTTCCTCAGGAAGGAGACCAACCACAGAAGCCAGTATCAACTGGGAATGCTCAAGAGGAAAAAGGTGTTTCAACTGATCCATACTGGATGTGTGTTTAAGTGGTCAACTCCCTTTCCAACCGTGCAGACTGACCCCCCCCCAGGAGAATCCCGTGTGTGAGTATTGCCACCAATAAGTAGGTCCTTTGTCCTTGTTAAACTAATATGGAATGGGAAAAACTTTAACCAATCTGTACCAGAAGCAGTTTTCAGTAGCCTTCTTTCTTCTCAGTCCATAGGAAATCATGTCAGTTCTGGAACATGGGCACTCCTCCTCTTATCACAAGGTAACTAATCAAGACCCTTTGATGATAAGACCATTGAGAGACTCCCAATATGCTTACAATGAGATAGTGATGAGAGATGAGTACTTAGTCCTTCCATATCTGATGACCTACCCTTCAGCCTTGAGAAGGAAATAAACCTGGGAAAAACATTTTTACTGGAATAAATGGGAGAATTCCTATATGACCCTGAAGGCAATACCTTGTATCAGGACAGGGTGATGGCAAAGCCAAACTACAGTTATTGCCAACACCATCAGTAGCCATAGTGGGTCATGTCACATCATGTCAGCCATGTCACAGGTTGATATCACTTTCTAGTCATCATGTAACATAGAGCTAATGAGAATGATATTGTCTCATGGCACATCATAATGTCCAATATAGTTCATTGTGGTAATGGCTACCACTGTATTCTCTTTGTTACAATGCAGCAAGTAGTGTGAGTGCCTTACTACCTTTAGTTAAGTAGCAGGAGCAAGAGAGAACCTGGGCTACTCAGACTGCCACGTTAGGAGACCCTCACTCCCTGGTTGGCTGAAAAGCCCTACAGAAAGCTGGGCATGACTGAGATCAGCCATTATGCCTGCCTCCTTCACTGTTTGATTAAAGGGCCAGATTAAGACATAGGCAATATAGGCACAGACCTAGGGCCTCCGCATGTCAGGGGGCCCCCAGCAATCCCTGGCATATATTTTCTATATATCCTTTTCTTTCTGCCTGAGCTCCATTTTGTTTGTATAGAGCATAGCCACTGCAAAATCTGAGCAAGGCATGGGCTGAACTGTGACATGACTCTCACTTCCTTGATTAGTTGTTCACTAAAGCTGATAGCTTCAAGGGGGCCCAGCCCAGGCTGACCTCTAAGATGTGAATGGGCCCATTTCCTTTGCTTTGTCTCCCACGCCGATTTAGACTCCACATTTAGAATCAAGTCTGACTCTTAAATATACAGTATAATATTAACAGTGCAATTCAATGTGTATGCTTTATATGGTACTGTTTTAAATTCCCTTATCTCACTCCTATTGAAGTTCTGACCTTGATATAGCTCAATTTTCAGGGTGAGCAAAGGAACGTATTTTCAGATTCCCATCAGTAAATTTTGTTATTTATTGATCCTGGCTTAATTATCAATAACAGAAAGGTTTGATGCTGGGGATGATTTCCTCCAGCAATCACTTGCTTTGCAATATAATCTCCATAATTCATGACTCCTCTAGTAAGCCACCAACTTAACTCCTACATCACCCAGGACATAGCCTTCTATAGAGATGGGCCCCTACCATACCCAAAGAAAATTCTCACATCCTGGTTCATATTACCTGCTAGGACAAAATTATAACACCCAGATTGTGAGTGTACATGTGTGTGTTTGAGGGGAAGGCCTTTGTAGATATGCAAATCATAACATTTCATACCCAAAAAATTATTTTTAACGGGCCAATTAGTAATTATTTTTTATAAATAATCAAAGATCTGACTGTTGTTATTTGTCCATACTGATATTATTAGTTTAATTAATTTTGAAGCATTTTAGTAGGTTATTTATGTTTTATGCTACTTTTTAGGGACAGTAAGAGAATTTTTTTTTTCAAATTTCAGTAACTGATATGCAATGTCCAAGAAGTGTGGCCATGGTAAAGGGGCACAGTTGTGGTGAAGGAGCATGATTGCAGTGAGGGAGGTACAGATTTCTCTTGGGTCTAAGGCCCCACATTGCCTTAACCTGGCAGCCTCCATGATGTGGTCTGTGATGAGCATTGGAGTGACCACTAAGCTGAGCTACCAAGGTTGAGTGAGAGGAGCCAAACAACAATGTCCCTTATGCCATTCATGGCCTACTGGAAGAGACATAGTTTTAGCTACCACTGAAAAATGTTCTGCCTTGTGCAGCCATACCCCCAGTACCCATTCTCCATATTTGTGTTGAAAAATGTTAAATGGGAGGGGACCATTGCAGCATTTCCAATTCATATTTTTTATACCTGGTTTTCTTTTCTTGTACAAGTTTCCTTTTTCGTTTTTTGTCTCCCTCATCTTTAGAGTGTGCTCTGTATGTAGCCACCTATTTTGCCATTATTGATGCTCCAACAAGTGACATCATTGGTTGCACTCATTCAGTAGCTCCTGATACTGCTGCTTATAATGGCTTCTATGTTAATGTCAATGGAGCAGCTCCTCAATATGGTCAATTGTCATTGAAGTGGCAGTTCATGCAAGTAGCACCATCAGCATCAAAAAACCCTGACTGAGTGCAACTGATGATGTCACTAGTTGAAGAACATATAATAAATAGAATAAAGTATGGGTCAGTGTGTGTAACAAGAAGATTACACACACCCAAGAGATCAAATGCTACATAAACCCTGAGAGTGAAGCTCTAGGGTTTTGTAAATAGCATCTAACCTCAAGGGTGTGTGTAAACTTTGAGTTTAAACACACTGACCCATATTTTATTTTATATAATTGCTAGGTCTTCCTTTTTGGCCACAACAATTATATAAAATAAAAAAAAACATTCTTGTGTGGCCACAGTCCGCTGAGGTTCCAGTACACGGTCTGTGGTCCTTCTTATTTAGTTTTGTGTAAGCTTTTAGATGTTTCTGCCTAAAGCAGAAATGTCAGCATTTTTAATGTGTTTATTTTTTTTCTGCCAGTGACTTACCACTGAGTTCCAGTGGTGGTTCCAGCTCCAGTGGAAAAGTTAAGGCGGCCAGGCTTTCTTTTGAGTTCTGTGCAACCAGTGGTACGGGAGGAAGAACTACAGCGAACGCATGCCCAGAGTGAGAGAAACTGTGCAGGTGTTTGCTGTAATAAACATTCCTTTATTATGGCAAAAAACACCACAGATTCCCAATGGTAAAAAGGAAGAGTCAGTAATTATGTTATAATAAAGAGGGCTGTATATACTGTAGAGTACAGACCAGGGACCACATATCTGAACCATTTGCACAACACAAACTGGGTATTTGTTGCACAAACAAGGATGTTAGTGCTTGGATGGTAATTTTCACACCAGTCTGTTTATTGGGAGATGTTATTTGCATGGCACAAAGCAGTTTGTACAGCAGCACAATGACAGGCATGGAGCATATAGGAATAAATGGTAGCCTCATGCATGCAAGGCACAGTGGTATGATGGGAGTCCAGGTAATGTACTAATTGTTTGTTAGCACAGCACAACTTAACACTTGCAAAAACTATGTTTTAACAGCATGCAGATAGTGTCATCCATATAAAACACTGTACTAGCATCCAGAAAAAAAGCCCATTATAATGCAGTGGTTAACCAAGGGAACAAAACAACTCTTATAATGCAGCTCACTGCAGTATTATTGATGGAGAGTGGAATACTGTGAAGCAAAACTTGCGCTGTCAATGGACCTCAAAAAAATGACATACCAATGTAATGGACCTTGAACAAGCACATTGCAAACATCATTCTGACCTCCCTAAATACAGCAATACATTCATTTCACTCTGACCAAAGGTGTACTGCATCCTCTAATTTCACCCTTCTCTTATGAGAATCTGAATCCCTCAGTTGAACTATACAGCCTACAGCCTCAATCCGGAGCATGGAGAAATGTGTCTTGATAAAATTATGTAGGTGGCAGGTAAGGATATGCTAAGGATATGATAAGGAAGTATAGGGCTTCACATGTTGAGTAGGGTCATTTGCATCTATGTACCAATACTGCAGTTCTACACTCCAGCACTAATGGGTTTGTGCCTCACAAATTGACTGACTTACTCTGATTTGTAAATGGGGTAACAACTGTAGTTTGAACTTTCACATGGGTTAATATTTTGTGCTGCTTTCATTTGTAACACTATTAGTGCAACTCCTTAAATACCATGCCACTGATACTATAAACATTTTATATGGACAGCCACTTAATATTGACAAAATTACCTTTCCCAAACGCTTCCCATAGACCCCATGCTACAAACCTCCAGATATGTTGAACCCGGCAGGCCACCTATAGCAGGTGCCAGTGATACCTAATGAGGTGCTAATCAGCCTACTCCCAGGCCCAGACTACCCCTAACAAGGTGCTGATGAGGTGCAGCAGGCAGCAATGTAGCTGACACTCAGTTCTGGGCCAGTGGTGAGAAACATGTGGCACACTGCCTGACTTTAGCCTGTGGCTAAAAACAGAAAAAAAAAGACAGAGTGAGCAAGTCCCGTCTCCTTCACAGCAATCCCCTTTCTCATGGTCAACCATTTCCAGCAGTAAGTGCCCAATGGGACAACAGAGCACTTTGTTGTTGTTTGAACTTTAGAAGTGCATGAGTGACAAGTTTACAAGCAAGACACACAAATGAACTTTACTTTGCAGCTTAGATTGTCTCAACCAAGCTGGCAGATGTGGTATCACTTAACCCCCTTGTTTGTTTTTGAGAGACTGTGACACTTTTTTTACTTATTTTACTTTTGGAGGAGTCTGGCAATGTAGAGTTTCCTCAATCCTGTAGTGAAACTACATGTGCTATTGTGGGCTGGCTGGAAGGAAAAAGTGGTGGCTCTAAAGAATAATAAGTAAATACTGTACAGCAAAGCTCACATATGCTTAAATACTGAAGATATTGCAGTTTGAGGAAGTGTGATCAGTCGAATATGGAGCCTGCTTTGATACTGTAATATGTATTGAGCTGTACTCGACAAAATGAATGTAGGAATTGTTTGTTGGTTAACTTGGACACTGCTTATAACAGATGAAAGTGCCTAGAACAGAACAATACATTATAAGTGGCTTGCACTGTACCTCCTGTGGTCTTGTGTGCACATTTTCACATGTTAACAGATTATAGTGCCTTAGTTTGCATGGGTTTCAAATATGAGGATCCAGGGACCCTGTTTTCAAAAAACATTCATCCATTCTGTGTCTATGGCCAAAATCTTTGGAATGTAGGGGCCCAAGGAGACAGAACACCAAACAAATGAGGAAATGTATAAAGGGAGAACAGGATATAAGGAAATATGATTTGAAAATGCTGCAGGGTTTCCCTTTGCCTGGTAAAGTGCAGCATTCCTCATATTAAAAAAATACGTATTTTGGGATATAACTGCAGATGGACCCCAAATCACACCAGATCTAGCTAGTGGAGAGAAAAACTGAGGAAGAAGTATAAGATGTTTTACTATAACTGTCTAAATCATGATGATCCGAGCCACTTTATGTGTTGGGATCTTTTGGGTTGGTGGAAGACCTTGGCGGAGATCTTGGAGGTAAGGTCTGAAATCGATTAGTGTCTATGGTAGCACAGTAGATAGGAACTTTAGGGCAGTCTAGGTGGGTCACGAGGTCCTTTTCTGCCAATAGATTCTGGTTTCTATGGAAGATAAGTTTCTATCAAAAGCAAAAAAATGCAATTGATTGTAGTAAACACTAAAGTGGTGTAGTAAACATTTTTTTAAAGTTCCAACTTTTGATACAGCATAACTGCAAAAAAATGGTGAAGTTATCCCTTCCTCCAAAATGATCTTCTGAAAATCAAAGGCTTTATATTTCATGCACCATGTGATGCCTTTTTGCAAAGCAAAATTACAAGAGCACAGTCTAGTGGTTTAATGTCAGGAGGCCCCATGCGCAGTTGCAATTTGGTGGCACAAAGTGATCAAAAGGACGACTTTATGCCATTGTTCAAACTTGCTCCACTCTGTGCTGTGCATAAAGTATCACAAGCCTTTCCCTTCTCCAGCAAAATGGGCATTGTGCAGGCAAAGGGAAGGGGACAGGTCCAGAATACAAATGAAGTAATGTGCTATACACTGACATTTCCCAGACCCCAAACAGCTGGTTGCATGTCTCAGTGCCTCTAGTCCCATCGGAACTGTGAAAATCTGCTTCTCTGGGATGGCATAGGTGTACTGGTGCTGATTAAGAACTCAGTGAGAGACAAAGGTCATCAGGAGACCTTTCACACATGAGTGGCACATGGGGGAATGGGGCTAGAGAGGGAGTTATACTGGACAACAGAGATAAAATCACACCAGTGGAGCAGGCAGGGAGCTACTAGACCACCAGTGATGACCATTAAAGGACACCAAAATAAAAAAAAAAATACTTAGACCAGAAGTGGGTCATAATTTACAGGGTTGTGGTAGTGGTATGACTAAGGTGGTAATGAGTCATGTCATGACCTCTGGGCATGGTATTGCTGCATGTGACTGGTGCAGTACCATGTACATAAGTCTGTGGTGATTGCACTGTCAGGGTTTGAGCTCATCAATCCTCTTTGCAACCACAGACATTTGTGACCATCATTATTATTTCAACTTAGTCACCAGGGGAGACTCCTCCCTCACTTACATAGTTAGGTCACATTGTACAGCAGTTTTGGGGGATGTTGGGCTTGCAGTTTCCTTGTGCCTCAATGTGCTCCACCATCAGTTGCAACTTTGCATGGGGCAATCAGCCTCTTATTCAAAATAACTTTAAATTGATTTGGAATAAGAAATGAAGAATTTTGCTATTCGTTTAGCCCCAGTGTACTACCCATTTTCTCTCTTCTTAATTCCAACTACCTCACACAACAGCCCTAGCAATACTGATTTGTTAATACATGAATTCCACAAAGATTCAATTGACCACACCCTTACTTCCTGGGGCTAGTGATTCCAAAGCCTAAATGTACTTATTTGTTTGTTTATTTTTTTGTTCATTTGTTTGTTTCTTTGTCTGTTTGTTTGCAATTTGCATCATCCAGGTCGTTGGATGACTGCATGAGATGCAATATCTCATTTTTATTGAGGTCCCTTATATAGGGTACAAAGTGCTTTCAGGGGGTCTACTATGAAAATCCAAAACTCATTTTCCCAACCCACTGTTGCCCAAGCCCAGAATCCTGAACACAAAATCCTGACAGTGGATTTGCATATTTTAGGGGAAGTTTGTCCCCACACCCCCCGAAATTAATATAAAATAACTCCGGAGGGGGGACACAATCACACTGTTGGGATTTTAAGGTTTGGGATTCTAGGCTTGGGCAGCAGTGGGCCAGGGAAATGAGTTTTGGGTTTCTGTAATGATCCCACTTTCAGCTGGCTGCAGTGCAATATAGTAAGGTAATCAGTACACGTCATAATGGTGAACACTTCTGCATACAAATGTTAAACAGGAGATTCATGATTATCTTAAGAGCAGGTATGGACATTCCCATTGTCACATTAATGTGGTCAACTACTGCCTATACTGACCCTAGCCCCTCCTAGGTGCTAGTTCTCATACCATTCTCGTTTCCTTTACTCTCTCCCTCTTTTTCCCTAGACTTCACACTCCCCTTGCAGGGTTCTAAACATCCTGAAGGGGTCCTATAATGCCTAGGATTGCCACCTTTTCTTCTCTCATCTACCTATCCTTGGCCTTCCAGGTCCCCTTGCAGGGACCCCAGCATCCTGGAGGGTTCCTTGGATCAGGCCTTAACCCCTCCCAGGTGTTAGTTCTCATTCTCTCCCTCTCACTATCCCTCTATAACTACAATACCTAACTGCAGGAGGGTTTACAATCACCTGAACTTCCCTGCCCCCTTGCAGGGTTCATTGTATCCAAAAGGGTTCTCTTTTTGGGTCAGGACTTATTTCCCCTCCTAAGTGTTAATCACATTTCCTCCCTCTCTCTTTCCCTGTCTAATCCCTACTCTGGTCCCCAGTCCCCTTGCAAGGTTCCTCGCATCCTGAAGGGGTCTTTCCTGGACATGACTCTGCACTATCTGTCATCTCACCCTCTCTCTCCTTCACCCCTTATTTCATGATAGCACTTGTTCACTTATTACCATTGCACTTATTAATTGTTCTCACAAATTACATATGTATGCAACACTGTTTGTAACAACTGCCTCAATTAATTGTATGCTATGCTGATCTTTGTAACTTGAATGTAAAATGTCTCCTCCCTATTGTACCCCTTCCCCCCAGATCACACTGGGGGACGAGCATCTTGTTGCTCATTGTGCCTTCCTGGTGAAACATTTCAACAAATAAAAAAAAAGATGAAAGAGGTGGCTGGGGAGCCATTGCCTCCTGCAAGCACAATAGGGCTTAGCAGATACTGGGTGTGAAAGACAAATGGGTGGTAATCTCCTTGAAGGGGAAGGGACAGCTAGAGATGCATAGGTTGTAACCAGTTCAAGACATAGATTGAGGCAAACATTTGCCATTGTTTTGCTATACATTGATGAAAGTATACAAAGTTCACACCTTTAGGCTGATTTTATAAGTCACAATGTTTTTAATTTATATAGTTGATATATATATATATATATATACACATATATGGTACATACAGTGGTTTTTAATTTTTGCATTGTGTGGGAGCTCTGAACACTGGAGGGTTCACCATTATAAATTTACCACTGCATAACAACTGCAACCAAAATATTTCAGGATATGTGGGAGAAGACATATGAGGAGAGGCTGCAAGACCTCAACATGTATATCTGAGAGACTAGAAGAGAAAAGGGGACATGACAGAAGCATTCAGATACTTGCACTGAGTAAACAGGGTGGCTAGCAAAGACATACAGTATTTGTCCCAAGTATGAATTCAGGAATGCAGGGGAATTCACTGAAACTGGTGGGGGGACTTAGCAGGCAGGTACGTAAGCACTTCTTCACTGAAAGAGTGGAGTGCAAGTGGATCAGACTTCAAGAGGAGGTGGTGATGGTGAAAACAGTGGGAGGGGCCAAGGTAGGGTGGGAAAGATACACAGCCATGGTAGTAGGGTAGACGTCAGAGGTAAGCAACAAGGATGGCCACTAGGGTCTTCAAAGGGCAGTGAGATAGGGAAGACAGACTGGATTAGCTGTCAGACATTCTTCTGCTATCTTTTCTATGTTTTTGTATGTTTCTATGTTTACATGTTACTACTACTGCCACCACAAATGCCACAAAAGGGGATATCCATATGCTTGTAAATTATGGCAATTCTCTGCTTGCATCTAACATTTATAATATTGAAATCCCAAAGCATTTTCAAAGATTAACTTCTCCTTTCCTGTTCCTGGGACAGTGGCCTAACCAGTAGTGGAGATGACAGTTACTTGCCCTCACTCAACTTTCTGCTTAAGCTTAGGATTATTTGAAATACACCTTTTGTGAAGGGAAAGAAGCAAAGGAGAAACATTTTATTTTATTAAGCATACTGTATTTCATACAAAATACAGCATCAAGTGCTTTACAATCCTTGAGGTATAGAGGGAATATAATTTATATATTTAATTATTGAAATGTATTTAATCCAGGCAGACAAACAGAGATCAATACAAACCTCATTTCCCATTGAGACCAAGGGGATAGAAGTATTGGAAGTTTGTGTGGGGGCAATTACACATTATTAGTTAACAGATGTAGGGAATGCTCACAATCCCAAGTAGGTGGGTGCGTGGGCAAAGGGTGACAAAATAGTATACATTTACAGGCAAGTTCACAAGAAATGCAACATAACTATTAAATGTTAATACAAATGTTGCTGTGATCTGAAGTGAACAGGGTGATTCGAACAGCTTAGGGAATAATTAGAGAATTCAGAGATAATGTATGTTAATCACAGGAAAGTTAAATAACTTGCTTTTGGTCACACAGTGAGTATGTGATGGCTGTGGGATTCAGACCTGAATATTCAGGTTCGCATCTCTGAGCTCTAACCACTAGACCATATTGCCTCCCTTTCAAATCCTGCAATTGGCCCTGTTGCCCATATAAACACATTCTGTTTATACATTTATACCTCTGAACATACCCATGGATAACTAAAATAAAGATCTGATTTATAAAATGTAGTTTTTCAAACCATGTGACTATCGTATGGGTGACCATATTGTTATGGAACTTGTGAAGATGCCATGTCAGTTGCTTGTATAAATCCATCCCCAAAGTCATTATTCTGTACCGCTGCAGTAGATTGTCACATCGAAAACTACATTTTATAATCAGTGTCAATTTACAGTTTAAATCCTCTGGAGTTCCAGCCCACAGGCCCCAACCAAGAGAGCTTTTACAGTTCAAGCCTAGAAATAATTAGTCCTGAAACTCGTCACCTTAATAAATGTATTTGCTTCACAATGAGCTCAATTCCAAACTTTCAGCTCCTTAATGTGTTGCACCACCACACTGGCAAATGAAAGCCTTTTTAAATATCTGGTGATGAATTTAGTGCCTATGAAAGGATTGGAAAATAAAGCTGTCTAGCCTTCTATGTATCTGTATATCAGAGCTTTTACTACTCAACAAAAGTACTGGAGTAAAGAGACTGAGAAATCAACATAATGAGAGAGAGAGAGAGAGAGAGAGAGAGAGAAGGTCAGGTATCTTGCTTCTTTAACATGTGGCCTTGAGTTTTCCTTTTTTACTGGTATTTACCAGTAGCACGTGAGGTGGGTGCCTGAATCACGGCACCATCTGAAATAGCAACACGATATGGGCAAAAGCCCAAAAGGCGAGGGGGCAGGCAGAGCGACCAGATGTGGTGGGGTGGGCAACTCTAGCGACAGGATGTCACTACTTGTATGTGCTTGGGGGGGGCGAGCACCGTGAGCATGGCCTGGGAGGGGGCGAAGGAGATGTAGGGGGTGGTACTGCATTTGGCTGCCGAGCTGCGCTGTGGCATTGGGGGTTGGCCTCCGCCTGCAGTGCTGGGGTTCTGAGTTCGGGTCTGGGTCCAGGCGCTACTGTGCTTTTCTTGCGCCCAGCCCAGAATCTTTTTTTTTTACTTTCACACACCCGACATGCACCCCCTGGGTTGAGAATCCTTAAGTAGCGGGGTGGGGTGAAACCCCCTCACAAGCAAGTATTTTTAGTCCCGGCACTATTTTTCCATGCGCCGGGTTTGTCGAAGGTCTTGAGAATTGTTTTTGCCACCCTGATATAGCTCTTCTGTGGGTCACCCTTTGGCAGTCGCCGACATCACATAAAACCGTATTTACCTACCAGAGATCACATATTGCTCCTTGCACTCGCAATCATCTCTATGATCATCCTATCACCCCCTTCCCAGTTCACAGCTGGAAACAAGTCTCTTGGACTCTGCTCGTGTACCTGGTGAAATATAATTAATTTCTAAATTAATAACTATAGGTGCATGTGAAGTGCTACATCTTTGCTATGCATAGCACTTTGCAAATTGACTGACTTCACATAGCACAAAATGCTGCTCCTTGAAGTTCTCCACCCGGCACACTGAGCACTTCACCTGGTGGAGACTATGCATAATAGTGCTTTGCCAGCCAGGGTACCACTTTGATATGTGGTGCCTGTCTAAAATTATGCATAGTGGCAACATAGCTTGCATAATGCTATTACACATAGTTTTGGTGGAGTGATTCATTGCAGTTTGAGAGCTGGTGAGGAATGGATGCACTGCTATGCGCTCTCTATACTGAGGAGGAGTATAGGGGAGTAGGTAGACATTGCATTAAACAAGATTAGGAAAAGGTATGCCACCTATACGTGAAAAGTTTGTCTACTTATCAGTACATCTTTAAGCTGTGCCTTGGTTGTCTTGCTTCTTCTCGGTGTATTCTTTGCCCCATTGCAGAGTTTTTGGCAAAGCCATATTTATTTTTTAGGACTTTTATCAAGCGGGGCAATCGTATCTATTTAGGTCTATAAAGACTTTATTTAAGTGTTTTACTGGGTTAATCGCATTTGTATTTTTGTATTTGTTATAGCTGTAGTAACCTAAGAATTATGTACTAGAAAGCCTTTTAACAGTGAATTTCTTGGCTATCTGAATGAAAAATGGTTTTAACAAGGAAACAAGTTTTGGAAGCTGATATTAATCTATTAACATCAATAAGCAGTTCAAACACTCAGTTTTCATATGGTGCCGATTATCCTAACGGGCAGGTAGTAGAAGGGTTGAATGGGACCTTAAATGAACATGCTAGACTCCATTCAACTCCTAATACCGAAAAAGGAAATTGTAAAAAACAAACAAATAACAAAAAGAATAAAGTGCAGCAAAATAAAAACAGTTCTGATGATGTTAATACTGTTACGTTGACAACAAGGAAGGGAGAAAAAACTTCACAAAGGAAAAACAAAACTGTTATAAAAGAAATTCAACAGACTACAATAGTAAATCACTTTTTACATAAAAGGGAGTCAAAGTTGCCCGACATGAAGGTTAAGTCATATAGATTGTATGAGGCAGGTCCTAGTAGGGAATCCCAGGTCATAATTTGTCCTGGGTCTCAGTTTGATAAAGGAGAAAGATGGGTCACAGATCAATGTGAGCCAACTGAGGAAGTAATCAATAAATCAGTGAGGATCTGAAGGCATTTGCCCCTAACTCATACACAGCTAATCTCATGATTCTTGAACAGCTGATTAATTTCAGACATGAGTTAGATTCTTTAAAAGACAATATTGCAGTAAATGGGTGTAGGCTGGAGGACATTGTTCAAAAAATAGATAAACTAGTTCCCCAAGAAGGGTCAACATCCATTGTTATAGACAATGCCACTAATCTGCTCCCAGATTTCTCCATTACTTGTATCCCTGACCCACCTAGTAATAAAAATATACAAGGGAAGAAGCACAGGAAAAGAAAAGGGAAGGAGAAAAAAGATGTCTCAGTAGTTGAGTTTCTAACAAATAAAAACACTAGTCCACCCACATGCCTTCCTGTATTTGCAAACCTAACATCTGGGACATGGAAGGTCTGATAGCCATTCCTAAACACATCACTATCCTTGGAATGCCAAGTTTCTTGTAAGCATACTATAGCAAACCCCTTCATATACATAACCCACTCCTCATCTGAGAATTTCTTTTGCAATCCAGAGACATTCCAAGATATGATGTCATATGGAACTAATTTTGAACAGTTACTTTCCTTTGGCCATTGTTAGGTAGTCAGATTTCTGTGCTCAGTAGATCAAACCTATTGTGTTGTGCAGATAAACAAAAGGTCATAATTGTTGTTCATTTCATTACTGATCTCCAGTAAATGATTTTCTACCTGCAGTTTTTCATGGTTTATTCTTGTTCTATAGGCATTACATACAGTCCCATTGCATCCAATATTCCAGTAATACCCATGATTTTGTTGTCCGGACTCTGAAAGTAAATTGTAAGTATTACTTGTTCAAAATAAAGTTCTGAGGTCACCCCTAGTATAACTAGAGGGGCAACTAACACAAACCTGGGGCTAACCAGACTCTGAAAAAATCAAGTATCAAATCAGCTGAAGGGGTGGGTAAACCACCAAAAGGTAGCTCTGTGAATTATGGGCTCTGAGGTCCCAAACTCCTCATCATGAATGTTAAGGAGGACTGTCGGTGCGGCAGGCCAGAGGAGAAAGGGCAAGTGAAGCCATCCTACGTTTTAGATCAGGAGTAACAGTCGGGAGTGAAGGTAGTGGCCAAAATACATTTTCTAGGTACAACCCCCTCGGTGGAATATGGACTGAGGAGGTCAGAACCTAAAAGCCAGGCAGACAGGAAACAGTACCACGCTCATTATGATCTTCCGGGATCTACACCCAGTCCCCAAAGCACCAGGAGATGAAGGAAGCAAAACTCTGCAGGGCTAAACTCAAAATTAGGCTGCAATCAAGGCACTCCAGAGGCCTCCCCCAAGAGCACGACCAAGCGAGGGGATTATCCACCTCAACAGATGGCAGAGTTCTCTAATATGGCCATGGACTGTACATCTGGGAATATAAACTAAAGAAGAAACTCAGCTATAAATAAAACAGGTACACTAGACAATTATGTCATTCATCACAATCCAGATGCCAAGAAACAATCATGTTATTTTAAATAGATCAGGCAGTCAAGCTTTGAGGTCATTGATAGCTGGTGTAACCCCCCTACAAATGGGGATCACTAAAAAGCCTTCCTTGGATGAGCCAAAATAGTCTCCACCCAGCTGGTGTCTTATATTTCAGCCGATTTAAAAAATGATTTCGTGACAGTGCCTGATGCCTCCATGTACTGTCGCTTTAAGAGCTGCCGAACTGCAGCGGAATTAATTTGAACTGGGGGGACTGTGTGTTTCCCTGCTCGAGTCCTGCCTGGTCCACTGAGCAGATTGCTCCATTCTGCAGTCGCTATACGTGCAGGGGGAGCCCTTTCAAAAGATGTAATTGTCTGCTGGTAGTTTGTTAGAGTGATAGTGACAGTGCAGGTTGTGTAACCTGCCTTTCTTGCAGCTGGGATTCTGTGTGTTTTGCCCCTCCATTTCGGATCTGAACTGCTAAACAGATCCAACCAGTGGGGAGGGGTTTCTTAAAATGGAGCCTGCTGGCAAATCAGAACTTGGACTCTCAAGTGGAGCCAGCCACAAGGGGTTTGTATGAAGAGAGCCTCAGGGAAATATAGTTTGTACCATGGCGCCTTTTTTTGCCAATAGAGGGAGCCTGTTGTGACTGACAAGGAGGCTCAGCCAACTGAAACTTTTTGGACCTGGAGGAAAGGCCCAGACTGCCTGCTGAGAGAGTCAGTCTGAGCATGGAGCAAGGAGGAAGCAGCTCAGGGGCTGCTGCCCCACGGGGCAGCGCGGGAATCATGCGGGAAGCCTGAAAAAGGCCTGTCTTTCATCAGCTCTCCTGGAAGGAGAGAAAAGGACTGTGTTTTCCTGGACCAAGTATCTGAATTTTGTCAGTAAAGGGTAGCAGTTGTTGTGGCCTAGATCATGGGCAACCAAGTGTGGAGAAGAGATTCCAAAGAGGAACCTTGATTTTCGGACAGAGATTCCGAAAAGGAACCTTGATTTTTGGACAGCAACTCTGAAGAGGAAGCAAATGCCAAAGTGCCCTGAGGTTTGGGGCAAAGAGAACCGCTTTGAAGTTGGAAGCTGAGGGGAAGCCGCCTCAGTGTTCGTGGGCAGTCAAGCAGCACAGTAGTTAGCGAGGGAAGTAATGGTGAGGCTGTGTTGGCCTACAACTGTCAGTAAGCATTGTTCGGACTGAATCCGAGCTTTCAGAGTGAAAGAAGAAGCCAAAGTTATTTTGGGACCAGACTTAAGAAGACCAACAGTGTGCAGAATTGTGATAAGCCTGTCAGGACTCTGTGGTCTAGTACAGTAAGTGACCTTTACATATAAATGTGCTTAGTGCTTGTGGGGATCGAGCTCTGAGTAATTCTCCATGTTGTGAACTGTGTGCTGTGCTGGGAGTGTGATTCCCTAGCCGGGTTTGAACTGAATTCGAGTTTGAGTCAGAGAAGAATGCCTCTGCAGCCTGGCTAAATCTTCGGAAGTAACCAGCTACTTGCCTGGTAGTGTTCTGTGTACATATAAAATGTGCAGTGAGCTGGAAGTCATAACCAGCATCACTTGGACTGCATCTGCCTGCAGTGAGTGCAAGTGAGCCCTGCCACAAGGGCTGGCTAGCTTTTCTGTTTCTCCTGGCAATCCGAGACAATCTGCATCCCATCAAGTTTTCAGCATTGGATCTGTGAGTACAACTCAGGGTAGCTCCCTGCCATCTGTACCTTTAATTGCAAGTGTTTCATCTGATTTCCTTTCTTTCTTTCTTCATGAATTGAGCCAACCAGCTCCGGATTATAATTGTGTATTGTGCAAGTGTTTTTCCATCACAGGGCCCCAACCAGCTGCACTGATCCTGGCTAGCCCCCCACCATCTTTGGTACCCTGCAAAAGTGACATTTGGGACTTTGAATATGTGCACAGTACTGTGATCATAAATGTGTCTAATCTAATTAACCTGATTTTCCCCAGTCCTTGTAACAGTCCCTTAAATAAATCAGATCTGTTGTTTCAGCGAAGTTACACTGACTGAGGTATTGGTTTATGTTCAAGTGTTGTACAGTGGCTATCGTATTACATCATCTTGTTTTACAGGGGATCCCCTTAGTCAAGTTGACTATACCAGTCCTGGGGGTAAGTGTAAATGGTGAAGATACTCATGGTGCATTGTGTGGACCACTAGTAGGCAGAAAAGGGGGTTTCAGTGTCCCAGAGGGCTGTGACCACATTAGTCGAACTACTGTAAAGCTTGACCTCTGGGTGGAGGCACCCACCATGGAACCTAGGCCCCTCAACCTGTTAGCAGGTAGGCAGGCAGGGGTAGTAGCCCTCGGGATAGCACCACCTGGGGGTTACACTTGTTTAGGGGAATCAAATGTGAGCCATTGACCTTTGATCAGGGCTTGCAATCTAGCTGGACAGAGCATTTTAAACTTAAAACTGGCAGCAATTAGTTTGCTAACAATAGGACGAAATGCTGCTTGTTTCTGTCAAGTTTCACTTGGCAAGTCCTGGGAAATGTGAAGAGGTTTCCCCTCCCAAGAAATGGACTGGATCTCCCTTGTTTTGGTTAAAACATGTTGTTTTTCTATATAGCTCAAAAATTTTAAAATGATGGGTCTTGTAGGGGGGGCTCTAGCTGAAGGTTTCTGGCGCAGGGATCTGTGAGCCCTCTTGATCTGGTATACTGCGCTGATAGGCGAGAGCCCAAACTTTTAGTCTGGGTGAGGTAGACTTCCTTTTGGTTTTACTGATCCCAGTATTTCAAGAGTATTTGGGTGGGTTATACTGATTAAATGATGTTTAGTCATATTGGTTACAGCTTTTTGAGCTCTATTGGGAAGTGGGGGGAAGGAAGCTTCAATATTGAGCTGGGCTTTAACACAACTGATGGTTATCACATCCTGGATTTATGGGAGGGGGGACTGCTCCTCTGTTTAACATGTTATTTTTAACTGTTTTTCAATTTCTTAACAGGGCCTGGTTATTGGACAGTCTCCCTGGGATATCACTGCATTCTTATCTTGGCGCCTTCCCAGGGTTTCTCTGTGTTTATGTACCTTTAACACATTACAGATTATTATCCCCGTGGGACTTTTATTACCATTGGTGGGAGCAGGGGTTTATAGGGGTGTGGGTATTGTTGGGGCCTTTTATGGTCTATGCTCTGTTCTGGCTGTTCTCCGAATAGGCCCTTATAAGTAGTTCATTGTTTATGGTTGTTTGGGTTGGGGGTATACGGGATGTTAAGACTAACCCTTGCTTATCTCCATGTTTGGTGGTAGTTTATACAGGCAAAAGGGACCTTGACTGGGGTTTTGTATTCAGCTCCTCATTTATGGACATGTTTCTGGAAGTGGGGGAAGGGGATTATTACTGTTCTTCTAAAATGGTTTGTTGCAATGCCTACTGTCATTTGGGGGGAGGGTATGTTTCAATCTTGCCACAGAAAGGGGACGGGGGCTGTTGTACATTATTTTCACCTGTTTGGACTTCCTACTGTTTTGTTTTGGAGGACATGGTTCCACTCCTTTAAGCTCAATATTCATGATTGTACCATTAATGTCCTTGTTTTGTGTGGAAGATATAGTATCTTGGTTTCTTAAGATGGAGGGGGCAGGCTGATAGGAAATTGCTTTACAATTCTGTTATAGAGGGGATGGGACGGAGTGTGTTTTTTGCTCTTTATTTATCTTATTACTCCTGTTAACTGTGGAGCTTATGGCTAATAACCTAGTTAAATTTGTCTCTTGGCATGTCAGGGGCATCAGGGGCAAGCTCAAGAGGTATCAGGTCTTAAAACACCTCTCTTTACTTCATTCTCACATAATGTTTCTTCAAGAAACTCATCTTTTACCCCAGAAGCAGTTAAGCTCCATATTCAAGGTATCAGTCAGGTGTTCACCTCCGGAGATTCGTCTTCAAGCAAAGGTGTAGCTATTCTTGTAGATCATAATGTCACTTTTTAAGCAGACCAGACCATCTATGACCCTCAGGGAAGATATGTATTCATTAAGGGTTTGCTTGATTAGGCAGTGTTTATGGGCCAGTGGGAGGTGACTCAGTTTTTTTCATGGAGTTAGCTGACAAATTGACCCCCTTCCTTACTCTTCCCTTGATCTTGGGAGGGGACTGGAACATCCCCCCCCCCACCCAGGATCTTGACGATCCAACTTCTCCTTTTGACCTATCTCCACTGCTCAGCAAGCACTTAGGGAATTTATGGACTTAGTGGGTCTATGTGACCCATGGAAGATCACTAACCCATCATCCCACAGTTATATCTTCTATTCTATGGTTCACCATACTTCTTCCAGGCTTGACTATGTCCTTATCAGCCTCTCCCTACTCCCCGGTCTATGTAATACTGGTCTAGAATCCATTGTCATGTCCGACCATGCAGCAGCTTGGCTGCTACTTGCTCCTAATACTAACCAACAGTGTGACACTTCTTGGAAGCTTAATACTCAACTCCTCAAGGATGGCCAAGTCATTTCAGGGATATTCAACCTCATTCAGTCCTTTTCCACCACCAACCAGAACACAGTGAGGAGGGGGTACCAAGAATGGTGTGCCCTAAAATTCTTCTTGAGCAGTAAATATATCCAGCTGGCCTCTATCTAGAAGCATCGCAGAGAGTCCGAGGCATAATCGACCCATGCCCAGATACGTACTTTGGAACAATCTCTTTCCTCCACTTCTTCTCCTGATTCCATACGGTCCTTACTGTCCCTTCTGGATAAATATGCCAGCTTCCTGCAGGAGAAATCTGAATATTTCATTCTCAAGACTAAATCCAAATACATTGAGCAGGGAAAAAAAGCAGGATGCCTACTCACTCTCCGTCTTCGGAAATTAGAGTCCTCCTGGGTCATTCCTTTAATCTCTGCCCCAGACAGTTCTATAAAAACTCTCCCCAGGAATGTGACTGTGGTTTTTGAAAATGTTTTATTTTTTTTTTTATTTTTCAATTGTTTAACCAGGTGAAACACACTAAGCTGAAAGCTTGTTTACAGGTGCAACCTGGGAGCACAGGGAAGTTAAGTGACATGCTCAGGGTCACACACTATGCAAGTGGTGGCTGTGGGAGTCAATCCCAGGTCTCTAGATTTGCAGCTCAGAGCCTTAAACCACTGCGCCATACTGCCTCAACCCTTTATGGATGGCGTACATCCTCACCCACTACTGAAGAAATGTCATCCTACCTGGATTCCGTTCCTTTACCACATCTCATTGACCACCAATGTGCCTTTCTTTCTACTCCCATTTCCCTAGCAGAAGTGGAATCTGATATTAATGGTTTAGCTTTGGATAAGGCTCCCAGTCCTGATGGGTTCCCTTCGAACTTCTATAAACTGTTTCTCAAAGATCTTTCCCCTCTCTTACTCTGTCTCTATCATTTTATGTTCTTTGCTAAAAATCTTGACCCATCTCTTCTTGAAGCCACCATCATCCTCCTTCTCAAGCCAGATAAACCCCCTTCTAATCCGGCAAGCTATTGACCTATTTCCTTATTAAACTGTGACATTAAAAATCCTAGCTAACATACTAGCTGCTAGAATTAAAAAAGTATGGTCAGGACTTCTCAGCCCGGAACAGGTGGTTTTGTCCCTGGAAGATCGTCCGCTGGCCATCTCTGAAAGATAGGTCACCTATTTCAGGCTGCTCAAGTCTCCCCCATACCTATCATATTCGGTCAGTTCCTCCTAGCCTCCAGCGAGTACATATTTAAAACCTTTAGCCTCTCCTCATAGGTGATTCCTCCAAGGCCATGTATCACTTTTGTTACCTTTCTCTGGACCACCTCCAACCTATCAATATCACTTCTAAGGTGAGGTCTCCAGAACTGGACACAGTACTCCAGGTGAGGCCTCACCAAGGACCACCTGTCCCTGCTATCTATGCCCCATCCAGTACATTCCAGTACCCTGTTAACATTGCTGTAGACCTTATAACAATGGCTTTGCTGCTTCTGGTCATCCCTAAAGATGACCCTCAGATCCCATTCCTCAGCTGAGGGGTTGAGTTTGACCCCATTTAGTCAGCATTCTGTCTTTGGGTAGGCTCTACCCAGCTGTATGACCTTGCTCTTTGTAGTGCTGAATTTCAGCTGCTGTATGTGTGTCCATCTTTCTAAATTTTTAAGATCCTCCTGAAGCTCTCTTACACCTTCCATGTTATCCTCCCTTGACACAGAAAAAGCCTTTGATAGGGTGGACTGGTCCTTTCTCTGGCTTACTCTACAAAAGATGGCTTTCCTTCTTCCTTTTTACATTGGTTTAAAGTGATCTATTCCTCCCCATTAGCAAAGATCTGTTGCAATGGTGTCTTTTCCTCTACATTTCCTTTATATACCGGCACATGCCAGGGCTGTCCCCTCTCTCCGTTTCTCTTCAGCCTGTATCTTGAGCCACTACTTCGATGTCTCAAACTTTCTCCCAGCATATGAGATATCCCCATGGACAACCTAGCACCACCTATCTCGGTGTATGCTGATGACATTCTATTGCACCTTTCGGAGCCAGCCACCTCCCTCAGAGAAGCACTGAAAGTAATAGACAAATTTAGTCATCACTCTAACTACAGACTAAACCTTGAAAAAACCAAAATATATCCCCTTAACCACCTTATCCATAGTTCAGATCTCACTTCTTTTGGTATGCATTGATCTCCTCACTTCATTAAATATCTGGATATTTTCCTCACTTCTGACCCCTCTCTACTGGTGAAACTGAATTTAGAGTATCTTCTGGCAGTGATACGACAGGATTTAACAAGATGGAAAGACCTCCCTTTCTCATTATGGGGCAAGATTAACATTATCAAAATGAACATCCTCTCTAGACTATTCTATCCTCTAAGCATGCTTAATATTGTTCTCCCTCGCTCCTTCTTTAAATGTATCTGCTCTCTTATCTCCTCTTTCATTTGGCTGGACAAGTCACCTAGATGTTCCTATCTTAAGCTGGGGCTCCCTAAAAAATCCGGTGAACTCTGTCTCCCCAACTTTTTATTCTACTACTGGGCCAGTCACCTCTATAAGTGCAGTAAATGGCTTTCCAATCATTTTCCTCACCCAACTATGACTATATTCCCATCTGGTTACAGAGAGAATCCTGCCTGTTTGTTATACATAATCTGTCACCAGCTGCTATTCTTTTCTCCCCATGGAAGTCCCTCCCGGTCCCTTTAGCAGCATCCCCAATCAGTGTCTCCATTAATGTCTTTTCACAAATTTGTGCTTTTCGGAAAGTATCTCTCTATAAAGACACTGCGCAACCTATCTTCTCTAATTTAAACATTAGGATTGGGGTTATTCTTTAACTCCTGGCTGGTTTTCCTTGCATCAGAAAGTTTGTGTCGCAGACATCTACTCTCACACCTCTGGAACTGTTGGAGAAATTCCATCTGAGTTCAGCGCATATCTTTAAGCTCTACCAGTTATGGCATTTGATTTTGCAACAATTTGGCCCCACTCCAAACCCCTGTGAACTTGAGGAGCTCCTCTCTCGGTCTCAAGATTTGTCCCTTAATTCTCACAGTACCTCTGGCCTATACCTTTGTTTGCTTATCACCTCCCACTCTTTCTCCCAGGTTGGTTCTAAAGTACAGGAATCCCTGTTGCCAGAAGTAAATTTTAACTGGCCATGACTTTGTAAAGATCTGTATACCTACTTAACTCAGGACCACTTAAGATTCACCCGGTATCGTATTCTGAATAATATGTATTATACCCTGGTCAGACTAGCTAAGATGGGCCACCTTTCTTCTCCCCTTTCCACTAGATGTGAAAAGGCAGATGGTACTTTACTACATGTTTTCTGGTCTTATGAGAAGGTCTCTTCCTTGTAGTCACAAAGTGAGGAGTGGGTCGGTCCCCTTCTGGGATTGACAGGCCTCTTCTCTCTGGAAGTCTGTATTATTGGAGACTACTCTCAGATCCAGGTCAAGGAAAGGTGTATATTGCCCTCATCTAGTTGACCATCAAAAAAATGGTCCTCAGGCACTGGCTGGACCAGATGCATATTTCATATTGTGAATGGCTACAAGAAATCTCCTTTTCTCTCTGGTCTGAACACCTGATAGCCAGTCTCTGTCATCATCTACCCTTGTTTAACAAGAAATTGGGCAAACTTTATGTCCTTTATTTAAACTGACTCCTCTAGGATGCACTCTGAACTCCCCATTTAGATCCTTGTACTTATAGGTAGCCACTCATGTAGCTAAAGACTTTATCAGATGGTTTGTTATACACACTCCGTGGGGGGGCTAGGGTTGGGGAGGGTGTGTTTTTATTACTCCCTTTTGTTCACCCCTGTTCAATTTGTATCTCTTATGGCCCTGTCATTGTTTGTTTGTAAGCATTTTTTCCAAAATTAATGAAGTTGATTACATTTAAAAAAAAGTGATGAGTCACACTGCAGGGCTTACACCCATTGTCAGGATTAATGGTAGATTATATTATGAAATTTGATATTAGATTGTTCTTTGAGTGTTTAACTGCTGTAGCTATTTAGAAACAAGAAGACGTGCTGAAAGTTTAGTATATTTATTGTCAACTTGCACTTTTTTAAAAGTATTTGTCAATTCGCAAACAATCAACTGTTTGGAGAAATACTATAATCAAATGAAATTTTAAAAATGGATGTTTTTGTGTTTTGTATGTTCTATACATTTTTAATTGCAAGGATGTTTTGACTGATCAATAAACTTTTACAAACAAACACATAGTTTTATTTTTCTTAAATTTATTTTTATATTAAAAAGAAACATGTTGCCGGCCCACCGGCGCAGCAGTTGGATTTCCGCTTGTGACACCAGTGGCCCGGGTTCGGAAATGGGCTCTGTTCACTGGAGGGCTGACCAGGGGAGACAACTTGAGCATCCCACAACTGCTCATTGTCTCTGGGGAAGGGAGGGGGCTGCAACCCGGTGTTGGGTGACTGCTGGTGGAGACCAGGGGTAGGACAGCATGTCCAGTTTGCAGGTGGGAGGTGCGTGGCAGACGTTGGCTCTCACCTAGAAGTCCGGACACCGCGCACCACTGAAAAACAGAGAAAATCACTCCCTTTTGGCCAGATGATGGCTTCCAGTCCTCCACCGACCCTTAGGCCCCTGAAACAGCATGCCTGTTCCTTCCCCAGCAGCACCCAGGTGAATGATTGAGCACGCTGGCTTGTCTCCACTGGTGCCTTCCCCCTCGGAGGGGGGGACCTGCCTGGCAAAGGGAAACACCAGGTTACCTGGGGGGCTGCTGATATGGGGTTGAAAGGCTGCAGTAGGGTGGTGGGAGTGGCAGGAGCGTGCCTTGGAGACATTAAGGAAGACTGAAGGGGAGCTTGAGTAGGCGGCTAAAAAAAAAAGGAAACATGTCCACCATGATGAGGCATAAACCCCATCCTACCACAGCACCAGTTTAAAAATGTTACTTCCAGCCCCTCCCTCATAGCACCAACATCCCTCCTCCCCTAGTTTCCCAGTGAAATTTCTGTAATAATGTAATGTGATGTGCCTATCTTATGCTTTGTAGTATTTGACCTGTTGAATGTTAACTTTCGTTCACTCTGTATTGACGAAACGGTACTTATATTACTCATTCTGTTTTGTTATGTCACTGAATCAATATTGTCCAGCCTTTGATAATCAATTTTTAATACTGTCTTTGATATGGTGTAAACAAAGTGTTATTCTGATGAGGAACCTTTGTACATGAGCATTTCTGTTCAAAGGTGTCTTGCTGAACTTTGAAATAAATAAATAAATATCTTATACTAGTAACAAAAAAACCCTTCCCCACCAAAGTGCAAAGGCAGTTTAAATTCCCACCCTACCCACCAGGTCCCAATCAAATAGAATGTATACAATCCCACCCCATCACCCACTGGCACCCAGTACCCTGCCCCTGTCACCAAAATATGGATACTTACAGGTATGACACCAGTAAAAAAAGAAAACTGTCCTGTGTTGCATGATCAGCCATCATCACTGATTTATTCACTATGTGTGAATTGGTGATGATGTGCTAGTTAACAGCTGAGTGGCCAGTGTAGTCAACCAATCAACTGTTACTAGTGGCAGTGACACTAGGGTTTTTGTTACTAGTATGAGACCTCACCTGGAGTACTGTATCCAGTTTTGGAGACTTCATCTCCAGAAAGACATAGACAGGGTGGAGGTGGTCCAGAGGAGGGCAAGTAAAATGGTACAGGGTCTACATTAAAAGCCCTATGAGGAGTGACTGAAGGACCTCAGTATGTACACCCTGGAGGAAAGGAAGGAGAGGGTGGATATGATAGAGACTTTCAAATACCTAATGGGTATAAATAAGGTGCAAAAGGGAAGTATTTTTTCAGAAAAAAGATGCTCAAGAACAAGAGGTCATGCTATGAAGCTGGAGGGGGTAGGCTCAGAGGAGATGTGCAGAAGTACTTCTTCACAGAAAGAGTGGCAGATGCCTGGAACAGCTACTCAGTGGAGGTGGTAGGAGCAAAAACTGTAGCTGGGTTCAAGAATGCATGGGACAGGCATAAAAGAACCTTAGTGGTAAGGCAAGAGGAGTAGAGCCGGAGAGCAAGTAGGGTCTGTGGTATTACAGGAGGTGGGGAAAATGGGGATACTAGGTGAGCCAAGCGGTCCTTATCTGCTGTCAAATTTCATGTTTCTGTGTCACATCATCACAAATTCATTCATTGTGAATGAATCAGTGATTATGGCAGGTCATTGCTATGTGGATGTTTCTCTATTTCAGAGGTGTCTTAACTGTATGTATCCTTATTTTGGTGATTGGGGAGGCTGCTAGGTGCCAGTGGGTGGTGAGGTGGAGTGTATACTTTATATCTGATCACATCCAAGGTGGGTGGGGGTTGGAATTTAAATTGTGATTGTGCTGAGGTGGGGGGAAGGGTTTTTGTTACTGGCATAAGACATCATAGTGCCTGGGCCGAGGGAATTGGTTATGAGCGGGACCTCATTTGCCTGCCTGAATAGGCAACATTTAACATAGTAATGAGGTCATATATGTGTGCTGCCGACATGGAGACAAGAATATTGTTTGCACTTATGAAACACATTTACCCCCAAAACCACAAGTATGCTTTACCTCTCAACTGTCCCACATTACAAGCGATAGTGTCTCTTTTTACCTTACAGTAGCCCTCTGTCCCACATTAAAAGAGTTGTGTCCATGTTCTCAGTTTAGACTGTAAAACACTAACCCATACTATAAATAAGAAAATGTTTTGGTCAAGCAAAACCAAACATAATCATGGAAGCACATATTTATCTCATGTTTTCATCTTCTAAAGAGGGGTGAAAGAAAGACTAGGTGCTAGCCAAATAAATGGAAACAAGGAGTTCTTTTGATGTATAAATGGGAAGATGGGGATGTCAAAAATGTTGGACCCTTAGTGGTAGAAAATAAGAAGATAGAGGCTGAAATGAACATTGCAGAAAAGCTGAATATGTATTTTTGCTCTGCATTCGCCAAAAAGTATAAGCTGGCAGTTGCCTTATCAGAGGAAATGAGAGCAAACCCCAGGAAGAAAACCCAAAGGATAATTATGAAGCAGGCACAGGAAAAACTTAATGGAAATAAGCCAAGTCAACCACATAACTCACTGTAGGTCCAAAACTGTTCAAATAGCTTTTTAGTTTAGCATTCCCACTTACACATATCTTTAATACCTCATGGAGAAGGGGTGCTGTCAAATGACTAGAGAGAGACAGTAGTGGACATGCAAAAAGGGATCCAAAGAGGAAACAAAACAACACCTCTCCATTAGTCTAATGTCTGCAGTAGGGAAGATATTAGAAGATATTAAAATGATTTAAACAAGAAAGTATAAAGAAACATCAAATAGCAACAGGGTCCATGGATGAAAATCCACATAGATTCAAAAAAGGAAGATCATGTAAAACAAACATGATTGGCATTTATTAACCAGTCAGTGGGAAACCTGATGGGGTGACCTGTGAAGGTAATTTTTAGATTTCAGTAAGGCCTTCAACATGGTGCCCCATAGGGAATTAATAAAATTAAGATCAGTTGATACTGAAAACATCAAGGGTTGAAGACTGGATGGGGGATAGTAAACATGATGTGTGGATAAGTTGGTTTACGTCTTGGGTTGGTGATGTGACAAGTGGGGTTCCCCATGGATCAGTGCTGTGACCAACACTGTTCAGCATCTTTATAGAGGAGGTACATGTAGAACTGAAAAAGGCCAAAAGCCTGAACAGGGCTGAGTCTCCTCCAAAAGACTAAGACAGAGTGTCTGACTGGGAGACAAAGAGGAAAATGTGATTTAATGCTGAAAAGTGTATAGTGTTGCATATAGGAGGGAAAAATCTACTAACAGATTATTAATTAAATGAAATAAGATTGAGAAAGATCGAGTAAGAAAGGTACTTAGTTGTTATTTTCATAATGGATTTAAAAGCCAAATCACCATGTGAAAATATGATTAAGAAAGCATCCAAGGTCCTTGGATGTATCCCAAGAAACTTTCTGTCTAGATACAGAGTGAAGTGGCATTATTCTAGAATTTATTTATTTCAAATGTTTTACCAGGTTTGGCTGACCCATTAGTGCAGTGGTAGTGATACTTATCAAGATGGCAGACAACTGAGTTTGGCAGCAGACTTACATCACTGGGGCCAGAATTGGGGGGGATTGAGCATCCCAGAGGATGCTCTCCTCCTCTGGGGAGGGAGGGCAGCCCTCTCTCCTGCTGTACTGCTACCTGGGTAACCACAGCTGGCTGTGCAGTCAGAGCAGCTAGTGGGAAGGAGGATGTTGGCTGGTGCAGTAATGTGCACGCTTGCATTTGCAAGTGCTTGTGCACCCAAACCACTGACATCATAGGGATACTGGAGCAAAGTGGAAATACCCTGACCATCTAGACGACAACAGCTTCTTAACGAGCGGCAGGTCCTGCACCTGACTACTCAGACACCAGCTCACAGCCAGATCCATTCCACAGCAGGAGTTGGGGAGCCCTCCCACTCCAGTCAAAAGGAGAGAGCTCTAGGGAAACTTGGAGACAAAAGTAAATCCTGGCACACACCAGGGTGTTGGAGATGAAGCACCATGCAGGAGGGGGTCAACCAGAGAAAAGGGAGAAAGAATAATGAAAAGAAAACAGTTTTACCAGGAAAGACATACTGAGTTGGTAACACCTTGTTTCCAGATGCATCCTGGGATGGGGTTGGAGATTAGTAACAGTAGAGCAAAGTGCAATAAGTAAGATACTGGTTAGCTCACTTAAGGGTACTGTGGGCAGTTCTTGGGTTCTTCCTCAGCAGGGATGTTGGGGCACTGAAGAGGATGGCAGATGCGAGCAATGAGAATGGCGAAGGTGTTGAAAGGTAACATTTTCAAGAAAAGACTTAGGGAACTGATTCATTTTAGCCTGGAAGAATTGGAAGTGATTTAGTTTTAATTGTTTAAAATCATGAGAAAGAAAGAATTAAAAAGAAATTTAATAATGATCTAAAAAATAATGTGACTGTGAGACACAGATGAAAGATACAGGGAACTATGAAATGATATAAGAGTATGGTAAAGAGGTACTTCTTCACTTAGAGGGAGTGAATATTTGGAGTAGTTTACTCAAGATAGGGGTGAGATCACAAAGTGTAATTCATTTTAAGGCACAATTGGATGAGTAGAGATGGGCGAAATGACCGCAATTCACTCCACGAAGTGAATCACGAAGTGAAAGTGGATTCATGCAGGTGCTCCATATCTGACGGGAGTATCAGCATTATAATGGTAATGCGAAGTCCATTGGAAACAATGACTTCGCATTACTCCACCTTTCCAAACCACTACTCCACCAATTCTTAAGGTGAAGTACATTGAAAGCAATGTACTTCGCCTTGTTTTTAAGCTTCAAAGGCGAATTTTGCATTGATTCATAGGATTTCAGGTCACTTGGGCTCAAGATTGTTCTGCATAGCCTCAGTTCGTGGTAGTGTGTGTAGGAAGCTGTAGGAGACAGTCTGCTCTGAGAGCTTTCTGTGATTCAAACCTTCTAAAATCTATTAAAAAAGCCTTTTTAAGTCATTTTTTTGCTGAAACTTTAGTTCATCGATTGTAGGAAACCCTCCTGTGTGCATATCATCAAGTTTTTTTGTTTGTGTATGGATTTTGAATGTTAATGTATGACATTCTGTCTGTATACTGAGAGACAGTGGAAGTGTGCTTTGGGGACGGGCGTATCTGTGGTATAGGTAGATAACTTGGAGAAAAAGACAGTTCTTTCTGTTTTGGTGATATTTTTCTTGTATAACTGTGTTAATATACGCACAGTAATATTTTAATTTTTTTGCTGATTGTTGTGGTGCAGCAGTGCATAATTTTAGTTTGGTTAAAATATGTGGTTATATTACTGAAATTTTCAATTTGTTACGCATTACTTAGTGTGTGCGTGAGTATGTGTGTGACGCATGTCATCAAGTCAGACACCTTTTATTGTGCCACATAGTAATTTCAGCATTGTGAACCTGTTATCCACTGCACCTGTGTGATTTTTGTACTTCTTTGTGATATCTTTACTGGTACTAGTGACTGTTACTGCAGCAGTGCAGTACACTGCCCCCCACTCCCTCCCGCGGCCCACCCCAACCAGTGAAGGTATTCTTTTCCTGATTTGAATTTCTGATGGTGAGCACTGGTTAGGTGTTGTGCCTTTGCATCTGCATCTCTTAAGTGCACAGCACAATCTTAATCTGTCAGCATTTCTGTCTCTTTAGGGTCCAATCTCCATCTGTAACTTAAGTCACAGTTTTTTCTTTGGCTTGCCTTCAGAGTACTGGACTAGTGTGGTGCATAATTCTGCATGAACATTGTATCATTAATATATGTTTTTAAGTCAGGACCATCATCACGAGTCACTCATGATACAAATCACGTTCTTCATCATCAAGGTCACAAATGCAGTCACAAATCATGATTCACGATCATGTCACGAATCACATTAATTTTTTTAGAAGTTACTTGGATGTATTGTAAGCCTGTTTTGTAGTATCTCTCCAGGCTTCACCACCCCACCATTGTACTCATTAATGAACATTTTTAAGTCAGGAAGTTTTGTGCTACAGCTCATTGGTGAAGTACAGCCATAGGCATTCGCATTCCCACTACAGTTCCATATTATTTATCTCACACCATCGACACTGAATCACTTTCTTCATCATCACGGTCACAAATGCAGTCACAAACCATGATTCATGATCACGTCACGAATCATAACATTAATTTTTTTACTAGTTACTTGGATGTATTGTAAGCCTGTTTTGTAGTATCTCTTCAGGCTTCACTACCCCACCACTGTACTCATTAATAAGCGTTTTTAAGTTGGGGAGTTTTGTGCTACAGCTCATCGGGGAAGTATAGCCATAGGCATTCACATACCTTCCTGTACAGCATGTGGGTTACAGTACTGTAAGTAGTGGTAGGTGAAGTGGCCCCAATTCGCTCCATGAAGTGATTCACAAAGTAACACGGAATCCCCGGAGTACTCCACAATGTGAAGTGGAGTACTTTGCTTCATAATGAGGAACGCAATATCCATTGAAACCAATTACTCTGTGTTATTCCGGGTTCCCCAAACCACGTATCCACCAATTTTAAGGAAAACTACATTGAAATCAATGTAATTCACCTCACTTCACCTTGTAATTGAGCTCCAAATGAAATTCTGCAGTGATTCATAGAATTGCAGGTCACATGGGCTCTATATTGTTCTGCACAGCCTCAGTTCTGGCCTGGGTAGTGTGTGTGTGTGTAGTGGTAGCTGGAAACAGTTTGATCTCAGAGCTCTGAGATTCAGAACCTCTAAAAGCTGCTTAAAATGCATTTTTGAGTAATTTGTTTTACTCAAAATTTAGTACATCAATTGTAGGAAACCCTTCTGTGCTCATATCATCAAGTGTTTATTGTTTGTGTGTGGATTTTGAATGTTAATTTAGAACAGTCAGTCTGTGTACTGTGAAGCATGCTTTGGGGGAGGGGTGTATTTCTGGTGTAGGTACATAAACTGGGAGAAAAAGGCAGTCTTTCTGTTTTTGTTATATTTTTCTTGTATCTGTATTAATGTGCATACAGTAATATTTTCAGTAATTCTTGACATTTTTTGGTTGATTGTTGTGGTGCAGCAGTGTATAATTTGTCTGTTTAAAACATTTGGTTATATTACTAAAGGTTTTCAATTTGCTACGTATTACTTTTAGTGTGTGTGAGTGTGTGTGCAATGTGTGCCATTAAATCAGACACCTTTTATTGTGTTACAGAGTAATTGCAACAGTGTGAACCTGCTATCCACTGCACCTGCATGAATTTTTTATACTGCTTTGTGGTATCTTTACTGGTAGTGGATTGTTACTGCCGTGCACTTATCCCCCAACTGGCAAAATGTATTCCTTTCCAGTTTTGGATTTGTGAATTGTGAGCACTGGTTAGGTGTTTTTTTGCCTTGTCATATGCATCCCTTGAGTGTGCAGTGCAATCTTAATCTGTCTGTGTGTTTGCAGTGCACCATTAATTCTGGGAGACTGCATTTCTTGTTATGCTCTCATTTCACTTTGTCAGCACTGGGGAACTTTCTGGACACAAAACAGTAGCATTTCGTCAGCATTCGGGAATTTTCTGGACACAAGACAATAGCATTTTGGGGATGCAAATTAATTCTGGTGACTCTGTGTGTGACCACTGTGTGCATGACTGAGTGTGCCATTAATTCTGGGAGACTTTGCATTTCTTGTTACGCTCTTATTTCACTTCATCAGCACTGGGGAGTTTTCTGAACACAAGACAGTAGCACTTTGGGGATGCACATTCATTCTGGTGACTGTGTGGGTGGGGTGCTGCCAGTATTGTTGTCACTCCACCTTACTTCGTGTTTAAGGTGGAATGACAATGCAAAATAATAATAAGGCGAAGTGAGCATTTTCTATGGGGCACTCTGCATAGTGAAGTACCAACGTAAAGTGGCCACTTCGCATTCACTTCGACAGCAGATTTTAAATTCTCTGCATCTCTATGGATGAGTATATCACAGGTACTAAAATGAAATATTGTAATCATTGAGTGGGGGCAGTTACAATGGGCCCTGGTCTATTTCATCTTAGATAATTATTACTGTAAAGTTCACAAATGCAGTGGTTCATGTGATAACAACATGTAAAGAATGCACAGACCAAGGCTTTATCAAAATGTACTTTGCAATCAGAACCGCCATAGCAGACAGGTTAACACCTCTTCACCTGAACTTGGTAATAAATTGAAAACAGCTTAACACAGCAGCTTTAACACAAGAGCCATAGTTCAGCTTCATTTCTGTATTTCATTGAATTCCTTTAATCCATAAAGCAGCAACTTAAACATTAAATCCAGAGAAGTCCAGGAGATACATTTATTTGGTTGCTAGTGCAGTCCAATAATTGCAGTATGAAGATTTAATCATCAGCTTACTACTACCTGCTAACACGCACAGACTGTCAACCATCCTGGACAAGACAAGACAAGACACCATGTGACTGATGTTTCGACATCAAAGATGACATCTTCCTCAGAATGTATTACCATGTCCGGGTGAAGAAGTGCTAACCTGTCTGCTATGGCAGTTCTGTTTGTAGAATAATTATTACTGAGTTTTGAGCATCCATCTGGTAAAGTGTAATAATAGTGACCCAAAATGAGTGACTACAAAAAAACAGTGACTCATTCTGGGCACTATTGTTCTGGGCTACCCTGCAGAATAGCGAAGGTATGGGACCGCGAATATGGGGAAGGGTGAATGGAAGGGGGAAATAGTGAGGGGAAGGAGAGGGACAGGGAAGGGGTTGAGAGGAACTGGAGTACCTGCTGCCGCTGAGCTAGCCATGTGATGTGGTTTTGTGGTGGCTAGCTGTGGCACAGCAGGTACAGGCTTAGGGATCAGGAGCAGGTTACATTTTGCCGCAGCTTCTTCTTTATTTATTTTTTACCAGGAGAGACACACTAAGCTGGAAGCTTGTTTACAGATGTGACCTGGGAGCACAAGGAAGTTAAGTGACTTGCTCAGGGTCACACAGTATGCAAGTGGGGGCTGTGGGATTCAAACCCAGTTCTCCAGGTTTGCAGCTCAGAGCCTTAAACCACCTCTGCACTATACTGCCTCTTTTTATTCCTGACATCTGGATTTTGCCCCCTCCCTGATATGCACCCCCCCTGGGGTTGAGAATCCTAATTCGGGGGGTGCGGGGAAAAGCACCCAGTGATGGGGGTGTGGGAAGGCATAGCCCCACCACAAAAACACTTTCTTTACATCTTGCTGTTGGGTCGCCTTAGAGTGTATATTGCCAATTTGCTTTTCGGTGATATACACTCACCATAATAGCGATCACTATTATGACATGGAACCATTCATCTCAATATTGATGAGGTGCCCCGCATTTTGAGGTAGAGTGTCCTGCACTTGGAGAATGATAAATGTGAGTGGCATGATGACTATACTACAAGGGATGAATAAAAAAAAAAAGGACTAAACCAGGATTAAGGAACTTCTGAACCTGAGAGCACTGACCCACTGTCATTAATGGACTTTCATCATAATTTCATATTTTGGAGGAAATGAAGTGAAAATAGGACTAGCCTTGATACATGCCCTCATATAGACTGCAGTTTGCACAAATCATGTGTGGGCAACTCTGATTTGGGAAAGAATGCATGAGAAAATGAAATTAAGAGGCTGGAGCAGGGGGTTATTGGCTGCACCATCTGTGCAGGCAAAGATGAATGGGGCTCATTTGCCTGTCCCTGTGGGTGACAAGAGTTTATCATCCAGCCTGTAACTCATACAAGTGAGGTTAAATATATTATGAGGTGGCATGTGCTGCATCGGAGACTCAACTTGGAAGTGCAAGTCACCCATTGAATATGAGATCTACAGTACAGGTTGTTTTGGGGACACAAAACTCATGACTTCTATTTAGGTTTTGCTGTTACTATAATGGCTTTTCATTTTTAAATACACCATAAGAAGACCAGACAGTTATTTGAATGAGTAAATTAGCCTCTAGCTGTTGAAATAGAGTTCTAAAATGGCATAGCATATATCCTTATTTTATTATTAGTTCACCATACCAGTCTCATAAGTATGTATTATGATGGTACAATTTTTTAAAATTTTTTTCTATAATGCCATGACATGTTTAGAACTGTGTCATTTTTGACTGTACACTCCACCTCCAACTCCCCCAGGGCACATCTTGAAATGAGTTTTTAGCTCAGTATGTTCTTCCTTGAGAAGCGCTTAAGATGAATAGATAGAATTGTCCACTATAAATAGTTCACAGTATCATGAAGTTTATTGAAATATAGTTCATCTTAAAAGTGTCAAGGTCTGTATTTATTTTCCAAGAATAAAAGGGTTATCTTGAAAGCAAATTGAAATGAAATATAAAGTTTGACATAAGGGGCCAAATTTTCTATACCTGGCTCAAGGTCTGTGGCCTATGCTGCAGCTGTGCAGATTGGCACATATGGACCAACCTGTGCCATATTTCCCATGTTGGACACATTTAAATTATGTTTTCCTGCTTTCCAGTCACTTGCATCTAGGTTTAGACACAAGTGGAGGACAGTTGCACACAAGCAGCCCTAAATTTGACACATTAGCTCATGGAAATGTAAAGAGGTAATGTTAGACACGTTAACCAAGTGATAGCTTGGGGCACCAGCATAAAAGGGGTACGCAAAAGCAAGCGGTATAAGCAGAGATCAACTTGAAATGGAAAAAGTGTTAAATTAAATGACAAAATTGTTGTTGTTCTCCTTATATTCATAGAATTTCTACTACTTTTCAGAAGTGGGTTGGGCAGAAGGGAGAAGAGGGAGCAGTGGAAGTGATGAAGGGAACACCACAAGCATTTTGGGTTGGGCCATAAATAGGTCAAAAACCAGTACTGGAAATGTAGCCTACCCGGTTTTGTTTTGTAGAGACCAGAGATGACCTCATATGATGGCAGCATCTACTACTGAGTAATCCCATAGAGAGGAGATGTTAAAATTCTTTGATGAGATGTGATGACTGGAGGCCAGGGAATGACAATCCAAGACTGGTTGAAAATAGCAACATAGCTGTTGGTGATGCAGCAGAGCATATAGTGCAGCACAACACATCACACAGAAAACATATCAAAGGCTTTCAGCTGCTTTTGCAACTGAAAGTCAGACAAACTAAAAGTAATGACAATCTTCCCAAAACATGCCACACCGATGCTAGAGAAGGATGAAGGGGTAACAATGGAAATGCGTCAACAGTGTCAGCTTGTGACAGTCAGGATCCAGGGCTGAAGTATTTGATACGTGCTACTGCATGGTTGAGATGAGCAAAGGATAGCAAAATCTTTGAAGGAACCAATAAGTAGCTGCCCAGGGTGGATGAGGATAGAGGTGCAGACGAGAAACATTGGGCTGGAAATTATCCAGTAGCTACATCTATGGGACTGATTGATAAGTAGGGACCGGTGAGTGTTAAATGTCCGAAGCTGAACACCACCGAAAGTTCCATGGTAATAGCTGATGGAGTGCTCGAGAATCCTTCACTGCAGACTGCAGAGTATAACAGTAGAAGGCATCAGAGGGGAACACTAAGCTGCCCGAATACAGTCCATGAAAAAGCCAGAAATGATACGCTGCAAAACTGGCTGAGAAGGATAGCAGCTAAAATCCTGGATAAAGCTTGTAAGTTGATTGAGGTAGATGGAGGAACGATTAACAGTGGAGGAGGTTGAGGAGCTTTCAGGCAATATAGCGAGCATGACAGAGCCATAGAAGCTGTGGATATGAAAACAGGTGCAGAAAATCCAAGGCAGGCAGAGTAGGTACAATTGATGCCAGCTGCTAGACACCCATGATTTGAATTGGCCAGGACAGAATATTCAGTTGGGATCAACAGATGGAAGAGTAGAGAAAGTTTGAGTGAGCCTTGGCCAGAAGCAAAAAATACTATGATTCTTGTTGCAGGCAGAAGCCAAGTGGTGCATGCCAGATTTCTTTCATCATTCAAAATGCAGGAATGGTCCCACTAGAAATGGAGCAGTATGCTGCAGATGTCCAGGTATGAGCTGGGAGCTTGGGAAGAAATCAGCGGACCATGTAGGTCTTTCTTCTGGGTTTGTAGAAGAGTAGAATGGTGGAGAAGATGACATAGGGCTAATATACTGTGGATAAGGCTGAGCGGGATGAAGCCTGAGGAAACCTTGCTGGACCTGCTTCAAAACTGAATGCAGAGAGTCAGTAGGTGCAGATGCCAAAACGCCAATACGCAGCTGCATATTGCAGTAGATGCAGGGTCGTTAAGTGTGAAGATGCCAAAATGCCAATACATGGTGAGTATTGTAGTAGATGTAGAGTATCAGTAGGTGTAGGTACCTAAAAGCCAATACATAGCTGCATATTGTGGTAGATGCAGAAAGTGGTAGTTTGGCTGATGCCAAAACACTAATACATGGAGGTATATTGCAGTACAAGCAGAGAGTGGTAGCTTGTCCTATGCCAAAACACCAGTACAAGGATGCATATTGCAGTAGATGCAGAGACTAGTACTCGATCGATGCCAAATTGCCAATATGCGGCTGTGTATTGCGGTGGATGCAGCGAGTTCAAAGCTTAGACAATGCCAAAATGCCAATACATGGCTGCATAATGCAGCAAATGCACAGTGATTGAATAATTAGTGACAGAACTCCTGTCTCTAGTAGGCAGGGCATGCCTACCTTCACTCAGATACCTCAGGAGGTATGAGTTAGAGACAGAGACTGAAAAGCAATAAACTGCTAGGGAGGGCTGTGCAAGGAAAGAGCAGATGATAGAGCAGGAGATTCAGGGCAGAACTAGACTTGCAGACAGAAAGGACAGAGGAGTGAGGAAGAATGATGCAGCACAGTAAAGGGGGCACATATGATAAGGTGTAGATAGGAGCAGGAACAGCACTGAAGCTTAAGGTATGTACAGGAAATGAGTAGTATTGCTTCAAGAGCGGTCTGATGGTGACATCACAACCTGATAGCACTGGAGGCATGGAGCTTGGCTCTGAAAGGAGAAAGCTAAAAAAAAACAGAAGCAGCAGGAAAATGGATGAATGGAGGGTAGCACAAGAGCAATAAGACACAGCAGACAAAGTAAAACAGTGGGAGCAATACTGGTGAAGAAAGGTAGAAACATGGAGTACAAAGGGGGAAGGGGGATGCTGAAGGCAGGAGCTGAAAAGGAAAACAAGAGGGAAGGGGTGGACAAAATACAAATAGAAAGAAACAGACAAGTGGGAAAAGGGGGCACACTCATTGAGCAAATGGGGAGAAAAACAACAGGCACAACAGGCAAGGAGAAGCAGAACACAAGCAACACAACCAAGACAGCACAGGGGGAGACAAGAGCAGGGAGTCAAATACAGCACAGGAAGGAAAAGGGAATGAAAACAAAGCAAAGCAGGCAGCAGGGAAAAGTAAGGAGGCAGAGCCACACAGACCATGCAGAAGCCTAAAGCGAAATGACACACTGTGATGAAACACGTGAAGTGTGAGCTGTCATGAGTAGGCTGCTTTTATGCAGAATGTGGGAGGAGCTATTCCTCCACAATGAACCTTGGGCTTCAGCCCTCCCATCAACAACAAGAGATTGGTCAATTAAGTAAAACTGTGTAGCACAAGTTTTTAAAGATTTGTTTTTATTCCCCCCCAGACAAAAAACTTTTGACACCTCCTTACATTCAAGCAGTAACTACGATTGGCATTTGGTAGAGTTTCAGGCAATGTAATCACCTACATATCTCATGGCTAAGAATAGGTTGCAAAGCACGGGCTGAATGTTATAATTTACTTTTGTATTTAGTAATTGCACCTACTGTATGTAACTTCTGTCTACTGTGTGTTAAAGTGCTGTTATGTACCTAATCCCGGGTCACCCCTGAAAAAGGGACCTTTGGTCTCAGTGGGTTTACCCAGTCACCAAAATCTAAATAAATAAATTTGTTTACCAGATAAGCACCCTGACACACATGGCCCTTTTTGTAGGATATTGAGGCAAAATGAGGAGGCAAAGGTTTTGAGCAGAAAATAAAAACAATATTTTTAAGGGCATGGGTAAGGACATAGAGAAAATAGATGAAGTAGTACTCAAGATTCTGGCACTGATAATTTTATATGAAACAGGCATAAATGGATAGTCTAATCTTTTTATTTGCCAGATAAAATGTGGCAGAGAACACAAATGTATTAAAGTTGAAAAGAACATGGAGAAACCATGTTCAGTAATGATTTTGTAAGTCTATTTAACAATGCAAATAAAATCTGCTGGCAAGGAGATTCCCCAAGATCTCTATGTGCATTTTGCATGCAAACCTTCAACATTTACGAACCATTTTACAGTTAGGTCCCAAGAGTGTCTGTGCATGTGTGTGTGTGTGTGTGTGTGTGTGTGTGTGTGTACATGTGTATATCAGTACAGTTTGTGTAGACTAATAAGTATGTACTGTAACAGGAAATCTCCATCGACTCACCCTCTGCATCCTCTGGCCTTGTCAAGTCAATAACTCCAGGACCCACCTTTCCATCTTCACCTGGCTTTCCTGTTAACTGGGGCACTAGATTCTCATAACGTGACCTTTCCTGGGAAAATCAAAAGACACTGATATAATTTCTATGACATTTTATGCTGTCCTTGGAAATAATACCATTTTTTAAAAATGATATATTTTATGAGTGTAGAGTATGAGTTATGTTAAATCTGCATTTGTTTTCCGTATACTAGTATAGTTTGCCAGTAGAAACCACATTTCAAATGGAAGAAGTATATCTTCATCAGCCAGAAATATTAACATGTTTTTAAAAAAGTCTTTGCATCTAAGGTAGGGCAGGCACAACTGGTTCTTCTGATCACATGACCATGGCATATCCCATGATATCCCCACAGTTCAACACACCTTTGTATTATCAACTAGTCTAACTTTTTTCTCCACAAAATATGATGTGATAATGGCAAAAAGACACTCCTGGGATGGATATATCATGAATATACTCACTTCTCAGCTGTTGGAAGGTACTGTGCTACCCATGGTACTTTACAAAACAACTTAGGAATGCATATATCCCATAATACATCACACAATGTCAGACACTATTTCTTAACTAGCATATTGCAGCCTGAGGTACACAAAGTGATGTTCTAGTTTCCTGTAAAGCACTGCCAGTTGGCATTAGCTGTGTTCAAATTTAATAACACTCAAAAATGTTTTGTACTGTAGGACATTCCTTTCTGGCTTACTAAAAGATCCCTAGAAACGCCTACCATTTGTTCCATAGACTTCATCTGTTCTTGCTGCTTTTCCTACTTTGAAGTCATAATCCTCTATGACATCACAACTTATTACAATGGAAAATACTCTGATGTCACAAGCATAGTCTTATGATTTTAAAGAGCAACTCTATTATAATGAAACTTAAAAACATTAGATTTACATCAATTATGTTTTAATGTTATTGTTTTCTAGTTACATATTTGTTTTACTTACATCTGCTGTTAGTCTGCTAAATATTGTAGATAATGCAGCAGTTGTTTCACTGAGTCTTTTAACATGCATCTGACTTTCCCTTGCTAACCATACAAATGCTGTTCATGACAACACAGCATGTTGGCATGGTGAGCACTATGATGTCATAAGCAAAGGCACTGTGAGGTTAAAAGAGCAGAGGCAAATATTTACTAGACAGACCTTTAAGACAGTCTACCAAGATGTGCTGTAAATCCTGGAAAGGAGCATGGACATTGAAAAAAATGTATTCTCTAGTAAATTGTAATAACTGAAACATCTTGTTTTTGAAAGCACATTCTGAAGGGCAGAGTTCCTTTTTAAGACAGGAAATGGAACTAGAACTGAGGCAGTCTAATGGACTAAAAGTCTACTTTCTTGCAAATTGACTTCAGTAATAACAAATGCAGTAGAATGCCCAGTGATACCAATTTGGAGGTAGAATTATGTTTTTACTGAGTTTTGTTGATCCCAATTGTGAGCTTTTTGCTGGAAATCAGAACATCACTTTTTCTTGCAAACAAATGCTAAATAGTAGATGTGAAAAGAAGTTCAAAACATGAAGTTTTAGAACCTTTCTTGAGTTTTAATCTATCCTATCCTACACTTACAGAACAACCATTGCCTTCAGGAGAACTTTAAATAACATAATATTTGGACACAGTATAGCGTATATTTCAATAAACTCTGTAATTATTCTCTCCCCATTATTTATTTCTGAGTTCATATGCATGAAAATGGCATATGTCTTCCTTGAGGGTTCATCAACTCCTATTGTTTATTCTCAACCTGATGTTACAATACTCTGAGATGACATCACATTTGTTCCCATGGAAGCAGACTGTAATGTCACAACAGAGGAGTATGACTTCAAGTGGGGAATAAGTTATAGAGGAAGATGAAATGTAAGGGTTACAGATCACATGTTCATGCACAATGCTCACTAATAAATAAGGGATGGAAAAATCTGGAAACAATATATAAAATATAATCTGATTTGTTTCCAAATATTATGTTTTGTAAAGTTTCCCCAGAGGAAAAAGCAGCTCTTTCATACAGAGACATATCAAGAAAGCACAGATTATTGTATTAATAACAGAGTCTTTGAGAACCTGTCCCATCTGTAATTCTGTTTTGCAGAGGAGTAGCCAAGAAGAGGAATGGGGGTTGAGTGAGAGCCCAATCAGTAGATCGGCATCCTCCCTCTGCATCAGGGAGCTGAAGCAGCATTTTCTGGCTGCAAAAGAGTGGAGGATAAAGAAAAGGAAGGAAAAAAAAGTTTTCTGGACTTCACTTTGCCAGTGAACTTGATTTGTATTGTGGTTTTGCAGGGCTTTTTGCCAGAAACACTTACTGTGGCCAACGGGAGCCAATCAGCTCTAACAAGGAGAAGGCACCAAATTCTAATTAAATACAGGCAGTCCTTTGTCTGTAATTCAGTTTTGTGAAGCAGCAGTGAGGAGAAGGAATGGGGGTCGAGGGAGAGCACCATCAGTAGGTCAGCACCCATACCCTGCATCGAGGAACTGAGGCAGCTTCTTTTGGCTGCAAAAGAGTGGAGAGGATAAAGAAAAGGAAAGGAAAAAAAAAGATTCCTGGATTCAATTTGCCACTGAACTTGATTGCTTGAGAGCTTCTACAATGTCCAATTAGATGTTTTCCAGTTCTGCTTCACTCCAGGGGCTAAGTACAGTCCCCCATGGCTGTACTTAGCCAAGGGCGGACAGAGGGACCAGCAAACAAAAGGCCAGAGCTAATATAAACTCTAACATGCACTGCAGCCTGTTGAATCTGCTACTGTTGCCTACTGCTGTGATGTCAGCTGCAGGGGATTCTGGGATTTATGGTAACAGATGAGGTCAGCCTAGAAGTAAACAAAATTAGTCTGATAGACTCTACTATACTACAGTAAACAGTAAGTAAACCAAAATAATTTTATACACAAAGTGCACATTGGGACCAGACCCACACTTGAATGTGGGGTCCTTGGTGCCAACTGTTCCACTTTAACATTTAATGACAGCTCCATTTTACAATATCCATATGTTTTCAAAGTATGAATGGACTATAGGCCTCACTGCACTACTAAAAGGATGGTAATTTCCGCTATAAGTGCTGTACTGGTACTGTAGTTGAAGATGGTTAAAAGAAATCCAGAGAAAATGGCTACTGTCTTAGAATACAAATTAACAAAATAGAGATGGTGCAGAAGAGGGTGAACAAAATGGTGAAGGGTCTACATCACAAGCCTTATGAGGAAAGAGTTAGAGATCTCAATTTGTACATGCTGGAGCAAGGGAGGGAGGGAGAGAGGTGACATGATAGAAATGTTCAAATACCTCAAGGATATGAACAAGGTGGAAGGGGACAACATATTGCAGTTTAAAAGTAGTGCCAGAACAAGAAGGCATGATATGAGACTGATTGGTGGCCGCATAAGGTGTAATATCAGGAAGTTATTTTTTACATAGATGGTGGTGGATACATGGAATAGCCTGCCCCTGTAAGTGGTGGCTGCCTGTACAGTGGCAAGCTTCAAACATGTATGGGACAGGAATAAAGGAATATTAGAGATGGGACGAGAAAGCTAAAGCCAGTGACCAGATAGGGTCACTGGTCGCTTCGTCAGGTAGCATAAACAGGCAGGCTGGATGGGCCTAGTGGCCTTTATCTGCTGACAGTATCTATGTATAATCACATTTGCTATATCTACCTGAGGAGGTACTTTTTAAAATATAATAGTCTGTTCTTTCCGTACATGGTGGATGTAGTGGGATTTGATCCTGTTATCCTGAATTCCTAAATTAAAGGCAAACATGATTTTTTAAAGTATGATATAAAACCTATGGATACATTTATAAAAAAGTAGATTTCTATCTTTTATAGTCACACCACAGACATACAAACTTCTTTCCACATAAAACATCTGTTGTTGCTACTAATACAATCTGTAGTGTGTGAATTTAAGATGCAAATTTTAAAATTTGCATTAATGTAAACCTGGCCAATGAAACATTTCATGTGTGAAATCGAGTTATAGTCAAAGACCTAGAAGGTGAAAACCTTACAAATAAAACATTGTTTCTCAATGGCAGACCCAGTAGGATGCTACATCAGATATGTTGTACCACAAGCTCAATGTTCAGTAGTTATCATTTATTTAGTTACTGTTTTTTTAGGAACACAACATGTTTTCCCTCTTGCCTTGTTGTTTCTTGCTATACTAAACTTGGCATTATGTTATACTTAAATTGAATGATACCCCGTCTCTCATTACTGTGAAACAATATTAAATGTCATGTCAGCTTGCATTTACAGATGTGAAATACCAGCTTTCAATTCTGTGAACAGTTTCTGCATGTTACATTTAATGCATTATGCAGCAGTAGAGTGCTGATTGCTGTTCAGTCTATTGTTCAATGACCTAGTTCTCAACTGAGCATGCTAGAAATTCAAACAGTGATGCCCCTTTTTCTGCAAAAAAGATTTTGAAACTTGGTTTCCATCTTAAAGTCATATAAAACCCAGAGTTTTGAAAACTTCTTTTAGTAACAAAAGCAAAGGCTGGATTGGCAGAGAGGGACTGCTTTCAAAAAGTGTAGCATGGATCAATCTGAGTGTAATTGAGAGTCATAATTAATGAAAATAAAGGAGGTAAGCAGAGTTTTAAGGAGGGCAAATGCAGAGATGGAATGGATCTAGGAACAAAGAGCCACTCCAAGAAGCTGTTCTGTGCCAGGTAAAATGATGCTCCAAAATAAACAAGCAAACTGGCACCAGACTTCAGGGCCAAGCACCAGTTTGCACAGTCAGGGTGATCATTTAAATACTTGCCACTGCTAGATAAGAACATTCATACTGCCTTATGTGTAAGTTGTTTTGGTATGTAAGCCTTTTCTACTGCACTTAAACATTTTAAAGAGCTAGTGTGCTGACCTAAACTAATATTAATTTTTAAAGCAGTCAGCCATTACCTTTTTATATCTGAGGTACTTCTTCTTTTCCCTTTGGCTAATTAGAAGATTGTTTACCTGATATTAATAGGTGTGATGTGTGGGAAAGCACTCTGCCTGGCAGCTGACATATCTATCTCTATTCCCCCCACTACATCATCAGTATTATGACCTCACTGACTGTGACATTACTGTCGCTTAGGAACAGTTACTCAGTGGCTGCCAGTTCAGTCACCTGTGATATCACTGTCAGTGAGGTCCCAATGCTGATGATGTAGTGGGGGATAAAGATAGATATGTCTGCTGCCAGGCTGACAGCTATTCCACACATTCAGCACAATATTATCACATAGAAAATTTTCTAATGAAGAAGAGAAAAACAAAATAATTCAAAAATATAGAGTTACAACTGACTACTACTTAAAATTTGTATTAATCTTTCTGTTTTGTCTCCACTAGCTCTTTAATAGAAGTAATATACCGATCAATCCTGAAGTCTGGTGCTGATTTTTCTTGTTTGGTTTAGAGATAGAATTGAGGATAGATGAGGGAGGTAAAGGAAAATAAAAAGACCTTATTTAGACTTATTAGAAAGAAGAAGAATATCAAGAAGGGTATTGTAAGACTAGAATCTCAACATGTGTGTGAAGAGCATTATGGGATGGAGATTGACAATCTCAATAAGTATTTTTGCTCAGTATTATGAACTTGAGACATGTGTTAGAAGATTGGGAACTACAGAGACTAATAGAATTTATTGTGGGTAAGTCTCCAGGACCACATAGGATACACTGCATAGTGCTGAAGGAATTGGAGCAGGAACCTGCATAGCTTCAGATCATCTTGTTTAACCACTCAATGGAGACTGGAAAATTCCAGATGGGGAGAAGGTCAGGTGCAGTTTCCCATGCACATGAGTGGGAGAAAGGAGGACCCAGAAAACTACAGAGTTAGTTACACATATACAGTGGGAAAACTTTTGGAAACTATCATCAAGGGGCAATTGGCTGAATTACTTGAAATGAATGTACTCCAAGATATGGGGCAGCACAGCTTCGTGAAAGGAGCAGCATTCCAGACAAACCTAATGGAACTGATTCTGTAACAAGAGCAGAGGTTCAGGCAGTTGCTGTGCTGTAACTAGATTTCAATAAGGCCTTTGACTCAGCACCCCAAAGATGGCTTATCAAGAAGCTGGAAGACCTAGAGTTTGGGGAAATGTTATCAAGGTGGGTAGCAAATTGGCTAGGCAGAGGGACCCAGAGGGTGATTATAAATAGGGTATATGTAGAGATCAGATGGGTCAAAAGTAGAGTACCACAATGATCAATTATGGACCAGTACTGTTTAGTGTGTTCATTCATGACATAGGGGAAGGAATTAAGTAAACAATTTGTCTCTTCACAGATGACACTAAACTCTGCGGAAGGGTAGACTCCAAAGAGGGGGGCAGAAAAATGAAGAGAGCTCTAGAAAGTCACAGTGTGCAGTCCATCATATGACAGCTGAAATTTAATGCAAAGAAATGAAAAGTTATGCACATAAACAAGGGTGGTCTCAGGATGGGTTGTGGACTAGGGGTGAAAAAAATCAGTCTGACAACTTAGAAAAAGGATTTGGGGGATCAGCATTAGTGAAATCCTCAAGTTGATGACCCGGTGCAACAGGGCACTTTGGGAAAGTCAACTAGATGCTGTGATGTAAAGGGAGAGGGTTCTCCAGTAAGAGAAAAGAGATACAGCTGCCACTGTATGGATCAATGTTAGACCAAACCTGGAATACTGTGTCCTCTTCTGGATCCTGCACTTGAAAAGGATAACTACCAAATATAATCTGTCCTGAGATGGACTACAAAGATGCTATAGGGTCACCAAGGAAAAGCATATGTGGAACATTTAGCCAGGCTGAACATGTACTGTACTTGCTGGAGGCTGGGGATAAGGGAGTGAATAATAGAAATGTTTAAGTACCCAAAAGTGATAAACAATGTAGAGTGGCATGGTCACACAGTATAGTGTGGGATCAGCAACTACAGGAATTAAGGAATTAAGAACAATCTGGTAGGGAACAGGATTCAGGAAGGATGTAGGAAAGCACTTGTTCAAAGAAGGGATGGTGGATAGATGGAATGGTTTTCCAAGGTAAGTAGCAACACCAAGATGGTGACATGTTTCACTAGAGCATGGGATGGCTATAAGGGGTTGGTGAAAGCTAAGACAGCGAAGGGGTGGGCAGTGGGGGAGAAGCAATAGACTACAAATGCAAATTCAGCTCAAGAATGAACAAGGGCAGGCTGTTTTGACTGTAGGTAGGAAAATGGGCTGAGAAGATGGATTATATGCCCCATAATCAGGGTCACTCAAAAACTGCAGAAATGTTACCCAAAAATGTGGGGATGTTTAAAGGAAGTTGTGGGGAAATTGCAGGGGTTCACTATAGATCCCCAGTCTTCCCAGATACATCATTTATTGTTTGCTATAGCATGTATTGACTGCAAAAATTGTTAGATACACTGCCACTTGTATATGCTTTCAATATGAAGAAAAGTTTGTTTTTGCAATACACTACAAAGTAATCATTATGTAGCATGTGTTCTAAAATCTAAAGATATCTACTTCATGCAGTATTAACTCGATTTATTTAGTAATTCACAGTCAATATTGGAAAAAATCATGAAACAGTATTTTTTTGGCAGTTTCTAGATGTAGAATAATGAAGCCTGTTTACCAACTACTTACTTTGGTGCAAGAAAAGAGAGGCAGATCACCAGGATGCCACCAGTTCTAGTAAAAACCCATAAGGAATAATGTATGGGTGGCCATACACAAAAAGCCTGTGTTTCCATCAAGGAGCAGCGATAACAGCATATGGACTTACAGAGTGAAGCTTGAGAGGCCAATGCTGTTATCACAACCCTGAGATGGTGAGTTGTATATGGCCCCAAATATTTTATTTGTCATAGTATATGGTTTTTGTGTGAGATCATAATCATGTATGCATGTGACTGCAGTGAGAAAATGAAAGTGAAAGCAGGGGCAGGGAAGCAGCTGCAGTCAGCAAGACAGACAAAGTCAAGTGTACTGATTATAAAAAACATCTTTAGAACATGTACAACAACTTTTCAGCTGTGCACAAGCTTTAGAACTAGTTAAATTCCATACACAATAAGCCCCAATCATATACTATAAACTAGTTATAGTATATGGTCAAGGCTTATTGTGTATGGAAAACAAAGGTTTTCCAAATCTTGTTGTAGGACAGTTCAAAGGTCAGAAAAGTTGTTGTACTATCGTTCTGATGTCACATCGATAGTACAACAACTTTTTAGCCCTCAACTGCCACTTGATGGTGGAAACAGCTCAGTTAAAAAACAAACAAAATTAAAATGGCAGTGCCGGTTAGCCAGCGGACGGGCAAGCGGTCACATTAGATAGTTTGTACACGGACTGAGTGAGGTCTGTGTGTCCAAACTGCCACTTTGCCTTTTTATTTTAAATCACTGGCATCTGTAAATAATAGCGGGAAGGAGCAGAGCAGTACTGCAGCGAGGACTGGATTTGAGAATAGAGCGGGAGTGCACCAAGGAGCGGTAGGGTGAATACAAGGTATGAAGCAGGAACTACAATTAAACCTTGTGAAATAATAAATTTGGTATATTTTGGGGGACTATATACTATATAAAACAGTGTATGGTTGTCCACACACAACACGGCTGTTGCCATCTGGGGGATATGATGCCGTCATACGGACCTCTCGAGCTTCGCTCTCGAGGTCTGTATGACGTCATCATATCCCCTCGATGGCAGCATAGCCTTGTTGTGTATGGACAACCATACACTATTCTATATATTGTGTTAAAATAATTGCTGTTCTTATTCAGCAGTGTAAATACAGAATTTTAAAATCACATGATAAATGTATTAAATCATACGAATAGCTTTTCACTGTATCATACAACAGTTTGTAATACATGGCACTTTTATTTTGCATGGGATGATATTATTTTGTCTATTTGAAGGTAACTGTTTAAATATACTTCACTGTTTTATCAGCATGTTTTCAGAAATGTTAGATTTTTTTGTAGGCTTTGTATGTGAGCATGTAGACAGGGCAGATTATCAACTAAGGGATCACGGTCTCCAACTCTCTCAGAAGTACATTCAAATTTATAATCCGCAGGGCCATCCAAACTCCTCAGACATTTGAATCAAAATACATTCTGAGTCAATGTACAGTATGTATACAAGGAAAATTTACCTTACTACCACTCAAAACAAGTATTGTAGTTAATGCTCCATTTAGGTGAATGGGGCTATTTTCATCTTTTTTCACACTTATTGTTTCAGTCTCTGTGACAGCAAAACATTGTTTGATAGCCTGGTTAAACACAGATTTTAAGAGCTTAAGAGTACATTTGCATGGTTCGGAGGATTTGGAAAACAAACCAGGGAAGTGAATAAGATGAAAGAAGAGTCACATCAGACCCCGCCTCACCTCACACTGTATTGTTTTAGCCAAATTCAATTTTGAATACCAAATTGTTAGCATGTGCAAGTATTTTTCCATGAGAATTTAAATAGTTTTAAACAATTTCAGTTAAAAATTAAATAAATTGTAAGACATTGTGGATTTGGTGCAGAAAATGGTGAAAATGCAGATACGGGAGCAATTTCCAGTTCTGCTGCCCATAATCAGATGGTTAGCATGGTACTAATATGCATTTTGCTACACTAACTGAGCTCAATACATCTGAATGGGATGTGGGCCATATTCAAATGGGTCTACAGTACTATGCAAAGCAGCTAGCATGCTTGCACTAGATGCACCATTACGTGCCTCAGGACACAGTGGTATATTCAAAGGCTTTTGGAAGCACTTAAAGGCTGTCAAGGCAATGCTATTTAATGCTTCAAAACCCTGTTCTTATTAAAGTGCACAGTGGTGCCCCCCCCCCCACACACACACACAGCACTGGTGTCTATTACACAGAAAGAAAATGCCCCCCTTTCCTGAACACCTGTTAAATGTATCACAGGCCTGTAGTCAAGTACTTGATCCCCAATAAAATGTATTGCTGCCATAGTAATCCAGAGGTACCCCCTGCCTGATTGCCAATTAAATATATTACAGCCCTAGTAGTAAAATGTTACTCCCAGCCTAATTCCCAATTAAATGCATTACAGCCCTTGTGATCCAGTGGTTCCCCTTTTCCTTTGCACTCCTTGATCAAGTGCATCACTACCCTGGCAGTCCACTGGTAACACCCATGCTGCTTGATCATAATTATTCCATATATAAACCCTAGCCAACATACTCAACACCCACCACCCCACCCCCTGTCTGGCACTGACTCATCCTCTTAAAGTCCATGCAGGAATGCTGGTAGATCCATAGCGGGTGACTGACCCTCTTCTTGCCACAACAGCCAGCCATCATTCTGAATGACAGAAAGTGAGCATACTGTTTCTACAGTTTGCACAGGCCTGCTCCCTGTTTTTCAGATGGTTGCCAGCCAAGGTAGTGTGAGGAGGATCTGTGCAGTTCACAATCTACAGATCTGCCAGTGCACCTGCACAGACTCTTTAGATTGGGCAAGTCAGTGCTGAAGAGGGTGGGGTAAAGCAGCAGAATGGGAGGGACACTGAGGGGGGTATTTATAGTATAATGCAGATTGGGTGGGTGAGGGGTGCCATTGGGCTGCCATAGCAGTAAAACATTTGAACAAGGAATATGTGGGAGGAAGGCACCACTGGGCTACCAGGGCTTTAAAACATTTACTTAGGGATTGAGTGGGAGTGGAGAATACTACTGGACCACCAGTGCTGTTAAACTACACATTTAATCTGGAATCTGATGGGAGGGGTATTACTGGTCCACTGGTACAGTAATACACTGGATCAAGGATTGGGCAGGAGGTGGTATCACTGGACTACAATAGACTTGTCTAGTAATGCAAGGGGCTCAGGTGAGTGTGAAGATAATAACTGAGGCTCTTCTTAAGGCCACCACTGATTTACACATTGGGGCATTGTGCAGAGATTTACAGAGCTGGCCTTAGCATGGTGCGAACTGTGCATTCACACAGGGCCCCAAGAACAGAAGGGTCCCAAAATAGCCTCGGTTGTCCAGTTGGCCTCCTTTCTTCCTGGTCCTCTATTTTTGATTTCAAATAAAATTCAAAAATAACACAAAACTAGCTGACAATGAAGCTACAGGGAGGACACAGTATGGATGAGGATGTTCTTGGGAGTGTTGCGACTTCTGATATGAGGCCCCAGCAAGGCAGTTCGCACAGGGCCCCGGGATAGCTAGGGCCAGCACTTTATAATGACCACTTAATGGGATGAAAATGGCCCCCTGCATGACATATGTGATCATTAGCATGCCAGCCACTGAATATAGTACCCAGGTGCACAGACACTATCCCCTTTGGGACATACTATTCTTTTTTGCTTCTGGGTGTCTGTAGCTACAGTAGTAATGAACTGTAGTAGCACCACATATCTGCAGATCATGCAGTGCTAACACAGCCAGAGAGTCATATAGGCAGTCCACTGGACATGATATGTTGGCTGCATTATTATAGCTCCCTAACAAATGCATATCTAATTTTAGATGGTGATATTTTTTCCGTGGTACAAATTACTGGGGCTGAACAGGGGGCCCCATAAGTCTTTTTAATCTGACACCTTTCTATGTTTAGAAATTTATTTTCGTAAACAAAAGTTCAGAAATTTGAGAGACTTCTAGAACAACTGTAGTAATTACCAAACCTTTCTCACCTGTATATGAGGGAGTTGAAATGAATTTACAATTGCTATTTTTTTTTGTTTAGTTTATGTTTGTTCCCTCCTATTGCCATCCCTCTGCACATTTACAGCATCCACAGTTTTAAATTTAAAGTGGAAGCGGAAAAGACGTCACAAAGATCCTGACAGCAATGGCAGTCTCTCCACTAGCTGGGAGAAACCTACATATAACCCTGGCCAGACTGGATCCCCTATTAACCTCCTTCTGATGCTTTGTCCTCTACTGTCACCACATCACACACCACTGTTCCCTTTACAATTCCTTTGCTTTCACCTATTTCAAAGCTAGACATGTCTCTTATTGTGCGTCGTTTATCTCCACATTCTTGCTTGTCTCCCTCCACACTTGTGTTAGCTCTCTTCTCTTTTGTCCCCCTCCCTCATATATTCCCTTTCTAACCCTGAACCCCGCTCTTTATCCATTCCACCCATGAAATCCTCTGCAGGTCAAGAAGCTTTCTTCTTCACATTCCCTGAGCTCTGATCTACTCTCACCCTGCTGTGTTCTCTGCCTCCTCTCTCTTCTCTCCTCTTTCAAATCCCTTCTTTGGTGCTTTTCAGCTAACTCCTACTATTGCCTCTGATCCCTCCTACACCTCCCCTCTGGTAAACTGCCCGCTCCTATGATCCTTTGCCCTTGTGAGTCCCCCCTCAATGATTTTATTCCCTACCTGGTTACTGTAATTTTATTGCTGCATTGGCATCATTGATACTGTTTGTATCATTTGGTGTGGTTGTACTTATTGTTCTGTTATTTGCAACTAGTTTTACCCATATACCTCTGTACAGTTCAATGCTACTTTTTATTTCTGTGCACACCTTACTAATATATTGTTGTGTTGCCCTGTTTCTTCCCTTGTCCTCTTCTCCCAGGACACAGCTGAAAACAAGCTGATACCAGCTCAGTATGTCCTTCCTGGTAAAATTTATTTAATAAATAAATAAAAAGGCTCTCTACAGAACAGGTAAATAGATAACTCAATTTAAGAGATATCAGCATTTGACAGCTTAATGTATCCAAGCCAATCAGACAATAACCTTTGCTGTTATTGGGATTAAACAAGTAAATACTGTTCTTGCCTCTGAGTCAGAAGGACACAGGGTCATATCCTACCTAGGATTATGCTATTTTCAGGGACTACTTTGTGGAGTCTAGGGAGAAATTTTATTGCAGCAGGTGCCTTCCTTCAGGTAAGAAGCAAAAACAATGCCAAATCCTGCTTTGGGATATTAGGTGTCCTTAGCATTTATAGAAGCAAACTTGGATATTAACACAATGCCCAAACAAGAGTTCACCCTGAAAAATCTCCCTCTGCCTACAAGAATGGGGATATGGGTGCTTCATAAATGAGCATGAATGTCATTAAAGGGGAACAATGAGCACCAAGGGACCCAGATTCAAGTATGGAGCTGATCCAAATATGCACTTTATGTGCAAAAACATTTTGTTTCACTTACTGTTTACTATACTATAGTAAATAGTATCACACTAATTTTGCTTAGTTCTATGCTGACATCTTCTAGAACTACAAAACCCAGAATCCCCTGCAGAGAAAACCAGAGCAGAAGGCACCAATAGGTGATTCAATAGCCTGCAGTACATGTTAGAGCTTTTATAATCTCCAATCAAATGTTTTCTGGTTCTTCTTTTCTACAGGAGCTACATATTGTACAGTCCTCTGTGACTGTACATAACCAAGGGAGGACAGAGGGACCAACAAACCAAAGATCAGAGCTTATATAAACCTTAACATGCATAGTAGGCTGTTGAATCTCCCACTGCTGCCTACTGCTCAGCTGCAGGGTATTCTGGATGTGTAGTTACAGAAGATGTCAGCCTAAAATCAAGCAACATTGGTCTGATGCAATCTACTATACCACAGTAAACAGTAGCTGAACCAAACTGTGACCGTTCCACTTTAACAAGTGATTCTTTGCTGCACGAGATGCTATTAAGAAACATACTCTGGCAGTGTCATGAAAATTATTTAAGAGATATTTAGTTTGGTTATATGCATATTTCACAAACACATGGAAATAGGGATAAGCATGATTTAGACATGAACATGACATTAGATCTGCCACATCATTCAAAACTGGTATTCAGTAATTATGTCTTTAGTTAAAATATGTAACAAAATAAGCACTGCTACTTAAAACAACATATAAGATAAACATATTTCTAGCTAACAAGGATATTGCAAAATTTAGTTGATATTGACATTAGCAAAGCTTATCCTTTGTCAGCTGTAAGTGTACAGAAGACATACCATTTATTAAAAAAACTAAAGCCAAATCTATGCTAGGACTGTTAGCTCACTAAGTACTTTGAAATGATGACAAATGAGGTAGAAGTTGCATATTAAATACTATCTAAATGATAAACCCTTCCTTACTGAAAGCTGATGAATGTTAAACATTACAAGCCATGTGACCGAAGCATCTATCATATTCACATATTATCAAAATCAATGACAGAGCAGCCTCATTGATGACAGATAGACTGTTAGATTATTATCGCTGATTCTTGGAGTCACTGAGCAAGTCATTCAAGCCTTGGGGCATTATTTTTAACTTTGCATTAAATTAACAACTTTCCCTTCACTTCATTTGGATGGTGTATCAATTCTTTCTTCATAAATAATATGGCAACTGTGCTCTTCAGTCAAAGAACAAAACTGCAAAGGGGAATATATTCCCTAGATTTGAGAACAAAGGCAAGGACTGGCTAACAACTGTAATGAAAAGGAGAACGTTATGGGTTGTGATGAAAGTCCAGTACTTTTATAAGTTACCATATTTCTATATTTCTAACTATTGTAGACAAATGGGTCCTTCAAATGTTAGTCCTTTACAGCAGAATGTATGATAAAGACCTGCTTACAAAGGCGCTTGAGCATACTGAAGATCTAGGGGAAAAAAGGATGCAGGGAGTTGAAGTTGTCTCTGTGCCAGTGAACCACATTCCGCTGTCTTTGGCCTAGAGTCACCAATTCCACTTTTGGCCAGGTTGCCTTGGGGTCATGAGCCATGTGAACTTCTCTTTGACCTGCACTGGGGGCTGGATCCTATAACTAGTAGAACATAAATACAGACATTTCTGGCAGATAAAGGCCAAGGATCCATCCAGTCTGCCCATAAAGTTTTTCAACCTATCCTCCTAGCCACTCACCACAGTAGCTCCTCTTCCTGGAATTATCAGCCCTTTTAAACCTGCCCCAGCCATATCTGAACCCATTTATAGTCCCTGCCCTTCCACTTCTGCTGATGATCTGTTTCAAGGCTCCACCACCCTCTTGATGATGTAAAACTTCCTCATGTCCCTCATGAATTTTCCACTGACTAGCCCTCATTCATGTTTTCTTGATACTGCACTGCTGTTTCTGTTGAATAGATCTTTGCAGTTCACTGAATTGATCCCCTCAGGAACTTGTATGTATTCCACTGTCCCTTTTCCTTTTAGCCTCCAGTGAGTGAGTACTGTTAAGTGTCTCAGTCTGTTCTTCATAAAATCTGTCCAGTTGGTCCTGGGTCATTTTTCTGACCCTATGCTGCACAGACTAAGTTATCCCTGTCCTTTCAAATGACCCAAAAACTGGGAACAGTACTCCAGGTGAGGCCTCTCCAATGGCATGTACAGGGAGAACCTCATCTCCTTCCTCCTAGTGTCAAATCTCCTCCCAAGTTATCCCATCATCCATGTTGCATTGCTATATGATTTATTTGACTGACTGGATTGTTTGAGGTAGTCACTAACTAGGATTCCTAGGTCTTGTTCCTCAGATGTGGCAAGCCTTACCCCCACTAATCCAATACTCTGTATGTGGGTTCTTCTTCCCTATGTGTACCACTTTGCACTTTTTGACACTGAATTTCAACTACAGTATTTTGGACCACCTATACAGCCTTTTTAGATCCTTCCTTACTGTTTCACCCTCTCCGCACTGTCTATCCTACTCCACAATTTTGTGTCACCTGCAGAAAGACACAGCTTGCCCTGATTGTTCTCCCCTATGTCACTGATAAACATATTAAACAGGACTGGTCCCAGAACTGACACCTATGCCACTCAACTCATGATCCCCTGTCCTCTGCTGTGACCCCATACACTACTACCCTTTACATTCTCTACCCACACCAGTTCCCAACCCATCTGAATAATTCCCTCCCCACTTCCAGGTCTTCCTGCTTTCTCAGTAGCCTCCTGTGTGTCAGGAATTCAAAGACTTTGCTGAAATTAAAATAGATTAAATCTACCACCTGCCCACCATCAACTGACCTCATGACCCAGTCAAAATTACCACTCAATTGTTCTGATGCAATCTCCCCACCTTACCATAAATCCATGCTGATTCCTGCTGTATAACCCATTTGCCTCTAGGTAGGCCTCTAGGTTTTCATTGACTGAAGTCTCCATCAGCTTATCTACAGTGGAGGTAAAACTAACCAGTTTGTAATTTCCTTGGTCTTTCTTGTTCCACTATGAAGTAGAGCCACATCTGCAGAACTCCAAACCCTTGGCACAAAAACTGATTCCAATAAGCATCTGAAAAGCTCGTTCAATGGATCAGCCAGCTATGATACTAGCTTTCTAAGCAACCTTGAGTGTAAGCTGTCCAATCCTGGTGCCTTTTCTACCTTAAGGGTGACAAGCCCCTTCCTTACCTGTCTACTGTGACCACTGACCACCCAATTTTCTGCCCACCTTTTGTGAAGGTCTTAACAACACTCTCTGGTAGGGCCCTTTGTCCTCCACTATAAATACTAGGCAACAGTAGTTAAAACAATCTTCTGCTTGTCATCCCTGACTACTCTCCCTTCTAATAATCTAACAATTCCCCCATATCTTTCTTTTTTCCCTGTTGTACCTGAAAGATTTTTAACCCCTCCTTTGATGCCCTCAACAATCTGCAGCTTTGTTTCTTCTTTTGCCCTTCTAACCACCCACTTTGCTTCCTTTAGCTTGTCCTGATATACCCCCGTTCCTCCTCCTCCTCCTCCTCATGCTTCTTCTTGTATCTTTTGAGGCCCTCTTCCTGGCCCCCACCACCTGCCCCATGTCCTTGGAAAACCAAATGGATCTTTTATACTTGTTCTTCTTAATGACTTTCCTCATACAAGATCACTCACCCCAAACACAGCCTCCTTATTTACTGACCATTTTCCTCTACCCCTTTGATACCCTCTACTCCCTCCAGCTTTTCCTTGACCCTTGCCCTCATTTTACAGAAATCTGCCCATCCATGGTCCAGGACCACAGCCTTGAAAGAGGGTCTGCAGGTTACCAGGACCAATTCAAACCACATGGTATTGTGTTCACTGGACAACAGCAGTTTCCTCACCATTACCCCTTCCACAATTCTGAATGGATAGCCACAAAATTGAGAATTACATCCTGTCTCAAGAGTTCACCCTCTGTACCAGTAAGCAGTCCTGCTTTGTGCATGTAGTGCTTGACTTCTGGCTCTTAGTTGCTGAGGTAGCCCAGACAATGTCCAGAAGATTCATGTCACATTCAACCACTAGTTCCCCTTTTGCCACCACTCTCCTAATTTCCTTCCATGTAGACCACTTCCATCCTAATCTTTTTCCTGCAGCTGTTCTCAGCTGCACCCAAACTGACTTTACTCCACCTGGTCCTAAAAATGGAACCATCCTCAGTAACATGTATGCTTTCATTAATGTATACCCTCTTTCCTTGTTCCTACCCAATCCCTCCTATATAGGATATAACCTAGGATAGCCACATCACAATCCTTATTTCCTGTTGTCCATGTCTCTGTTATGGTCAGCAAGTCTAATCTAGCATCTCTCACCATCACCTGAAACTCACCAATATTTTTGCCCAAGCTCCTGACATTTAAGGTGACCACCTTTAATTATCCCATCTTTGTCCCCCTCATATTACCTCTGCCCTGTCCTTGTATTTCAATCAGTCAATCAATCATTTTATTTAACCAGGCATAAATACCATTGACCGAGCTCATTTTCAAGGTGGTCCAGGGTATTTACCTTCCCCTTCTCCTCCTTTTGCCCCTCCCCATGGCTGGCTTCCTGTGACCCTACTTCCTCCATTCCTGATCCAGTTGTCTTCCTACCTATGCCATCTCCAGCTCCTTGAACCTCCTTCCTGTTTCTTGTAGAGTCCTACCTAGGCTCCCTTTCCTCCTACTTCCGAAGGTTTTACACCTCCAGCCCCCCCCCCAGTTGAAATGTCTAGCTATAAAAACACACAAATCCTGTCTGATTGCACCAGTTTCTTCATTCATGAGATAAAGAACATCTCTTTTAAAGAGTCTTTTGTCCCAGAAGGTCCCCCTCCCTTGTTGGTCACCAACCAAAAGCCTTCCTGACACCATCTCTTTAACCAGTATTGAAAGTCTCGGCTTTCTCATGTGTCACCCTTTCATCACCCTTGATTCACACTGGTTGTACCTGTGAGAAGGTAAATAAACCTGCCCTCCCCCTCAGCTTATCCCCCTGTTTCCAGAAGATTGACTTCACTACTCCACTTGCTGACTAGCCTGGTTATTAGTACCTTACCTATTGTCTAAATGGGGGTTCACTCTCTCCTTGCCCTTGCTCCCTGCCTAGCTAGAAACATAGAATGTGTCAGCAGACAAGGAAAAGTAGGCCCATCCAGTCTGCCCTATCTTCTCTGCCTATTATTACACCCTGGACCCTGCATAGTCAATGGTGTCCTTCCCTCCTCCCTTTCCTCTACCTATTAGACCCACATGCCTATCCTACACATGATTGAAGCTTCCCACTGTCTTTGTCCCCACCATCTCTTCTGGCAGTCTGTTCCAGGTGTCCACCACTCATCCTCCTCTGAAACAGACTCACCTCCTGCACCATGTTCACCCCCATGAAGTATTTAGGTGTCAATTTTGTCCCCTCTCACACTTTTCTCCTCTAGGGTGCACATGTTAAGCTCCTGCAGACTCTCCTCATATGGTTTCTAGTGCAACCCCCATACCACAACCATTTTGGTAGACCTTCTCTAGACCGCTTCCACTCTGTCAATGTCCTTGCAGAGGTGAAGCTTTCAGAATTGGACACATTACTCCAGGTGGTTTCTCACTAGTGAGCAATACAGTGACAACATCTCCTTTCTTCTGAAAGGAATCCTCTCCCTATGCACCCCAGCATCCAGCTAGCTTTGCCTACTGCCTTGTCACACTGCCCTGCCACCTTGAGATCATTAGATATGACTACCCCAACGTCACACTCTTGCATTGTCACTAAAGATGGGTAAAACTGGCTAAGTTTACTCTACAAATTCAGTGCAATTCATGAAGTGTGACTCAATCCATTTGATCAATCTGTGAAGTGCAGAATTTCATTGCGACTGGTGGAATTCCACCTGTGAAGTGTGGAATATTGCCCACAGATGGTAGAATTTTACCAATGAATGGCAGAAGTTTGCTGTTTGTGGATGAAATGCTGCTACTTGCAGGTGAAGTTCCACAATTTGCAGATGGAATTCACATCGAAAACTGCAATTTCAGTTGAAGTTGTTGAGGGTAGGATGTGAATTTCAGCCACTTTGTGGCAATTTTGCTGGCAAATTCAAATTTCAGCAGATCCCTGTTTGTTACTGTAGGTACCTTCCCCCATCTTCTACACTATCCTCTGGGTTTCCTGCCCCAGGTGCATGACTTAACACTTTTTGGCATTGAAAACCAGCTGCCACACTCTAAACCACTCATCTAGTTTTCCTAGATCCTTCAGCATTTTCTCCACCCCCTTCTGGATGTCCATCCTGTTGCACATTTTAGTGTCATCTGCAAAGAGACACACCTTCCCATCCAGTTCCTCGGCACTATCACTATTGAAGACATTGAAGAGGACAAGATTTAGTAACAATCCCTGTGGTACTGCATTGGTCATTCTTCCATCCCTGGGGTGACTTCTGTTTACTACCATTCTCTGCCTTCTAGCTTTCAGCCAGTTTGATACACAGGTTACCACATTTACCCTCACCCCCAGTTTGCAAAGTTTCTTAATCAGTCTCTTGCATGGTACAGTGTCAAAGGTCCTACTGACGTCCAGCTAGGACACATCCATTTCCCTCCCATGATCCATGTCCCTTATAACCCAGTCAAATAAATCTATGAGATTTTTTTTAACATGACCTAAGGTTATGTTGCTGGTAGTTCTCCAGCTCATTTGCCTCCAGGTACTCCACCAGTCTCTCCTTCAGCAGGAATTATCCCCTGAGTAATTATTAAGCATGTTACTCTGTCCCAGCAATGCTTGAACCCTCTGTTTTGCACCCATTACCTCAACCAGTTGTCTGCTTCATGGCTCATTCACTCTCTCTGCAAAGTAAAACTTTCTCACATCCCTTCTGAATATCCCCCCCACACACATAAGCGTCTACCTATGTCCCCCTGTTTTTGACCCACCAATTACTGCTGAATTGTTCCTCACAGTTTAATTTGTTTATTCTTTTAGGACCTTGAAGATCACTATCATGTTTCCCCTCTCTCCTATGGTCTCCAGTGAGTTCATTGCCCTAAACAGATTATCACTGGATCTGCTCTGTTGGCACTAAATCATTTAGGTTACCCTATGCTGCACCGTCTTCAGCCTGTCTCTGCCTTTCCTAAGGTGGGGACTCCTAAGGAAAGACAGATTGCTGTGAAAACAGTTTTGATGACCTTTTCACCAAGTAGCAGCTTGTTAAACCCCCTATTCTTTATGACATTGGACGTCTCTAAGCAGGAGAAAGGCTTTTCATTTAAATACAAGGGTGTCTTACTATACAGTCTTCTTGTTGTCTCCTACTACTTCAATGCTATCCACAAGAAACTCCTCCTTAAACTAAGAGTAATTTACATCCCCTTTCCTGCCTGCCAAAAAGCACAGCAGTGCACAGCACTGTCCATGAATTCACCTTGGCCAGACTGGAGTCTCACTTCCACTACTTTTGACACTTTTCCCTCCACTGCCTCCCAGCACCCATCACTGTTCTCTACTCCTGACATACAACCCCCCCCCCACTCAGAACAGAAAGCTCTCTCACTACCAGTTTCTCATCTCTAATTTCTAGCTTGGGCCTTTTATGTGCTATCTCAACTATCTTCTTCCTTGTCCCTGCTCTTCCACCCACCATGTCATTAACTCTGACCAAAGATCTTTCTTTCTGCTGCATGCTAAGACCTTTCTTAGTAGTATGCATTTTCCTATAGACTTTCCTAACATTGGTCTTGCCTCCCCCTCCATCAGCTCCACTCCCTCATTCTCTGCACAGAAATGTCTTCTCTCTGATCACATCATCCACGTCTAATTCTGCGCCTGGCCTTTCACACCTCATTCACTCTCTCTCTTTACATCATTCCTATTGACTGCTGCTCCTGGCATGATTTCCTCCTTGGTCTCCTCAACATTTTGCATTGCACATGACTCCCTTGGCATATTGTGGTGTGTGCTCCTTTTGTATTTACACAGTGTCTTTCTGCCACACTGTCACTGTTTTTATATCACTTTATCCTTTGCTTTTTTGTATGTTTTATCTCAGAGTTACTGTGTTTTGCCACTTTGTCTGTTTTGCACACCTGTTACTGTTTTTGTATTTTTATATATCCTTTATACATTATTATATATTATCACTGGATGCAATTCAGTTTTGGGCACCCTTTTTGTGTGTTATGTTTTTTGCTATGGTGCCCTGTCCTCAGTTCATTAGAAAAATATATGTAGCTCAGTTTGTTCTTCTGGTGAAAATCTTTAAATAAATACATTCATAAGTTTTCATTGGTTTAGCTTTTCAAAACTGTTAATTATTAGAGTGTAAATAAACTTTATATAACTAGTGTATACATACTGAAAAAGAAGTACATTAAAACAATACAGTTGCTATCACATGCAAAAGACACATTTATTTTCTTGCTTTAAGAATATTATCATAAACAAATTATTAAGAAACAATAATGAAGAAGTATTCACATTTCTCTGTTTGCTTGTTCTCTTTTCAAAGTGGCTATATCATTTTTCTCCTTTGCACTCTATAATTCCATAAAATTTATACATTATTGGCTGTATACATTATAATTTATGTACTATCATTAAAATTGCTTTTAAATCTACGTGCATTATTTATATACACCACATAACAATGCTTTTGGTTGTAAAAATAATTATATTTATTAATGTAAGTTTACAACCAATGCTTCTAAGACCGTGGTAAATTAATGACGTTTTATTATTTTATGGTGTCATTAAATTTTTACTGATCACTCCAACACATAAGAGCAGTAAAGGGCATAATGCAAATTAGGACACTTATCTTATAAGAAAAGGGAAAAATGTATTCTATACAGTTCAAAGTAAACAGCCTGCTATAAATGATATTTATGCTGTCCATAAGCAAGTGAGAACATTTGGAGAAGTTTTGTGAAACCACTGCATTGGCTCAGCAGATTGCATACTGAAATAACAGATGATTTGCCAACATGACAGTATTTTTAAACCATGGAATGACTGTTTGCATCCATCTCCTGAAAGACAATATGTGAAATATAGCCATACACCAGGCACTCCTCCCTTCTAGAATATCATGGCTGATCAGTGGATGCCCATGCCTCAAATTATTTCAACATGTTAGCACTTTTCCACATCTAAAATATATGCTGGAAGTGAAATGGAAAATGGTATGCACACTGCTCTTTGTGTAACAGACTTTTATTTTAGGTTTTTGCAAACAGATACATTTTGTTCAACTAACCGTGGTTGTACAGTGATGTAATACCCTTTATTTTAATCCTTTACCTCAAAGGCACTTACAAACTATTTTTCAAGTGCCAGTTTCTAGAGTCTGACTTAATGAGGGTCACATTCACGTAAGCCACAAAACATATGTCTGGGAGGTCCATTGAGTATACTGTGAACCACTATTTAGGTACAGATAACTATTTTAGACTTCATATATACAAGAGATACTTCCTTTAATTGTGAGGTTTTTTTATTATTATTTTATGCTTTTGCTTTAGCCCTTACAAGTGCCTCCAGTAATCTGTGACCAGTGGTTGACTGTTGTCAATGCATGTAAATTATGTGCAAATCTTTTCATTGTTTTTACTTACCTTTGCCATTAAAACTGCTGCACTTATAAAACTTTTCTGATCCAAGTGCCTTATGTCATTGCTCATGTGTTTTTAATATGGTTTCAACCAATTGCAAGGTTATTTATAATTTTTCATCTCCCCAGTAGTTAGATTTATAAAGCGTTTAGATTTAAGCATATCCAGTTGTGTGGTAAGCCAACTGCTGCTTTTATGCGGTTTCCAACTTTTTATTCATGCACAAAGGCATGATGCATGGCAATATCTGAACACATTCCTCTTAACCCTTCAAAACAATGCTAAGGACATAATATCCCTTTAATCTACCTCACAAGAACAGTCTGCATTAAATGCTACATGCTAGCCAATAGATTTACCCAACAGCCTCAGCTCAATTTAACTGAAAATACAATGGTTTAAATTGTTAACAGTATATTGTGTGATCTTTTTCTTTTAATGAAATGAGTCCAATTTATAATCCTGCAGTGAATCATTTGCACATGTACTAAATGTTGAGTTGCAGCAATACATCATCAGAGTCACTGGGCAAAGTGACAATATCATGCAGACAATTAGAATAAGAAAGTTTCACTGGTTTAGACATTTAGTGAGAATGGAAGGAGAGGGATTGGCCATGTTCATCCACGTAGGAACTATAGAATGACTTCAAAGAGAAGGCTGACAAAGGGCAATGTGGATTGCAAACATCAAAAACAGGACAGGCCAAAAGCTTTAAAACACAGATCTGGTTTGGAAGTGACAAAGAGATGAAGGATGCAGTACAGTGGACAGTACAGTCCACTAGACAACAGCCTTGGTAGTGCCCCAGACAGCAACCAAAAACACATGACCAAAGCAGAAATATAATTCCTGATTACTATGGCTATACCATTCAGTGTTTACTCCACAGACAAAGAACTACATTACATTTGTATTAAAAGCTATCCATCCAATAGTGTTCTCTTTATATAGGTCTATTATTCAGTGTTTAGGAACACACATGAAAGAAACTCTAGTTGAAGAAGGCAAGACCTTGAGCATTTAAAACAAAACAATCACCCACTACAAGACATTAAGCTGAAAAGGTACAAACTTCCTCTTGTTTAACAAAATTAAGAAACTGAGTGTCCCGTGTTTAAAAATGATATTAAAATATTGGAATATTGCCTTGTTGCTACCCATGAGTATGACATTTATAGGTCTCTCTTTGGAGTTACTTTTGCAATTTTTATGACTACTGTATATCACTGCATACTATCACTGTGTATTTCAGATACCTGAACAATGTGGGTTAAGGCATATTTTCCAAGTTGATTACTCGATCTAGAAATTGTATAACTGGCTAATACTGCACAATGCCAAAATAATGATAATTTAAACAGAACATTTATGGCAGATCAGCTCCTATCTTAACATCTATCTGATACAGCTGCTGAAAAATCATATTGTTTACTAAGAGCCAGGTTGCTAAATAATCTGAAGTTTGCAACAACAGATATAAATTTATGTATTTCAGCAAATTAATTAAACTATTTACACTGGAGGGTTAAAACTGTGGAGAAACACACAATTTACAAGCTGCTCCACCACAGTTTCTAAACTGTGAATGCCAAAAAAATGTACAAAATGCACAGTTTGGAATACAAAGATCTTTCCAAGTGCAAAAAAGATATGTATAATAATGTCTCTGGATGGAGCCTTAATTTCTTTTTCTTTCTTGTATACAAAAATGTTCTCCACCCTGAAATAAGAAACCTTAATTGGTACAAAATTACTGATAATTCCAAAGAGGAAGAAATACACATCAAAAAAAAAAAAAAATAGAAATGGCCCCAGATTGGGGGCCCTTCAGGTTTTTGTTGGGTTTACTTCCATAAACTTGGAACTCCAGACATCTGCGACAAATGATCATTCAGGATAGCTGAGTGTCAGAAGCAGTAGCCTGCATGTCCTCCCTCCAGAAATCGTTATACTCAGTATTGAGGAAACCATCAGTCTGTTACGTTTGCTAGTAATCCACACTCTTGTAATGAAAAGAGTTAACAGAATTACATTGCTTTAGTTTAATGAACTGCTGACTCTTTGTTTTTAACCTGAAAGAGACTATTGACATCAAGTGCTACTGTACTTGTCTTGGGGTCTAAATGATCAGTTTAAAAACAAACTCTTTACATCATTTATTTGATTAAGTCCTTTACATAGGTAACTTGTATTCCTTAAGCTTTACAGTCTCAAGCTATACTGTAGCTCCCCTAAAACAGCATTTTAATAATGCTAAATGAGGGACGGGGCTACAGCATGTTCAATGAAAAGTGCAGAACAGTGGTTGGGCATGTTTATGTCATATTATTTAACATTATATCAGTATCTTTGATTTTTAGGAGTGGTACCATCCTTAATATACTACTGACCAACAAAAAAATAGAAGATGGCCTGTTATGTTTTCTAAAGTTAAACAGCCCACCGCTCATCACTATACTTTATATTAAGCATGCTGTAGCTCTGTCCATCATTTAGTGTCATCAAAATGCTGTTTTGGTGGCCAGCCCAGTGGTGCTGAGGGTTGAGGGTCTGGACTCCATACCTTGTGCCACACCAGCGACCCAGGTTCAGGAGCGAGCTCAGGTGCTGGGGGTCAGCAGGGGAGAGAGTGGATTGAGCACCCACTGGGCTGCTGTCCTCTACTGGGGGGAGGGTACTGGGATGTCTGGTGTTCTAGCAGTCCCTGGTGGAGACTGGGGGCACTACAGAGTGCTGGACCACACGTAAACAGCATGGCCCAATGCAGGCAGGGTTGCCATGCACTGCAATGTTGGGATGTGCACCATACACAGGGGAGGAGGGAGGAGGGCATATAAGGGGGAAAAAACCTTCGGCCTGGATAGGTGATGGTCCGCAAGTCCACCAGCCACAAGTCCAATGCTGGACCTCCATTACCGCCCCTTCGATAACCTGCAGGGCTTAGTCTCAGGGGGTTTTGTAGGTACCGTAACATCTCTGAGGTTGATGAAGGCCACAACGGGTGGTAAAGTTGGGGGATATGTCATGGCCCAAGAGAGTTCCAGGCACCTGAAGGTGACAAAGAAATTAGAAAGAAAAAAAAATGCTGTTTTGGGGTGGAGCTATAAATTGACAATCCTAAAGCTTATTGACTATAAACTGGCCTTTAAAAGGTTTTTACCTAATTAATTACTGCCAGAAATATTTGTAAACTGTTTACTTAGACCCAGGGAAAAGGAGCAGTTACAGATTGTACTGCAGCCAGGACCACTTAGTAGTTAATTAGTGTTATGCCCCACTTCTATTAAGGGCAGATAGCTGCTAGTTAATGTTTTTTTCACACTTGGCATTTGAATCCATTGTGCTCATTGACACTAACTACAGTAAAACAGCAGCTAATCTGTCTGAAATAGAAGGTGGGCATAGATCATTATAACCAGCATTTTTATTATTGAAACCTATGTATGCGGCAAGTGGAAAATAGAATTTTCCCAGAAAATGATTGTGATTAAACGCTTGGTGTTATAGTAAGTGTGGGACTGTATAGCCAAAGCATTGATTGACACGTGTTAGGGTTTTCAATGAAAGTAAGAACATGTTATTATTTTCAATCTGCACATCTGAGTTCATCAGAGTGAGTTCTGGGGTTCATGCCTCAGCCCATTCTATCACTAAATAAGCATGGATGGGTACACTGAATGAGAATGGGATGAGCATTAGGCTTGAGACCCCCATGGAACACCTCACTCCTGATTTGCTGCTCCAGGGTGGGGTGTTAGGCATGAAAACCATAATGCCATATTTCCCTACTTTTGTTACTTTAACCCTAACTAGTGCATTAACAAAGTTTTTTGAAAAGAATTTCCTTACTTTTTGAGGTAGTATAATTGTATCCTCCACTATTATCTATCTATCTATCTTTTTTTAGCTAGTATAATCATAGCCTTATTTGCCTGTGGAAGCACAGGGCCCAGAGGGTCTTGCACTCTTATCCCTCCATAGATGCTTATATGCATGTTGCTGCAGAATGGCCATGCACTTCCACTTATAGGACAACAGTAACCAAATTGTTAGCATAACCATCTTATTACCCCACCTCATGTACCCAGTGCAGAAAATGTTCAAGTCCCCGTCAAAATGTAATTCCGCAGAACTGCAACACCATTTTACTCCACAGGTGCAACAACACATTTTGGCAAGGATTTAAAAAATGACAGCTGAGACATACATGAGGTGGGCTAATAAGAAGGCTATGTTGAAAATTTGGGGTAAAAATGTTTAAAATGTCCAACATTACGAATGCGTGTAGCAAAATTGCAATGAATGGTCATAACTTTACCATTTTTACATATTTTGACCCCAAATTTTCCAAACATCCTTCTTACGACACCAACTCATGAAGAAGGGCAGAAAAACATTTCAAATCCTGCCTGAAAGGTAAATTCACTAAGCAACAGTGACATCACCTTTTGGCAGGAGTTGCGTGATGTCACTGATATTGTTCATGAGATGGGGCTCCCAAAACGCCATATTGAAAATTTATTGTCAAAATGTCCAAAAATGGCAGAGTTATGCATCAAAGTTGAAAATCCCATTGAAAATACAATGAACTGCATTTACCTTAGCTTATCATAATGCAATCACCAGTTCCAGTAGCAAGACGTGTCTTTGATTGGAGAGTGGATCTCGGACTTGGGACCTGTCCAGGTGAGTGAGGGTGTGTGGGGGTGCACTAGTTGGTGTGGGGTGGTGGGTGCTGAATGGGAGGTGAGGCTGAGGGGTCAGATCTCTGAGGGACCTTCTAAAAAGGAAAACAAGGAACATTTTCTTTTTTGCAGGCAGTGGCAGCAATTGGTTGGTGGGAGGTGCCCCTAGACACCAAGAAAACAATGGACCAGCTATCAGAGGGTGGGGGCTGCCACTAGACACCAGGAAAACATCAAGGCTAGCAATCAGAGGATGAGGGGTGCCACTAGACCCCAGGGAAACAGAACAGTGATGGGAGGATGGGGGTGCCACTAGAAAAATAATGGGTATGGCAATTAGTGGGTTGGGGTGCCACAATGTGAACAGGCACAGATTTATGTAAAAATAACAACCACCTTACATTTTACAACTGAGGCTGACAGTGTCTGTTTAACCACTTGACTCACAAACTCAAACTTGAAAGAACTGCACTCCGGGACACTATTGTGGTGAGTGTATAAGGCAATCCAATAATGAAGAAACACTCTAGCATGCCATGCAAAAACATTTTATTGCAAAACTAAAGTACTGTAGCAGTTTAACACATCACCAAACAAAACAAACCAACCAGCCACTGACCACAAACCAGGTATCCCAGGAAGATTAAAGGAAGAAGGAGGAAGAAGGATCCTGTGATCTTAACTTGTGTACTGCAAATTAATGCATGAGCTTTTTGTTTTAAAAAGTATTTTTAAACCCTACCACTACTTCTGTGTGTGTGATTATTTTTCCTTCACTGTTGTGTCTAAAAGTTCTTGCTAATAGTTTCTTTCAGAGGGATCCCGAATTGAGAAAGTGTCATGAAGTATCTCCTGCTGTCGGTGTTTTACAATGAAATCAAATATCAGTTAATGCTAGAATTTGTATTTCTTTAAATGAATTGCTTTCCCCTTCATGAAAAAAGATTCTTTTTTTATCACACAGTTATGAAAAAGTGTATACCGTCATTGCAGCGATGGGAAAACAGTGAAGACCATCATAGCGACAGAATTGGCCATTCACTGTGATGGTCTGCTGGTTTCCTGATGCTGCTGTCTCTGTGGAGTTCATTCACTCCCCGAACCAAATCTGACCCAGAGTTGGTAATCTATAGTGCAGGGGGGGGTGCAGGGTGCAGAGCCCTCTGCATAAGGGGTGCGGTGGGTGATGCCCCAGCAAAAACATGTTTATACAGTGATAGCACAATGCCAATTGCCGGCATTGTGCCATCACTGTAATGACGGTCGGCAAATTTCCTGTCTCTACGGTGACATGGAACCATGAAAAAGGATTTAAAATGTAACAAGAGACATATTTGGGGAACATTTTTTCCAATATTTAAGCACAGACTCCACTTAACAGGGTCCCGATGAGCCACACAGATGTGTTGGGCTCTCTCCAGGATGTCATTTTTGTGGCTTTTGGAATTCTTTTTTTAAATGGAAACAAGATGGGGTCAAACAAAAAAAAGGAATATTCCAGTTTGAAACAGGATTCCATTTTCGTTTCATACAGCTATCCCGAAGTGCTTACTGAGCATGCTATGAACCTAATTTTTCAACATTTAAAATTTAAATAACTTTGAAACAGATTGATATTTTTACACCAAACATGAAAAATGCACATCTGTGGCCCAGACCCTCTGTACTCTACAAATTTCAGAACAAAATTCCAAATAGTCTGGGCTGTAGGCAAGTTCAAAGAAAAAAACAGCAGTCAACGAGCAAAAAAATCACTTTTTCACATCTGCAGAACATGGAAACTGCACATCTGACAAGAACGTAACTTAGCACATCCAGAAATCTGCCCTAGGTGACTGTGCATGCAAATTGTCATGCAAATATGTTGAACAGTTGTGATCTTATTAAAATGCAAAAATTGGGGTTCAGCTTTGAAGTGCCTACTCAACCTTAACTATAGGGGTGTGACCCCTTCCCTGTAATATATATATCTATATATCTATCTATATCTTTTTATATATCTATATATAGATATATAGATGATAGATACAGTAGATAGATAGATATACTGTACTGCATATACATGGATGGTACAGGGCAGAAAAAGACTTAAAATCCATCAAATTTGATTTGCTTTTCCTACCAACAGTAGAATTCTTCAGCCATTTCAGAGCTCGCAGGGCACCTGGCCTCCCTTTTGCTTCTAATTACCCCCTTCTACGCATCACATTGGGTTTCAAACCCTGAGATAATTCTAGCATTAATCACATTACTGAATATACTGTATGTTTCCATTTATTCACCACACTGTCTGTAAAGAAGCACTTCCTTAAATCATTCTTAAAATTTTCCCTCACTAGTTTGAGTAGAACCTGGAACAGTAGGTGGTGGTTGAAATAGTCAGTTGTAATTCAATGCAGTTGCAATTAGTTGCAATTGCATTGGATTGCAGTCATAAAATAGTAGGGTTGAAATCCACTGCAGTGTTTTCTCTATTTTTCTTTCCTGGGAGAGGAGGTGGGCCAGGGGGCCACGAATAACTAATGGTCCTCAACCACCAGTACCAAGCCTTACAGCCAATAAAATGCACCCCTGGCTCCTGGGCATGAAGTATCCACCAATTAGGAGAGATAGAAGGAGGAGCCAGGAGCTTTAGAGTGTCTGTGACTGACTGCATGAGCTGGTGGGAAGAGCATGCCTAGGTGGGAGAGGAGGCATCTGCATTGGTGTGTGGGCAATGGAATGAGCAGCATTTTTCTGCATGGATGAAGTTTGGTGATTTGGCCTTTAATTTAAAAATAAGTTTACTGTGTCCACGGTCCAGATATGTCCAATGCCTGGAGAGAGACTAGTGTGTGGCTGTGCAGGTCCCAGTCAGTCCTCCAGCAAAGTCAGGCAACAATTGCATGAAGGCAGCATGTCAGTGGTCTGGTCATGGTCAGGATCAGCCCGTGACTACATCAGCTGGGCCTGTTGGGCAACTCTCACTCTTGGTCAGGTCTTCAGAGTTGGCAAGGAGGAGGAGTGGTAGGTGCAATAGTTCCACTGCGTGGAGTACCAGAGTGGGGACAGGGGTCTGGGTTGGGGACCGACTGTGTGGGTTGGGAAGAGGGAGCACATAGTGCCAGAAAAACACTGGCACCATTGCCAAGTAGAGCAGCAGTGGCAGCCTGATCCATGGAGCTACCTGACACCACTGACCGAATCATCACCTGACACCTGACCAAACTGGCAACAGGTTACTACAGTGAGCAAAGTATTGTATGTGACGTCTATGTAAAGCCTGACAGGGCTGGGCAGTGGACAGTAGAAGGAAGAGGATGGTATCTCACAGATTACTTAATCTGTCTGTGTGTCTGCTGCATGCCTGGCTGGCTTGTCTGGCTGATTGAGGGCTTGAGGGCTGTGGTGCCCGAACTTGAAAAGCCAAGGCAATCGATTATCATCGATCTACTGCTGGTGGCCCCGCTGGGCTATCTCTGACTGTGGTGGCATTGTGAGTAAGTCAGACTCCCCATGAGGTCAAGGAGTGTGCCAGGTGCAGGTGGTCGGTTGGTGAATTGCCTGACCCATAGGAGGCCGGAGCATGAAGCATGGTCGGTCGGGTCCAGTGGACAAAATGTTTGTTGTCTGCCACTGTAGGAACTGGAAAGATTAAATATTAAAGTCTTCTTGGCAAGATGAATACAATTTTACAAAACACGTTAGTATACATACTAAAAGCCAAAACAAGTTCAGAAACTGTGTCATAAAATGTATTTTTAATATGCATAAGGTTTTTTTAGCTTTAAATTTAAACTATGGATACATCTCAGTTCTGGTATACCATACAGGAGGTATTTCTAGGGGTCTTCCCTTAAACTGATTTTAGTCTTACAGATTCTTCGACTACTAGTAAACTAACATATATTTATGGTTAGCTCTGTTTGCAAAAGGGTACCTTCTAGCTTCTGTGGGATGTTTAAGAGGCCCTACCTATACTGTGTTTTAGACTCACAGTTCTTTCTCTAAGTAACTAGTATTACTGCTGTTTATTTCTCTATACCATGTACTGTTTTACTGCCCTGCTTCAACTTGTTACTTTCAGGGGCTCAGTATATTTTGTTGTTGTTTTGACTGGTTATTGTGCTTTAGTGGGTCCCTACTGTGTGTGGATATGTTTTACTGAACTTTGTATTTGCATTCTAAAGAGCAGCCAGCTTCTTAGCTGTTGCTGATTAGTAGTTGCTCCCTCCAACATATGCAATGCCTCACCTGCCCCAGAGTTGATGGGCATAAATAATTCATTTTATTTCTGCCCTTTTATGAAGTTATAATGCTACTAAATCCCAAATGCTAAAAATGGAGCTGCTTCCTGACCTTAAGACACCAACATGCCCCCACATAGGCACATGCAGCCCAGTTTTGTGATGTCAGAAGGTGAAGGCTGTGTGTGAGCATGTCCCATTGATTTCGGAGGCATTTCCGTACATTTTATTAAGTTTTACAGTTGAAATTTTAATTAAAAAAAGATACAAAGTTAAAAAGTACAACAAACTACTGCATAATAAAATTCAGTGATGGGGAAATTTGAAAAAATTGGTTAGATTTTCTTTAGTTAGTTGAAGTCAGAAATTTCAAACTAGTTGAAAAAATCATTCATAATGTGTGGTAAGTCAGTCATAATTGGTTTTTCAACTGACTCCGGGGTCTAAGTTTGAGTCTGTGGCCCTTATGGTTCTGTTACTCCTCAACTTAAATAAATCTAAGCAATCAACTGTGCTCTGCTTTTCCATGTATTTATCAGTTTTTATCCTATCCCCCAGTGTCACCTTTCCTCTAGTGAGTACATATTTATGACAATGGAATTTGCCCTTTAAGGGGCAGACCAGGTTGTCCTGGTGCACCCCTTCCATTTTCTTCAGGATGGTGTGCTCAGAAGGGGAGGGGGGAAGGAAGGGGGGGCTCAGGAATATAACAATGGACAGGTAGCAGGAAGGGGTGGGGCAAGTGGAGGTACATAAGGGACAACACAGGGGTGGCTCAGCCACTTTTGCTGGAGTTTTGATTTTTCTGAACTGCAGCACATCAGATTGGCATCAGAACACAGGTTGGGTGGATTTAGTCAGGTAAGCAGTAACAGACTTTCCAAAACTTTAATTGTATGAATGATAAAGACAAGGATTATTCAGTTAGGCAGTGCAATGTTGTAGGTCTTTTGAACAGATGTCAGAAATAACCCATCTTGTTTTATAAAAAAAAAAAAAAAAAGAGCTGCCCTTGTAGTGCAAGGGTAGTTTCTCTGACCACAAAAGTGAAAGTTTTGTGTGGTTTGGATCTTGTGGGGTCAATATAAAAAAAAAAGGAAAGGAATGGGAGGAACCTCAGATTGTGTACTGTTATGCCTGCCTTTTTAAGGAAAATTGTGGTAATGGAAGTGCATTGCTAGGGGCAAGAGTGGTGCCCAAGTGATTTAAATAGATTTGTGGCTGTTGGTAATTTGGAAAGAGGTCAGGAGAGGCACGAGAGCACCACGCTGTGGACATGTAGTTTTCGGTAGGCTGGAGCAGATGCCAGAGTTTCCAGGTCATTAGCGGCTGTTGGGGGAAGAGCGAGAGCACCACACGGGCTTTGTTTTGACTTGTTGGCAGGGCAGAATGCCCGTTTTTTTGTGGGGAGAAGGTCTGGTGGCCAAGGGAGGGAAGGAAGCAGATAGTGTGGGAAGCGAAGCAGGTGAAGAGCCATCAGTGGGGGGAGAGAGTGCCACGTGCCACGTGGTCTGAGCATTTTGTTTTTCACATAACAGGGCAGTCACCCGCCTGGTCAGAGGAAGGAGCAGCAGTGAGCAGATGGGAAGGAGCAGCCTGAAGGGCTGGAGATTTGGAGCATGAAGCCCTCGTTTGGCTGTGAGAGCACTGCTGGGGGAGTCTTATGCATGGGAGCCTGGATACGAAGTGCCACGAGGGGTATCAGGCATTGAGGCCCTGCAGGGTGCAGGGTGAAAGGGAAAAGCGACTGAGCCTGCAATTTTTTGGGCAGCACGGGACGCCAACGGGGGGGTCGGGAGCAACACATGGGACTGCAAGGAACATCGAGTGGGTCACAGGGGCCTAAAGGGGTGAGTCTGAGCAGTGTGGCCTTGCTGGTCACACTCCAGCAACCATGTGTGTTAAATGGAGGACTGAAAAGGGGGCTGAGTAGGGGGACAGCACGGGGTTTGTGACCTATGGCCCAGTAGGGCTAGGGACAGATGAGGGACTAATAAAGAAGAAAAAGAAAGCCATTAGCGGTCACGCGGCATGACGTCACATGACGGGTGGAGGAGAGGGCGATCATCACAGTGGACAGGTGGCATGACACCACACGCTGGGGGGGGAAGCATGGCAGAAGGATACTGAAAAAAAAAGAAGATAATAATAAAAAAGAAAAGAGAAGCTATTAGCGGCCATGCGGCGTGTCGTCACATGCCAGGGGGAGGAGAGGAGGGAACAGACCAAAAGGAAGCAGGGGCCCAAGTCAGATGGGCAGGAGGGCCTAGAGACAAGAGGCCTAGAGATCAGGAGGAAGGGAAGCCCAGAGATCTGGGAAATAAAAAGGGGGCTTGACAAGGGGCCTAGCAAGGGACAAGGGGGAGCGACCAGTGGTCCGGGAAAACTGGGCCTGGACATGCAGCAGGTACAGAGCGCCATTTCGGGCCAAGGCAAAAAAAAAAAAAAAAAAGGAGGAGGTGGCAGGAGCAGGTGCATCTCAGTTGGAGGTTGCCTCTGGGGGGAGATAGGCCTGGCCTCTCAGGTTATGACCCCCGGACTGCGGTTTTAAATCAGTTTCTTTTCTTTTCCAGTGTTTTCACAGGTGACAGAGCAAAAAGCATGGCACCCAAGAAGAGCAAGCCTTTGAAGGAAGACTCCTATAAGGCGATAGTGGAGCTGGCTGAAAAGGCCAATAGGATGTGGGAATTGGTGGAAGGGGAGGAACCAGGGAGGTCTGGGGAGAAAAGGAAAGCAGGGATGGGTAAAGGGGGCAGAGGGAAGCGGCCAGTGGGAAAGCCTCACAGCCCAACCAGGGCACAACCACAGATGGTGGTGCTACCCAAGGCAGCTAATCCAGTACCTCTGCACCCAGGAGACCCGGCCCCATCAGTACCTCCCCAGGGACAGGTGGTGGTTCTCCCAGTGGAGCCCAGTCAGGACCCCCAGCATACAGTGGTTCCTCCACAGCCGCTAGTAGGCCTACCAACCCTTCACCCAGAAGAGAATGTGCTGGGGCACCAGGATGCTAGCAGGCACCAAGAAACAGACAAGATCACAGGTAATGCACCCAGCTCCATTGGTGACAACATCAAGGAGTACATAGGTCAGATCATTTTGGTACTTGGTTTGGGGGGCTTGAGCTGGACGGAGAATGTGCCAGCCGAGATTAGGGCAGGAGAAGAGGTGGCGAAGGAGAAGGAAGGTGGAGTTGAAAAGGAGGGAAAAGGAACAAGGGAGATAGGAGCTCCAGGGATGAGAGTGGGTGAACATGTACCACTGACCACAAAAGAGAAAATATGGAAAGGAGAGTATGTGGATATTTTCACTTTAGTAAGCCAGGGACCGGCGGCGAAATATGAAGAAACAGAGAATATAGGCAAAAGTGAAATGGCAGCGACAGTGGTTTTGCTAGGCAAGGAAGAGGAGGACAAATTCACAAAAGGGAAGACTTGGGAGGGGTGGTTCATAGGTTTCACCACATTCTCAGCCATAGTTTTGGAAATAAGACCTGAATTGGGCATCCCGCTCATCACATACTCCCTGATAATAAGGAGAGCAAAAGCAAAAGGGGGTGTGGGCTGGATATATTATGACGAATTCTTCTGGCAAAGGATGGCCACATATGGGGATGTGCAATGGGACATGAAACAGTTAGATTTATGGACAGATTACATAACCGATCAGTCCACGCCGGAGGGAGAGTTTGGGAAAAAAGGTACCATGCTACAAAGATGTTGCTGGGCCTATAATAGGGCTTTTTGCTCATGATGCCGTTTTCGGCATGCATGTTCAAAATGTGGGGGATCACATCCGGCGATCAGATGCAGGACGACATGGGTCCAAGGAACGCAAGGAACTGGGGGGCCCGGGTCGGGTCAACAGTTCTTTCGGGAAGGGCAGGGGTATAAAGGCCAGACATGGAATAGAGGGGGCAGGGGGCATGCAAATAGGGGGAGTCAAAATCATTGACCAGCAAGGCCAGGCATCAGCCAGAGGGGGGGAGCTGGTGGGGAAATAGAAACAAGGACAGGGGAACAATTTAGGGCAGTTAGAACCCCTAACAGGATAGAGGCATGGAAGGAATGGTTGGACAGATACCCAGATAAGAAAATAGTGGAAATGATTAAAGAAGGTTTTCACACAGGTTTTTCTCTACAGTGTGAAGGACCTAGGCAGGCCAGAGAGGCAAACAATCTGGGCTCAGTGAGAGGGAGGGAAGACATGTTACAACGGAAGATAGAGAAGGAGAAGGCAGCGGGGAGAATAGAGAGTTCATATGACACCCCCCCCCTTTAGAGAACATGAGGATTTCCCCATTAGGTTTGGTTCCCAAAAAACAAGAAGAGGAATTTAGGGTGATTCATCACCTATCCTTTCCCGAAGGTGAGTCGATCAATGATTTTATCGGCGAGGAATATAGTAAAGTGACATATACCACCTTGGAAGATGCAGTCCGGATTATCCGGCAACTGCAGATGCATGGATGGCTAAGACAGACATAGAGTCAGCCTTCAGACTACTTCCGGTTAGAAGAGAGGATTGGGACCTGTTGGGGGTTTAAAATTGGGGGACAGTACTATTTCGACAAGGCCATGCCCATGGGGTTGCTCTATAGCATGCGCCACATTCGAAGCCTTTAGCACATGTTTGCAGTGGATATTCCAAGAAAGGACTGGTTATAAGGCAGTGATTCACTATTTGGATGATTTCCTTTTCATAGGCAGTGGAAAGAGGGAAACGGAAAGAATGGTAGCCAGTTTCCAACAGATGTGTCAGGAACTAGGGGTCCCACTAGCACTGGAAAAAACAGAAGGGCCCAGTAGGGTGTTAGAGTTTCTGGGCATCGAGATAGATGCTCTGGGGGAAATATTTTGGTTACCAGACAAAAAAGTGAAAAAACTGAGGGAATTGATTAAGATACATACCAGTAGAAGGAGGGTACAGCTGAAGCAGGTACAACAGGTACTGGGGCATCTGAACTTCGCATGTAGGGTGATTGGGCCAGGGAGGGCTTTCACAAAGAGGCTAGCAAAGGGTCACAGCTGGAGTGGCCAGGCCACACCATTGGGTGGACATTACAAAGGGAGTCAAGGAGGATTTCAAAGTATGGGAGGAATTCCTTTGGGAATATAACGGCTGCTCTTTCTGGCAAGAGGAATGGGTATATAACACAGATCTCGATCTTTACACAGACACGGCCGGAGGCCTGGGCATGGGAGGCTATCTGAGGGGCAGATGGTTTGCAGAGCTCTGGCCTTTAGATTTGGTAAGGGACGGTAAGGTGAGGGACATAACCTTGTTAGAGATCATGCCCATCTGGGCATGCACCCTAGTTTGGGGAGAATTATGGATCAGAAAGTAACATTCTGGTGCAACAATAGAGCAGTGGTAGAGGTTTTGAACAACAGGGGAGCCAGGTCAGAAACAGTCATGCAAGTTTTGCGACTCTTGGTACTAAGGGCATTGTAGTTGAGCATGTCATTCAGAGTGAAACACATAGAAGGGGTACACAACAGCCTGGCTGACAGCCTTTCCTGTCTGCAGCTGGATCATTTCCGGAGGCTGGCACCAACAGCGGAGGAGCAAAAAACGACCATACCAACAAACATATGGGACGTTGGCAGGAGGGAGCAGAAATGTTGTTCTGCAGTTCATGGGCGCCACGGACTCTGAGGACCTATGACTGGGCCTGGCGAATGTTTCAAACTTTCAGAACAACTCACCACATGGAGGTAAGTAGGCCGCTCAAAGAGGAGCAGTTGGGGAAGTTCACCATGGAGCATTGGCAGAAGGGGACAGCCCATGCCACAATGGGGGTCTACTTGGCAGGGATTAGTGTGATCTGCAGTCTGAAAAGATGGCAGGACCCAATGAAGTCAATGTTCATTAGAAGAATGATGCAAGGATGGGGTAGGTTAAAACAAGGGACAGTGGATAATAGGAGGCCAATAGGGGAGCAGTGGCTGATGAAACTGAAGGGAGTGTTGCCAGCAATATGCAGATCAATGGCCGAGGCCCTGTTATTCCACACAATTTATGTGGTAATGTTTGCCGGGGCCATGAGAGTGAGCGAAGTGGTGGGCTAGGGCAGGCAAGACAGAAAGGGGGGACTGGAATGGGAAGATATAAGTTGGGGGATCAAGGAAATAGAGGTCATGATTAAGAGGTCGAAGACTGATCAAAAGGGTCAAGGTTGCATGGTAACTCTAAAGAAACATGTGGAGGGCACAGTGTACCCAGTGCAGGCTTTGTGGGCTTTCACCGCAGAGCATAAAAATAGGACAGGAACATTATTCCTGCACGGGGATGGAAGCAGAGTCACGAGTTATCAAGTCACTGCATTACTCAAGAGGGGCATGCAATTCCTGGGGGAGGACCCGGTGAATTATTCCTCCCACTCTTTACGAATAGGGGCTGCCTCACAGTGGGCAGTGGCAGGGGAGACAGTGAATAATATTTTGGAGAAAGGGCGCTGGCGGTCGGCCAGTTATAAAAGATACATCCGAACACTGCAGTGTGGAGACTAACATCTCGCTTAAGTTTGTAACAGACAGGGAACCACGGGGGACAAGGGAGGGATGATATGATGGTGGAAACTAAGATCATAAATAAAATATCTATTCTGTTTAAACCCTATAGGAAGAGGGAGGATCACGGAAGTCTGGATCTGCGGCCACTCCTATATTTATTGGGCAGAAAGGAGAGCTGAGAAAAAGGCTGGGGGAAAGCACCTTTACCAGGAGGTGAAACAATGTAAATTGGTATGGCACGGCATCCATGGGATGAGATGGATGCAGCTGCTCCCCACCTTGAAAGAGCTGAAGGAGCTGTGTCCCACCCCAGACTTAATTATTATTCACCTAGGGGGTAATGACCTTGGGGGCAAACCATGGGTAGAAACATATATGCAGATAAAAAGGGACTTAGAGATAATACAGCAGTGGTGGCCTAAGGTATGCCTGGCCTGGTCGGATATGATACCCAGGAGAGTTTGGAGATTGGAGCACAGCCATAGAGCTGTGGATAGGGCCAGGAAAAAGATGAACAGAAGGGTAGGGACACTAGTGAAAAAAATGGGAGGACAAGTACTATTGCGGGGGGTGGAAGAGTGGGTAGAAGATTTCTATAGGTCAGATGGTGTACACTTGTCAGATCTGGCCATAGATATGTTTAATACGGAAATGATGGGTTTTATGGAAGCACGGAGGAGACATACAGGAAATACATATAAAAAAAGAGAGGGAAGAGAGGGCTCAGAGGGGTCTCTCCGAGGTAAAAAGGCGATCGGCCCCTAAGTGGGGGAAAGCCAGTCATCCAACGCAAGCTGGAAACCGGTTGTGGGAAAATGGGGGGGTAAGGGGGGGGGAGAAAAAGGAATAAGACAAAAAGAGGAAGAAGCGGAAGGAGAAAAGTGGTCTCGATTTTCAACATTACCGAACAGAAAAGGAGAAGAAGAAGGCACCCAGGTTCTCACCTGTGGGGAGAAAAGAGGAAGAAAGAGGGATGATCAGAGATGGATATATGGTGGAAAATAAATGAAATTTGTGAGAGAGATAATAATAATAATAAAAGATGATAAATGGAACATGGAATTATGATATATAAATAAATTAATTGCCAAATCTGAGCACAACAACAAACAATGGTCTCTGTCTTTTTGTGAGGGAAAAAGGGGGAATCTGGGACAACAAATCATTATTGACTAGGTTCCACCTTTCAGCCCCTAGATAAGTTTTGTTACCCTTTGGTGAATATTTTCTATCCTTTCCTTATCATTTTTGGATAATTGTTCTAAAACTGCATGCAATATTTCAGGTGTAGCCTACCCAATGACCTGTATTTATTTATTTGGTTTCTGTTTACCAGGTAAGACGCACTAGGCAAGGAAATGCCCACTTTCAAGTATAACATGGGAGTGTAAGAAAGGCATGTAACAAGCAGAACCTGGAAGATCAGACAAACAATAAGAATACATCAAGAACAAGAATCAGTACTCTGAAATTGGTGTATTGAACAGGCATAATTTTAATGAAGTAAATGCCAAACTAAGCCTCACAGTAACAGGTACCTTGTTTGGGGTTTCTGATACCCTGAGATCAGTTTTAACAAGGGTAGCCAGAATTAGTCTTTAAAGGATCATTTATACCTCCTTTTTGCTGCAAACCTCATAACATCCATGATCTATATAGTTTTCCCGCATTTGCCAGATGCTGCCAGGCTAAACCACATGTGACACAATTTTTAGGGCAGCACTGAACTGCTGAGGAGAACAGAACCTGTGGCTTTCATCCCCGGATCCCCAGTCACTCACACTCTGCTACTTGCAGCAATAATGATCTGAAAGGAAAACAATTACAGAGTGTGATTAATCAGGGATCCAGGGATGAAAGCCACATATTCTCTTCTCCTCAGCGGTTCAGTGTAGCCCTACAAATTACATCACGTATGCTTTATCCTGGTAGCGTCTGGCAAACGTGGGAAAACTATATAGATCGTGGGTGGTATGAGGTTTGCAGTAAAAAGGGGGCATAAATGATCCTTTAAAGACTAATGCTGGCTACCCTTGTTAAAACTGATCTCAGGGTGTCAGAAACCCCAAACAAGGTAAATGCTGTAAGGAGCTCTTTAAGGAGTGCCTCCATAATCTTGCCCACTACTGAGATAAGACTGACTGGTCTTTAGTTCCCTGCCTCCTCCCTGCTACCACTCTTGTGGAGCTGGATCACATGAGCCCTTCTCCAGTCTTCTGGGACCTCTCCTGTGCTCAGAGACTCACTAAACAGTTCTGCTAATGGCTCTGCTAGTTCCACCCTTAGCTCCTTAAGTACCTTGGGATGTATGCCATCAGGTCCCATTGCCTTGTCCACCCTAAGCTTAGTGAGCTCTTGTAGGACCCTTTCTTTTGTGAAGGGAGTAGTGGTCACCTAACTCCCCCCTGTGTCTATGGTGCTGAGCTGTAGTCCCTGCCCTACTTTCTCTTCAGTAAATACTGAGCAAAAGTATCTATTTAGGATAGATGCTTTTACAGGGTCCTCCTCCTCACACATACCCTTTTCTCCTTTGAACTTAGCAATACCCCCTCTGGACTTTCTCCTTTTACTAATGTATCTATAGAAAGTCTTGTCACCTTCTTTTACAGTCCATGCTAGTGTTTCCTCAGTTTGGAACTTTGCCTGCCTTATTGCCTTCCCTGCTTACCTTAGGGCAGTTTGGTATGCCTCCCTATCTTCATCCCACTGTGTTCCTTATATTTCCTGAAGGCCAGCCTTTTGGCTCTGACCTTTTCTGCTACTGTATTTGAGAACCAAAGTGGTTTCCTTCTTCTTTTGCACTTCCTTTTCTGTCTAACACAATGGGATGTTGCTTCAAGTATTGCATCCCTAATGCTTGCCCACTTTGCCTGTACCCCCTCACCTGTGTTTCTTTTTGCCAGGGCTAGCTTAACTCTGTTGGCCATCTTATCAAAGTCAAATCCTCTGAAGTCCCATATTTTTGCCTTGGAATGGGATGATTTAGATGTAGTGGCCAAATTGAACCATACCATGTGTTGGTCACTGGCCCCTAGGTGACCTTCTACCTGGAGATCTTTGATCCCTTCCCTGTTAGTCAGTACTAGATCTAGGATAGCCCTGTCTCTTGTGGGTTGTTGTACCAGTCGTTTGAGGCCCTTCCCCTGCAGGGAATCTACCATGTGCCTAGTTCTGGCAGATGTTCCTGCTGGTATTGACCAATCTGTATCTGGCATATTGAAGTCTCCCATTATCAGAACCTCCCCTTTTAGCTGTCATATTCTGTATATCTTCTAACAGCAATGTGTCTATGTCATCCCCCTGGTCTGGGGGCCACCCCAGTTCTTATGGCTGTCCCATTTCCTGTTTCCAGGGTGACCCACAGTTCTCTCTCTCCTTATGTGTATTCTGAATTTCTGTAGCTTTGATATTTTCATTGACATACAGGCCACTCCAACCTCCACTTTTTGTACTCGGTCTCTTTCTGGAACAGTACATAGCCAGGTACTGAAGTCTCCCAAGTGTGGTTACTGGTAAACTACATCTCACTAATTGCTACTATGTCCAGTTTAGCCTCTGACATTATTGCCTGCAGGTCTGGGATCTTATTTCCCAGGCTGTGAGCATTTGTGTACATGATTTTCCATTGGCCAGATTTTGGTGTGTTAGTTGTTGGGTGAGTTTTGGCGTTTCCCCTGTGCATTGTATGGGGAGACGAACCTTTTTTCTTACCTGGTGATGCAAATGAACTGCAAACATGCTGAATCCCTGTTTGACCACTAGCTGAGGGGGGAAGGGTGTTCTTCCCATTCTACGTATGGGGTGCTGCACCCCCTCCCCATTTTCTAGTTTAGATATTCTGCAAAGATGTCAAACTTCTGCCCCAATGCACTGACTTCCTCCTTAGTCAGATGCAGTCCATCAAATGTAAAGAACATTCGCTCCCAGAACTATTGCCAGTTCCCTACAAATCTGTGTCCTTTTTCCTGGTACCAGCCCTTGAGCCACATGTTTAGCTCCCCTATCTCCCCTTCTCTGACCTTCCGTCCATCTGCCCCCCTCTCCCAGACTGGCAGGATCTCAGAGAAGGAGATGTTGGACAAAATGGATGATAGTTTGTCACCCAGCCTGGTCAGGTTTTCCTTGGTCTCCACAACTGACCAGCTGGCAAGATCATTAGTCCCTATGTGTACCAGGATGTCAGCGTTTTCTCCTGCTTTGTGAACAATTTTAGCAATGCGGTCAGTGTCTCTCCATGCTGATGTACCTGGGAGACATCTGACCATTATCCCTGGCTGGAGATGGGTATCAACTCCCCGAATCATGAAGTCTCCTAGGATCAGAAGTTTTTTGGATTTCCTTTTTGCTTTTTTTGTTTTGGTTCCTGATTTGGGTGAGTTTTGTTGTGCTAGCTCCTATGCTGCAGTGTCCTGCTCTGCAGTGTCCTCTGTCCCTTTGTTTGATTTCGGAGATATAGGCTGATACCTGTTTGTAGTGTTTATATGGTATTTGGAGGTAATATGTTGGAGAGCACAGAGTGATGGGGCACCCAATTTGCCCCTCCTAACCACCTGCCAACGTCCTGGACCAACTACCCTCTGCAGTCGAGGTTCTTCTGCTGGATGTTGGGGAAATGGTGGGTGGTTCTTATAATGTATTTTCTCTTGTATATGAAATTTGAGGCACGCAATCTCTGCCCATGCTGCCCAGAGCTGAGCCCTAAGATTTCCAGTGGCTCAGCATATAGGACAGTGTCCTAAATCCTGTAAGACTGTCCTTCTGAAAAGTGTTCCACAGTACCTGCAGTCAATGATATCCATTCTAGATAAGTTGCTGGGTTTATAACCTGGTCAGAGTAATTAGAAGGAAGAAAATGCAAGTAATGGTTTGATTTTGTGTTTTGTGTTCGTATAACTTGTTATAACAAGTTAAATTACTAGTGCCCCTGTAAATGAGCTCACCTTGTGGATGCCCTACTGATCCGCCTCTTCCTGCTTTGCCACAGAAAATGTCACAACTGTGGTACCCTATAAAAGGAGTGTAGTGTGGGGTGGTTGGGGATGGGTGGTAAACCCCCAATAACTCACACCCTGTTGTGCCTTATTGCTTAAATACACACTCCTACCTATAATATAAATTTAATTTTAGTATAAGCCAATTTTAGTATTGTGTGCATCTAATCTTCTCACTCATCGTAAAACTCACCAGAGTCAAGGTGTCTATTCAAACATATCAAAAGGCCCATGGAGCACACACTGTGTGTTTGCCCAAGCAAGGAATACCACCATGCAGTGCTAACCTGGTGGTGTCCTGTTCCCTTGTGCTTCTCTTAGGCTGCTGCTAAAATGAAGTGTCAGGACTTCGGACATGCTCCTTGAAACACCTGTTGTCATTGCGTGATGCCTAATGCCCTCAAAGGAGTACAAGTGTTAGTGGACAGCCAACAGATGTCTCCACTAACTCCTGTTTCCACAGTGAAGGGATTCATCTTTTAATACAGTTCACAATAGTTCAAATTAGTAATTAATTTATATTACTACTCAAAAGGGTAATTTTTTAACATATAAGAGCCTGCTTGAAACAGAATATCATAACATAAAGTAGCCCTTATGTGTACCATGGAAGGTCAGCCAGGAATGTGTACAAGTCACAAATTGTGTGGGTGCATGGAAAGCTTCCAGTCTTCACATTAACCATACAGAGCATGTGGAAATTCATTTAAACACTATTTTAAACAAAACACAATAAAAATAATACCAAATGTATATGGTATGTCCAAATGTGATCGCTGTATGAAGAGATACCAATAGTCTCCAGACTTGGTTCTGCCCTGGTACCCCTGTATTGTTATGTGGACCATTCCCTCAGGAAATTGGTGCAGATGCCCTCGTAACTCCAAGATTCACAAGATGCTTTAAAACTTTTGAAGGATTTTAGCAAACAGAGAAGTGATTTGTAGGATGTGTTTTTGATCACAATGGACTTCAATCCCCCCAAATCAGAGTTTGGAGGTACTGAGATTTACAGTGGGTTTAGGGTATGAAAAAAATGTTAATCAGGCAAATGATTGCATGTGCTTCCACCATGTCATTTATGTCATTAAATGTCACTGCAATAAATGTTTTATTGGCCAAACAAAAAGAGAACTGAGATTGCAAATATATGAACACAAATAGATTGTTAGGAGAGAAGACTATGGGCTTGATTCTCAAAGGTTGATGCAGGTTTGTAACAAGTCTTGCATCAAAGCCAGCACTGTGCTGAACACATTGCTGCACTCTGCACACGATTCTTAAAGGCTGCATGCATTTGTGACACTTTACCCCCTTTACAGTGGCTTGCACCTAATATTTGACACAAACCCCGTAAAAGGTCCATTGATTGACACAAAGTTGGACTAACTCACAGCATGTGGTGTGTGGGATTGAGAATTCTGATTGCCAGCCAGGGAATGCTGCACGCCCCATGTACCATTTGTTTAGTGCACCTAGGGCTTGCCCCATTTGGACACCTTTGAGAATTAAGTCCCATGCGTCTAGTCTATCTCAACACTTTAAAGCAGAAAACCGTTCAGATTTTTTGATATTGAGAAGGCTGAACAATCAAACAGAGGAGGGGATTGGGAGCATACGTTACTCCTTAGAGAACCTTATTGGATTAAGAGGTTCAGCATATTGAACAGTAATGTGGGTTTAAATAAAAAAAAATAGACTAGGTACTATTGTTGAAACATATGAGACATACATTTATATCTCAGGTAGTTGTTGTCACTTATCCTGGTTCCCCTTTTCCATGCCCCCCTTCAACAACCAACTACTACCCCACCACATTATTTTCCCCTTTTCTTTCCCCATTCCCCCTCCCCCCCATGATACCCACTACCTCTTTTCCTCACCCTCCATGCATCCTCCACCCTCCCTCTCCCTCAGCCATTTAACCACAAGACAGTGTTTTATGTGGACATTTCCTTTGGTGTGTAACTCTGTCTGGGTTATTTCTATTAGTGTTGTATTTTAAATCATTCACCTAGTGATCAAATTTGGACATAGCCATATGAACTTTGTATAATTTTTCATTGTGTTTTGTTTGTATATCCTTTATGGATTATCATCATTTTTAATATGGAAAGTGTTTAAAAAACTGTTTAAAGAGCTAGCAGAGCTAAAACTGGCAGATAAGAAAATAATTCTGATTTTAAATAGTCAGTTGTAACTTTTATTTCTGAAGTGTTTTTCTTTTTCCTTTTCTTTTTGCTCATTAGAAAGTCTTCTATGTGATAACATTGTGCTGGATGTGTGGAATAGCTCTTAGCCAGACAGCTGACATATTTAACTCTATGCCCTCCACTACATCATCAGCATTGTGATCTCACTGACATCACAGGTGACTGACCTGGCAGCTACTGAGTGGCTGTTCCTAAGCAGCAGTGATGTCATAGTCATAGAGATCAGAATGCTGATGATGTGGTGGGGGTAACAGAGATAGATATGTCAGCTGCCAGGCAAAGTTCTGTCCCACACATCACACCTACCAGCATCAGGTAAACAATCTTCTAACTAACCAAAGGTAAAAGAAAAAGCATCTCAGATATAAAAGGTAATGGTTGACTTTTTTAAAAAACTAATATTAGTTTCAGGCAGTACACTAGCTCTTTAAAGGACTTTCCACATACTATGTATGGTTCATGTGACAACTGAGAGCTTTCCAAGCACCCATACCACCCGTGACCTTGAGCACATTCTGGGCTAACCTCCTACCCCACACATAAGGGCCACTTTACGTAGTGATACTCTGTTTAGAGCATGATCTTACATGTTAAAGAATTACCCCTTGTGTAGTAATATAAATTAATTAGTTTGAACTATTTTTAACTATATTACAAGCTGAGTCCTCATCCTTGCACTGTGGAAACAGTAGGTTTTGGCTCATATCTGTCAGCCACCCACTGACGCTTGCACTCTCTTGAGTGCATTAGGCATCACACAATGCCATCAGCCATTTCATGGAGCATATCTGACCTCACAACACCTCACATAAGTCAAAACCTAGATCATATCACCCTGGTCCTCCATGGACTGCACTGGCTGCCAGTCAGGTGGAGGACTGTCTTCAAGGTAGGGCTCCTGACCTACAAGACCTGGCATGAAAGGGAATCTGTCTATCTGCAAGATCTTCTTGCCCTCTAACGTCCACCCTGGGCACTCCATTCTGCTAGGGGAGGCCTCCTTGGAGTTCCCACAGTGAGGCTGAGACATTCTGGGGACAGGGCATTTTCAGTGGCAGCACCCACTCTGTGGAACTCCCTTTCTAGTTATCTAAGGAAGGCCCCTCGGTAGAAGCCTTTAAGAAAGCATTAAAACATATCTGTTCCAGCAGGCTTTTATAATTGATTTTGGTTTTAATGGGATGGATAGAATTTTAAGTTTGTGTTGAACTGCTGCTTATATGTACTCTGTTGTTGATTTGTATTGTACAGCTCCCAGAGTCCATGGAATTGGGTGCATTATAAATAAAACATCTATCTATCTATCTATCTATCTATCTATCTATCTATCTATCTAGAAGAAGCACGAGGGAGCAGAACACCACCAGATTAACTCTTCATGGTGGTGTTCCTGGCTTGAGGACACATTCAGTGTGTATTCCATTGGCTTTTTGTTCTTTTTATATAGACACCTTAACTTTGGTGAGTGTTATGATGAGTGAAAAGACTAGACACAGTCAATACTAAAATCAGCTGATACTGAAATGTAATTTGTATTATAAGTAAAAGTGCATGTTTAGTGCTTCAGATTTCTCTCACTAATTATTATTTTTGCATTTTTGACCCTATTAAGACCACTTTCTCTTGATTATGCTGGTGGGTGAACCAGTGAATCATTACAATGTTTAATGGTAGGAACAGCTTTAAATAAAGATAAACTGATGAAATATTCATTGAAAACCTTGAAGGTCACTAGTTTAATTTATCCATCTTTCCTGCTTTGAAATTGTTACTGTCCCTTTGGATGCTTCTCTGTAGACTATGAAAACTTTTCTGGGAGTGTCTGCTTTGGGGAACTCCATGTTTTTCTCACTGAATTTTAACAGCTGGGGCTTGATTTGGGAGTTATCTGCTTCAGCAGTGTTATCTTATGTCAATTAAATTTATGTGCAGTAGGATTCTTTGTATGTGTGTTGCACAAAGCACATCTGAACCCAAGGTTCTTTCGGACTGAGGGCAGTATTGTATTGTCAAACTTCTCTGACATCATCTTCTGTTTTTTTGTTTGTTTTTTAAATGAGTATTTTAATCCAATGGGGATTTTTTTCTGGTTTTCTCTGCATTATCTAGCTGTTATAAGTATTGTATTTTCTAAACAACTGCCATGAGCTTCTGAAGAAGGACTGGTTGGTCCAAAAGCTAGAGCACTTTGTTCTTGTTGTTACATCTATGTTGGTCCATTAAAAGATATGTTCTAGGACATTCTCCAGTTTTTCTACAACACTTTTCATGTTGTTGATCCACTTATCACTGTCTGCCCTCCAGCAGAGATTTGTTTCGTCTGCAAACAGACTTAATTTGCCCTGTAACCTCCACCCCATGTCTCTGTTACTAATATTGAAAAGTACCCATTCCAGGACTGACCCCTAGGCCATGACAACCGTGGCTTTCCTGACATCAGAGAATTTATCGTTCAGGACCACTCTCTGATCTTTCTGACAACCAGTTTCCAATCCATTCAGTTAGTGCTCTTCCTAGTTAGAATGAGCTGATGCCAAGTTTGTATTTGGTAAAAATGTGCCTAAATTTGGCACTTTTACCTTTGATTCAGTCCAGTTGAACAGTTGGGCCACTTCAGATAACACTGACCTTCAGCTAAATATTAATACAACATTATAGTCTACCCCTTCCCAGTTGACCAGGTCTAGTACTATGGCCATTCCAGTTATTTACCACCCATCCCAGATTTTTTTTAATAAGAAAAATATTTTAGCTCCTGGTACTGTGACTTAACTGGGAATTTACATTATTTTTCTATAGAGATGTTTCTTGCTCAGGAGTGCTGGCTGGTGCTCTCAGACCATACTCATCTCCCAAACTGGCTACCACCTTTTCTCAGGACTCATGTACCTTAACATTCCCCCATGGCTAGCACCTCCATTGTAGGGATAGTAGGGGGAAATCCATCCTCCCCCAGGGTCCAGATCCAGTTTCTGTGGCAGGGTCCTGGGGTGATGATGTGGGCCAAAGCTGGTGAGTGGTGCTTCCTATCCATAGCTTCTGATTTCCCTGGTTTTCTCCCTCTCCCTGAGGTCAGCAGCATGCACTGGCATGGACATGTTATGTAACGATGCTGCATGTACTCTGATGCTTGCACCCAGTCCTCTGAGAAGCAGCTGCATACTGTGCCCCTCAGACTCTGCTGGGTGGCAGTCAAGTATAAACATGCACTGTCCCCCTTCCCCAAAGAAGAAGAGCTTTCTAGGGATACTCAATCCTGCATCCCCTGGCTGGCTCCTGAATGACTCAGGTTCATTCCCAAATCTGGGTTGCTAATGTGGAAGGAGGTAAGGCACCCAGCACCTCAGCCCTTTATATCACCAAGATAGCTATATCATTAATATGTTATTGATCATCCTCAATCAATTAATACTTCCCCAGAGACCACTCTTATGGTTGTAAAAGTGTTCTCACTTACATTCTTAAAATATCAGAACTGGTCACCTTTGGTTCACAGCTGCCATGTATTAAAATACATTAAAAAAATGTGATAATGAGACTAGAAAACAATAATGTAGAAATATTGACAAGAGTAGAGGGATATCATGGGAACAAATAGTCCCTGAGGGATGAAATGCTGACTGAAAATAATTATTTATATTGCTGAAAACCAAAAGCTGAGGCCAGTATGACTATTATAACCCAACAGTTCATCCTCAGTGGTCAAAATGTTCCCACTATATATGAAGACTCTGGTCATGGTCAAAGCTTGTTTTGTTAAGCCCTTTTCTCCTTATCTTTTAGGCCCTCCCCCAAAATGAAATTCTCAGAGACACTCAGTACTGAGCAAATTTGGGGCTGGCAGTACAGTCTAGAAGTTAGAGTAATGAGCTGTGAATGAGCTTGGTACATCCAGAAGACAGGGGTTTGATTCCCCCAACCTCCACTTGCATACTGTGTGACTGTGAGCAAGTAACTTAACTTCTGCAGTGCTCCCTGGTCACCCTTGAAAATGGGCACTGGTGCCTAGTGGACCTTACCCAGTTACCAAAGACTAAAATGAAAAAAAAAATTAAAATAAATAAAAAAAAGTAAAAATTGTTTTGTTAAGGATATGCAGATGTAATGTGCCATGTTTGGTGGTGGTGCCACTCATATGTGCCAACTGGTGCTAGAGAAAGAAACAAAAAAAGCTGTGTTTTTTTTTTGTTTTCAATGAAAGAGACTACTGCATATGCTGCTGCCACTCACCACCACAATCTGTACTCTAATTTCTGGATGAAGATATGATCAGCATGCCCCAAGTACAGACAGTTGAGAAAGGGAGCCCAGAATACTGCTGCTGGCCTGTTGCTTTTATTTTTACAGGGGAAGGTAAAATTTTCTTCAGGAACTGTGGGAAGTGAACTTTTGCCATCTTGATAGAAGTCAGAGCTACAGGGACAGAATATGCATGTGTAGATGTGTGGGACTATTGCCCATTGCTACTAACTATTGCCCATTTCTAAGAGGAAAGCCATGTAACAGTTCCTACTTAAGCATGTCATGTGACTGTATTTTAGTCACTTATTTATTTTATTTTATTTAGTTTTTGTTGACCGGGTAAGTGCACTAGACAGATCCTGCCTATTTTCAGGCACGACCCGGGGAGGAGGATACAGATGAATGCCAGCTCACCTTGAACCAGATTAAGCTGTTGGTGGTATTTTTTTAGTGAATGAGGGAAATTTGGCCGGGACACCAGGGAAATTCCCCTACTCTTTTCGATAAGTGCCATGGGATCTTTAACATCCACCTGAACTACCACCAATCCAGGCAGATGGGACCTCAGTTTAACATCTCATCTGAAAGACGGCACCTCAGAAGTGCAGCACCCCTCTCATGCTGCACTACAGTGTCAGTACTGGGATATTAACCCAAGTGCCAGATGTAGGAACTGAACCCACAGCCCTCTGATCACCCAGCCTCAGAGGCGAGTGTGCTACCTACTGAGCCACTGACACTGACAATTAGATCACAGCATATGAATCTAATTTTTAATGAAATAGATTAGAATAGCATTAAGTTTGACATACTGTATATTCTGATGACTTAAAAATCTAAGAGTAAGTAGAGCAGGTAAAAGCGACCATGAAAGTAGACTGTTTTCATTTACACAAAATGGATATTAAATAAATAGAGTTGCTATTTTTTTTTTTTAAGGAACAAGGAAATATTGGTTATGTAGCCAAACAATGGTTGTGTGCTGCCTTTTTTCTGACAAGTAGGATTCTGCCTTCTGATTGCCATGGGAGAGTGGTGTGTGTGAGAGTCATAAAAACACAATAGAAACAGCTATATACAGTGTACAGTATATATGTTTAAATCAGAATACAGTTCCCCCCAATTTGTTGCCCTCAAAAGGCCTGCATATTCAAATTGTTTTTTCTTTTCCTATTTTTCTTATTCTTACATGTATTTATGTATGTATCTGTTTATTTATTTTTGTATTTATGTTGTTATTTATGTATGTATGTATTTCAAAGGTTTTCTAGAAAAGGCATATTGAGCTGGTAACAGCTCATTTCTAGATAATTAAAATAAAGCTAGTTAGTTGACAAATTTCAGTAGAAACATGGAAGAGAAAACAAAGAGAAAGCACAATACAGTCTTAACCATTGATTCATTATGAAAATTTGAAAAAGTTTAGGATACAGTAGGATATGGCAAAAGGGGTGACCTTGGAAGTGGTGCCATGCTTGTGCATGTTTCAACTGATATTTGTCAGCTAACGATCCCTATTTTAACTAACACAAAAACTAGAAAAATAGAAAAAGAAGGAACAGCTAGAAAATGCAGGCCCTTAGTAGGCAGCACCTTGAGGGCACTTAAAAAATAATGATTATTATTATTATTGTGATTTGAGTATATTTACATAGGTAGGTAGTGAGTTAGTTTTTGTTTACCTGATAGGTACGCATGACAGCTGAATTACTACTTCCAGGTATGAACTAGGGAGCACAAAAGAGCAACAGAACATTAATTGTAACAAAGCAGAAGCAGATTTTTTTTTCATCATGCTTTTTCATCCAAGGTCCACCTGGGTGGGGCTTATCAGTCCCATCCTGCTCTATACTTATTGACAAACTGCCTCAACCCAGCCTGATCCCATAGACCCCCATGGATTGCCCCCATGCAGGTCCAGGTTTGGAAGGGCCGTCATCTCCCCAGTTGGACTCTCACATCCAGTTTCTGGGTCCCAGCCAGGTGGCAGTATGGAACAGAGGGCTAGCAGGTGGGAAATCATGGAGCCAGAACAGATCTTTTCCATTTTCCCCCTGTCCTGGACCAATGGCAGCATGAAGGACAGAGGTACATGCAGGTGTGCATACTCTGTAGGGCTGTTGTTTCTTCCAGTCCCCCAACCTGAGTCTGCCTCCCTAAACTTGGCACTACCACCAGGCATCTACTTGGTGACAGCTAAGAGGCAGGACACCTTCAACCCTAGTCTATGAGAAGAGAGTTACCAGGTAGCCACTTGATCTTCTACCAGTCCTCCCTCCCACCAACCCCACCCAACCTGAGCTCATTTCTGAACTTGGTTCACCGGCATAGTGAGAGGTAAGGTGCTACAGCACCTCAGTTCTGTGCTGCACCGAGCCGGATTAAAGCAAAAACAGATTTTAAGTAACAATAAGCAAGTATATATTGCACACCATACAGATAATTAAACTGAAACTGATTTAGCACATGATAAATTGGTTAACAAATACAGTACAAGTCACATTAAACTGTCCCGCCAATTAGTTGGTTTAGCATTGTTTTTTTACAGTTGGCAATGCACTGGCAACCCATACTGCATTGTTTTGTAACACTTAATCAGCTCAAGAGCAATGTCTATCAAATGTTTTTGCTACTCAGTTGGAATGCAGCTTCAGCCCAATCACAATGCAATGCAAAACTAAGATGTAACTCTTACAAAACAGTTTTTGCAAGGCTTTGTACTGAAGCCAGCAACACTTATGCAACTCAATCAGAAATGCCAAAGCAATTCATTGGCACAGCAGTTTAATGTGACTTGTACTGTACAAACAGTATAAATAAATTCAGTATATAAGAATATATAAGCAGAAATATGAGCCTTATAATTTAAGAAGTAGAATTACATTCTATGGTAATGTTTACAGGACAACGAAATACAAAGCAGGAATAAAACAAGCAGCAACAGAGGTGCAGAATAACATTTTGGTAGTCAAGTATGGCCACCAACTAGTAGCCCCTCCTTTAAGGTTTAATTACTATTAAATGCATTAAAAACTCATAAGTGACCCTAGGCAGAACATATTAACTTGTAATGCAGTTTTATTTATTTAAAATGATTTGCCAAGAAAGGCACATTTGAAATGGCTCTATTTTCAAGTATCTTTCATACAGAACATAAATGCATCACAAACAAATAAATACATTTTGTAAACACAAAGCTTAGGTAAATTCAAACAACAAAATAGAAATATAATACTGTTTATTTACTGTATTTATTTTATTTATTTGTTTTAGTCTCGGAATTTGACATACCTTTGAGTCAGAGACTCATTTACAAAGGTTTCACGCCCCAAAAGAAATCATAACAATTAGCCATCTTTTGGATGAGACGTTAAACTGAGGTCCCATCTGCATGGATTGCTGGTAGTTCAGGTGGATGTTAAAGATCCCATGGCACTTATCGAAAAAAGTAGAGAATTTCCCTGGTGCCCTGGCCAAATTTCCCCCATTCACTAAAATACCACCAACAGCTTAATCTAGTTCAATTTCAGTTGCTTACCATCTGTATCCCCCCTTCCACCGGTTGCCCCTGAAAAAGGGACTTCTAGTCCCAGTGGGCCTACTGGGTCAACAACATTCAGTAAATAATTAAATGCAACAATGTAACAAAAACATGACATGGCCATATCAAAAAACAAAAAACCATCAGAGTCATCATCATACAAGACTTTGTCAAAGTTGGCAAATAAGAACCAAAAATAGATACCAGGGTAAAAGCTAAGATAAAATACAATAATGTATCAGTATGTGATAATAAGCTGTCAAGAATAGCTTTGTTGAAGTCAATAGGCTAACATGAATCAGCCAAGACAAATGAAAAGGAGCAGTGAAAAAGGAGAAACAGAGAGGAGGGGGAATAGGTAGAAATCATGGTTCAGGAGCTACAGAGTGAGGTGAAGTAGGGAAGAAACCCATCAAGAGAGAGGTACCTATGGGGGGGTGTGGGGAGAGGAGGGGAGGGATGGGGAGAGTGGCGGCTGTATAGTAAGAAAATAAGGGTATACATGAGGGTGAAGTAGCTTAAGTTGGGCAGTTGCAGTGGTTGAGAGAGAGAAGGTACTGTCTGAGGTTGCATTTAAACTGCCCTAACTTGGAGGCAGTTTGTACATCAAGAGGGAGATCAAATAGCCAGGTGGGATCTCTGTAGAGAAAGGCCTGCTGCACTTGATTAGTCAGACAGCATGGGGCTAATATGTAGTTCTACTTGCGCTCCTTGTCCTTCAAGGATTGGTTACTGGGGTAAGGAGGTGTTGTGTTGTTGGAGGCATACCTGTCAACTGTCCCTGATTTTCTGGGACATCCCTGATTTTGTGTTATACTTTTATTCTGTCCCTCCTAAAAACTGTGTTTCCATGATCAAACAGTGGGGGTTGTAAGCACAGAATAATGTCAAACAGTATAGTTATGGACTTGTTTTTCCTTAGAAAATGCATTTTACACTAAGCCTCTTATTCTACCAGCTTCCTAAGTGGATATCACCAATTTTGAAGATGTGTCCCTGATTTTTTTAAGCCTTGTCCTTGCTTTCTTAGGCAGGAGGTTGGGAGGTATGGTTGGAGGGGTTAGAGCCAGGCAGATCTTCTAACCTAGTAGGCAGGTCTGGTACATGATCCTGCCACTAAGGTACAGTCAGTAGGTTTGGGTATACAGATCGCAGGAGTGGGTGTACCCATGAGCCCCAGAAACTAATTGGCAGGGCTTATTGAAGGCAACCTTAATACGTTTAAATGAAGTGTAAGTAGCTGCTCCATAAATGACTAGCTTGTAGTCTGCAAGAGAGATGACAGAACTGTTAACAGCAAGATGGAGTGCATCGGGGTAAGGCTGTAGAGCCCTATTTGAGTATTAACAGCTTTAGAAATTATGTTTATATGGTCATTAAAGGATAAGGTGCTGTCAAATGCAATACCTAGGTACTTAAAGTTGTGTACTTGCTCCAGAGGATCACAACAGTTGTTAAGGATGGTGAGTTGAGCTGACTTATGCTTTTTGTGAGAATTGCCAAATAACATCACCTTGGTCTTTTTATAGTTCAGGGTTAACTTGTGTTTTGTAAGCCAGGACTCGATCAGGGAAAAGCTGTGCTGCAACTCTCTAGTAAGGAGGGAAGGGTCTGGATGGCTCATGAATAAGATGGCATCATCCACATAGAGGAGGAGTTGACTGGGGCAGGCCTGGTGGAGGGAACTGAGGAAGACACTAAAAAGAAGGGGTCCAAGAATGGAACTTTGCAGTACACAGGAGAGCACAGGACGGGAGGCGGAGAGGGTACCCCTAATTTTCACCCATTGCATTCTGCCAACAAGGTAGTTCTGAAACCAGGAGGTAACTGCATGTGAAAAACGAAGGACAGGGAAAGACTCAATAAGTAGGGAATGGTTAACCATATTGAATGCTTAAGTTAGGTCAATGTAGATGGATCCAACTAGGTGGCACAGTCGAGTGTACTGTGAATAAATGTAGTATATTCAAGAACTGCAGTAGTGGTGCTATGATTTTTTTCTAAACCCGTGTTGCTGTGGACATTTAGTGTTGTATTTGGACAGATAATAAGAGAGTTGATCAGAAACGATACATTCAAGCACTTTGGAGGGGGGGGAAGTATACAGATGGGATGGTAGTTAGAGTGGAAGGTCTTGTCTCTACTATTGTAGACAGGGGTAACTATAGTTGCCTTCCATAAGAGAGGGAATTGACCTAGGTAGAGGGACAGATTGAAAATATTGGTGAGGGGTAGCAGTACAGCATCTAGGGCAAGGCGGAGACATTTTAGATCAAGGGAATCATTACTGTGGCGTGATCTGTTAAGGACCTGAAGGAGGTACATTTTTGTCTCTTTGACCAAAACTGTCCTAAAGTAGAAGGGAGGAGAAATGGGAGTGGTCATAACTCTAGGGGAGCTGTTAGGGGTTCCAGGTGTTACCAAACATGTCTTACTGTGTAATATTCTAAAGTGTTGACAGAATTTAAAGGGTAATATAATGCTATAGTTTATGATAAAATATCTTACGCTGTATCAGGGACTGCGTATGTGCCTCAATGTACAAAATGCTTTTAGTATTAGTAATAAATTATACCACTTATACCAATTAATAGTGGATTGAATTTTGATCTATATGCACTTAGAAAGCATATCTCTTTCTCTACATTTACAGGGTAGCCACATTCCCAGCTTGCACTCACAATAATAATCTATCCTCTTTATCACAATAGTGCAGAACCTTTCAGTTAATCTGTACACTACCACCTATACTGAAAATTAAATAGTTTGCCATCCTACTATTACTATGTGTGACCCTCATCCTAACTCATCCCTTCAGATAAAGGTATGTTTCAATTCATCTTTCCCCAAAAACCTATCGTTCACCCATATCCTTTCAAACAATGTAAGACATTTGTGCACCCTCTTCCCCCCAAAGGCCTGTATTGTCTTCATATCCACTCTCTCCACTGGTAGGCTGTTTCATTGGTTCACCACTCACTAGTGGTCTTGTCACGTAAACATCGTTCATAGATTTAACTATGGTCTTAGACCTAGTGAATCATTCTCTGCTTTTAAACAATCTACATCAACTCAGAGTGGCAGATAATGCAGTAAAATAGTTTGCCAGTTACCATTTCACATAGAAACAGTATGTGAAAATGTGCATAGCAACATTCAACATGTATTCTCCCAGAGCTCTGTACTGGGACATTTTCTCTTCTCATTATTTGACCTGCAATCAGTGACTGACTTGAGAATAGTAATGTACGAAGATGACACTGTACTATATAACACTAGCACATACATTACTGAAGTGCAAAACCTATAGTATTTTTAACTTGCTTAACTCAATTTTGCCTGGACAGCCATGTTTTATCAAGGTTAAGCAATGAAAAGCTTGGACTTTGAAAACTGCTCCAGGTACTAAAGTTAATAGCTGGTTAGTTAATTAAAAATTGCTGCTCAACCAGAGCAAAACAAATTGTTAGTATTTGGTACTCCACACAAAACATTTTAGTTTATCATATTCTGTACAAATTGTGGGGATGGATGGTGATGCCACTGAGGAAGTGCACAACATTACATATTAGCATCACCCACTCAAATTTAAGTTTTCTCTATGAAAATCAATCAACAACTTTTTTCATCACAATAAAGATCAGTAAATGATGGAAACTAGGAGTGTTATTTCTAAACAGTTACTATTTTCCACAGTAGAATATTGGTCCATCCTATACTACAGTATCTCTGCTACTACTCAAGAGAAACATAATATTACTTTAAACAATGTTTGTCACTTTAGCCTCTCAACTAACCTTAGACCTAATCACTGGAAACTTTACCAAGATCTCTCAATACTCTCTGCTTGATGAAGAAATCTCCATGCCACATACATACTACTGTTTAGTGTGATCTCCTCAAAATGACATCTAGATTTAAACAAAAAGTTACCCCACACCAAGCATCTTACTTGCTGAGAGAGACTTGCCATAAAAGATATCAAGAGATTTGTTCAAAGATGAAGAAAGGCAAGAGGTCATGGTCCAGTTTTGAGCCTAAACACTTTAATGCTTTGCCAACAAATTTATCACTCTTGGACAAGAAATATATCTTTAAAGAAAATGTCTTAGCATAAGAAATTATGTATCCAGATGCAAATGTGGTACCCAATGTGATTTGGATAGTTTTAAACATAAATGATAAAACTGTTCAAGCTATTTTGTAAAACTGCCTGTAACAAGTCATTATTAGAAGCCTATACATCCCATGACTGGTGAAAAGCGATTGTGATGCCAATTCATAAAAAGGGCAGCAAGGCAAACCCTGGAAATTATAGACTAGTTAGTCTAACATCTATTGTGAGGAAGATCATTGAAATTATTATTAAAGATAAACTGAATCAGATTTTGATGGACACGGTCTTAGCATGACTTTTTTAGCAACAGGTCTTGTACTACCAATTTAATCAGCTTCTATGATTATGTTAGCCATAATTTAAATCAGGGTAAGGAGGTGGATGTGTTATTTCTGGATTATAAAAAGGCATTTGATACCATTTTTACATAAGATCTTGGTGTCAAAGCTTATTCACTAGGGTGTAGACATCTCCTTGGTTAAATAGATACAAAACAGGCTAATCAATAGAAGGTAGCTGGTTAGAATCAATGGATATGTCACCTGAGGGTGGAGTCACAAGCAGGGTACCACAGGGTTCTGTGTTGGGCCCCTCACTGTTTAATATTTTATAAGTGATCTCCATGTCAACAGTGGTAACAAACTGATCAAATTTGCAGACGACACCAAACTAGGGGATACTATAGATACTGTGTTACATAGAAGTAGGATAATGAAGAACTTGGAAGACATTGTCAATTGGGTCGATGTTGACAGGATGCAGTTCAGCTTGGACAAATGTGTGGTTCTGCACTTTGGCAGGAACAACAGTTCACAGGAGTACTGTATCCATGGAACCAAATTGAAGGTTGTTAACACAGAGAAGGACCTTGGTATTTATGTGAGAAATGACCTTAAGAACAGTGCTCAAGGCAGACAGATGGCCACTAAAACCAGATATTTAGCTAGCTGTATGCTTAGGTCTTTCTTCTCTAGGTCAGAATCAGTTCTTCTACCCTTGTATAAAACTTATAATAGGCCACATATAGATTGCTGCTCATAGCTCTGAAGCCCTTATGTAAAAAAGGATTTAAATATGATTGAGAACGCTTAAAGGAAGTTTACTAAATGTACCCCTTGCTGTAAGAGCAAGTCATATGAGGACAGATTGGAGGACTTGGGCCTATAATCCTTAACCTTAAGAAAAACCAGGGGCAATATGCTATTTCTTTTTAAGATACTGGATGATTTTTATTAATTGAGGATCTAGGTTTAGTTTACAAGGATTGTAAATATGACTTGACAGGGCATAAGCACCAACTGACTGACACCCACTGAAACTGAACTCAGAGAATACATCTTTGTACCAAGAGCTATAAGGTTATGGAACCATTTGTCTGGGGATTTAGTGAATGCTCCAAGCTTGTCCATTTTTAAGATAAAATTGGACAATCTCATTCAGGAAGATAACATTGGTTGCCATCACCAAGTAGTGGAGACAGCACTCATGGGCCTCAGCCTTCTTCTGTCCAAGACTGAAGTATTACCTGAAGTATAAGTATAACATATACTTCATAACTGATAATAGTTTCTTTACAGTATGTGAAAAAATAATGAAATTCAATATGCTCCATGTAATTCTGTAAATTCTGAAACCCAGTCATTGCTGAAAATGGGCCTTTGTGACCCAATCTCCTTTAGATCAAACAATAAAAAATATAAAAGTTGCTTTACAAAAGTGTATACATACATAACCCAACTAAGGGCACAAAGAAACCATATTACCTTGCACACCAAGACCAAGCATAGCTTGAGGTTCTACACTTAAAGAAGAAGACTACTGCTTATTTATGAATTGGATATGTCTGACATATTTTTAGCACATTATATCAGTTACTGCAGGTATGTCAATAAGAGATCTGTCTTTTTTTCTGTAGTAACACATATCTAGATTCTACATATCTAGAGTCTGAGGCTCTGTCACAGGCTTGTAAAGTTTCAAGCAAGCCTCCATTTATATACAAATGAGGCAGCAGAGGAGGCCCAAGAAGGAAGCCAAAAACCAGGATAATTACCCAGCCATCCAAACCACAAACAGGTTCGCTCCACTGCTACCAACCACAGACAAAGTAATACAAGGTAAAGAAATCAAACCACCAAAAAAGGCTAACACGGCAATTAAAACCAATACAAACTATGATAAAAATAAAAATACTAATACTCAAAATATAACCAACAACAATACCAAAACCAAATGCAATAACAACAAAAATACTAAAACTCAAAATAAAAGTAACACACATATAAATGAAAGCAAAATTCAAAATTCTCATAATCAGGGATTCCATGATATGAGGAGTGGAACACCACCTAACATAAAATGTTAAAAACAACATTGTGGTAAGTGTCTACCAGGAGCCTCAGCAAGTAGGGATACTAACTGCATAAACACAATTGTGCAGGAATCAGGGGATTTTACACATATAACAATACAGCTTGGTACCAATGACTTAGCAAATCACACAGTTCAGGAGGTCAAGAAATACTTTGAGGACCTGGCCAACAAACTTTCTTCCCCTCTCTCCAAATTAGCCTTCTCAGAAGTGCTGCCAGTGTGGGAAAAAGGAAAAAGCAGCAAGCAAGTCAGAGAGATTGAAGTAGGTGTATTCAACTCATGGTTGTGTGATTGGTGCCAAGAAAAGGGATACCACGAAATAGGGAACTGGCACAACTTTTGGGAAAGAGCTTTTTTTAAATACAATGGATTGCACCTAAACAGAGAAGGTGTGCGAGCACTCGGACAATAATTTGATGTCTATGCAGGTAGTTTAAACTAAATAAAGGGGAGTATGACACAGTTCACACCCCTGCCATTGGTGGGCTGGTAATCACTTCCCAAAATGCCAAATGCATGCATACATCCTCAGAAAAGAAATCTGAGCCAACAACTACCGGAACCAGCAAACTCCATAATCTCTCAGCCAGAAACAGCAAACTGGAGCAGTCCAGGAAGAGGGTACAACCTCACACCAAAGAGGATGTACATTCCTGGAAGGCAATGGTTGTAAATACTAGGAGCCTAACCAACAAACTTCCTGAACTCACAGCCATCTTGGAAACAGAAAGGTTGGACTGGGTGGCTGTAACAGAAATGTAGTTCTCAGAAAACCATGGATGGGATACGGCCATTCCCGGTTACAATCTGTTCAGGAAAGATAGGTAGGGTAAAAAAGAGAAGGGGTGGGGTGTAGCCATTTATATTCAAGAGGAAATAAAAGCCACAAAAGTAAAAGGGAAACCTGGGGACTTTGAGTCACTGTGATTAACAGTAGACACGGGCAAGGGAAACCCCTTCAGAATCGGCATCGTGTACAGGCCCTCAAATCAAGGCAGTAAAGGAGACAAAGACCTAATAGAGGAAATCCACAAAATGTCCAATAAAGGTGAAGTAATACTGGTGGTGGACTTCAACCTACCAGATATCAACTGGAGCACACTAATGGCAGCAACAACAAGAAGTTGGGACTTCTTATTGTCACTACAAGGTGAGGGACTGTGCCAACTTGTTAAAACCCCAACAAGAGGAGATGCCATTCTTGATCTTGTCCTCACAAACTCAGAAAGGATAAAGGGCATCAAAGTGGAATGCCATATGGGCAACAGCAACCATTGCATGGTAAGCTTTAAGGTAAACATAACACATGACACCCACCACTCAAAGATAAAGGTGCTAGATTTCAGAAAGGCTGACTTCCAAAAAATGAGGAACAACAGAAGTAGCCAGTTAATGGAAGCAGAGGTTGAGGAGGTGGAGGTCATGTGGGGGAGACTCAAGACAGCAATAAAGACTGTCACACATCAATGTGCCACATGGGTCAGCAAAGCAAAAAAAAAAAGAAATCCTCTATGGTTTTCCAAGGAAGTGGCTACCACAGTCAAAGAAAAAAAAAGGCATACAGCATATTCCAGGAAACCAAAACTGAGAAAGACTGGGAGTCATACAACAAAAAAAATGAGAGAGTCTAACAAACAAATGAGAAAGGCAATAGCCCAGAAAGAGTAAAAGATAGCAGATGGGGCAAAGAGAGGAGACAAATAATGTTTTGGATACATTAGGGAATGTAGGAAAGCAAAAGGGGGGACAGTAAACATTGCTACTGAAGAAATGAAATGCAGCAGACATGACCTAGAGAAAGCTGAAATCCTCACCAAATACATCTGCTCAGTGTTTACTAAGCAGGATCCAGGGGATGGCCCAGCCCTGAAAAAATACAACACCCCAGGACCAAGGGTAGACACAAGTCCCTTTACAGAAGCTGAAGTATGGGAGGTGCTAAATAAACTAAAAGTAGACAAAGCCATGGGACCAGACGAGATGCATCCCAGAATCCATAGAAAACTGGGGGCAGAATTAGCAGCCCCTCTGGCACTTCTATTCACAAAATTCTTCAAGAGTGGTGTGGTAACCAAAGACTGGAAAAATGCAATAGTGGTTCCACTTCACAAATCAGGCAGTTGCGAAGAGGCTAGTAATTACAGACCTGTGAGCCTCATGTCTATAGTAGGGAACTTAATGGAGACACTGCTCAAACAGTGGATCATAGCATTCCTCGAAACTAGTGACCAACAAGACCCTAAACAGCACTGTTTCACAGCAGGTAGGTCATGCCAGACAAATCTGCTTGAGTTTTTTGACTACGCTACAAAAATAGTGGACAATGGTGGGACAGTAGATGTGGTCTACCTAGACTTTAGTAAGACCTTCAACTTGGTTCCACACAGAAGGCTGGTAAAGAAGCTTGACAACACAGGGGCTGGTCCAGAAGTAGTCAGATGGGTACAAAACTAGTTACAAGGCAGAACCCATAGGGTACAGGTTAATGGAATGCAATCAACGCAAGGTAGGGTTGACCAGCGAGGTGCCCCAGGGTGCAGTGCTGAGGCTTCTGCTCTTCAAATTTTTTATAGCAGACATCGCTGATGGACTGGAAGGGAAGGTGTGCCTGTTTGCTGATGACACCAAGATATGTAACAGGATAGACACCTCAGAAGGAGTAAGCAAGATGGAAGCTGACCTCATAAAACTAGAAGAATGGTCTGGAGTGTGGCAACTGAGATTTAATGCCAAAAAGTGCAAGGTCATGCACATAGGAAAGAAAAATCCAAGAAAGGAGTATTACCTAAGAGGTGAAAGACTGAAGACCTGAAATCAGGAATGAGACCTGGGAATCATAATCTCAGATGACTGGAAGGTTAATAAGCAGTGTGAGAAGGCAACATTGAAGGCTAACAGAATGCTGGACTGCATTAGGAGGGCAATCATGAGTAGGAGGACGGAGGTGGTACTACCACTGCATAGATCACTGGTCAGGCCTCACCTGGAATACGGAGTCCAGATCTGGAGGCCTCACCTCAGGAAGGACATTGACGGGGTGGAAACAATACAGAGAAAGGCAACAAAAATGATTCAGGATCTGCAGCACATGTCCTATGAGGAAAGACTTAGGGAACTGAATATGTACTCCCTGGAGCAGAGAAGACAGAGAAGAGACATGATTGAAACACTCACGTACATAAAAGGCATTAACAAGGTACAGGCATGGGAACTTTTTCACTTCAAGAGGGGCTCCAGATCCAGGGGATACAACCTCAAGCTGCAAGGAGGGATGTTCTCTACCAACACCAGGAAGTTTTTCTTCACAGAAAGAGTGGTGGATGCTTGGAACAGCATGCCCCAAGAGGTTGTGGGGATCAACACTGTGGGGGGATTCAAGAATGCATGGAATAGACACAAGGGAGCCCAGACTACAAAGGGCAACTAAAGTGTCAAAATAAGTCTAAAACAAATGGACAGACTAGATGGACCTAGCAGTCTCCTTATGCCACCAACTTCTATGTTTCTGTGTTAAACCCCTTCCATTCTTTGGTGTCACTAAAGTGTAGCTCAGAAGAAATCATAAGGTTTTCAATGCTTCCTATCCATATTTTATTTTAAGTTTGCTGTGGCTTATGACAGTCTTGTCACACCACTCACACAGTGTATAATACTAGTAGCCTTTATTTGTGCATAGCACATAAAACATCTAAAATTATTTCATTCACAATAATGAAAAATCTATTTTTTGTGCTGCTCATCTCTCACTGTAAGACAGTTGTAACATCTTGTGGAGGAGTAGACTGAATGCTTCCTTTGCCCAGATGACACACTACTCCTTTCAGCATTTGGAAAAGAATGGAGAGCTAGATCTTTTAGTTTGAAAAGTTTATTTTTTACATTTTGAATGTTCCTTAAACCACAATTGCTGACTGGAAATACCAAAAGGGGGCATGAATATGACATGGCAGGAATGAAGTAAGCAAATACACAGCACTGCAGATATGAGGATTCCACTTTAAGAGCCATAGCTTCAGATGTTCTACATTTAAGCATTGTGTGTATACCCTAATGTTATATTGATGCTGTTTATTTTGTAAAAAAAAATACAAGAACTACAGTACAGTATATTGTGCATAATAGACAGTTTTGTAGATAGTGCCATATCATTGTTTCTCTCTTGCAATACTGTCTGTCCCTAGTATTAACTTTTACAACACCTCTATTTCTTTACAACTGCATAGTTACAGAGAACAAGAATTTCCAGTATTGGTTAAAACATATTTGAAAAGATTGGCTAAAACACTGTACTATCTTTAGTATCACTTTTAAACAGCTTGGCGGTTTGGATTTATGGCAAGTAATCAAATGATGTGAGAAAAAATAAAATAAACCACAGAATTTAAAGAACAGTGGGCTATATTCATGAACATTAGCTCCAGCGATAAAACCACTTTACTTCAACTTTACCAAATGGATTCAGCAATCTCCACATTGTTCAATGGCACATTGCTGAATGGGATTAGTAAAGGCAAAGTAAAGCATTGTTAATGCTGGAGATAACGTTCATTTATATAGGCCAGTGTTTCAGGATTCCCAGTGGGCGAGCATGTGTTACAGCATAGTAGGGTGCAGCCCTATACATAACAGTATGCCTTGAGTATCTCACTTTGGCAGCCATGAACAAAAGGATTATGGAGAAATGTAAATTAATACTGAAAAAGACCGTTTACTGTACTGGCAATAGTTTATGTCTGAAAAAAAGAGGATAATGATGTATGGTTGACTGTTTTAAACCTATGCCAGGACTTTCACTTAGGCCAAGTACCTAGTCTGGCAGCATACTAGTCAGCAGCAAAAGCAGCAGAAAATTGTTTCCAGCATTATAAACTGGAAGAGATTACTTGAATACTCAGCATCAAAATTTTTGGTTGAGATTAAAGACTCTGTAAACTTTAATCTGGATAAATCATTCAATCATGTACATGTGTTTTACTTGCATGATATATTATTATATAAAATGGATTAGGCATAGAAGAAAAAAGACTAAACGAAATGTAGCATGTTTAATTTACATGTCCTGAACTGCATTGGAACAACTTAAGCTTTTATATTTGGTTTGAATAAGCATCCCTCAGATTTATACAGAAGTTTTGCCACTGTACTTAATGGTATTCATTGTCCCAGTAGATATTGTTCTTCTTAGCAAAACTTTCCATTCCAGATGAATTGATCTGTCTGTTAACAGCACTTAACCTAACTTTAGCACAGTCCCCTCTCCCAGATAAATCAATATTTCATATTCTCTCCAACAGCCCCAACAGATATTTTTAACCGCTTGTTGATCCTATTTGTATTACATTTAAAACATGTTTATCCAAGCTTTAATGGTGCTAAAACTTTAAACAATATGGCACTGGAAATGGGATGACTATTAAAGTCACTTCAGTTCTGTGATGCTGAGCCACACAATACAAAAACAATATAAATAGAACACAATGAATTAGTTAATATCACTGAGATAATCCTATTATCAGATACAGAGTGAATCTGGTTTGTAATCTCAACCATATAAGTCCTAGTGATGTGTAATAAACTAAACCCATTTCAGTTACTATGGTGTTACATTACTGTTTACTTAACTTATTTGCTCCCGGTGGCCATTTTGGGTCCATTCCAGCAATGGATGGTTCTGACACCATATGGCGTCTATGGGGACAATTGAGTTTTAATGAGCTCCTGACACCACTGGGGAAACTAAAAAATATATGATTTAGACAATTCAGTTTACATTTAATTTTTTTCTATTATTCTTTCCCCTTTTAAAGTATAATGTCATGAAAAAAGATTATTGCCATTTAGGCTTTATCTTCTCTGGCTGCCTGCCTGTTGTCAATCAACTAGAGCAAGTAGGGCAGAGATACTATTTTCATGCAAATGCCCTTAGTAATAAGGAAATAAGGATATGAATTACACTCAAAAATTAAAAAATAAAGCCAACTTGTGTTTAAATATTGCTTTTTTTAATTGTCCCACCAGTGTTAAGGGTGTTTAGCTATTAGCTATTAGTGAGAAAAGCCAGCTTTGGGATCTTTTTTAGCATCCTCTCAAATACAGCAAAACTCACACCTAATTTTCAAAAATACATGTTTTTTTCTGACAGTTTCAATGGTTTGCAGCAGCTTGCATCTCCTTTATGATACAAGCAATACCACATTTTCCACAAATCAGGGCAACTGTACCCATAGGTTACACCATTTTGGAGGTAATCTTACATTTGAGTACAGTTCCAGGAACTGTGACTGGAATGTGGATCAAATTGTCAAGTTTGCTGTTAAAAATATGTCCCTATACCTAGTAAATGAATCATTTTATAGCACATGGATTTTGGTGTGTTATGCCTACAGTGAAGTCTTGGGACAATGCTGTATGACCTTGCAATTCAAGCTTAGAGCTGAGAACACAGAGACCCAGGTTTAAATCCCGTCACTGCCCCTAACTCAGGATATGACCTTGAACAAGACGACTGACCTCTTGTTTGTGTTCTTTCTCTCATTCTCTTGCACTGTGTGTTTAACTTGTCTGTATGCTCCTGAACCTCCCTCATTATCTCTTTACCTTCATTAGTGTGATTTATAGATTGAGCAACTGTTCTTGGTTTGGGAGGCACTTGTATATATACAGTGTACACAAAAAGCAAGTTACAAAATCAAGAACCAATACACAGTATTAATCAATGGTGGTACAAATTCTGGTACTCAGAGGTGTTCCATTGCACCACCACCAAAAATTGCTATACTAAATGCATGAACTTAGCTGCTGAAAGGGCATTCCAAGGGACAAATTTACACTTCAAATTATTTGCCAAGATATTAGCCAACACAAATGAAGTTTGTAGATGCTAATGTGCTGGCTAGCAACAGGCTCACTCTGTGGCTACTCTGTGGACTGTCTGGTACAGTCCTTGGATGGTTTCACTCTTTTCTCATGGGCAGGACACAGATAATGGAGTCAGGAGTGTTTTCCTCTGCCCCTCTCCCCCTGCCATGTGGGGTGCCACAGGGCTCTGTGCATTCTCCCATGTTGTTTGCGGTGTATATGCTGCTGTTGGGAGACATTATTAGGCAGTAAGGGTTGAGTTTTCACTGCTATGCAGATGATACTCAACTGTATATGTCCTTTGTGCATGAACAAGATGATTCTGTTTCGGTCTTTAACAACTACCTCTCTGAGATTCAGGACTGGATGAGTGCCAACTGACTTAGGCTGAATCTGGATAAGACTGAGGTGTTGGTTGTGGACCAAGGTCATAAGGTAGAGGAGTTATCATCTGGGCAGCCATCCAGGCTCTGGCTATGAGGCAACCAGTTAGTGACCTCTGACTGGGTGTGGAATCTGGGCATTATGCTTGATAACAAGCTGACACTTAAGTCCCAGGTGCTGGCCATTGTCAAGACCTCATTTTACTGTCTGAGGAATATCGCCCAGATAAAACACCTGGTCCCACCTGATGATCTTCTGACACTGGTCCACACCTTTTTGACCTTACACCTTGATTACTGCAATGCCCTATGCCTAGGACTACTAGGTGGTGGATCTTCACTGCCTGCATCTGGTGCAGAATTCAGCTGCCAGGCTGTTGACTGGCTTACTGAGATCTTGCTATTTCAAACCTGTGCTCAGTGGCCTGCACTGGCTGCCAGTGTGGTGGAGGATCACCTTCAAGGTCAGATGACTGACCTATAAGGCCCTACATGGACAGGGACTGCAGTGCCTGCAAGATCATTGCAGAGGGACAGGAAGGGAAAGTATGTCTCTTTGCAGATGACACAAAGATCTGCAACAGGGTTGATACACAAGGTGGGGTGGAAAGGATGAAAAGGAACTTGGCAAGGTTGGAGGAATGGTCAAATGTATGGCAGCTTAGATTCAATGCAAAAAAGTGCAAAGTAATACACCTGGGAAACAAAAACCAAGGGGAAGAGTACACAATGGGAGGTGAGATACTGACAACAACAAAAATGGAAAGGGACCTGGGGGTAGTCATATCAGATGACTTAAAGGTGGGCAAGCAATGTGAGAAGGCAGTAAGGAGGGCTGGGGGATACTGGGATGCATAGGGAGAGGCATCACCAGTAGAAAACAGGAAGTTGTTGGCCCTCTGTACAGACAGTTGGTAAGACCACATCTGGAGTACTGTGTACAGTTCTGGAGACCCCATCTCCGTAAAGACATAGACAGGGTGGAGGCTGTCCAGAGGAGGGCAACCAAAATGATGCAGGGTTTGCAACAGAAGACACACGAAGAAAGACTGAAGGAACTAAAGAAGTATAGCCTTGAAGAAAGGAGGGTGAGAGCATACATTATAGAAACTTTCAAATACCTCAAGGGAATCAACAAAGTCCAAGAGGGTAGAATCTTTCAGAAAAAGAGATGTGCAAAAACAAGTGGGCGCAATTTGAAGATAGAGGGGGGATGGCTCAGAGGTAATGTGAGGAAGTATTTCTTCACAGAGAGGGTTGTGGATACATGGAACAGCCTTCCTGAGGAGGTCGCAGAGTCAAAAACAGTGGGGGAATTCAAGAATGCATGGGACAGACATAAGGCAATTCTAGTGGGGGTAGGAGGAAGTAGGCTGTTGGTTAACTAGGATCTGCAGCTTATCTGTTAGGTAGGGAAATGGGCAGACTAGGTAGGCCAAGTGGTCCTTATCTGCCGTAAAATTCTATGTTTCTATGTTTCTATTTCCTTTGTCCCTTCTACCCTATTCTTCCTCTCTGCTCCACCAATTAGGGATTGCTAGAAATTCCCAGGGTCTGTTTGACAACATCGGGAGCCAGATCATTTGCTTTTGCAACCCTGACCCTGTGGAATTCTCTACCTCGTTGGTTTTGAGAGTGCCAGAGGCATTCAAATCTGCCTTAAAAACATATTTATTTGACTCAGCATCTAAAATTCTGCTGTTTTATTATCTGTTTTAATGAGTATGGTTCTGTTGATTATTGTTTTATGATTTTATGTGCAATGCTATGGTCTTATTGGACTAGCATTCCACAAATAAAGATTGCTTGCTTGCTTGCTCAGGATCTAGACATGTCATCATGCCAGTAACCTGGTGCTATGTCATGCTGTGAGTCCTGGTCATAAGGTGCCCGTGTTGCAGTCTTCATTCACCCTCCAATCTTCACTTGTATGCCTGCTTGTGGACTTTTGTGGCTGCATCTAGAAATGTTTCCCTCATAATTCAGTGTCCACTAACACTCCTGCAATTAAAACAATTCCCTTGTGGCCAGTGGTTAACCTAACCCTAGCCTTGTCCCTCATTTATATGGATCCATGATGTTGTATGTTTATGTTTAGCTTTTATTATCATCATCTACTGACTTCACTGGTAAACACAAAAGCAGGGAAGATTAAAGGGATGGAAATACTTATTGGGTTGCAAACTACACAGTTCTTAATTAAGGAAGGTGTAGTAGTACTGTACCAATAATCAAAAAAGTAAAAAATGTTTTCTTTTAACTGTCTCACTTTTTTATATTGAGGTATACAGCTATTGTATCAGTAAAATAATTTAGATTTCAATATATGAAAATGGTTTAAATGTCACAATGTTGATATGAAAAAGCATAAATCGATACTGCCTTTGAAAACTGCAAAATATTCAGGGAATAATGCATGGGGTGGTGTGCATTATGATAATTTAATGCACACCTGAGGTGTGGGATGCTATGTAAACCCCAAGAGTGAAGCTCAAAAGATTTATAAAAGTATCCCACACTGAGTATGCACGCCACCCCATGATTTATTTTTTATAATTACTGTCCATTGATTTTTTTTCTCCCCCCAGATAGTCACATCGGCAGTGCAGTGTAATTCATACTGGTTTCCTTTAAGAAACTGCTGAACATTTTCTGGTCACTCTGTTTTATGAGTTGTATTCCTAGTCACCTGCCAGAATTGGTGACAATCTGGCAAAGCCCCTAGAGAAAAACAAAGTTCCATGCTTTTTTTTTAAACATGTTTCTTCACTTTCTGAGCAGCAGCATCTTCCGACAGCACTACCTGATTGTACTTCCAGTTTGAGATAATGTGGTCGTAGTGTGCAGTCTAAAGAAGAGCGAGGCAATTAAATTACTATATTTGTAGCAAAAGGTTTCTTTATTTACAGATTTTGTGAGCATCAAATGGTTGTGGTAGCTAGCATCTGCAAAAACTGCCAATGTATTTTTCACTCTAGACAAACAATAGAAAAATGCCAACAGTGATTAGGCTGCACTCAAGAGTGTCTCAAGCACAGCTGTGTACTGTATGTGCATGTTTGCCGTAATAACCGGCTGGTTATTATGGTAAATATCAACTGGCTTGGCCCACTGAAAAAATTGATGACCAGTCATTATATATCAATATACATGTTTTCTTCCAACATATTATAGCAATATGTACTGAATCATGAACACTTTATCAAAATTACCTATTCATATCGATCTGACTTCATGCTTTTATTAAAAAAGATTTGTTTCTAGCCCTTACAGTTTAAAATGTAGATGTTTTGAAAGACTGTTCCCATAAAATTAATTAACTTAGGAAGATATGACTAGGAAATTATTTTTTAAATGAAAGCTGTGAGTCAGCTATGTTAATATGACAATATATTCTATTGCTACAACTCCCATATATTGATATATAAAAAAATGGTTTAACAATTTTTTTTAAATCCTGTTGATAAACGTCAGAAGAGTCTAATATTTGTTTTGTACCAAAATTACAGTAGCATTCTTTTTTCTGGTTTTTAAATTGCACTGTAATGATGTTAACATGCCAGAGGCAGCAACATGGACAATAAGACTGATGTCAGTATTATATTTGTGGTAACACATCAATAAGGTGCTGTGATTTATTATCAAAACATTTTTAAAAACATTAAAAATTATAATTTGATGGTACAAACACTAGCCATGTGTTAGTTAAAAATTTATAATGGGACAGCCAATGCATGTTGCAGTTGAGGCCTGGGTTCATGTGTGGATTTAAGAGTCCATCTTTCTCTATTCTTATTTCGTAGAACAATCATGCTGTTTATGTGATTAACATATGTAAGAAGTTTATCAAATTGTATTGTATGTTGTATTTTTTTGTATCATGACTATGAGCTATGCATTTGTTTTATGTTCCATGAGAGTCCCTTTTCCTCTTAATGACCTCTTCCCAGGTATTGCTAATAATGCGCCTTATGGCCCAGATCCCTTTTCTGGGGAAGCACATAAAATGAATGAATGAATGAACACATACATACATATATACTTAAAGACATAAATACATACATACATATATACATAAAGACATACATACATACATACTTACATATATTACATAAAGAGCAACCCTAGGACAGGCAGGGGCTGGGTTCTTTACCAAGGAGAGGTCTTGGCACCCAGAGAAGGTGGCTATGGGCCACTTTGAATTTGCACACCCCCTGCCAGCATACTAGGGAGCAGCACTGGCATAGGCAGCTTATTACTAGTGAAGTTGTTGAGACACCATTATAAACAAGCTTCAGTGCAATGGTTCAGTTTCATCTTTCAATTTTAAATGAAAAAAACATGGTATTAAGTGGGGTTGCTTGTCCATCCCTGGCCACAGCATATTGTACTACTATTGTACAACAAAGTCAACCCCCAGTAATCAGGATGGTGAATAGGGGGAACCACATAGCGTGTTTGCCTCACCAAATTATGCCAAAATCATCCCCTGGGCAACAGAGTGTGTCTTGTGAAGCAAAGTACTTGATGGCTAAAGTAGAGCCAGTATCATTTTTTTAGAAAAACTATATAATTGATATTTCATCATGGAACATTCAATTTGTCTTTTGGGGGGGACAAGACATGCTGAAATCTTAATTAATAAATTAATTAATAGAAACAGTAATATTCACAGTTAAACAGTCCATGCATTACTGGTACTTTTAGGGGCATAATGCATGTGATTTTAGTTAGTGAGGTTGCTCACCTGAAATGGAGCTATTAAATCAAGAAAATGAAGTATAAGACAGGTATACTGGAATCTGAGGAAAGAAAGAGCTGTTAGTCAGCTCTGAGAAGATTAATGTACTGTATTTTTCACTCTGGACAAGCAATAGAAAATGTAAGGGTTCCATACACAGCCATGAGGAACTGTCACTAAATGGTCACAACAGCCACTTAGTACCAGTCCCTTAAGAAATGCCACACATAATGGGGACCTCCATGTAAATGAGTATGCTCAATTGAGTTTTCCTGCAAATAAACTTGAACAAGCCTTTCCTTATGTAGTAACAAATGCCAGTGCAACCAGATAGGGCTGCAGTAACCATACAAATGATCTGCAGTGCCATGAACAAATCATGGTGGCCTTTGCACAGGGGGGTGAGTACCCTGAAACAAGTCACACTAAGGCTGAAGATAGATGGTTATTATATTTATTTGAAAACTGGTGACAGGGAAAGGCAGGCTGAGCTGAGGCTCATGGAATTCTGACTGTTCACCTTTCTTATATCTATGTTGAGGAGAAAATATCTCTGTACTTAAATATTTCTGCACTTTCTCTGGATGTGGTGAGTTAACTTTTAAAGCATTGCTGATATCCACATGAAGTTCTACTAAACGTTATACAAGGATTACAGCTTCTAGGTTCAAAATTGGACTTCTCATTTGCTGATATTGAAAAGCCAGTGTTTTTGAAGCCATCACCCTAAATATGACCTATACCCATGCAATTCGTGAAATAGATTATTTTCTCCTGGTTACTTGTCTTTTTTATGTCCCTTTTACAGATGGTCTCAGAGTTTGTTACTCCAGCACTCCACTTTTCCTGTAGAACTACTGTACTACAGGTTGGTGGTATGAGCATCATAACTCAGATACTAGCCAAACAGGAGTCTGCAAAAAATGAAGATCACAGTGGAACCTAAATTTATTAAGGAGGGTGACAGAGACTGTGGGTTGGGGAGGGAGTTCCACTGGAAGAAAGAAATGAATTGGAGTCCTGGGAGTGGGTGGGAGCCACTTGACCACTGTTGACTGATGAAGAACAAGAGAAAAAAATTAACTTTTTCATTGTCTAGAAGTAGGCAGCAGGCTGACTTGTCTACATTGATATTCTTTGGGGTTTGCAATCTGCATTTCCATAAAGAACAGTTTCACAAGAACTGTAACATGTTAGCAGCCATATCTGATTGAACCAACTGCAGGTATTTTTCTGTTTGCTAAACACAGGCCTAAAGGTGGGGAAGTACTATAATAATAATAATAAACTTTATTTTTAAAGTGCCTTTCTGTAACCAAGGCGCTGTACAACTTACAATATATAAAATCCGATAAAATATAAAATTCAGTACAGCATGTTAGCCAAGTAGATATATATCTAAAATAATCATATGGCAGTAGCACAACTTATTATGGGTTCTGTCCATGTCATAAAGCCATACAACTCGTGCAATGCCATGTCCAGAACACTGGCTGTTGCAAACCAAATTACTAGCCGGTGTAATACCCATTTGTGCCCACTAGTATCTGCTGCCCAAGTGATCTCATTCATCTTAATCACTGTGGAGTTGGTAACTAAGTCAGACAACAGTTTATGAAATTTTTTGGTGATGGCACAATGGGTACCACAAATTTGCACTACCTCCAACTGCAACTGGGAATAGGGTAAAACATCTCTGGTCTGGTACACTGTCAGTCTTGGTTTAAAAATATTTTTGAGAACCCATTAAACTCATTAAATACCAGTATCCCTACTAAATGTATGCTGGGTTAAAACATGGTTTGGCTCCAAATTAGCACCATTCCATGTTGTAGTCTGGGTTCATGTTTCCCATGGTGCATTGCATTGCATTATGAGCTGGCATTGATCCTTAACATGGATCTGTCTACTGTCCATGTAGGTAAGTTCAAGTTTATTTCCTTAGCAGATCTCCATTGAGCAAGCTCATTTACAAGGAGATCCTGCCAAAGGCATTACAGCAAGAATCAAATACATAATAAAATAGCAAAACATAATACAGAACCATACTTGGTAAAGCAGTACAGACTCTAACAAAAGAAACTGACAATTAACAAATCAAAGGCAGTAGACAAATATGTCAGGAGAAATACTGTAAAATTAACAACACAGGATAAGAAAGCAGAAGTTCAAGGTAGTTACATAGTAGGAGAATGAGGATCACTGCCATCCATTAAGAAGTGCTAGAGCCCAAGAGAGGAAATGAGGGGACATAGAGATCTGATTAACTAGGGTAGCAGAGGCAGTCATCTTTACAGGAGTTAGATATAAGGGATTTAGCAACGTTCAACGAGACATAATTGGAGAGCCTAATGGTAGCGTGAAGTTTGTTCCAGGAAGACAGAAGAGCATGACTAATTGCAGCTTTTCCAAATTTGGAGTGAAAACTAGGCACTAGGCATGTCTAATAAAATAATGGATTTTTTCCTTTGGGAATGATGACTAAGGGAGCAAAGAAATAGGGATGAAATATAAGAGGGGAGTTTATTTAGCAAGGCTTTGTACAACCAGATACAGCTATGCAATTTCCTTCTTGAGGTGAGCGACATCCAAACCACCACAGAATAAAGTGAACAATGATGGGTCTTGGAGGAAGTGTTTAGAATGAACTGAATGGCTTGGTGGAAGAGAACATCCAATTTGTGCAGGTGAGAAGTTGGGCTATTAGTGTATAAAATGTCCGCATAGTCCAAAAGAGGAAGAAAGGTATCTTTGACTAACCTTTATCTAACATCTGAGGGGAATAGGGATTTGTTTCTAAAGAAGAAACCTAATCCGGCTTTCAGTTTTTTTGTTAGTGTATCAACATGGACAGTAATGGAGAGGTGATTGTCAAGCCAAAGGCCCAGGTACTTAAATTTGTCCACAACATCTAAGATATCCCCTAACAACGTTGTGATAGATAGCCTGACCTTCCTAGGTTGTGAGAGGGAAGACATATAGGGCACAAAGCACATTACTTTAGTATTATTTGCATTTAGTAGAAGTTTTGAGTTAATAAGGTTACATTGCAACTGATTAAAATCTGATTGAAGTGTGATATCGACCTCTTCCAAGAAGGGTTTAGAGGTATAGAGAACAGTATCATCTGCAAAAAAAAAGTGATTTTGCTGAGTGAATATTATCACTTAAAGTGTTGATATATATTGTGAAAAGGAGGGGGCCTAAAATGTATCCCTGCAGTACACCTCTCGGAAGAGGTAAGGAAGAAGATAGGAGCCCATCTGCTTTAATGCATTGGACTCGGCCTGTGAGATAGCTAGCAAACCAACATACTGCAGAGTAGCTTAACCAGTGAGCTTTAAATTTTGTTAGCAAAAGGTTATGGCCAACAGTGTCGAATGCTTTGCTCAGGTAAAGGAATACAGCTCCAATGAAGAGTTTGTGATCAAGGGCAGTCAACCAATCATCAGTTACATTGGCCAGGGCTAAGACCATGCTATGATTTTTTTCTAAAGCCTGATTGAAGCAGGGTTAATAACCTCATCTCATCTAGATAGTCCCTAACTTGTGAATTGACTAATTTTTCTTACAGTTTAGATAGAATAGGTAGAATAGAAATGGGTCTATAGTTGTTTAGGTCACAGGAGTCCCTTGATTTAAATAAAGGGAGCATGGGTTGTTTTCCATAAGGAGGGGACAGTGCCAAAGGTGATTGACATGTTAAAGAGGAGGATTATAGGGGCTGTTAGGAAGAATGAACCAGCATGCAGAAAAAAGGGATCTATTCCATCAGCACCTGCACTCTTTTTGTTATCTAGCTTTGTTAACAGATTCTCAGCCTGCTTGAAGGTTATCGGGGAGTACTGGAATGGATTCAGTGTTTGCAGACTGACCTGAACATCCTCTGATAGGGAACTGCTGACTAGCTTTGTGGCTGGTGGAGAGTCGAATGCTAATCCAGCTGTAGCAAAATGAGAATTTAGTTTTTTAAGGATTATAGCTTTGTCCAAGATATGAGTACCTTGGGAGGTGATTTTAGACAAAATTGCTTGTGGAGGTCTATGGCCTTCGACAGTTTTTATGGTTCACCACATGTTTGACAGGTTCCCTTTGGCCTCTTCCAATGCATTCATATAGTAATTGACTTTTGCTGATAAGTTTTGTGCAGTTATTTCTTGCCATTTTAAATGTCACCCAGTCTCAGCTAGCTTTGGTGGATCTGGTGGATAAGTAAACCTTGTTAATTGCGATACCATATTTGAAACTTTGTTCAAGCTTATCAGTGAGATGAGCTTGAATACAGTTTTCAGACACTACTGACATGGGATTAATCCATGTCAAGGGGGGATTAAACCATGTTAAGTAGTTTTAAAACAGTTTATTTTTTTATTGAGGCAATCACCAAAACATAATGCAGTCTAAAAAACACAGAATGAACTATACAGGATTGGCACAGGAGGTCACGTGTAATGATTACAAGAAAACAAAAGACAAATTGTCTGGAACTCATGTTACCGGAGGGCCCCTCAACAATAATGGGAGGGCTTTGCCCATGGTTCAATGTGGGGAATAGCTCCTTGCACAACCTCTACAGAAGTCCTCCACTAAATGCATCTCCCTTGCTTAGGGAGTGTTTTTTTCCTTGAGCTCCTGGCATGGCTCATGTGGCTGTGCTCCTTTATGCTCCTGCTGCTTGGTATGTCCCCTTTTCTCTGTCTCCTTGTCTCCCCTCCCATTCCTTTCCCTAGTTTGTGCCTACTGTTGTCCTGTGACCTTCATCTTCTCAGCTGCTCCAGCTGCTTCCAGGCCCCCTTTTCTTCTCCCTTCTTCTAGCTCATCCTGGAGTTCCCCATTCTGCTTCCATTCCTTTTGGGCTTTCCACCACCGCCACTTCTGAGCATCCCCACTTCTACCTGCATGCCCCATCCACTCTCTCTTCCATGTGGTTCCCTCTCCCTCTTCTCATTTCATCTACATGCCCTTCTCCTTCAGACATGCTCGTTCCTCCTTTCTACTCCCCTCCTCACCGACAGGACTGTAACACTGCAATAGCAATCAGCTCCACAGTTCCTCCACAGTAAGTACCTCACTCTGTATAGTAGAGCTGCCTTCTGCTGGTCGTCACCCTCCCATCACAGCATGCCTTCTGGGGCTCAGTGCTTTTTGTTTATTTCAGCCTCCCTGCATTCTGTGTGTTCTAAGTCAATAACTCCACCCAGCACCCACCTTACCCATGTTTCCACTCGGCTCATGCTGCACTTCTCTCACAGGTGCAATCGACACAAGTGGGGTGGGGTGGGGGATGAGGGGATAGCCTGACCTGCTTTCCTACCTGCTGACATGCACTAAATCCTCAGATGTCCCACTTGAGACTCCAGTGATTCGTCCCAGCAGTAGCTGCAGTTCAGGTCGGCAGCGGGATATGTAGATCAAACTCTGTAGCTTCTGCTACTCATCAGTGCTGAGTAATGAACTTTGCCTCAGAACAAAAGATAATGTAACCCTGGGCTCCAGCTCTGAAACAAGGAAGTGAATGTCTTTTATACTCCTGCCATCTTCAGTTCCATTCTATTTGGGGGGGGGGCACGGGAACTCCCTCAGCCGCATTCTCACTACGTATATCATATACCCATTAACATATGGCCTAGAGATTTCTCCCCTTTAGCTTGCTACCTCATCCTTCCCATGTCTCACTGTTTGTTTCACAATGTAGGCCCCTGAGCACTTACCCCATCTGCTATTTCTATTTCATGTTTTCCATACCTATCACAAGTATGTATCCCATTTCCAACCACTTTGTATTTCCTATACCTACAATTTCAACTGCAAATTACTGATTCATTATCCTGTATCTGTCTTCCTGTCTTCATCACCTCTCTCTTCAGCAGCACTGTGCCTAGCTAGCCCATACCAGCAGTATTCTGGACTCCATCCCTAACTCGCACTTTCTGAGGTGCTGAGTGAAGGTAGGCTTTCCCTGTCTACCAGGGATGTGATTTCGTTACATTTACCACCTCCTACTACTTACCAGCTTGGCATCCTCTGTCCCTAACTCTGCTTATCAGCATCGAGTGAAGGTTAGCTCATCCCTATTACCAGGGATGGGAGCCATGTCTATGATCTACTGAGTTCTACCACATCTTCTCTCCTCATATCAGTTGCCGCTTCCCTCTGGAAATGGAACTTCTCCACCCTGTGTGTCACCATTATCATAACTGCACCTACTGCCTTGTTTCATGAGCTACTCATTCCAGCCATCACTGTTGGATATCTGAGTTTACATTCCACTTCTCCACCTTATGCTTTCTTAGCCTTATACACCACTGCTGCCTCTCTTCGGAATTTGACTTGACTGGCTTGCCTTCTCCAACCTCCGTGGCAGTTATGACCGCCTAACTTTACATCCTGCTGCTTCACATTTCCTCTCACAATCTGTTATAGGATGCTGCAAAACTCCTGGAACTGCACCTTGTCCTGCTAGCAATCTCCATTCCTCCTTGCCCTCAGCCTGCATGTCCTCTCTTTGATATCATGGAATTGTAACCCATCCCTAGCTTCACTGGATTGTTGTCCCCTCTGTTTTTGCCCGGCTACCACTTCCCATTGAAGAGGACCTCCGTCATCCATTTGCTTCCATCTTTCTCCCTTTGCAGAGCATGATTGTAGGCCTGTTCTCTCTCTCCTCATTCACTGTGACTGAAAGCTTGTGTCTGCAATCAATTGTTTCCAACTGATCTGCTCTCCACTGGACTGTCACTTGCTGCTCCTTCCTGGACTGGAGAGTCTCTCAAATGTGTCTTCACCTTTACCCATTATCTTAAGCATCATACCTTTCATCTCACCTCACCTACTTCAGATAGAAGCCAGCATCTGCACCCGCTGGTCCCTGCTTAAGCAATGCCCATATCCTACCTCATTGCCACTCTTCTCCAGTCTCAGGCCATTTACTCTCACTAACTTCCAGCCTTCCTCACCACTTGCCATCCCGATCCTTCATGGACCATCATACTTCACCCCCTTGCCTACTTTCCTTCATGATTTGGATCTTGCTGGCTGGTCTGCTATCTATCTTGATTCAGTTCAACTGCCTCTGGGACTTCTTTGCTGCAGGTCACCCATCCAGTAGATGGCCAAGTTTAGTTTCCATTTCAGATGTGGAACCTTTATCCTTCTTCGATCCAACTCCTTTCATCCCTTCTCTAGTTAGTGGAAACCATCGTCGGATGTAGAACTACTGTACCTCAACCCAGATGATCTGAGTACTGCACTTCACTTTTGACCTCTATGGATTGTCTTCTAGTGACTGCTACAGCCTTCCTTCTTGCTGCTGCTGTTCCCTGGGGGTCAACCCAATTCGAAACGGACTTCCTTCCCATTTGACTGGCTGCCTCTGTACTCTGCCTTACAGGCTCGGGGCTTGTGCTGTTTGCTGTGGCTCTTTTGAGCCTAGTACCTAATCTCCAACCAATACTTCTACCAGCTCAACTGCTCTTCCATATTATTCATTTCATACCCCTACTCTGGCCATTCTAACAGTACCCTTCCACTTCTCATTGGATCACTTGTTCATTACGCTGGAGAAATTCTACTGCCAGCACACATCCCTTGGCAAACATGCCTCATAGATTCTTTCATTATCATAGAGTTTTATATGCTGCCCAATCAGCTCCTCAGGATCATTCATGAAATCCCATTTGCCTGGACATAGAAAGAGCTTCTCAGTCTCTAATGGATATACCCCCAAACTCCTGTCTATTCTATTACCATGATTTCCCTGTCTACTTTGTCTCACTGGCTATCCTCCTTGACAGAAAAGACATAAATCCTTATGCTATGCTTCAACTTTGTAATTAGTATCCCTTCTACGGATACTGGGAATCGCAAGTTAACCCATTCGACTATGAACATCATCTGTCTTACCTTCTGAAGCCTCTCCTACTACAACTGACTCTGTTGACCATGTTACTCAACTCCTACTCCTCAACAGCCATTGCTTGCTTTAAGAATTTCTCTTCCAGAATATTCATCATGGGATCTCCACCATCTAGCTGATTACTATCTCCATGCTATCCATACCATCATTTTCCCTCCTGGACATCACCATTCCTTATACAATCATCAGCACCTTTTCACCAAGTACCTTCAGCTGGGTTAACCACCCTTCCAGCGGACCCTTCAGCCTCTTCTTCTCAAATTACCTCATTAATCTCTGCAGTAAAGACCATAACTGAGAACTGGCCCTAATGAATTCTATCCGGCAATCTGTACCAGTCAAGACAAATTCACCAACTCAGTCTTTCCTCTCAGTCTATCTTAATCAGCTGTAGCACTAAGATCCTATGGCATCCTACATTAATCAATCTCACTACCAATTCAGCCCTTCAGACTCTTCCTTATATCCACCTCCAAGCTTCTCTCAAGTACTCTGGCATCAGGATTACCTCTAAACTTAACTGACCATATGCCACCACAGTGCATCACCTAGGCGATCACACCACAGAAATAAGTTTAATTACTTTAGGCAGTGTACTAGCAGGGTATTTACATATAGTCTCGAACATCATGACCAAAGAAGCCGTCCATCCCTTATATCAAATTTTCAATTATTCCCCATATACATTAGGCTTCCATCTGGACAGCTTCTGAAAATCTTCTTCTATTCGTTTACTAATCACTTATGGCATTACTCTCATCAGTCACTGAAACTCTTCGCTACTCATTTTACTCTTTGATGCTTACCAAGTGACTCATTGCTCACTAATCAATTCCTTACCTCCAGACTACCTTGAACTTTACATGAATTGGGTCAGTCACCCATAACTTTACAAATCATTGTGAATCCCACAGTGTACTGTCTGGTTTTATATCGATTAAATTATACTCTCACGACTGATTCCGTTCCTACAATCACTTTGGAGATACATCTTTTGTCACCTTGTAAATATGGACTACATTAGCCCTCCTTCAATTGGATCTGCTCCACACATAGGATTCTACCATCCCTGCAGAAAAGAAGTACCCTTCATCTTTAGGATCATCATTCAGTCTACATCGTCCTTGGATCAAGAATGAACCACCATCTCCAGGGCACTCAAAGACTCTCTTCTACTCATTTCTACTTCATGGATGCATCCTTGGTGACTCCTCGTTCATTGCCAAATTCCTTGCCTCCAGACCATACCCTGACATTCAAACCTTTCGCAGGTAGGATCATTCACCAATGACATCTTGTACCAGAACACTTCCACCATTTCACATCTAGTAAATTATCGATCAAGTCATGCTCCCTCTGCTTATTACACCCTTGCAATTCCTTGGGACAAGCATCATTCATTATCTTGGAAACCTGGACTTCCTTCGCCCTCCTTCACCTGGATCTACTTCACACTTCGGATTCCATCGCGCCTTCAGAAAAGACCTAATCTTCAACCTCAGGATCATCATTTAATCTGCATCATCCATGGATCAAGGATGGATCATTGTCTCTCCAAAAAACTCACCACCCTCAAATGAGCTATGGTTACTAGAACCTAGGTCTTTCTCCTTTTAATATGCCCAGACGATGAGCAGACCTCCAGCCATGGGTCCTCAGATGTTTCCTCCACCTGGGGGTGTTCCTCTCCTGAGTGCCAGGAGGTCATACACTCCATGAGTTGGAGGAGGTATCATTTTGGGGCTTCTATTCCCTATAAATCACTACCTACATACCTACTACTCAAGGGTGGGAACAGAGTTAATCCACAAAAAGTACTACAAGTTATACAAGCACTATATACCCCATTGCTATTCCCCAAACATTAAATGGGAGGGCTTTGCCCATGGTTCAATGTGGGGAATAGCTCCTCCCACAACCTCTACATAAGTCTTCCACTAAACACACCTCCCTTGCTTAGAGAGTGTTTTTTGTCCACCTCCATCCCCTCCTTCTCCTCCTCCTTCTCTGGCTCTCTTCTCATCCTTGTTTCTGGGCCTTCTATTCCCTACAAATCACTACCTACATACCTACTACTCAAGGATGGGAATAGAGTTAAACCACAAAAAGTACTACAAGTTACACAAGCACTATATACCCCATTGCTATTCCTCAAACATTGAACCATTATAAGAAAGATTCTTGAAACCCCCGAGTTGAGTAAAGGCTATCCAACAAGGTTCAGTGATGATTCAGTAAAGACTAATCATCAGCTGCATCTGTTATGTGACAAAATCCTGATCTGCATAGTATAATACATAACCTTGCATTGTCATTTGGTGGAGAAGTGTGCCATTCTGTTATGGAGAGTTGAAGTTAATTTTGCCGTAGCATATATGTCTGTCATAATGGCATGTCATATATTAACTGTAGGTGTCTGTGATTTCATTCATAAATCAGTTATCACTTTCTGGGCTGTAAGAAACATAGAAACATAGAAGTTGATGGCAGATAAGGACCGCAAGGCCCATCCAGTCTGCCCATTTCTTTTTCTACCTTATAAATGTGCCATCGGCCTTTGCTCTGTCAGTGACCTATCTATTCATAGTCATTTGTATTGCTCCCTTATGCCTATCCCATGCCTGTTTGAAGCCCTGCACTGTATTCATAGCCACCACTTCTTGTGGTAAGCCATTCCATGCATCTACCACCCTTGGTAAGCAGATATACATAAGCCAAGGATTTGGAGAAGAGGTGAATATTGGGTGGCAGTATTGAAACCAAGATCATGGTTGGTGAGCCAAAAGATCATGGACATGATGAAGCATCAAATTGATCCACTATTTCCTCCCAAAAGGAGGACAGGACCAGACAAGCCCATAAAGTATGAAATTAGCATACTTTAGAGTGGCCACAGCCTCTCCAGCTAGAACCAAACCTGGTTGGCATATATTTCACCAAGACTGCTGGCATCCTGAAATAACAATACTGGCACTTCCAGGTGAATTCATGCCAGTGTACTGCTGAGGTTATTTTCACTGCTGGAATTACTTGCCAGACTCAGTTTTTTAAAGATATATAATCCTGCAGTTCTTTATTCCAGGCATCTAATATCAATTGGGCTGAGTGCCTAAAAACTCTTGAAGGCCCCAGTAGAGGTTACTGATCATGTTACCCCATGGTTGACATTGAAGAACATTAAGTAACATGTTAAGCAGAATGGGTACAGGGTCAAGTATGTGCATGTACTCCATTTTATTCCTGTAGCATATAAGTTCAGACCTGTAAATATCTATAATGTTCATGGCCTGTGAGGCCATATTGGTGTTAGTGGGTCTCAAAATTTAGGACTCGCTCAGAGTCCAAGAATTAGTATATATAAGTTAAACGCAGTTGCCTCCATCTCTGGAACGTTGGGTCAATCTGGCTAGAAAGGAATTCATCATTTGGCACTAGAACTCTACTAAAATAAAAAAATCTGAGTCAGTCTTTGAGTCTGTTTAAGCCTATACCAAACACATAAGGTCTGGGCTGTGGTGTATTCACCTGTAAAATTGGGCTGATGTCATAGAGGTAATTAATGGCAAATTCAATTTGTTTCCATGTTGGGAAGCTTGAGGAGGAATCAAGAGGTCCTGGCATAATTTGTTAGATTCAGTAAATTGTCCCTTCCCTTGGAAAGCAGAAGTTGCAAGATGGGGTATCTAAGATGTGGTTGTTTATTCATCCTAACCATCTCAATTGTGGCAAAAAGGTTAATGGTAATGATCCCCAGTGTACTATATCCCCTGTCGAATTTTGTGTGAGAGGTTCATAATTCAAGAGTTCTAAATTTCCAAGGTCTTTAGGGATGATCACTCCTAGGTATTTTATTCCAGTATCATGTCATCGCAAGGGGAAGTCCCCTCTAAGAAAGGTACTGGGGGAGTAATTAAGAATGAGAACCTCTGTTTTTCAAAGAATAAGCCACAATCCTGACCATTGACCAAATTTTATTAAGATGTCCCAGGCCACTGGAACTGAAGTGTCCAGGTTCAAAAGGGTGAGGAGGACATCATCTGCATATAAAGTTGTTTATAAATCTGACCCCCTAGTGGGACTCCTTCCACTCTCTCCTCCCACCTCAGTGAACAGGTGAAAGGTTTAATGTAGACAGAAAACATAATGGGGGATGGGGCAGCCCTGTGGGGTTCCCTTTAGTAGTTGGATAGAGGTGCTTAACAAACCATTTACACTAATACAGACCTGGGGAGATAGGTGTTTTAAAACAGTTTAACAAAGCTAAACCTTTCTAGCTTATTTTATCTGGACAGGGACCATGAGTCAGACATACGGTGCCTCATTTTTCAAACCCAGAAACAAAGCAACCTATACAAGCACACATGATGTCCATCAAAGGAAAACCTTACAGTCTATTGAGTCTGTTTGATTACAGTACAACAAAATGTAAAAAGGCTTGTTTTTGAGACGTACACTTGACAAAGTGCCAGGTTAGGGCACAAAATGTGATTGTTTTTCTTTCAGCTGTTGAACACTGTTATATCACTAGCTTCTTTCATATGGATTTGTGTAAGTGAGAATAAATGTTTATTGCTTTTTTCTGCATAACTTGTGGTCTTTATTCTTGACTGTGCACATTTGGTGTGTGAGCCTTTTTTACGTTTTGCTGATCTTTTTTTGGCCCACACACCCATTGTGCCGAGGCGATCCTTTTTTGCTTCAGTTGATTACAGTGCCACTGCTCCTGAGAGTACAGGCCCTTTACCTCCCTTTCAGCCAACTCTGACCCACCTCTTCACTCTTTCCAAACTCATTTGAAATCCCTTCACCTTTTGAATATGTGTTTTAACCCAATTACCTGTAGCTATCCCAACTCTTAGTTACAGCCTAAGCCTATTACATAGTAACATAGAAGTTGATAGCAGAAAAGAACCTCTTGGCCCATCTAGTCTGCCGTCAAAATACCCTACCTACTGTGTCACCTATTACCAGGTGACTGCCATTTTATATTTGATCAAACCTTCATTTATATTATCATTTGTGTTACTGTATATTCAATGGCTAGTGCATCTCACCTCCTGATCACATTATACTTTACCCACTACTGCCTCATCCCCTTCACTATAATGACCTTATCCCTCCTTATAACTCCCCTAGCTCTCCTCCTCCTCCTTCTCCTCCACCTCCCTACCCCTTCCACCCATCCATCCCTCATTCTACCCCTCTACCCTCCCCCCCAGCTATTCTGGTTGTCTCCCTTCCTCCTCCCTTAATTCTGGAATTTCTATACCATGCCCTCCACATCTTCCCCTGTCTCCCTCCCTTCTTTCCTCCTGCCACTCCCATTCTAAGGGGTAGAAACCCCACTCCATCCTCTTGCTCCTATTCCTATTCCTTCTCCTGTCTGGTGATGTGGAATTCAACCCTGGACCTGCTTCTCTCTCTTTCTCCCCCTCCCCAATTCTTAAAGGCCTGAACATATTTTAACTCAATGCTTGGAGCCTTCTTCCAAAGCTAGACCTCCTATCAGTCTGGATTTTACAACATTCACCCAGCATCCTCTGTATTTCTAAGTCCTGGCTCTATTCCATGATCCCAGCCCCTAGCCTATCCATTTCTATCATCTTTTTGGGTAGGGAAGGGGAAAGCGTGGGGATGATGTTGCCATCTATGCCTGTCACATCCTCTCCTGCACCATGGCTTTCAGTGAGGTCACATCTTTCTCCCATGAATTCCTCCAGGTTAGGCTGTCATTCCCTTCCTCTCTGCTCATTTGGGTTTTCTATACCTCACTTAGAATATCCTCCTCCATGTTTGATTCCATGGACTGGATGATTTCCTCCAGACTCCTCCAGACTCCAGTCAGTCCAGAGATAACATTGCAGAGAGATGAGGCTGCAGCTGCACCAGCTGGCATATGGGTGAGATGGCTGACTGTCAGGGGACAGCAAGGTGGGGAGCAAGGTGGGGGTGTTTTTTTTTCTTTGAAGCATAACACAATTTTCCAATTTGCCATCATTGTCCGTAATTATTTTCATTGTCCGTGGTGCACCACTCCCCCAACCCTCACTCACCCTCTGTGCACCCCACCTCCCAACACCCCACCCCTTCCCATATTTACCTCCAGAGGTTGGTACAGTGATCTTCAGGGGAGTGGGAACACATCTGCACTCTTCAAAGCTGACCGCGAACTGAAGAAATGATGGTAAGCTGTATCATGGCAAAAATGGGGATATTCAACTTAGGTGGATATCTCAGCCATTTTTTTTACTTTGGCTCCAAATTTTCAACATGGGGTTCTTGGAACCCACCTCATAAAATCAGTCACTGTCATTTTTATTTGGTCCCAAAGGTGATTTTGCAGTCACTACGCTGATCACCTTTTGGACCGATTAATGAAATGACAGTGCCACTGTTCATGAGGTGGGCTCCCAAAAAGCCTATATTGCAAATTCAGTGAAAAAATTCCAAAAAATGACTGTGTTACAAACATATGTTGTGCAGTTTCCACACACGCTCGTAACTTCCAGAATTTTTAATATTTTCATTTCAGATTTTCAACACTACCATTTTTTCACACCTCCTTATGAACAGTACAGCTGTCATTTTTCACATCCTGCCCGAAATGTGTTTTTGTACATCTGGCACACAATGGTGCTGTCTCTGTGGAAAATCAACATTCAGGGCAGATTATGAAAATCACAGTGACACTGTTCATGAGCAGAGGTCTCAAAATGCCTATATTGAACATTTGGTAAAACATTTCCAAAAAATTACCTCATTACTGCTGAGCGTTGTGCAGTATCTATGCACGCTCATAAGTTTGCAAATTTTTCCTATTTTCTCTCCAGATTTTCAGCATTACCATTTTTTACACCTCCTCATCAACAGTACAGCTGTCATTTTCCCATCCTACCTGAAATATGCTTCCACACCTGTTGCTCCCACCACTCTTTGCTGCCTGCCCTTCTGCCAGTTAGTGATCCATTTGACCATCTTAGTTCCCACACCTACATATTCCAGCTTCCCCCAGCCTCCCATGTGGCATAGAATCAAAGGCCTTGCTGAAATCCAGGTACAGAACATCCACTGCATAGCCCCTGTCCAGTTTCCTGGTCACCCAATCATAGTACTCAATCAGGTTTGTCTGGCAGGACCTGCCTCAGACAAACCCATGTTGTTGCCTGTCCTGGAGACCATAGTCTTCCAAAAATGTCACCAGCCTCTCTTTAAGGATTGCCTCCATGAGCTTATCCACAATTGATGTGAGGCTTACTGGTCTTTAGTTATCTGGATCATCCCATCCTTTAGGCCACCTTTGTGAACGGGTACCACATGGGCCAACCTCCAGTCCTGTGGTACACATCCTGTGTTCAGAGAGGTGTTGAATGGGTCAGCCAGTGGTCCTGCCAAGCTCCCTGCCAGTTCCTTGAGTATTCTAGGGTGTATGCCATCAGGTCCCAGTGCCTTGTCCACCCACAGTGCCCTCAGCCCTTCCAGTACTCTGCCCTCCATAATTTCTGCATCTATCACCCACTTCCCTCCCCACTCCCCTACCCCCATGTGGTACCTGGCCCCCATACCATGAATACAGAGCAGAAGTACTCATTTAGTACTTCTGCCTGCTCCTCCCCCTTCTCTACCCACCCCATCCTTCTTAATTCTCACTATCTGTTCACAGTTCTTCCTTCTCTCTCCGATATATCTAAAGAAGTCCTCCTCTCCGTCTTTAATGCCTTGTGCCAGCTTCAGCTCCTTGGATGCCTTGGTGGCTCTGACTAGTCTTGTAACTTCTTTGTATACTCCTCCCTGTCTTCCCCCCTCCCTGATCTCTTGAATCTCTGGAAAGCTCTTCTCTTGGTTCCCACCCCCTCAATTACCTCCTTGGTAAGTCAGCTGGGCTTCTTTGCCCTTCTCTTCTAAATCTGTGCCCTAGTAAATGTCCCTGTAGCCTCTGCCAGCCCTGCCTTAATAATAATTCCCCATTTTTGATTGGCATCCAAGGTTGGTTGGATATCCTCCAGATGACATATTTTGATTTTCCCCATCTTGTTGAAGTCTTCTCCCATTAAGTCAATCTCCCTGGTACCCAAACCTCCAGTTTGCTTACCCATTCTGAGTGTGAACAACACTTAGTGATGATCACTCCCAGCTAGAGGGTCCTCAACCTCCAGTTCCCTTATGGTTTCCCTGTCTGATAGTACAAGGTCCAGAATTCTTCCTAACCTAGCTGGATCATGCACCAGCTGCACCAGGAAGCTATCCTGGAATGCCTCCAGTATTACCTGTTCCCTAGCACTTGTGGTGGTCGGTGTGCTCCAGTACACCCCAGGTAGGTTGAAGTCCCCAACCACCACAGTGTTCCCCTTCCTGCAAACCCTCCTAATTTGTTCTGACAACTCCCTGTCCAGCTCTCCCCCTTGACTTGGTGCCCTATTCACCACCCCCATCTTCAGTATCTTTCCCTTTGTATCCTGAAACTGTATCCACAGGGCCTCTGTCTAGTCTTCCTCCTCCTCTTCCCTTATGTACCTTATTCCTTTCCTTACATAAATCACCATCCCTATACCTTTCCTGTTTGCCCTGTCCTTTCTGAACAGCCTGTACCCAGGGATCACCATATCCCAGTCCTAGTACTGGGTTGCTCAGGTTTATGTTATGGCTGCAATGTCCACCTGCCCCACTGCCAAGAGATCCTATAACTTGGCTGATTTGTTTCTCAGGCTCATTGCATTTAGAGACACTACCCTTCACCCTGCTCCTTTCCCTTCCCCTCACTGATTTAGCCCCCTCTTTTGCTCCTAGGCTAATGGTCTCTCCTATAGCTTGAGGGATAGACTCATCTGGCTCCTTTCTCTGGAAACCCTGCCTACCAGCTGTCCACTTGCCATCCCCCTTTCCAAGTTTAAAGTTAACTTTGTTGCTATGTACCCCTGTATCCCCTGCTTCAAAACTCCCTTACTCTTTCTGCTCATGTGTAACCTGTCCCCTGCATATAGGTCATTATTATCCCAGGTTCTACACCAGCCCCCTGCTAACCCATACCCCTTGGTATGACACCATTCCCACACCCATATGTTGAACTCCCTTATCCTTTTCTTCCTTGCAGTACTTGCACAGGGTACTGTAGAGCACCTCTGAGAAGGCCACTGATTTTCTCACCTCCTCACACAGCTTCCCCAGTTCCTCAAATCTCCCTTTTACAACTTCCACCATCTCACCTGACAGGTCATTCATATCCACGTGCACCACAACATGTGGTTTCTTCCATCCTCTCCCTGTGCATTATGGCCTTTGCAATTCAGGAGAGAGAGAAAAAAACTGTGGAGGAAATCTCTGGAGATCTATGGCATTGGCTGTCATCTCTCTCTAGGCATGGAAATTTATTACTGTGACTGCTCAGCATACTAATTTAGAGTTTGAAATTCAGGAGAAGTTTTTTAGGCAGATAACTCTCTCTCTCTCTCTCTCTGTCCCTCTAATGGGATAACTCTGTGGGGCGTCACAGGTTGATCATTGGAGCAAAATGAAACATCCCCATGGAATGAGGAGAGTTGTGACTGCAGAAAGGCTGTCAGCCAATGTTGAGGCCATGAGGAGACCTAACCCAAAATGGAAACAAAAGGAAGGAGTTCTGGACCGAGACTAGGTGGATCATTGGCAGATGCAGGGAGAATAGCTTTCAGAGGTGCTGCCAACATGGTCTTCACAGCTAAAGTAAGCTCTATGGGCTTAGAGCTCCACCATCTGGCTGCTGAAGTCTTAAATGCTACACCATGAGGTGCCCTCGACTGAAGGTCTGCACGGCTGAAGCTTCCCCTGGAACATTGGACCTTATCACCCTGTGGGACTGCAGAGAGACACTGCAGGATACAACTGGCCTACAGAGCAGGACCCCACCCAAGACGAGGGACTCCACCTCAGATATAGACATCAAGGAGAGCAAGAGCATGCCTACAAATAGGGAGAATCCTGAGGACAAGATTGTAACTGAATAATGACTACTAAAAGGAATGACCAATACTGATGGAAAATATAATGACTGAAAGGGTACTGAAATTTGAATTACATCAAAGGTCAAAATGAAAGGTAAAATCCAGTCTCAGCAGTAAAGGCTGACTACACACTAAGACTTGATTGGTAAATGCTAGAGCAAACTGGCTGAGTAAAAGTAAAACTAACTAAAATGACAGAGCAGGAGTAGTGGCAGTTGCCTTGCTAGGAAGCCAGGTGAAAGCAATTGAGGAGGAATGCAGTGGAGCTGACTGGAGGTTTGGAAGTGGCCTGGTATGAACAGGAAAATAGAAAATCCTAAGATAGCACAAGCCATAACAGCAGAATGACATAAGAAGGACACACTGTGGAAACTAGTGACCACACCAAGAACCAAAACAGAAAAAATCACAAGCAGTACATGAGGACAAGAGTGCAGTAGCTAACCAAGAAAAAGAAGGACACACGCTGCAGCCCAGAAAGGTAACAAAATAAAATTCTGACATAGAAAGCTGCTTAAGGCACAAACTGAACAGAAAGCCCAAAAGCACAAAAGGAAATCTGCAGACAAATACGGGGAGAAAGGTGGGGCCACAGCCCTGACAGAGCTTCCAGCTGCAGCAAAGAAATAGTGCTTCTGACTGAAGCTGGAGGAAACTGTTTCAAATAGCTCAGGAAAGAGGGGCGTGGCTGATAGCTCCCACCCACTGAACTGCAGCCAAAGCCTTTTAAATTAAGCTAAATATTAGACCCCCATTTGCATCCTTATACTAGAATGTGGGTTGAAGCAATGTCTGTATATAACGGCTCATGCACAGTACTCTCAATCCCCAGCCTCTCAATGTCTAGCTGCTGTAGTTGCACCAGTGCAGAAACACAAAAGGGACAGTTTTACTTGTTTCTCTGTTTACATTTTTAAATAATATAGAGTTTCTGGAATATCACAACTTTCCTAATTTTTTATTACCAAGACCAGCACCTAACAATGGAATCTTTGTCTCTAGGACTTTATTTGCTCCTACTGCTTGTCTACACATTCTGTAGGAACATAGGCATTGTAAGACAGAATTAGACATAGTAGTCCATCAATTATTTCCTTTGTTCTCATCACAATCACAACTTAACATTAATTATGTACTTCATTTGTACAGAAAGCTGTATAATGACACTGTCTGTTATAGATCCTGGCTCTGAGGACATGGCCTACCTAGACTTTAGCAAGGCATTTGACACAGTACCACACAAAAGATTAATAGTCAAATTAACCAGCCTGGGAGTGGGTCTCAGGGTGGTAGCCTGGGTAAAACATTGACTGGACAACAGGACACAGAAGGTAATTGTAAATGGAGTCCACTCTGAAGAAAGAGGGGTTACTAGTGGGGTACCGCAGGGTTCAGTACTGGGCCAGTCCTTTTTAATGTCTTTATAAGTGACATTGCAGAGGACCGGAAGGAAAAGTATGCCTCTTTGCAGATGACACAAAGATCTGCAACAGGTTGATACAAGGAAGTGTGGAAAGGATGAGAGGACTTGAGTAAGGTTGGAGGAATGGTCAGAAGTATGGCAGCTAGGATTCAATGCAAAGAAGTGCAAAATAATGCACCTGGGAAACAAGAACCCAAGGGAAGATTACACAATGGGGAGAGGTAGTAACAACAATAAAAAAGGAAAGAGACCTGGGGGTAATCATATCAGATGACCTTAAGGTTAGCAAGCAATGTGAGAAGGCAATAGGGAGGGCTGGGGGTATACTGGGATGCATAGGGAGAGGCATCACCAGCAGAAAACAGGAAGTTGTTATCCCTCTGTACAGACAGTTGGTGAGACCCCATCTGGAGTGCTGTGTACAGTTCTGGAGACCCCATCTCCGCAAGGACATAGACAGGATAGAGGCAGTCCAGAGGAGGGCAACTAAAATGGTGCAGGGTCTGCAAGAGAAGCTGTTCGAGGAGAGACTAAAGGAGCTTAATATGTATACCCTTGAGGAAAGAAGGGGAAGGGGCATGAAAGAAACATTTAAGTACCTCAGTGGAATCAACAAAGTCCAAGAGGGTAGCATCTTTCAGAAAAAGAGATGCACAAGAACAAGGGGACACAATTTAAAGATGGGGGTGGTTCCGGGGCAATGTGAGGAAGTATTTTTTCACAGACAGGGTAGTGGATGCATGGAACAGCCTTCCTGAGGAGGTTGTGGGGTCTAAAACTGTGGGAGAATTCAAGAATGCATGGGACAGACATAAGGCAATTCTTGTGGGGGGTAGGAAGAAATAGGCTGTTGGTTAACTAGGATCTGCAGCCTATCCTATAGGTAGGGAAATGGGCAGACTACGTGGGCCAAGCAGTCCTTATCTGCCATCAAAGTCTATGTTTCTATGTTTCTATGATTTGTGAGCTAGGGAGGAGGTTATGGGCTGTCCCATGAGATATGAGCTCTGGGGTCAAACAGATGTGAAAGAGCTATAGGTGTAGAAAAGGAGAGAGCTTGCTCTGTGGGCAGGTACTGTAGCTACAGTAGGAACCCAGTTAGATTAGCACTACAGGAATAGCACCAGTCAAGAGAGTGCTAGTCCCTGTAGCACTAACATGGACAGCGAGAGGAGATTTACAGCAGTTTCAGTAAGCGCTCCCCTGATCGGTGTCCGTGGTGCTTAAGGCACACAAGGGCACCAGGATTCAGGGAGCTGGCTGAGCTGCTCCCATGCCATGGAAAGCTGGGGCACTGAACAGCTTGGCCAGCAGCATTGGCGACCAGGGTTCTAATTCTGGTCTCCAACATTTTTTGTGCAGTCAGAACATAGTTTTTGTTATGTGGGGCCATGAAAACAGTGTTCCATAGCCCAAAAAAATGTTATTTTCCCCATGATATGATACCCCCCCCGGAGTGAGAATTCTTCAGTCTGACAGGTGCTGGGGGCACAGCCCCTCGAAAAAACCAAATTGACGCCGTTATTGCCACACAGTTCTTGACCGTGCTATTATTGTCAGCACTATTCCAACCCAGACCTTGCCTGGGTGAGCTGTGTGAAGAATCTGTGCCAAGGGTCAATGAAGGAGACATGACAGGCCTTGGCTAAGCAGAAAACTGGATGTTCCCTGCTTGGGATCCCACATCGAGGAAGAACCAGAAATTTAAGTGCTTCCACATAAGTCTCTTTTCAGCGTGAAGCACTGCTGACCTAGAAACATGGAAACATGGAATTTGATGGCAGATAAGGACCGCTTGGCCCACCTAGTCTGCCCATTTCCCTACCTAATGGATAAGCTGCGGATCCTAGTTAACCAACAGCCTACTTTCACCTACACACCCACTAGAACTGCCTTATGTCTGTCCCATGCTGTCTTGAATTCTCCCACTGTTTTTGACTCCACCACCTCCTCAGGAAGGCTGCTCCAAGTATCCACTACCCTCTCCATGAAAAAATAATTCCTCATATTACCTCTGAGCCATTCCCCCACTATCTTCAAATTGTGTCCCCTTGTTCTTTCACATCTCTTTTTCTGAAAGATGCTACCCTCTTGGACTTTGTTGATTCCCTTGAGGTACTGGAAAATTTCTATCATGTCCTCCCTTTCCCTCCTCTCCTCAATGGTATACATTTTAAGCTACTTTAATCTCTCTTCGTATATCTTCTGGTGCAGACCCTGCACCATTTTAGTTGACCTCCTCTGGATAGCCTCCATCTGCCTATGTCTTTGTGGAGATGGGGTCTCCAGAACGATATGCCACCCTTACGGTGACACCAAAACCGCAAAATACACACCTGTCAGCAAAATCAACAAATTGCTGACAGGTCATTATGTTGGTTTGCCCGAGACAGGGGCATGCTGTCTCCTGGTGCTGAACCCCTGCCCCAAATTAACTCTGACTGGAATTGAGAATCCTAAAGATGGGGGAGCAGGAGGCAGAGCCCCCCCGTACCGGGCCATAATGTCACACGCTTAATAGTGTATGGCATTATGGCGAAACCCAGACCTGTGCACTCCCCGAGTTGGACCCCCCTGGGAGTTGAGAATCTTTAGGTGGGGGGGTCCTGGGAGCATAGCCCCCATAATGGGGGGTGTGGGAGTGGAACCCCAACAGAACAAAGACATGATGCCTCTTGGCATTAATTGAGCAGTGCGATAGTGCCATGCAGCACTATGTCTTGTGACATAATGGCCTCGTGCCGAGCCTCCCGCATGGGGAGTTTGGAGGGCGAAGCCCCCCGATAAAAAGAACAGGACTGGGAGAGACACACAGGAATCATGTATACTGAAACTTGCAGTCAACATTATTCCTGTCAGCGAGACACCGATAGACATAAAGGATGTCGAACTGACATGGTAGAGCCCTCCAGAACTGCACGCAGTACTCCAGATGAGATCTCACCAACTATCAGTACAGAGGGATAACAACTTCCTGTTTTCTACTGGTGATGCCTCTCCCTATGCATCCCAGCATCCCGCCAGCCCTTCTTACTGCCTTCTCACATTGCTTGCCCACCTTTAGGTCATCTGATATAACCACCCCCAGGTCCCTTTCCATTTTTGTTGTTGTTAGTATCTCACCCCCCATTGTGTACTCTTCCCCTGGGTTTTTGTTTCCCAGGTGCATTACTTTGCACTTCTTTGCTTTGACTCTATGCTGCCATACATTTGACCATTCCTCCAACCTTGCCAAGTCCCTTCTCATCCTTTCCACCTCACCTACTGTATCGACCCTGTTGCAGATCATTGTGTCATCTCCAAAGAGATATACTTTTCCTTCCAGTCCCTCTGCAGTGTCACTTATAAAGACATTAAAGAGGACTAGTCCCATTACTGAACCCTGAGGTTCCCCTTTAGTAAACCCCCTTTCTTCAATCAATCAATCAACCTATCAATGACTTTATTAAACCACTCTTCAGAGTATACTCCATTTACTATTACCCTCTGCGTCCTGTTGTCCATCCAATATTTTAACCAGGCTACCACCTTGGGACCCACTCCAAGGCTGGCTAACTTGGGGTATTAATCTTTTGTATGCGACTGTGTCAAATGCCTTGCTGAAGTCTAGATGGGCCATGTCCACAGCCCCTCCTGGGTCTACTACTTTGGCCACCCAGTCAAAGAAATCTATTAGATTCATCTGACATGATCTTCCTGCTGTGAATCCATGCTGCCTTGGGTCTTGTGCCCCACTGGCCTCTAGGAACTCAATATTTCTTTCCTTCAGAAGTGATTCCATCATTTTCCTTACCACTGATGTCAAACTAACAGGTCTGTAGTTTCCTGCCTCTGTCTTGTTCCCACTTTTGTGAAGGGGAATCACATCTGCCCTCCTCCAGTCCTTGGGTACCACACCATTCTCCCATGATTTGTTGAAAAGGGTAGTCAGTGGTGTATCTAGTTCTACTCTTAGTTCTTTTAGAATTCTTGGGTGAATCCCGTCAGGCCCCATTGCTTTGTCCACCTTCAGTTTTAAGAGTTCTTTCAAAACCCTTTCTTCTGTGAATGGACTGGTATCGACCTCCCTATCCAGAGTACTTCTATTCTTTGATTTAGGTACCTCCCCCTCCTCTTCTTTTGTGAATACTGAGCAGAAGTATTTGTTCAGTATCCCTGCTTTTTCCCTGTCACCCTCTGCCCACCCTCCCTTCCCTTTATTAAGCCTCACTATCCCTCTCTTGGTCTTCCTTTGCTCCCTAATGTACCTATAAAAGGTTTTATCCCCGTTCTTAACTGAGTTGGCTATCTTTTCCTCAGTTTGTGCCTTTACTATTCTGACTACCTTAACCACTTCCTTCTGCTTTAACTGGTACAGTTCTCTGTCCTGCTCCATGTTTCCTTATACTTCCTGAATGCTACCTTTTTCTTCTTAACCTTCCCCACCACCTCTTTTGAGAACCATAGTGGGTTTTTCCTTCATTTTATTTTGTTGATTTGCTTCACACAAAGGCTTGCTGCCTTAGTGATAGCTGTTTTAATTTTCCCCATTGTTCCTCCACCCCTCCTTCTTGCCCATTTGCTAGTGCTTTTCTGAAGCACTTTCCCATGTTCCCAAAGTCAGCCCTCCTAAAGTCCAATACTCTTGATTTTGTATTGCTTGATTCTATGGATGTGTTTATCGTGAACCACACTGTTTGGTGGTTGCTTGTTCCCAGATGGCTACCCACTTCTAAATCTGAGATCCTTTCTCCATCCCCGTTTGACAGTACCAGGTCTAAGATTGCTCCCTCCTGAGTAGGTTCCACCAATAACTGTCTGAGGCATGCCCCCTGTAGGGCATAAAGAATAACACTGCTCTTAGATGTGGCTGCAGCAAACATGCTCCAGTTAACATCTAGCATATTCAGGTCCTCCATCAATAATATTTCCCCTTTTTCTGACATTCTAAGGATATCTTCTATCATTTCCTTGTCCACTGCCTCCCCCTGGGATGGGGGTCTGTATACAACTCCCATGTGGATTGCGGTGCAATTTCCTGTCTCCAGGGTGACCCACAGTACCTCCTCTACTCCCTGCTTATTCTTTTGTTCTGTTGCTTTGATCCCTTCCCTTACATAGAGAGCTACTCCTCCTCCTCTTTAACCCTCCCTGTCCCTCCTGTAGCTTGTGTACCCTGGTATGTTGACATCCCAGGCATGGTTCTCTGTGTACCATGTTTATGTGACTGCCATGATATCCAGGTGTTCCTCTTCCATCAAGGCCACTATTTCAGGGAGCTTATTACACAGACTACGGCGTTGGTACTCATCACTCTCCATTTTTTGATGGACTTACCCCTTTTAGTCCCATCCCTGTCCTTACTGCCTTTGCCTTTTTTTGTGTTTACGCCTGCCTGCTCCGTACTGATCTCTCTGCCTTGGTGTTTACCTCACTAACTACTGTGTTTTGCGGGGAGAGGCTGGGATTTCCCTGCTCCTTTTCAGTGCCTCCCCCTTGGCTAGTTTAAATGCTTACCAATGAAGTATTTAAACCTATAATCTAGGATCCTGGTTCCCCTCCCAGACAGCTGCAGACCATCACACCAGTATAGGTCTGCATCCTGCTAGGTGGACCTCCAGTCCCCCATGAAGCCAAAACCCTGAGCTCTGTACCAGTTTTTCAACTATTCATTGAATCCCATGGTGCAGAGTACCCTAGCATCACCCTTGCCATAGACAGGCAGCACCTCTAAGAAGGTTACCGTACATGTTACTTGTCTAAGGCACCTCCCCAACTCTACAAACTCCTCTTGCACTGCTCTGATCCCATTCCCAGCCAGGTCATTTGCCCTTAGGTGAACAATGATATCCAGCTCCCTCCCTAATGCAGCTGCTCTGGCAATCCTGAAGATTCACTCCCTGTCTCTCCAAGCCGTGGCACCAGGCAGGCACCTTACATCCCTCTCCCCTTCCTTCCCAGTTCTACCCCCCTAACAATTGAGTCACCCACCAGGAGTTGTTTCCTTCCCCAGTAGAGTCCCATGCCATCCTCCTGTGGGTCTCCTTTGTGGAGGTTCCCAGCATCCTTCTTGGTCTCCTCTGCAGGTGCCTCCATAGAGGAACCACTCACCACCAGAACAGCGTATGAATTGTGGAGAGGTACAACTGGAGGGATCTGCCTCTATTCCACCACCCTCTCCCTCCCTGAGCCCACCTTGGTCCAACTGCTCCTCTTTCTTGGCAACGTCTGAAGTAGTGGTGGTGGCCCTGGTGGTCCAGGGTGGGGGAGGAGGTTTCATGAATCCTAGCCAGGTCAGTCTGGAGAAGGGCAACCTCTTCCCTCAGACCAAAAAGGCCTGATTTGGTGTCACTGGCACAAAGATATATAAAATCTGTTTGGGCTCCCTTGAGGAAGTCCACATTTCAGCAGTGAGTTAGGGGAATGGGGAGTACCATGAGAGCCCCTTAAATGTTGTGACATCAATGGATTAAGCTGACCTTTCAAGCTTTGATATCTGGTACTGCAGGCTCCATGTCCAAATCCCAACCATTACTGTTCTTCCTGCAGTAAAGCATTTCAACTGACACCTCTCTGGTGCCAACTAAAAGTGCACTATACACTTTGGGATCACCAGCCCTGTACATTATTAAGGATGAGGGAAATACACAGTTGAATATAAGCTGAAATGTGCCTCTATATTGTAATTTCGAGTGTTTTCCTGGGGGGGGATTAGTAGCTCTTTAATCAGTCGCCTTTTTTAAAGAAGTAGTCCTTCTGTAGTACAAGCATAAACAAACAAGCTATGCTGATGAATTGAAAATAATGTCTCTTTAAAGTAAACCATAAAGAAAAATGTGTGGTAATACTTTGGCTGATCACTAAGTTAAGACAAATACCACACCAGCACACATTGGCAGAATGTGAAAAGAGAAGTAATGTATTCGTTCACATGCATGTATGCCTCAAAAATAATAGCATCAGCATGAGATGTGCTCACAGCATTGAGAACAATAAAAGTCTGGGTGTGCTACACAAGTTCTTCATGACACACCTATAGCATATTGTTATACTTAGCCCTACATCTCATGTCTCAACATATCCTGCTGCGCCTGACTGAGCCTCCCTGTTCATTGTTCAAATTAAATAAATAAACATGATGTACACAGAGAAATATTTCCTTCAGCCTGTCTATATTCCTGCCTTAAAAAGGGGGCAGTATTACACTTGCAAAAACAACTTTGTCTGTTTATGTACTGTAAAGAAAAAGTATGTGTTATTCAGTGAATAGTTATATAGGCAACACACCGTAGCCCAGTTTAAAAGAATGTTTAATTAAAAACAGCACCTTCTAAACACCCCCCAAAATGTCCTGTCTGACATACTTTAGCATGTAATGACATTATTGTTTGGTTCATTGTTATGGTGGTAGCTGCTGAAAATGGATATCATTATAGAACCTCAAGCTGAAATGTTCATCTGTCTAGCTAGCTATCTTTTCCAATTATTTTTTTTCTTTGCTGCTAAGTTATTATGATATAAATATTATCAAGGATATGAGTGTCCCTCTATAACTCTGTGATTTATTTTTTGAAGATCTTAGGACATGATACCAGAATTAGAACATGTTCATTAAGAGTCTGCACAAAGGAAAATGGCTGTTGAAATGTGTGTATCCCTCCACGAACTGGAAGCATTTTCCTCACTAATTTGTATTCCTAGGGTAGTTAATTTTGTATTAAAGGGTGAAAACTGCAAAAAGGACTAAATCCTTTTTGCAGTAAAATGATCTTTGACCTACTGTAAAGCATTTTCATTTTCTAGGCAGTAGTATATTTTCATGTTTTTTAGAAGAATGCCATTTCTAGTCAGTATAATATTTAACTGACTTGGAGACTTTATGACTAGGTCCCAAGCAACCGGTTAAGTCATGGAAAGATACAATGGAAGCTCCTTTCCTAAGCTTGCTGTAGTGTAAATTGAACCTTACCTTGTCACCTCTGCAGTTGTTCAGACCCATGTTGTTCAAGGAGGGCAGTTTCCCATCAGCACCATGCTGTTGCTGTTGTTGCTGGTGTTGCTGCTGCTCTCTCTGGATCTGCTCTCTCATCTTTCGTGCCTCCTGAATAGCTTTCATCACTGCATCCTGGTCCCCAAACAGTGCTGTTGAGTTCAAACTGGAGAGGATGTCTACAAAGAAAGCAGTACAATGGGCCCAATTTTTAAATTAAAAATGAGAATGTCGACTTTGTCTCTCACATTCTTTTTAGTTTTCTCCTTCACAGCCCCCAAGGTCCATACAATGCATTAATGATCTGAGTTCTAGGCATATGCATGCTTTTCCCCCGTGTATCTCATTGTCTTTAATACAGAGACATGCATTAGTTATAACTTTTGAACCAAACTGAAGTTGCATTTCTAATTATGTTGTAATTAGGTCCCTTTTTTCCCTAGTGGTCTAATTTTGCAACATCTATTGTGGGAATTTTGCATTTGGAGGAAAGATATTCTAGTAGGAGACTGCATTTCAAATAATGAAACAAAAAACATGTTTATATGGAGCCATCCAGGCCTGCCCCTATTTTGTGCACAACTGTAGCACCCTCTAGAGAGCTGGCATACATACAGTAACAGCAAAAGCAAATATTGCTGAAGTTTCAAGACTTCTCCATGACTCCCTTGTAAACTATGATCCCATTTTGACTGCAGCTGCATACACCTAAAATACATTTCTTGTCCTGTCCCAAGCGGCAAAAGGTGCCTTTCTTTAGAACGGTGGCAGAAGAATCTCAGCCTCCAAATATATTTGTTTGTTTTAAATTATTTGTTTAATTAATTGGAAAATAAAATACTGGATCCCACATGGTGAAAGTATTTCATATATTCAAAGGGCAAAATCCTTTTGACTGCCTTTAGAATGTCAACATTTGGATTTTTACAAATTCAATCAAAAGATTTTATTTGTTTTAATGTATTATAAAAGACTCAGATCTTTCATAAGATTCATCTCTCCTATTAGACTTGTATTTCTCCAACTCTTCCATTTGAATTTCAATTATGCACCACTTCAGGGCAGCCTTCAGGATACTGTTTTATCTCTTTACTAAGCAGTGGCTTATGTAACTTTCATTTTCAAAAAATAACATGATATTCAATTACGTTGGGGGTAAGTAAGAGGTATCTACATTATCTAAAATCTTTTATGTATTCTGAAAGGATGAAATGCTATTTTAAAAAAGAGTTTTCCAATCACAGGGAAGTGCTGGATATGCATCAAAGGCAAGTATCTGGCCGTGTGTCCCATGCACCCTTAGATACAGCTGCACACTGATGAACCCACTGTCATCTGTTTCCACAATCCATGCATGGGTCAGTGCATGAATGGGCAAGGGTGTTTCAGGGGTGGAGTAGGGTTAAGAAATCAAGAATCCAGCTGGATGCCCATGAGGGCTCCTGAGTTGAGACCCTTCTCTCCACAGATCAAGGGATTGTGGTATATGGAAATAATGCAAAACAAGTCATGCTTGACATAGACAACCAGTGTCACCACAGGAAATAACTCCATGAACTGGAATGGTGAACACACTAGAGGTGCACCAGCTAAATCCATCTGGAATTAAAAAAAGTGAAAGCATTTCAGAAGAAACATATTCACAAGGCATGGAAGAATAGTAGAAACAGGATTTACCAATTATTACAGTGCTTCAAGCATATGCAGACTCTTTGTCAGGGGCCTTCCCATTTACCCACCTTGTAAACATTGGTGAACCTCTTGTGTGTGTTCCATTCCAAGGGGCACAGCAGGTCTTGGTAGTCCTCCAAGCACTGCTGTGTCCCTGTACAGCATGTAGAACAGAAAATGTCTGAGTTATTGCCACAGGCCTCCATGCAATATGGAAGGGTTGAGGACAACAGCGGGGGGGATGGCAATCTGACCTACAAATGTCTGAGGTGTGGCTGGATGGCAATAAGGCACAAACATTAATACTGGCTTCCCCCAGCATAATTTTGCTGTCTTCTGCACCACAAAAAATATCCAAAAATTGTGCAAAGTGTGAAAATAACCCTCATCCCACTCTTAGCCCAACTGCCCATATAGTTGCACAGATTGGGTTTGGGCAGGATTCCATGGGGAGGGGGCATAGGGAGGTGTGTATTTTCAGAGAACACTTCATGTACAGAGTGAGATCTTTGTGCATTCACAGCCTCCTTGTATAATATACACTCCTCTACAGGTGCAGAGGACTTCCTGAAACCCTTTTTGGATGAGTCACTTAATAAGTAGCAATGCCTTCTTTACAAAATGTATAGGGTTTGAATAATCAATAAAAATCAAACAAGCACAAAATGACTTATGTATTTTATAAACTAAGCAAAAATGGAAAGTGAGTGCTTTATTGATAACCACTAATACAGAGGACAATATCATGCTCTATGTCACCATCTAGTATTAGTTATAAATACCATACTTATGCAGTAAGAAAGTGAGTGTTACAACTATTTAATTCACAGTATCTCCACCCATACCAATGTACTGCACTATTTCTATGGAAACTGTAAATAACCTTCCACAGATTATATAAATGGTGGAAATAGTTTTCCATGGATTGTGGAAATGGAATCTGCAGTTTATATAAACAGAACATGAAATTAAAACACTTCAAATGTCAGTGACCAGCATTACAGATATATCTGCAAACTGAACAGAATGGTAGGTAATGGAAAAACAGTAAAAGTATTCCATGGCTCCACCAACTTTTTTCCATTTTCCATGTTACTGTTTCAAACTGTGCATTTTGCCTATTCTGACTGATTAAAAAGTTGTAGCTTTAAGAATCCCCCAAATCCAGTACTGTTCTAAAACAATGCAAGAGCAGAGACCCTAAAAAGAAATAAGATTACACACAGTTTTTGCGAGAACAAGAGATGTGTGAAGCTTGCAAATTATGGAAACTTCACTTCGTCACTGACTACAATTTGCATAGTTTTTTGTTTGATGAATTGCCAAAATTTGCAAGGCAGAAACATGCAAGTTCCCAATTTGTGGACAAATCAGACCATTTTCTTATTACTGCCATGCAAATTTGTGCAATTCATTGGCAAAACATATGGGAATTGTGGTCCTTGCAGCTCATAAAATACCGTCCCCCATCCATTGTGCCATAATTCCATTAGACCCACATCCCAAACCCTTTTATGTATCATAACCCCCTCCGTCCCCCCACTAGCATCCTCTTCCCATCCCCTGCCCTGGTGAATTTCACGATCAGTCTCAAAGACTCAAATAACTTCCACTTTCTCTCTCTCAATGAAGTTTAGCCACTGCAAGGCAGTTTGAAAATCCAATTGTACAAGTGAAAGGAAAAGTGCGACTCCACTGGGTTCAAGACCCAGTGGGAGTCACCCCTTCCTTTCTAACCTAATGGACTATCGAGTCTCAGTCATTAAATATTTTAATATTCCCCTCCCCAATGTACACCAAACACTCCCAACCTGACAGTTCACCAGACCCAGTTGACATGAAGATCCCCACACACACATACAACCCCTCTCTGGCCCCACCTACTTCATCCCCCCACCAGCACCCAGGCCAAAATCACTTCTCATTGACTTGTAAATAAGAAAACAGTCCCCCAATGCTGGTGAATTAAAACTCTGCTCTGTTCAGTGTCTGTCTTGGCACAAGAACGAATGGTGATATTTTTGCTCTTAGTTAAACCTGATTGGCTGAATATCAGCCAGTCAGATTTTACTAGGAGCAAACATGTAATTAGTCATGTGCACTAGCTGAGCACCATTACTGAGACAGACACTGAACAGAGCAGATGCTTTGAACTAGGGGACTTTTTTTTTTATTTGCAGGTGAATGAGAAGTGATTTTTTTTCTGGGTGCTGGTAGGGGGATGAAGATGGTGGGGGCTGGTGGCGTTGGTGGGGGATTCTTGTTAACTGGATCTGGTAACTGGTCAGGCTAGGGGAGGCAGGGGGAGTGAGTTTGACATAGGGGTGGGGGAGGGATATATAATATTATTAAATGACTGAGGCTGATAATGAAATTCACCAGGGCAGAGGTGGTGCTAGCAGTGGGAGGGTGGGGGAGTTATGATACATAAAAGGGTTTGGGAGGTGGGAGGGGATTGGAATTACAACACAGAAGATGGGGAGGTGTCACTGGTGAAGTCGGTGCACCTGATGGAAAATTTGCCAAACTTCACAAATTGTGAATTACACAAATTCGTGCCAACTTCACTGGTGAATTAAAACTTCGCAACATCTGTATCTGGAACCAGAATACTACTTAGTTGTTCTATGTCAAGTTTGAGAATGTGCGTATTTGCAATAAAAAAGTTAGAAAACATATGCAGTCATGCTCATGAATCACTTTTGTATTCCACTCTGGTCAGAAGGGCCACACATTGAATTTCATGACTGCATTTGGTACAGTATACTGTAGTTAATAATCATAACTTGCACAGGCCACAGTTTCTTCATTCTCTGTTTACCTAAAGAGGATCCTCTGCCCAGAGATCCTCCGATGGGACTGGGGATGCCACTTTTATTGGTACACTCACTGGACTGGTTTTACTAGCTGGGAAAAAGCTTTGTGTTGGTGATGTTGGGGACCTTATTGGTTCAGCAGTCTTGGGTCTTGCTGACAGATTCAGTGGCTGAGCTGCTTCATCCTGTGGAGAGAAATTGTAAATATATAAGGAGACAAATTAAGCAAATTATCACTTAGCAACAGAGTGCTAATTTACACCTCTAAAACAATACTATATTGTCTTGTAAAAATAAAACAAGAAGCTAATTAGCTAATTCCTTGAAGACTTAACTAAAGGGAGCCTCATTAATTTCTCTCTGTTATGCCTCTATTTACATTAACTAAGTAGTTGGATCATATCTTTTTTGCCAAATTAAAATTGGAATTAACACACACTAGAATTAGATTTATTATCTTTTTTCTGCTGTCAGAGTTCTCAGCAAACTGGAGCTTGCAAATACACATGATTTCAAACATTATAAAACAGCATGGTGCTTCTGTGATTTCAAAAGTTACTGGTTGTTCTCTGATGCTTTAAAGTGCTTATTTCTCAACATCTTTGCAGGTTGCAAAATGTCTGAAACATTACTGTATTTTTTCCTCTCACTGTTCTGTCCACGCCTTTAGTAGTCCAGTTGTATCCAAGCACCCCTTGTCAGCACCAGTGGGCCTATATACCCTTTTTATTTCAATTTTCTTTATTAGTAGGTCACAAGCACGGGCATGTACCCCCACATCAGCGCCTGGACCTGACCTCCTGGAACTCCCCCCTAGGATGTCTGGTCAGGGTGGCTCACATCTTGCCCCTATGGTGGGCTCTCCAGGGGGGAGAGGCCAGGATCCACCAGAGGCCCCAGCTAAGCCTTACACCTGTGGGGTCATTCAGGAGGCAGTCTAGAGGTGTCATGGTGCTCCATGTCCAGGGGTTTTCTTCATGGGTTCCTCATGAGGCGAAGACATGCAATGACATCAGCGCAGGCCAGACATACTCCCGCACCCAGCCCACAGACATCAACTGACACTTCTGATCACTGATTAGGGGTCCAGCTGTTGTGCACCCATTCTCCACTGGGTATGCCTAGCATGCTGGAAAACCACAACCTTCCCACTGGAGGAGGAGGGCTGTCCATGGGATGCTCATCCATCCTCCCCCTCTGATGTACCATGCTCACTTCTGAAAAAGGATCATCAGTGATGCAGGTGGTAGCACTACCATTGTGCTGGTGCACCAGGTTATATACTGCTTTTTACACATAGGCCCAGATATTCAAAAGGGTTGCACATGGTGCAACAGTGTTGCGCCATGCACAACCCACTAATGCGCCCCGGCGCGATATTGCAAAAGGAAAAGTCGCCACTTAAATCCTCGCTCTGGAGTGCATCAGTATGTATGCAGGCACAGGTGGGGGCATGCCCATGCATAACCTGCACAGCCTGATATTCAGCACGGGATGTGCAGGGTTATACATCACGTAACCTACCTGCGCCTTCCAAAGTTAAGCCAAAAAAAAAGGAACAAGTGATGGCCACCCACAGGTGAGCTGTCGCATTGCAGGGCCCAACACGGCAGCTGCTACCTGTGGGTGGCCACCCGAGTTCCTGCCGCACCTAGTGGCGCCCCCCCATGCTCCAGTGCAGGCATCACTGAGTGAAATCCTCCCGTCCAATATCCCTGGTGGTCCAGTTGACTTTTAGGTGGGATCGCGGGCATCTGTAACACATAACAGACCACACTTGGTGTGTTCTATGTACCCCTCCCTTCCTTCCACTGAGCCCCACCGCCCCGCCTCCCCATCAGCCGCAGGTAGCAGCACCCCATCTGCCGTTGCTCTCTCTCGCCGCTTATCATTTCACCGATTGACAGTTCGGTACAGACGCAGTGGCATTAGCGTCAGTAGTGGGGCAGTACTTTTAGTCCAGATATGTGGAATGATTCATTCACATATCTGACTGAGTAGTACAGCATGGTTGCATGCCCATTGGCTCATGCTGTGAACCAATGGGTGTCAGTCCTACTGAGCTGTCAGTCTGGCGGGCGGTGAGCAGCAGGCGGGTGGTGCTGCCACCCACCGCTGTTGGGGGAGAGGGCGGTGGGCCTAGTGGACAGGTGGAGAGGGGGGTACACTAGACCACCAGGGTGGTAGGGATATGTTATGTGTTACAGATGCCCGCGATCGGGCTGTGATCGGTCCACTGGACCACCAGGGATATTGGACGTGGGAGGGACTATATTGATGCCCGCGATTGGGCACGTAGAGGTCCACTGGACCACCAGGGATATTGGATGGGTTTTTTTTATTTTACACAAATGCCCGCAATCAGGCTGCAGGGGGTGTCAGTCCCCGATGGCTGCTGCCTGGCAGGGCGCCAGGTACAAGTCATCGGGGAACGGCGCACCTGCATGCTAATGGCATGCAAATGGGGCTGTAATGAGATGCAAAAGGCCCCCTGTGTGCCTTGCATAAATTATGGCCCCATTTGCATGTCCCCTTTTGAATATTGCAGGTGCTGTGCATAGCGCAATGGCACCTGCATTAGCGCATCTCCATGCTCCACTCTGGCCACTTGTGCTGGCGCAGTGCCACTACTCCATGCACAGTGGGGGTGGCCAGGGTGCAATATTCAAAGCTGCTGCGCCATAGTGCAGCTCCGTTGAATATCACCCAGGCCACACCCCTGCGCAACAATGTTGGGCTGCGCTCAGGCTTGCGCAACAGCCTGGTGCAGTTTGAATATCCGGGCCATAGTCTTTAAGAGTCTCAAATCTGAAACTAAAACATTATTGATAAGATACAAGAAATCATTTGATAGGCATTGGAAGTTCAATGATATTATTTTTCATTTCCCTGAATGACATTTGATCGCATGTCCCTAAACATGAAATGTCCAAAACCAGATCAAGCTGCTCACCCAATCATTAGGTTAAAGCAGCAGCTCTCGAGTCACCCGGTGGCCAATGAAGTGTGTTACACTTCCACAAAACTGACCTAGGTTCAGGTGTGAACTTGGCAGCTGGCATTGGTTGCAGTCTACTGCTGCTGTCCCCAGCATCAGTCAACGCAGGAAGGGTTACAACAGTATTAGCTGCTGCAGCAACCCTTTACAGTGGGTGAGGCAGCCTAATCCCTTCTGAGGAGTTTCACATGTACAAGTTGTGCTGCACCATGCAAGGCTGATGAAGGCATCTGCTCATGAAGGAGGGAGGATTATAGAAAAAAAAGGGGGGGGGGCTTTGTGCCATCAGTGAAATACACACTAGCAATCTCTGGTCTCACACTATGAAGCTGCATGTCTGAATGGGTCCTTGGTGGTACCAGGGGCTGGGAAAGACAGCCCTCCTTCTGAGACCCTGCCACAGGATGGCAAGCCATGGGTTAATCATCAGCAGAAAAGTTCATGGGTAGATAGAGCTGGTTGATTGCCTGGCAGTGCCTGGAGAATAGGCCCCTATGTGCAGGTAGTGTGGAGAAAATGTACATAGAAAAGAAAACTGGCAGGCTTTAATTTGGGGTTTTCAGTGATAATTACATTAGTAAAGCTTGTCTGCAAAAGTAATCTTTTCGAATGCTTTGTTCTTTTCTAATTATTGCATGATAGGTGCAGTTAAACAGGGTGCTGCTGACATCCTGGATCTTACCTTCCTACAGTTCCTCCGAGCTCTGCTATTACCAAGAAGACACGTTTGTTACAACCAGCTGACTAATCACTGGGTAACTGTTTTTATGAATGTGTAATGTCATAAAACATGGAAGCTGATATGGACAGTTAGGAGGGACAAAACTAACACCATATTTTCACTGCAGCAATTCAGTAATTAAGCAAATTATATTTTTAAAGTTTCTTTTAAAATTACCTCTGTAGATGTGTTGAAAGATGTGAATAATTATTTTTTCTTGTTTTTACAGTTCAGCAGTGCTATCTAATGAACATTGCTGCTGCTACATAAAGGTATCTTGAATATACCCGTAACTGTCCAACTGAAATGCAACATCTCATTTACAGAGGGACCCTCTTTCGCCCTCATCAGTGTATTTTGGAACTGAGAACTGAATTCCAGAGATTACAAATGACTTATTAAAGATGAATACAGCAAGGCAGGGTTTATGCATACATTTGAACGCAGGTCTCCTGTTTAACTATTCTATCATGCATTCACTAAACCACATGCTTCCCTGTAGAACTCTTAACAAGAAACTCCACCATAACAAAATGTCAAGAAATCATGATCCCCACCCCAGATCAAAGGTTAACACTTTGGACTGGATTTTCAAAGGGATACACACAAGTGAATCACCAAGTCATTGGGATATGCCTGTGTCTAGCCCCCCTGCTGCATCTACCATCCACTTAATTGCAGCAGGCTGATTTTAAAAACCAGATTGATTTTGACATCTGGTCCTACTTTATAGCAGTTCTGTCCATCTTTAGATGTATGTGCCATTCTGGGACTGAGTTAACCAGACCACAAAATCATGGTCTAGGCTGACTGTAGAGGCATGTGGCACTGGCAAGGGAGAAGAGATGACAGGCTGAACTCTGATACCAGGTACAACCCCCCACCACCACCACCACCACAGCAGATGTCTGAGGATCCCAACCAGCCCTGAAGCACAGCAATCCAGAACACAGCATCCCCCATCAGCCATCATGGAGTCCACAACAGGGAGAGATGTGAGTGCCAGCTCTGCTGGGTAGGGGCAGACAGGCACATGTTGCTCCTTCTTCCCCTCAATAGCACAGGAAGGACATTAACAACTCAGTTCTGCATCAACCTTTTGAATTCCCAGCTAGGCATGAAAGGGCCAATGTAATACTTTTGAAAATAGACTGGTTGGAAAAGTCAACATGTGCTTTGAAAATCTAGCCCTATATCTCATGTTTTGAAATGAAGGTCAGTGCTATGTACGGCATCTTACAACAAAGTTTAATAATAATGGCAAAAAAAGCATATCTTGTTCGATGCTTATGGTACATTTGAATTCAGTTATGCAGCAGAAATCTCCATGTTTTCATATGAGGTCAATTCAAACAGAACTCAGCCTGCCAAGGGAATTGGACTGGTGTACTGGCTTGAATTTTGGTAGATATATGTTTGTATTTAACCAGAATATTATACTCATCCAGTAAAGGATTGGTAGGATTCCATTTGGCATCAAACAACTTTTACACATTATAATCCTATACTACATTCACTGGGGCCAAAAAAGCTACATCACTGCTGTTTGCTGTTGCTATACCATGGCAACTTTGCAGTAACATTTGACTACAACCTTTTGGCCAACTAAGAATGACCCCAAAACTTAGTTTTCAGATAAACATACCTAATTAACACAAAACATGAATTACCCACTTCATCATATTAAGTATTAATATTTTGGCAAATGGATGAAATGTTTAAAAAATTCTAAAAAAAATCAAATCATTTTAGATATTTATATGTTTATCAAGCTGTGAAGCTGTACGATACTGCAAATCTTTACACAAATCCTTGTCCAAGCACAAGAAATGTTTACATATACCTTTGTTCAATTGCTTGTATTTCCCTTTGTCATACTGAAGCAATGCATTATGGGATAATAAGTGGTGGTAGAGAAAAACCTGGCAGAATCTTGACAACAGCATTACGTTTTCCAGAGACCAAAATATATAAATTACTATTATCAGTGTTTAGAAAGTGTTTAATTATTAAAGAAATTCTACAGATCAGTCACTTGTTTAGCAGAATGGACAATTTATGAAAATGTGAAAATGCTAAACATTGTGAATAGCAGTAAAGACTATATTACCATTCCAATAAGTATGCATTTAGAAAGCACTGCATTGATGAAATAACAAAGGATATAAACAAAGTAAATGTATTAATTTTAAAACTATCTAATTTCCTGTCATTTTTATGTAGACTGTAATTATTGTATCTAGTTGCCAATGTGAAGCACAGAAAACAGAGATTTTTTTTTTACAAGAACACTTGCTTAGATGCCACATTAAAATGAGCACAAAACCTTCATGTTGCTGGATGATGGTAGGTCAGAAGCAATTGTTCTAAGGGTTTAAAAAAGGGAGCTTCACAAATAGAACAACCAACATGTAATTATCAATGTACTTGTATATATCTGTCTGCTCTATTTTAAACAATAACTATTGATTTACAATATTTGACCAGAAGAGGAACACTGGACCATGTCTCTGAACATTTTGCCAGTGAAATGTGGGACACTGACACACAAAATGTAAGAAAATGTGAAACAATAACTCTCATAATGTGGGACACATCATCAAATATGGAGATAAAAGCTCAGTGCTAATGCTTTTATTTCTGAAAAGTTTCACTGAGCATCAGCATCATAGATTAACCCAAATGTCTGCTTTAAAGTCTGAGTTAACTGCACTTTCTCTGTGTGGGCAGTACATTTCCATGTGGGACTGATATGGGTTGAAGCCCTCTTCTGCATGGATGCAACCCCTTGGGGAATGAGGAGGACCAGCTCCCTTACTGTTTTAGGCCCTGCAAAATGGCCAGTGACAGTAGCATCATCATGAAAGGCTGACTGCATCCATGCTTCTCCCCCCAAAAAAAAAGTGTCAGCCGTAGTTGCACCCATGCTCTTGAGGGGTAAAATGAGCAGCATGTCTTGTAATGTGGGTCAGTTGAAAGGTATGCACTGGGCTGTGAACAACTCATTTCCATGTGCATCTTGTGGATAGGGAATGGAAAGGAAAGGAAACAAAAGGAATTACAAAGATAATAAGATGAAGAACAAAGAAAAGCGTGGTACTCCTCTTCTATTTACTAAACCCATACTTACAATGAATACTAATAAAAAAATGTATACAGTTAACACAAGGAAATGTGAAATGGTTTAAAACAGATTAGAAAATGGACAAGATAAACAGTGCATTCTGATTGACTGTTGCCATTCCATTGGCATATGTCTATTGCCTATACTACCCTGTAAAGAAAAAAGGTCCAGCCATGTGATCTCTAATTTGGACAACTCACATAGATAATTCATGATCCACTTCAATCACTCCACATTTCCATCACACACATGGTTGCCACCTTTACTCTTTTATAGAAAACCTTCAACATGGCCCTAAAAATAAAACTCACTTAAATAAAAAAAAAATATACACCAATAATTCAATGTTATTTCTACTCATGGTCCTTCCATAGACACATAAACAAATAAAAAAAAATAAAGCACTATACAGAGTTTTCATTTCTGATGTTTCTTTGATGGCAATGAAAAATCCATCATATAGCCAAACTAGTTTAACAGAGCAATATCTGCTGCTAACACTGTAACAGATTATTGAGCCTCTGGCTCCACAGGAGGCTTGTGTGCATGCGTGAATGCATGTGTGCATGTGTGCATGTGTGTGTGTGAATGTAGGTCAGTAGAATACTGCAGAATTTTGAATTCATGCATTTCATGTTAGCATTCCATGTTTGGGGGGTAGAGTGAGCATTTTATTAAAGGAATACTGTAGAATATTAAATTATGTTCCATGGTAAACAAACAAAACTTCTACTGCGTGTGTAGAAAGACACAGAGGATTGTGTATGAGCAGTCATACACAACAAGGATATTCCTGTATTGAAAGGTTTCCTTGGTAACATATGGCCTCGAGAGCGCAGCTCGAGAGGTGCTCTGTTACCAAGGGAACCTCGAAATACAAGAATATCCTTGTTGTGTATGACTGCTCATACACAATCTTTTATAGTGTATGGGTAGTCACAGCATAGAAAATCACACAAAACCAGCTAGTGAAGACAACAGAGAATATAAATTTTAACATTTTCTATTTTTTTAACTGACACATTGTGCTGCAGATGTTTCTGCAAGTTCAAGTTTAAAAAAAAACTTCCAACTTAACTGGACAGAGGAAATGAAGTAGGTGGCAGCATTTCAAGTTGTTCTGCTGCAGAAATGACATCATTACTGCAGCAGAACAACATAATGATGTCACTACTGCAGCAGAACAAGCATATTCCAGGCATGGAATTCCATGCATAACAGCAGTCCACCATACACTATAAATGACTAACAGGTAGAAAACCATCTGTTGAGGGATTATTGGATATTTTCTAAGTAATATTTTATTATATGTTTTCTGCCTCTACCTGTTTAGAGATTTTTTTATTTTATTTACCCAGCCCATTTTCTACATGCAGTAAGACCTTCAGGGTGTGAGGTATTGATGAATACCAACATTTTCAAGGTCTGTAAGGCCCTCTGCCTGTGGTGTCATCAGGCCTCATCACAACCCTGGGCATATTGGTATCCACCAATACTCCACACCCTGTCTGGTCTTATTGCTTACTAAAAACATATAGATACTGGTTAGCCTCATCAGTTCACATGTCTGATATATGAGTATAGGCCAAGAGGAGCAGGATTTGATTTTAGCAGAGAGATTGTTCCACAAGGTCGAAATCCTCCAAGAGAAATCAACCTGTTCAATATTTCACTATTTCACATATTTCACCACTTGCTTATTTCTGTTACATTGATGATTTATTTATAATTTGGACAGAGGGCTTCAACATACTTACAGGGTTCCGTCAGGAACTTAACAACCTCCACTCATCCATTAAACTTTCCCTGGAATATTCCCACACCCGTGTTCATTTTCTGGACACTGCAGTTACCATCAAAGATGGAACCTGGCAGACATGTATTTACAGGAAACCAACAGACAGACAAAGATACTTGCATAGGAACAGTAGTCACTTAAGGTACACTAAAAAAATCAGTACTGTAGAGTCAAGCACCCCGTTACCATCATATCTGTTCAAGTGAGGAGGACAGAGATAAACACTTGGCCATGTTGAAAAAGACTTTTATTGAACAGGGCATTCTTCCAGGGAATTTGACAGAATGATAGAATGTGCAACACAGATACCAAGGGAACAACTACTACAGTATAAGGAAAGGACTACCACTGATTGAATACTCTTAGTTGTCACTTATCATCCTGATCTGGAGCTTCTACGAAAAATTATTAAGGACCTCCTACCAGTATGAATTGAGGATGACACCCTGAAGTGTATTTTTCAAGAATTACCACTACTGTCTTTTAAGCAACCATCTAATTTAACCAACCTGATTGATAGGAACCAGCTTGTACCTGAACAGAATAACAGAAAACTAAATGGCATAAGACCTGCAATTATGCTAGATGTAAGACTTGTAAGCACATTTCTACTTCTGATTGTATCAACACTCCACAAAACATTCAGTTCAAGATACAGGGGAATTATACTTGTGCATCTCATAATGTTATTTATTTTATTCAATGCAAGAGATGTCCATAAACAGGCTATGTTAGAAAGACTCGACAACCTCTCCGCACCCGAATGACATCACACAGACATACTATTAAAATGAAGATGACTGATAAACCAGTGGGTCAACACTTCTCTCAGTCTGATCACTCCATCTCTGATATGTCAGTACTGGTTTTGAAAGGACCTTTTAAAAATACGCAACAAAAGGCAGGCTTTTGAGGTCAGACTCATTTTACTTTTGAACATCATGCTGGATGGGATGAATATAGATTTGGGTTTTATGTCACATTACACTGCTTAAACAGCTCCTGTTTTTTCACCTGCTTCAGGAACAAGACATGGACATATTATTGTGGTACATGGTGGTGTTTCATTATGTTTAGATACAAAATGACTTTATGGATTCCTTGTTACTGGTTACTTTTACATTGATTTCACCGTGGGGGTAGGGTGTGGTGGAGGGGTTTGTTTCCCTCAGTCTGGGTTTTAGATTTATAGAACTGTTATTTAATACAACAGCATATTAAGTAGATATGGACACATGTTGATACATGGACATACTGTATTAGGAGATCAATATCTTAGTTACAAGGGGGTCTGTGTTAGGTTTGGGTTTTGAATGTACACATACACTAGTCACTTGTTACAGGATTGTTGATATATCATGTTTAAGACAGTATAAGTTTGAATATTCATGAGTAATGTGAACTTATTGTACACAGAGTTTAAGACAAATGTATCTGAACAGTACTTACACTGTGTAAATGTGTAAAACAGCTGGTGAATACTTAATTTACATGAGGGCAGGTTGTCTTCTAACCTATTTTTTTACTTAACACAAATATATTTTCATATTTGGAAGACTTTTAACATGATTTACTATGTATTACTTATGCTTATTTTTCCTTGTGGTTTCTAATCATCAGACACACACAGACAGTTTTAAAATGTAGCTTCACTTGGTTTATAGCTTTTCTCAGGGTGTGAACTTTCAATTCAGTCCAGAAGCAAATGATTAGATACCTTTTAACCACCAAGGTTAACTTTCTGGACACCACAGTCACCATTAAGGATGGAACCTTACATACATGTATTTACAGGAAGCCAACAGACAGAGATACCTGCACAAGAAAAGTAATCACTCAAACCATACAAAAAAATCTGTCATGTACAGTCAAGCACTCCAATGTTACCATATTTGTTCAAATGAGGATGACAGAGATACACATTTGGCTATGTTGAAAAACACCTTTATTGAGCAGGGACACTCTTCCAGGGAAGTTGACAGGATAACAGAATGGGCAGTGCAAGTACCAAGACAACAACTACTTCAATATAAAGAAAAGACAGCTACAGACAGAATACCCTTAGTAGTCACATATCATTCAGACCTTGAACATCTGCGTAAGATTATTAAAGACCTCCACCCAATATTTAGTGAGGATGAAACCCTTAATTGCATTTTTAAGGAACTCCCACTACTATCTTTTAAACAACCACCAAATTTAGCCAGCCTAATTATTAGGAGCAAACTTTCACCAGAACAGAATACCATGTCATGATGGCACACGACCCTGCAATCAATGCCCCTGTAAGACCTGTGAGCTCATTTCTACCTCAGACTGTGTGGTTACATCACAAAACAGACAATTCCAGGTGCATGGGAGTTATACATGCACGTCACAACATGTTGTTTTTTTCATTCAGTGCAAGAGATGTCCACAAACAGTTTATGTTGGAGAGACACGCCAACAGCTCCACACTAGGATGAACTCACACAGACATACTATTACAGCAAAGAAGACTGAAAAAAGAGTGGGGCACCACTTCTCCCAGCCTGACCACTCAATCTCAGATATGTCAGTAATGGTCTTAAAAGGAAATCTCAAAAACACACAACAGAGACGAGCTTTTGAGATTAAACTTATTTTACATCTTAATATGGTAGCAGATGGGATGAATGTTGATCTTGGTTTTATGGGACACTACATAAACTGACATCCACAGACCTCTTCTTCTTCAGACTGGCATATTATAGGACTTCAGCATGTGTGGGATGTGGGTGCATGTGTGTATGTATGTGTGTGGGTGGTGTTGTGAGGTATGTGATATAACAGGTGTGGAGCTTGCTGTCACATTAAGGTAGGCCTCTATTTAGATATATGGAGTTATAGTGTGTCACTATTCTTACTTCACACACATAATGAATATTAATTCCTCCTTACTTTTTATCTTTGCCCGGGGGTGGGATTGATTCCATTGCACCATATTCAGATTACCTAACCTGTTACTGTACATACAGGAGTGTTATCATATACTGTCACATATATTTTTTTTTAACTATGTACATACTGGGGGGTGTGATCTCATTTGCATGGGGGTCCTGGACAGATCTTTTTACATTAGGCTAATATTGTAGTAATTTGTGGATATGTAGGTATGTTAGACCTCTGGTCTTACACACATATTTTATATTTACTTCTAGTTACCTTATCCTGAGGAGGGTGGCAGATTTATTTCATGGTAGTTCTATCCAGAATCCTTGGAAATGTTACTATGCAGATAGTAGTACGGTTAAATAGTGTCACATTTTTGCCCCATAGGTATTAGGAGACATGAGCCCTTTTAATTAGGATTTCATGACAAGTCGAATTCTTTTGGGGAACAATTGCAGTGACTGATGTGAATAAAGGTTCACTAGGAGAGTGTGTGTGTGTGTGTGTGTGTGTGTGTCTGTGGGAGAGAGAGAGAGAACATCTCCTTAAAGCTAGGTATTCCTCCCTCCACATTATGGTGATGTGGGTGGGGTAGGGTGTATTGTTTTTATGAAGAAGTGGAGAGAAATTACATTTTTATTTCTTTTTCAGATTCCTTAGACACTTGTGGTACATCAAGTTGTTACATTCTCAGTGTATATTGACATCAGTACATATCAGGATACATGGTCTTAATTCCTTGAGGTTCATTGACTAGAGTTTTTTGTTTGACACTAATATTGTCAATTTATATTTAAATTAACATTTATACAGTCCTGTCACTACACTTAAGGTTTTCCAAATTTCTTGGGCCTTATATCTAGCTTGAGAGTACAGCTGGGTGACAGGTCCAGCTAGGTTTTACACATCATACTGTGTGCACTGATGTTTTTAAGACAACTTTACTGGTAAATTCTTGTCTATAATGCAGGTATTGAAACTTCTTGGAGCCCTAAGACAATCTTAGTTTGTCTTTAATCTGGGTGGGGGTTGCCTATTAGTAATCACATCCTTATACAAACTGTGACACTCATAGCTTGATTTAAGAGTCATCTGCTTCAGCAGTGTTATCTTATGTCAATTAAATGTATATGCAGTAGGATTCTTTGTATGTGTGTTCCACCAAGCACCTTTGACCCGGGGACCCTCCTGGCTGAAGGCAGTATGGTACTGTTAAACTTCTCTGACATCATCTTCTATATTTTTGAAATGAGTATTCTTAACCAATGGGGATTTTTTCTGTTTTTTTCGCATGATCTAGCTGTTATAAGTATTGTGTTTTCTAAACAACTGCCATTAGCGTCTGAAGAAGGACTGGTTGGTCCAAAAGCTACAGCACTTTGTTTTTGTTGTTACATCTATGTTGGTCCATTAAAAGGTATCTAATCATTTGCTACTGGATCTATTCTTGCAAGGACCAATACGGCAACTACTAAATCTAGACTTCTTTCAATTCAGTGACATTTGACCTTGGGATAGCTTTCTTTTGATGGAACTTTTGCTGTCTTTATATGGTTATGCTGTTTTTTTAATGCACTTTTAGCCAATGGGGGTCCTTAACAACTTTTCATCTTTTTTTTTGTATATGATCTGGGGTTTGAGAAAGCATGTACTTCCAAAACAACTACCAGTGTTTTCTGATGGATTCCGTGTAATCCAAAACCTAAAAGCACCTGTGTCCTTTTGCTACAACTCTGTTGGTCCAATAAAAGTTATCAAATTATCTGCTTGTGTGGCTCTTGTGTTACAAGGATCAATATGGCAAAGTTTTTTCTGTGGCAATACTTCACTGAAATCTAACAGTATTAAAGGAATGATGATTGCCATTTCTCAGGGAGTACGATGAGGAGCAGGGTGAAACAGATGAGAAGAGAGGGAACAGACAGCTTAGAAGAGTATCTTACATGTATGTAAAGCTGGTGTAGTGTCATATACAAGTCTCCTCTTATTCAGTGAGCACTACCCAAGACTGCAGTTCATGTCAGAGTGATGAGGTACATATGGGGCAATTGAGGGTATAATGTCAAAATAGTGGTCTAGTCTGGCAAGGAAGTTTTATATGCAATGTCATCAACAATATCTCCAGAATCAAAAATAAATAGGATTGTTTTGGTTACTATCTCATTCCTGACAATGAGGATGAGACAATATTTGTTATGAATGGCTACATGTTTTAGGAGAGGATTAGAGATCATAGAATCAAAAGAGCAGATACAGTAAAGTTAAGGTGCTAAACCAGTGACCTTCCCAGTGACTTGAATGACATAATCTGTTCCAAGTAAGAATCATTAATGGCCCTAATAATGGAGAAGAAAGGGAATTTGGTGAGCTTAGTTTCAATGCCTAGAGTCTTTTTAGACTGTTTTTTTTAACAGTCAGGTTAAGTTAGTTTGACCAGAATCATCTCTGAACATTGTCAAAATCATTTGTATTTGGTATTCAAGTAGAACAACATCAGAACTATTGTCAAAAGGAATAGTTTCATATGCTATTATTTATAGACAGGGGGAAGATCATTAAAAACTTGTAAGAAAGATCTGAGCCCAAGGATAGAACCTTGAGGAACACCAGCACCAATTTACATGTCATTATTGGGTATTATTGAGATTTCCTGGTGTGGGACCAGAACCCATAACCTTCAGATTTTCTAATGTTAGAGGCAAACTGGCAACTTATGGAAACACTGACACAATAGGTTTGTTTTCTGTGTCTGTCTCCCAACTACATACAGCATACACTATTGTCCACTAGATCTAAACAAATGCATTGATACCCCATTGCATAACTTTTATGGTATATTTTATACTTTAAAGTATCAAAATGGTATGACATAAAAAAATTACAATAAAAATTAGTACTGCATTTCAAGCTAAAAAGGCAGCTTTTTTTCCGGTATGTGGAAGGCAGAGTGCAGTGTGGTTAAATAGGGAAACTTCAAAGATGGGGGGGAGGGAGAGAGAGAGAGAGAGAGACCATTATGCTCACTGAAGTATCAGGAGATGTTCCTGCAAGCATGATTTTATGTGGTTGGGAGGGGAGGATCCATTCTATGAGTAGAGATACAGAGAAGTTGTACTACACAGGTGACATTGCTGCAAAGTTGGCAATTTCACCCTGTGTGGCTCTTTGCATAATTTTGGAAAATAACCCTGAATTCACCATTTATGACTTCACTTTGCTTTGGGGAGTTTTAAGTGCAAATTGTACTTAAAAACCCCAAATCAAGTAGAGGTCACAAATGGTGAATCCCCCCAACACCACCCATGATCTGTCCCTGGTGTCCCTCCCTCCCTCCCACCCTGTCAGGTAGTACCCCCATCCCCGAGTCTGATCCATGTTAAAAATATTTATTCCTTCCTGGTGTCTAGTTTCCCCACCCTGTCAGATAGTACCCCACCCGCTCCCCCAACCCTGAGTCTGATCCATTTTAAAAAATGGCTATTCCCTCTGGTGTCTAAGTGGCCCCCACCCTCCACCCTGTCTGGTAGTGCCCCCACCCCATCCCTGAGTCTGATCAATGTTAAAAAATATTTTCTTCTTCTCTTGTGTCTAGTGGCCCTCCACCTTGTCAGGTAGTACCCCCACCTGGCTCCCCCAACCCCGACCAGAGAAGGCTACCGGCACAGCTCTCCACTCACCTCCATGGCTGGCAGCCCACCCAACTGAGCTCAATGAATAAGCACATGCTTATACAAGCATGCACTCATTAATTGACAACTTGAGATGATTTACTCTATGGTTTAGGGGTGTAGAGAAGTGGAGGGGGCTGATCCGGCATCTTGCGGTGGGGCTACATGGGGGTAATGGTGTCGTGGACCCCAAGGGAGTCCACAATGCAATTCACCCCCATCCTGCTGGCCACACCAGTGACTGGAGCAACCCCCTACCCTTGTCTACACCCTGAGCAACAAAGTAAATCACCAGGAGTTGTCAGTGAATGAGCACGTGCTTGTACAAGCATGTGCTCATTCATTGAGCTCATTCGGGTTGGCTGCCAGCCATGGAGATGAGTGGAGGGCTGTGCCAGTGGCCCCCTCCAGTCAAGGTTGAAGGGGAGTGGTGTGGGGGCACTACCTGACAGGGTGGGGGGGCCACCAGAACCAGGAAAGGGAATAACTCATTTTTTAATATGGATCAGACTCGGTAGGGAGTGTGGGGTGGGGTTTCTACCTGACAGGGTGGAGGATGGGGGTCACTAGACATCATGAAGGAATAACTATTTTGAGTTTTTAATATGGATCATACTTGGGGTTGGAGGAGCAGGTGGGGTACTACCTGACAGGGTGGGGGATGGGGGGCTACTAGACACCAGGAAAGGAATGAATATTTTTTAACATGGATCGGACTCAGGGTTGGGAGGGAGTGGGGTGGGGGTACTGTCTGATATGGTGGGGTGGTGGGGGTCCACTAGACACCAGGGAATGGGTCTTTAATTTAAAAAATATACATACAGTATATATATTTTTACATGTGGGCTGTGACCGACTGGTGGCCAGCGATCATGGGGATATTTAGGGGCAGGAGGGTGATTCTTGTGTCTGGTGGGGGGGCATGAGACACCTTGTGGGTTGACCAGAGTTTGTGTGCGAAGTGTGGAACTTCATCCACACTTCGCATTCAATCTGGCCTCAGTTAATTAGGTGAATTTCATGTATTGTGATTCATGTATTGAGCGCAATACACAAAATATTTTGTGGAGCGAAGTTTGCCCACATTGCTCACCTCTATCTATGAGTATATAGCAAGTAGTTTTGGGATTGAGATATACTGGATATGAAATATATGTAGTGAGGGAAAGGGCCTCAAAAGTTTGTACTATGTTTTAGAGGAAGGACGCAGCCACATATTTTATTAAGGTTGCTCAGTAAAATAAATGCACCCAAGGAGATCAAGGTAGAGGATATGGTTAATACAGTGCTAGCCAGTGACAAGATGTACTATATATCTTGAGATGCTGGGAAATATCAAAGGAAATCCAACTGAATTGAGCTGTGATATCTCATGTGATAATTCCTGTGATAACTTTAGATATGTCTGGGTATGTGGCATCATGTCATTGGATGCCACTGCATCTAAAGAAGTACTTTAGGTTGAATATCAGGAGATTAGATTGCATTGATGACCATAGGAAGTGAGTGAGGGAAGGGGATTTTACTTATAAGCTGCTAATCAGAATTTGGAATCAGCAAGCTGCAAACCAACTCAGACTGAAGGTAACAAATGTGTCCTCTCTTATTCCCGTTTTACCTGCTATAGAGACAAGAGTGCACATGAGTACATGCATGCTGTTATTCACTTGCAGATAGACACATGATCTGTGCATTTGATTACTGTAAAGTCTGTCATGTACCTTAACTTGTGCTACAGGACTGCTCCCTCGCTTCTCACTTTTCAGTCCAGTGGGTGAGTGCGCTGCTGTTGTGTTGGGAGGCTGCTGTGGTGTAACTGGCATCTTGGCACCTGGTGACACTTGCATGCTGGCCAGCTGAGCTGCATACAGTTGCTGCAACAAAAGAAACTCAAGAATGTCAGAAGATTCTAAAATGAAACAGGCTGAACAAACAAGGGCATGATACAGAGTGACTGCTTGCTAAACTTTGTTTTCCTAATCATAGTTGGAGCTGTAACTTGTGTTTAGGGTCTTTTCCCTCAAAATGGGCAAGATATCCAACTGACCGAAAGAAGAAATTAGCATTTCTAATGTTCAGTTTACTGTAGATGCCAGTCACTGTGTAGCAAGTTCTGAGCACAAAAGGTATCAACTTGTAACGGGCTAAAGTTTTCCTAAATGCCATTTCCTGTCATTACAGTTAGCCCCTTCTTTGTTCAGAAAACTCTGGGGAGGATTTTAATTAAAAACCTTATTTATAAGTGCATTTTTCATTTTTGTGTTTACTGCTGCTACACACTTAACAATGAACAAAGGTATCCAGGCTACCATGGATGTTTAACACTACTAAGCAGGCACTTTAAATTCTTCAAATATTATTGAGGTATTTATTCAATATGAATAACCAACAACAACCAGTCCCCCGCTAACTTGAAAAGCTCCAAATCCTTCAGCTACACATAAGTTTGCAAAAGCTTTGATTTCATAGTAAAATCCAAGAGACCATGTACTGCAGTATTTGTAACAGTATAATCATTTAAAAAGACAAATATTTTCATAATTTAATACAAACATTTTAGTACCAGTATTAAAATAAAAGAGTTTTCTAAAGAGCCTGTGGTACTGATGCCATAATGATGGTATTTTTTGGAATTAATTTTATAATATAACAAACCTCTAAATAAACCAACTTGTAAGCAATAAGACACAACAGGGTATGTGTTGAACAGTTTAACACATGGCTAGGGGGCGTTGCATCCAGCCCCCTAGCCTTGCGTTAAACTGTCTAACACACACCCCAGAGTGGCTTATTGCGCTTATGAAATGGACAGGAATTTTAAGTCAGAAAAATAATGAGAGTATAAGCTTTATGTTTCAATAAATATATATTTATTATGTAAAATAACACCATGCTGCATAAAGTAGTGCCTTTCTTTGGGAGGGGGGAAGGGAGGAAAACTGGGTACCAAACAAGAAAAGTCTTTTAAATACCTGCTGAACATTTATTTGTTTTGTGCAAAACTGTATGAAATTTATTTTAAAAGCTTAACTTGATCTTTCAGTAGCTTTAAAAAGCTGGCAAACACTCAAACTTTTTTTTTAAAACAGGAACATATTTTTGCAGTATTTAAAATGGGGATTACAAGAGCAACAGAATTATGCATTAAGTAGGTTAGCAAGGGGAAAAGGAAGAGGAGGCCATTATGGTTTTCCAAGGAGGTAGCAAAGAAAGTGCAAGCCAAAAAGATTGCATTTAGGCAATACCAAAGACACAGGCAGAAGGGGACATGGACAAGTACCAGAAGAAACAAACGGAGGTAGGGAGGTCAGTAAGGGAAGCCAAAGCTCAGACAGAAGAGCACATTGCAAAATCAGTGGGTAGAGGGAACAAAACCTTTTACAGGTACATAAGTGAAAAAAGAAAGGCAAAGGGAGGGATAGTGAGACTGAAGGGGAAGGATGGGGGCCACGTGGAGGATGACAACAGTAAAGCTGACATATTGAACAGCTATTTCTGCTCAGTCTTTACTGAGAAAGAGGAGGGTAATGGACCTGAAGGGAGTACAAGGGGTGGGAATGATGCAGAAATGGACACAAGTCCCTTTACATGAGAAAGGGTCCTGAAGGGCTTGGAAGGAATAAGAGCTGTTAAACCAATGGGGCCAGATGGGGTGCACCCTAGGGTCCTTAAAGAACTAAAAGAGGTGATGGCTGAACCTCTGGCAATCCTGTTTAGCTGATCACTAGAAACAGGGGAGGTACCCAAAGACTGGAGGACAGCAGATGTAGTCCCCTTATACCAAAGTGGGAACAAAGAGGAAGTGGGGAACTACAGACCAGTCAGCCTCACCTCAGTAGTAGAGAAAATCATGGAAGCACTACTGAAGGAGAGAATGGTGGAACATCTGGTTGTCAATGGACTACAGGACCCAAGGCAGCATGGTTTCACCACGGGGAGGTCATGTCAGACCAGCCTCATTGAATTTTTCGACTGGGTGACTAGGGAGGTGGATCAGGGGAGGGCAGTGGATGTGGTCTATCTGGACATCAGCAAGGCCTTTGACACTCTGCCACATAGATGGCTATTACACAAACTGGGGAATATGGGTGTGGGCAGGACAGTAGTGCAGTGGGTAGGTAACTGGCTGAGCGACAGGACACAGAGGGTGGTGGTAAATGGCTGTCACTCCACAGAGGGAAGAGTGACCATTGGGGTACCACAGGGATCAGTGCTTAGACTAGTCCTATTCAACAGCTTCATCAGTGACATTGGCGAGGACCTAGAAGGCAGAATTTCCCTGTTTGCTGATGACACAAAGCTCTGTAACAGAGTGGACACACTAGAGGGTGTAGACAGAATGAGAAGGGATCTGCAGAAACTAGAAGAATGGTCAGGGGTTTGGCAGTTGAAATTCAATGCAAAGAAGTTCAAGATAATGCATATGGGGCACAAAAACCCTGGCACACTATATCAGTTGGGGGGTGAGGATATAGCATGCACCAAGCAGGAAAGGGATCTTGGGGTTATCATCTCTGATTATCTCAAGGTAGGGAAACAGTGCAACAAGGCAGCAGGTAAAGCAAATAGGATGCTGGGTGTACATAGGCAGGGGCATCACCAGCAGGAAAAGGGAGGTCATAATTCCACTATACAAACATAGAGACATAGAAGCTGATGACAGATAAGGACTGCAAGGCCCATTCGGTCTGCCCATTTATTTTTCTACCTTATGAATGTGCCATTGGCCTCTGCTCTGTCAATGGCCTATTTATTCATACTCATTTGTATTGCTCTCTTATGCCTATCCCATGCTTGTTTGAAGCCCTGCACTGTATTCATATCCACCACTTCCTGAGGTAGGCTGTTCCATGCATCCACCACCCTTTCTGTGAAAAAGAACTTCCTCACATTATACCTTATGCGGCCTCCCTCTAATCTCATGCTGTGTCCTCTTGTCCTGCTATTTTTCTTATATTGAAACATGTTAGACTCTTTTACCTTGTTAATGCCCTTAAGGTGTTTGAATGTTTCTATCATATCATCTCTTTCCCTCCTTTGCTCTAGGGTATACATATTGAGCTCCGTTAATCTGTCCTCATATGTTTTCTGATGCAGTCCCTGCACCATTTTGGTTGCCCTTCTCTGGACTGCCTCAATTTGGTTAATGTCCTTGTGAAGGTGTGGCCTCCAGTACTGCATGCAATACTCCAGATGGGGCCTAACCAGTGTCTTGTAAAGAGGGATTATTACCTCCCTCTTATACACTAGTGAGGCCCCAACTGGAGTACAGTGTACGGTTCTGGAAATCTTACCTAGGTAAGGACACAGACAGGGTAGAGAAGATTCAGAGGAGAGCAACAAAAATGGTACATGGATTGCATCACAAGCCATATGAGGACAGGTTGAAGGACCTGAATATGTACTCCCTGGAGGAGAGGAGGGAGAGAGGGGATATGATAGAGATGTACAAGTATCTTACAGGGAGGAACAGGGTGCAGGAATACACTATTTTTAAGGGAAAAAGATGTTCCAGGACTAGAGGGCATGGGATGAAGTTGGAGGGAGGAAGATTCAGAGCAAACATGAGGAAGGATTTCTTCACAGAACGGGTGGCAGACAAGTGGAACACCCTGCCAGAGGAAGTGGTGGGGGCTGAAACAATCACAGGATTTAAGAATGCATTGGATAGACATAATGAAATTCTGGACATCAGGGGTAAGGGACAACAGACTTCTAGGAAAACATGAAGTGAACTTACAAGCTCAAATGGGCAGACTGGGTGGGCTGTAGGCCCTTATCTGCTGACACTGTCTATGTATCTATGTATCTACATTTAGCAACTGTCAATAATATGCTTTATTTTTTACACCATTTGACTGTAACATTGAGTGGCACATTTGATAGCTGTCAAAATGTGTACATTTATTTTTGAAATAAACAGCAGCATTGATGTTTAATGTGCACTACTGCATTATGACTCCTTGGAACTGCTGTTGTGGAGGGCCTCCAGTGTCACTGTAGTACTCAGCTTGTCTCTCTGCTTTTCTGTACTGCTGAGCATGTCTTTCTGCTTGTTGAATTCACTGCAGCTGGATGGTTTCTCCTTGAGTGGTGATTTTTCTTTCTTTGGTGCTAGGACATTGCACCACTTCCTACGGTCATCAGGTGAGGCTCTCCAATAGCTTTGTAGAATAGACTCATTTCTGTGGCTGGTGATACTCATTATTTCCCGGCTTTCCAAACCAGCATTCGAGAGGAGTTGCACTGCTGTAGCATGGAGGCAGTGTTTGGTGTACTGTTGACTGAATCCAGCTTCTTTACTTAGCTTTGCCATCTTATTAGCCAAGTAATTTAATCCCATGGGTTCAGCTGAATACCACATGGGACGTTGATCAAGCTGGGATTGGGGTAGTCATCATGGGTGAAGGTACAAGGCTTTAGGTTCAGGTGGAAGTTTACTTACATACATTTTAAAACTAGCTACAGGGCACAGAGGGTTGCTCGGTTGAGAGTACATGAAACCTCTGTGCCCTTGTTTGCCATTTTCTTATGAGTTGGTATGGTCTTTTGTATGTTTGTTAAAATTCAGGATTACATACACCTGTTTTCATCTACTTTTATTGGGAAGTATTCTGGCTTAACTGACGTTGTCCTTCTCAGTCGCGCCTGGCCATGTATATTTGAATGTCAGTCCAGACTTTGAGGAATAAGTCAGGTGTGGTCCAGGGTGACAGAGCTTCACAATTTCTTAATTTATACAGGTCAGCAGCAGTTAGCTCTTCATGATGTGATTTGTCTTTCTGAGATCTATGGTAGTTTTTAATTTTGGCTGTGAAGACACCACTACTAGACATTACCTCGATGACTGTGATAATGTTAATTGTGCGGCCCACAGCAGGGGAACTCAGGTGATGGTTCAAGGCCAAGCAGAGACAGAAGAAACTGGAGATTGCATACTCCGGTCCTGTGGTCATCCGTGCTTCAGCATTGAATTTCCTAAATATAGCATTCAACTTGGCTTTGCTTGCGGTCTGCCACTGGATTACTGTGTTGGTAGAGACAGACCATTTATTTATTACTTTCTGAGCCCAAGCTGTAGCTCTTTCAGTACTTTTTTCATGTTGTTCATTTTCTAAGTTGTCTAGCTGTGTGTCAGTGTAGTTTCCAAAGCGTTTATGCACTGGCACTTCAAGAGATGATGGCTGACAGGCTGTTTGACAGCTGTGCTTGTCAGGCTCAATGTGTACATTTTATTCAACTACAGGCTTGTTTTCTGGCTCAAGGAAAAACCTGCAGATCCCCCTCTGACAGTCTGATATTGAAGTTTGTGTCCTTATGAACCGGTATTTTTTATCAGGTTAGTTTGAAACCTGACTGTGCCAGTCAGTCTGATGCCAGTTCTGTAGAAAACAAGATGGCTGTGATTTATTTTTGTAACATTCTAAGTGGGCACCTTTACCAGTATCAGTGCCCAGCTGGGTATTACCAGACTACTTTATGTGCACTAGACAGATTAACACATACCTAGCAGCCAATCAGGTACTTTAAAACTTCTTATTGATTTCATAATTCACAATTATATGCTTCAGTGCCTCAAGTGCTAGACAAATAACCCTTTAAGGACGAAGTCAAAACTTTTGTCTCCTAAATTACTTAATACTGTTTTTTTAATATTCCCAAATGGAAATGTACAGCACCACCACAGCATCATTTACTACTGTGTTTTTTCAGGACTACTGAGTCAAGTTCTTTTAAGCAGCACCAACTCTAAACAAACACCAACTAAACTAGTTTTGGGGAGCTGCAACATCCACATCCCTTCTCCTGGAATTTATTTTGCTCTTTCTACTAACCATTTCCAAGAGATAAAAAGCATGACAGAGTACAAATGCTTCATTCAAAAATGTTAAACTCGATGCTGGCCAGGATGAACAGAGGGCTGAGGCATTATGCATTACCTCGCATGATGCCAGAGACCCGGGTTTGGGAATGACCTCAGGTCATTGGGGCACCGGCATGGGTGGGAAGGGATGGAGCAGCACTGAGCAGCCTAATGGCAACTCTCCTCTCCCAGGGACACTGTTGCCACCCCTTATAGTTCCACTGTCACTGAGTGGATGTCTGATGGCAGCACACGCGGGAGGATGCCTCAGAATGTGGTGTGCATGTGCCTCCACAGGCACACGTGCGCACCTGAAGAAGGGGATGGGCAAAAATTGGGGAAAAAAATACCTAAAAATGTAAATTAAAAAAAAAATTAAGCTTGTTTTAAATAAGCTACAGAACACAGCACATTTCTAAACTACATATAGCCACAGAGTTTCTTTTCAGTCATGGTTTCCACCTTTGCAGTTTCCTTTGACAGATAAAGCTAGTAGCTAGATGTGGGCTAATGATGTCTAGGCAAACCTGCTTTGCAATAAGTGCAAACTGTAGTACACAGCATGCCATCACAGCAATATTGTGAAATAGTTTGAGTACGGCCCCTTTCAAGTCTAGGAGCATGCTCAAAAAACATGGAGGTATTGGCTTGAATGGAAAGATGACAGGGTGCTTAATGTTTTTGTTCCATGGCAGATGATGTCTGCATCAGAAAATATTAATCAAGGTAACAGTGGTACTAGGCAGTGGCAAGCTGTCCCAAGCAGAAGCAGCACCCTATATTAAATGAGTAAAAAAAATGTGCAAATCACTTTGAGATATACTTGGCCCAGTTCTCAAAGTTCCTGGCACAGTACAAGGGGCTTGTGCCACAATGAATGGCACAAAGTGCTCCTTGTGCCAAACAATGCACCAGAAGCAACTCTTAAAGATAGCCTGTGTCAACCAAAGGTAGCCTGCCCCAAATGGGGCTTGTGCCACCTATGTGCCACACAATGGGCTATGGCATGGCACAGGGGGATATACAGCAGATGCAAGCTGCCACATCCCTGAATGTTGCATTCTCAAAACACTCCCAGCAGGAGAATTTCTAAGTACCCCTAGACCAGCCAGGGCTGGTCTAAGGGTACTTAGAAATATCCCTTTGGGAGAGCTTAGCACATTGCACAAATGTGTAATGGTTCCCCCTCTCAAGTCCTGATCCTACATCACCTAAATGACATATCCCTGGTGGGCTTGCAGACCCCTTCCATATCCCCAATGTCTCCAAAGGAGAAATATCATAATTCTTTGGTGATCTAGTGTCCCTCCTCCCCAGTCCCTGATGTCAGTAATAGTGACACACACATATATATATATATATATATATATATATATATATACACACACACACACAAACTGTACATAATGCCCTGGTTGTTCAGTGGAACTCCCTTTCCAATCCCCGATGTCACCAATTGCGATATATATACATAATGCCCTGGTGGTCCAGTGGACCCCCCTTCCCAATGTCACTAATAGTGATATATATACATACCGCCCTGGTGGTCTAGAGTCCTCCCCACCCGATCCCCCATTATGAAGTCTCTATCCAGCACCCTGGGGCCACGAAAAGCACCTCAGTCTTTTCCGAGTTCAACTTCAGCCAGCTCGAATTCATCCAATCCTGGATTTCGAGTAAGCAGTTGTTAAATATCGAGACAGCTCTATCCTGGTCAGGTGCAAAAGAGAGGTAGAGCTGGGTATCATTAGCATAGCAGTGAAACCTCAGCCCATACCTTCTTACAATGTCTCCAAGAGGGAACATGTACACTGCGAACAACATGGGGGACAACACCACGTTATAGAGAGACTGGGTTGGAGGAATAAATCCCTAACACCACTTTCTGAGTTCTGCCAGTGAGGAAAGATGTAAACCAACTGAGGACTGTACCTGACAGGCCTCAGATAAACCTCAGGTGGCCGAGAAGCACCCCATGGTCCACAGTGTCAAATGTTGATGAGAGAGCTAGAAGAAGCAAGATGGAGCAGTTAGTCCGATCTCTTGCCATCAGGAGATCATTGAGCACCTGAAACAGCCTTGTCTTGGTACTATGCCTCTTAAGAAAACTGGATTGGAGAGGCTCATGGATGTCATGGATGGTCAAATGGCTCTCCAGTTGTAGGGCCACTACTTTCTCAACCACCTTCCCGGTGAAGGGAAGATTAGAGATTGTTCTGTAGTTGGCAGGACAGTCTAGGTCCAAAGAAGCTTTCTTCAGGAGGGGTGTCACCACTGCCTCCTTCAGGGAGCTAGGAAGCTCACCTGTCTCCAAGGAGCACCAGACTATCCGTGCAAGGACAGGGCCAATGATATCACTACAACCCATAATCAGGGTAGTTGGCCACGGATCCAAACAGCAGCACATAGGGCACATACCATGGACAATCCACATGACCTCCAAGATACTCCAGGAAAACTGAGGAACAGTGACCAAGTGCCGGTCTTAAAGCAACACCCATAGAGTGTACAACATAAAAAACAGAGCCGCTACTCGGTATGTGGTGCACAGAGTACTTGGTCAATTCAGAAAAACATAAACTCTGGCACACACTGACACCAAGACAGATGCATTTTTTTTTAAAAAGCAGCTTGTCTTTATTTTAAATCCAGCATACCCTCACAGCAAAACACGAGTCAAAAACCTCAACGTTTCACGCAGACTCACCTGCGTTTTATCAAGAGAATAAAATTGCTGTACAATCATGCAGTCTTTATGGTGCACCAACAGGTGTTACTTATTAAATAACGTAACAACACTCATTCACAAATTTATAAGACACACTAATACAAATAAAAGGGAAGGGGAAGGGGAAAAAGGAAAGGGAGAAAAGGGGGAGAATAATTTTATTTATTTATTGAAGTTTCGGAATTACAATCCTTTGAGTCAAAGACTCTTTTGTAAAGGCTCCACGTCAGTACAAACAGACATATTTCTTTAAGACAGATTGAACAAACATCATTTAATAGAATAATACATTAGGATTGAACAAACATCATTTAATAGAATAATACATTAGGACTTTTCATGATTATATAAAACATTTACTATGCTTGGTTTGTCTCTATAGGGTTGTTTATAGACCCTGGGTCATCGAAGTGGAGTGAGTTAGTAGCAGCCACACGTCTCGGAGTCAATGAGATGTCTCTTGATTCCGTTTTTAAATCGGCCTGGACTAGGGGCCAGGGAGATGGGAGAGGGGAGTTCATTAAGCCAGATGGGAGCCCAATAGCTAAAAGACCTTTACCACCAAATAGATATTATATCAGCCTTCTTACAAAATCATATCATAATATTTTATACAATACATATTTGTAAATATTCAATTAAGCTAACTGGTGTAATAAATATCCTTAAATTCTGAAAATCCTATGCTTAATTCACAAATGATACTGCATTCTATCTTGTCATTTAAGCCCGGCATAGATAATGTCTGCAATTTAAAAATCCGGTAGTTTTCCTTTCATGCCAAAATATTGTTTAAATCACCCCATCGAGGTCCTAATTTAGCTCTGTCAATACCTAAAAACAACCAATTATATCGTGTAGGGTCCAAACTGCAATATGAATGCTGGGCAGTGGCATAATCCAAATTTTTATTGGCAATTGCCCTAATATGCTCACTCACCCTTTCCTTTAATTTCCTCTTAGTACGCCAAACATAAAAAGCCCCACATTGACAAGATGTAAAATAAATGACAGAACAAAAGTTCCAATTTATAAATACACAAATTTCAATTACAGTTCCGTCTACTGGACTTTTAAAATGTTTTGCAGTCTGTATGTACTTACAAAATTTTCACCTTTGGCATTTAAAACAGCCTAACAATAAGGACAGTAACCAGTTTTCATGTTTCGACCCCATCATGTATCTTTGTCCTAAATCATCTGAGGTGCCCAAAGAGGTCTGAGATTCACCTATCACCTTAGAAGAACTTTTGGGCTGATAACTGCTAGTTAATCTATCCCCCAAATTACATGATTTCTTATACACCATTAGTGGAAAATCTTTAACATAAGGTAATGTTTTGGGCTTATTCTGTAGAATGTGCCAATTATGCCTCTTAACCGATTCTATTTCTTTCGACTGAATGGAGTATGTAGTAACAAAGTTAAGCCTCTCATGCTCATTTGCCACATCAGAATGCTCAGGGGAACCATTTGTTTCTAAAAGTTGCTGTCTCTGCAACCCAGAAATATGTTCCCTAGCTGCTAATACATCACTCACTGCATAGCCCTGTTGCAAAAATATCAGTTCCATATCGTCAACCCACTGTTCAAATTCCACCTCTGTGGAGCAGTTCCTTTGTGCACATATAAACTGCCCTCTCGGTATGGACTTTACAATATGTTTAGGGTGACAGAAACTGGCCAAAAGTACCATATTCCTATCTGTCAGTTTTCGAAGTAAAGTAGTGCTTAAACCACCATCTGTATCTTTTATGACTTTACATCCAAAAATGGTATACGGACCAAACTAAAATTAACTATAAATTTTAAGTTTGCATTTGTTGATTGCAAATAATCTACAAAGGACATCAACTCACCCTCTGAACCCTGCCAAATTAATAAACAATCATCAATGTAACGTTTATAAATGGAGATTTGATGGAAAAAGGGGGTAACATCTCATAAATGTACTGTTCCTCCCACATCCCCATATACAAATTTGCAAAATTTGGGGCAAAAGATGCCCCCATAGCTGTTCTACCTATTTGTAGAAAAAAATTACCCTGAAACATAAAGGTATTTTTCTCCAAAACATGTTGTGCCAAACTTAAAATAAACTATTTTTGCTCCAAACTAAATTCCCCTTTATCCAAATAATAACTCAATGCCAAAAGGCCATCCTGATGTGGAATATTAGCATAAAGAGACTCCACTTCGAGGGTGACCAATAAGTCTGAACTCTCGACATGGAGATCCCCCAAAATTCCCAGAGCATGTTTTCTGTCCTTAATAAAGGACCTTAACTGTGGTACAAACTGTTTGATATGAGCATCAACATATTGGCTTAATGGCTCCGTTACTGATCCTATTCCAGCAACTATCGGGCACCCGTGGGAAACTCTAGCATTCTTATGTACCTTAGGGAGAAGGTAGATAGAGGGAAATATGTTTTTTTTTACTGTCAAAAATTAACATGTATCATGATCAATTACCCCTTGCTGCCAAGACAATTCCAACAATTCATCAATTTCCTTCTTAAAACCTAACATAGGATCACTACTTAGAGGTTTATAGTGCTGTTTAAAAGTTAATTGTAGTTCAACTTCTTTAGTATAATCCATGGTGTTCAATACCACTACACTGCCCCCTTTTCAGCCTATTTAATTGTAATCATTTGATTGTTTTCCAACCCCCTAAGGGCCTCCATTTCTGCTTTACTCATATTAACATATTTCAGCTGTTTTTTTAGTGTTGTCCAATTGCTTAAACTCTCTTTCACAGGCTTTCATAAATACCTGTACCACATGATTCTGTGATGGCATGAAGGTTAATTTAGATCTAAATTGTGTATGAAAATTATTCAATTGTGACCCACTCACACCACCTACTGACTCATTGAGTGAATCATTAATGGTTGATTCTGCCTGCATTTGATTTACATCTCTCACCTGTTTAGCAAAAAAACACTTTAAATTAAGTTTTCTAACAAATTTATGTAAATCTATATGTAAATCAAAAGGGTTACATGTATGTGTCGGAACAAATTTCAAACCTTTATTAAGTACAGCAATCTCAAGTTTTGTGAGCAAATGATCAGAAAGATTAATAACATTAATGCCATTATTATTCATTAATATCTCCCCCTCTTCCTCCCTCTTCTCCCTCTCCTCCCCAAAAACTGTCTCCCCCCCCATACTGTCCACTGCCTCTATAATGTCCTTGAAAACATTGCTGTTGGTCTCCATCCTCTGTGTCTTCCTCTCCTGGTACGTTTCCTTGTAGGACTCAAAAAACTACTCTGGGGCTGCGTCCATACAGTGTGTTGGCAGGAGCCCCGCCCTGATGTCAGCCACCTTAACTGCAAAGAATCGAGCAAGCTTATCACACTGCACTTGCAAAAAGGCTCTTTGAATCTGCAGACAGGCAGGGTTGCACAATCTGTCCATAGTTCAAAAGAGCTGGGCTGGTCAATCTGAGCTACTGCAATCTCCCCTGACAGGAACTCTGCCTTCTTACGGGTGATTGCAGATTGATAAAGATGATAATTATCCATCAATCTAAGGCAGTCAGCACCCAGGGGAGATTTCCGCCAGCAACGCTCTAACCTTCGCCCTACTCGCTGCATCTCCTTCAGAGACCCATAAAATCAGGGGGACCGAGGGCGAAGGGAGAGAAGGTGAACTCAGACAGGAGCAACAATGTCCAGAGTGGCAGAAATTACCTTATTATAGGCCACCACTAATGCCTTGGGGTCACTGTTTGCCTCAGGAAAAACTGATAGGTCAAGCACCACCACCACTAGGCCTTCAGAGCTTATATCTCATAAAGGGCAGTGCCTGACTATCTCCACAGGGGTAGGCCGATGCAGGGAGGCATCAAAACTGAAACCCACGGTGCAGTGATCGGACCATCCAGCAGATTCCACCCCCAGGTTGAAGGCCTTGATCCCCAGTAGAAAGACTATACCACCAGTGATGTCTTAATATTTCATAATGGGAGCTCAGGGCTTGGTGGGTATGCTAGACCTCCAGGACATGTGTATTAGTGACATCGGGGATAGGGGAGGGGGGCCACTGGACCACCAGGGCCTTATGCATATATATATATATTAGTGACATTGGGGATCGGGGGGGTGTTTACATATATATTAGTGACATTTGGGATCAGGGGATGTTTACATGTACTAACAGGGGCTCGGGGCTTGGGGGTGCTGTTAGCCACCAGGGAGGTGCTAGAGCAGTGCACAGCATCCCCACAGCTTGCAGCATACCTTCCAAATGGGCCACCTGTTTGGCGCATGGCCAGGGTTGCCACAAGCCACAGGACTTTGTCACCGGGACCTTGCCTGATAGAGAATTGGACGCAGGGTTCCTGGCGCAACTGGCTTTGACGCAAGCTGACAGTTGCTGAAGCTTGCATCACTCTAAGGGCTCTTTAAGAATCAAGCACAGTAAGCTGCCTTTTAGTTTTCAGAACACACACAGCACACAGAGCAGGAAGCTCACCAGTCATTTACACAACAGTGCTCTGAGCATGCCCAAGTCAAACTTATTCAGAAAAAAGCTGCTATTTTACATGTAAATGCAGTATACTAACTGCAAAACATATTTCATGTTCAGGCTCTAACGGGTTTATCCAACACCACAGGGACCTCTGAGTACTGACCCTCTCCAAAACCAGAAGCAAAACCTGACCAGCATGGGCAAATATCCCTTAGTGCCCATGCTAATTTTTCACTATCTGACCTTAGATGTTTAACATAAATAAGGCTATTGTAGAGTGCATACATATTAAATAAAATAAATAATTATAGGCACTGTTTTGTGGCTACCCATTGTGTACCTAAATAAGTGTCTAAAAAAAGTGTTCTAGATCCCCTTACAAAGATTTATTTGGTGTAAAAGAGATTTGGAATTCCTATGCTTATCAGTTTCCCATTATAATACACAGAATTTAGTTCAATACAGTTGCCAGCAGTCTATCCCAGCTTGTAATTCATGACTGTGTATTTTATTGAAAATGCTAGGTACAGTGATTCAATATCTCATCTCTGTCATCTCTCCACCTTCCATCATAAAATTGGCATCTATGAGCTGCGGGGCACTTACCTCTACCCATTCACAGTAGTGAACATAGAAGGCTCTTTTGAACAACATTTTACATGACTTTCACATGCATGTTTCCTTAACAAAACTAAGAAGGAACACAACAACCAGTTGAACAGAGCATTTACTTTAAAACCCAACACCCAGGAATATGTGAAATAGCTAAAAATGGAAGGGGATATGAACTGGTGTCAGCTCATCTCTGCACATATCACAGCCCCCGTGCATTTGTGAAGTGGGACTGGCAGATGCATACCTGTTCTGCCTACCACTTACAAACAAAATGTAACATCATCAGTACCATTACACAGCAGGGATATTCACAAGTCAAAGACTTGTGACTTTAGCTTTTGAATACCAAAAGTCAACATTTATATGTTTGCCAAAAAAGCTCTATTTCTATGTAATTTTCAAATTGGGACTGTGAAATTAAATAGAGCAAATTTGAAACTTTCACAGTTCCAACTGATGGATTTATTGTTTGTGTCATACCTTGTAGCAATTTATAGGGAATGTGGCTTCCCAAATCACTTTGACTTAAGGAGTTGTATTGTAATGGGATTAACTAAATAAAGCCCAGGGATAGCATCAGAACTCCATACGTTGTTTCTTTCAGATTTCAGTCAAAAACGTTGTACTTATAAATAGATAAGAAACTAACAATTCCTGAGAAACAACACTCTCTACTCATCCATGTGCAATGTAGTGTAGTGTGGCCTTCCTTCCACTGCTCCACCACTGTACTCTGGTACTCAAGTGGAGGTCTGCTTCTTCTGAATGGAAGTGTATCTCATTTTCCTGTGTGATGATACATTTAGTAATGTTGAGCAAAATATACCCAGCACAGGTAACATAAAATGCCTGAAAGTGAGGGGCTAACTTTAGGGGCTCTGTGTAAGTAAAGTGGCAGGGCTAAATTCTTATATGCTTGTATGTGCCTCTTTAGAAATCACTAATTTGTATTAAATGCATTGCTATCATTGATGCATGCAGCATATCTCTATATGTTTACATAAATATTTAACAATAGTGTATATATGATTACTTGCAAAAAAATGCATTTAGGCATCAGTTAGGGTTGCAGTGCAAAGTTGCAAATGAGAAATACAAAGTAAGGGTGAAAATCTCAATGACTGTGTAATGTATGGTCTTATGGGTTAAATTATAATCTTTGTATTGTATAGTATTATATTTCTTGTAATTTGGAACTCAGGTTGTGCCTGAGAAAGGAATGTATTCCAGAGTACTTACCTGATAAACAAATGAAATGAAATGAAAATTGTTTAAAAGTACAATTGGAGTTAGCCTAACTTTGGTACTGTAATTTTAAGGCATGAATATTTGCTCACACACCAACAGGTTCTTTTTAATGACTTAAAAGAGAGGGAGCTGAAGTGGGGGTTACTCCAACACAGATCTGAACAATCATTCCAACACAGAATACTACCCCACACGGTCATCAAATTTCAAGAGAATTTTCACCATAAAGTCACTTTCCATTCCTTTTCAGATTTGTGCTGCAACCCCTTCTGGTACCTGAATGCAGTTTCTGGTAATTAATTCATGTCCTTTATAAAGGATATTTAATATTAGATGTACTGTATACTGATTTTGTGCAGCACACTCTGATGTCCAGTGGCAAACACAATCCTGCACAAAACTCTCCCTTGTTTGCTGTGGCACCCTGTCCCATTCTAACCACTACCAAGTGTCTAGTGGCACCACCATTCCTTACCAGACCTGCTAAGCTGTCAGTTATTTACAGCACAACTCACATTCTACATCAAAATATCCCTGGAGTCAAGTGGCATGGCTCTCACCCAGTCCTAACTCAAGTACTCCTTTGTGTCCTGTGGCTCCCCTTCTTTCACTCTCTCCAATTAGAAGTACTCCCTGGTATCCAGTCATACCCCTCTCCCTTTCCCCATCTTGTACCAAGCTCCGACTGGCGTCAGTGGCACCCCAGCCACTCTAGAAATCATGGCACATTCTGTGTGGCATACAGCAGCACCCCATCCAATCCTGACCAAGCATTATGTGGTGTTCAGTGTCACCCCTTTCCACTCCCTGCCTAAAGTCAAGCTATCCCTAATATCAAGTAGTCCCCACTCCATCTATGTTCAATGCCAAGCATACCCTTGCAACCAGTGACACCCTTCTCGCTCTACCCATCCCATTCCATGTCCTCTTGGTGTTCTTTGGTACCCACCATCCTGGGTCAAGCACTCCCTTTTTGTCCAATGGACCCATAAGCGAAAAGAGGAAAGCAAGGAGTGGAATCATGAAGGTCAGGAGAACAGGGGTACTGTGGAGAAGAATATTAAGAAAAAGCTACAATGGTGAATGATAACTTCTGCTCAGTCTTCATAGTGAAGGGAGGATGGGATGTAACAACATGTATCAGCAGGCATGGTTGGGGGGGGGGAGAGTGGACACTATTCTATTTTCACAGGAGAGAGTCCAAAGGGGATTGGAAGTGCTAAAGGAAAACAAGGCAATGGGGCCGGATGGGATTCACCCAGAGGCACCAAAATAACTGAGCAAAGTGCTAGTCACCCCTCTGACAACACCATTCAGCCCCTCATTGGAGATGGGGGTGATTCCTGAGGACTGGAGGAGGGCCATTGTGGTCCTCCTATACAAGACCAGCAGAAGGGAGGAGGCTAACAATAGCAGACCAGTCAGTCTCACATTAGTAGTGGGAAAATTAATGGAGACCCTGCTGAAGGAGAAACTGATGGAGTACCTGGAGGCAAATGGACTGCAGGATCACCAGCAGCATGGCTTCACAGAGGGAGAGGGCATGTCAAACAAATATCCTAGATTTCTTTGACTGGTTGACTAGGGAGGTGGATCAGGGAAAGGTAGTGGATGTTGCCTATCTGGACTTCAATAAGGCCTTTGACACTGTGCCGCACATGAGGCTGATTTTGAAGTGGTAAGCTGGGTATCAAACTGGTTGAGGTATAGGAGGCAGAGGGTAATGGTAAAGGCAGTCATTCAGAGGACAGGAAAGTGACCATTAGAATGCCACAGGGATTGGTACTGGGCCCTGTCCTCTTCAATATCTTCGTAAGTAACACTGCTGTGGAACTAGCGGGGAAGGTGTGTCTCGTTGTGGATGACACAAAAATATGCAACACGGTGAACACCCAGGTAGGGGTGGAAAGAATGCAAAGAGATCTGGGGAAACTAGAGGAGTGGTCTAAGATGTGGCAGATGGGTTTCAAAGCTACAACATGCAAAATTATGCACCTGAGGCAGGGAAATGGGGGCTGTGTAAAGGATGGGGTAGGTACTTACAATCACCAAGCAAGAGAGGGGGGCCTTGGGGAAATCATATTTGATTATCTCAAGGTGGCAGGGCAGTGCAACAAGGCAGTAGACAAGGCTAGAGGGATGCTGGTGTGCATTGGAAGGCAGATGTCTAGCAGGAGAAGTAAAGTTATGTTGCCACTGTATCACTCACTAGTGAGACCACAACTAGAGTACAGAGTACAGTTCTGAAGGCCACACCTCTGTAAGGACATTGACAGGGTGGAAGTGGTCCAGAGGAAGGCTGCCAAAATGGTGTGGGAGCTGCATGAACAACTATATGAAGAAAGGCTGCAGGAGCTCAAGATGTATTCCCTGAAGGAGTGGAGAGTGAGAGTGGACATGCTTGAGACCTATAAGTACCTCACTAGGATGAACAAGGTGCAGGAGGGTAGTCTTTTTCAGAGGAGGAGTAGGAGCACCAGAACATGGGAGCATGCAGTGATACTTGGGGAGGGGGGGGTTAAGAGGGATGTGAGGAAATAATTCTTCATAGAAAGGGCATTGGACACCTGTAACAACCTTCTGTGAGAGGTGGTGGTGGCAAAGACAGTGGGGAGTTTCAAGCATGTGTGGGATAGGCACATGAGCATAATAAGAAGAGGAAGGGGAGGAGGGAGGGACACCTGAGACTAAATAGGATATAGGGTATAGTAATATGCAGGGAAAATAGGGGAGACTAGATGGACTTACATGTCTTTTTCTGCCGACACATTCTACGTTTCTGTGTTTCTATGACCCACTCTCCCTGTCTTGATCCATATGTTCTCTGATATCCAGTCCCAACCTTCCTCTCCATCTCCCCATTCCATGCACAGCACTCCAGGATGTCAAGAGTAGCCTCTTCTTTTAGCCCTTCTCATGCCAAGCTCACTACTATGTCCAGATGTGCCCCCTTCCTCACCCCATCCTGTGCCAAGCATTCCCAGGTTTCCAGTGGCAACCTCCTGGTAACTCCCTCCCCAGATGAGCATCTCCTAATAATGGCAAGCACAGTTTCACTGCACAGTCCTTCAGCCAGTCACCTACTGAATTCAGTTATCACTATTGCAAGTATTAATATGCAATAAAGGCTTAGGCCCACCTATTCAAAAGAGATGAGCAGCACAAAATGGAGATGCACTCGGAAAATGCACGGAGGCACGATATTCAAATGGCAGAGGTGCGTTGCGCATGTTGGGATGTGTGATCTTGCATAGATAATGTATGCAGCACAAAAACAGGGGCTGAGTACATGAATGTGCTGTGCATGGTGATATTCAGCCAAAATGAGCGGCACATCTGCCACGCATCCCAGTGATGTGCCGCACAAAGATAGGCTGACAAAAGGATGGCCTAAATTGGCCAGTTACCCACCCACAGGCAGGCCATGGAACTGCAGACAGATGCCCCTGAGATAGCCCTTGGAGGTGCACCAGGATGTGCTCCAGACACCCACACACAGAAGGCATACCCAGATGGCAGTACCCAAAGCCACAGGTGCTGTGATGTCCCTGTCACCACCCAGACAGCCACCCCCCCCCACACACCACACCAGGGACATAGCCACCCACCTGCCACATGCAGGTGCCATCTGGTGCACCCCTGGTACACCGGCAGTGCAGCGGATGTACCAGGGGCTATGGCCTGCACCCACATGGCTCTCAAGGTACCACCTGATGGTGGCATGTGCCCATGGTGATGTCTGGAGCAATGGTGCCCAGGTGGTCTGGTGGTACTGGTGGCAGCATGGGATGGTCCAGGGTCTGACCAGTGGTACGCATCCATGGAGTGCATTATAGGTACATACCGTATGCCGGTGCCAGGCCCACACCACCCAGAGCCAGACATGACATCTATGCCACCCATATTGTGTGACAATGCCATGGGGGCATTGTAGTGGGATGGTGTGGTGTTACAGTGGTGGACATTGCACAACTGTAGGCAGCACGGGGCAGGGGGTAGCACCACCTGCAGACTGTAGGCGGCATGGGCATGCCTTACGGATACCAGCCCCTTCAGTGTTGGGTGTGTGGCTGCCATGGGCACATACTTGGCCAGTACCAGGGTGGCCACCCAGGTTACCAGGACTGTTCCAGGTGGGCACCACTCACTCGGGTACCCAGTCGCTGTCCACATCCTGACATCTCTTGCCTTTCTCATTCCTTACCCATTTCACTGGGGTATGTGGGGCACTTTAGGTGAATGTATGATGCATACAGGGCTAGTGTTTCACAGCCATGTGGCATACTGATCAGAGTGTGTCACCCTGGGCCCCCTCTATTGTTCATCCAGGTGAGCTCCTGTGGCCACTGTCCAGATGAGGCCCCTGTACCCCAGACAGACCCTGTACATGGCCATGGGCAACAACACTGTACACAGGCCACTGCAGTCCTCTCACACACATATACCTTCACATTGGCCTGCTGAGTTACAGTACCTCCTGTTTACCTTTGTGGCATGGTGGGGCTGCCCTGCAAAGCTGGATTTGAACATGCCACATGTATGCAAATGGCCTGAATACATTCCAGTGACGAGATGCAAATGTGGGTATTGGGCTCAGACTGTGCAATGAGGCTATTTGCACATCTTGACTGAATACTGCAATTCTACATACTGCGCATGCGGTCACCCATTGCGCATTTCTACATGCCCCACAATGGTCTCAGAACACCTGCCATGCTATGCATCTCCCACTGCACAATCGTGCATGTTCAGGATATTCAGCCGGACTTGCGTGATCACATCATACGGTGCATCATCTGAGTACACCAATGTTTTGCGCTGGCGTAACTGAGATGCACGGCGCATGGATTTGCACAATGTGGCCAGCCACTTTTTAATCTGGGGCCCCAGGTATACATTTGCTCTGTTGTTTATATTGGTTAATTTGCTGCTATCTATTTTTTTCATATTTCTCCTTCCCCTTCCTCTACCCTTATTCCTTCCTTCAGGCTGCAATCTGTAAACCATATTTGTATAATTTTCTGTATTGTTTACCTGGTAAAATAATTTCAATTTCTAACAATGCAGCCTTTTTTCCACATTAATACTTGCATTATCAGTAACTGAAATTAGATGCCAGCCATCAGGGGAAGTAAGTGATTGGGTCATACCAGTCATTGTTAGGGGGAAGGTGTTGGAGAGACAGTGAAATGGTTATGATTAAATAGAAAAAGCCCAGCACCACAAGCTACTCAGTTAAAAAAGTAGTTTATCTAAACTGTTATAGCACAGTGACAAAATTTGTTTATTAAATACAAGTTAAAGTGCCAGCATCATAAAATGGTGAGATACTTAGGTATCTAAGCAGCGCCATGACTTGGAGGGATGGAATGTGGATCCTGAGGATTGCTAGGGCAGCAGGAAGGGAGGGAGGGCTGGATGTCATTGTCCACCTTGGGACTAATGACTTGGCTAGGGATGAGGCTGGAATAGTGCAGGAGGAGTTCAGGGAGTTGGGAAGGGGTCTTGAGGGTTGTGGATGCATGGAACGGCCTTCCGGAGGAGGTTGTGGAGTCAAAAACAGTGGTGGAATTCAAGCATGCATGGGACAGTCATAAGGCAATTCTAGGGGGTGGGGGTAGGAAGAAATAGGCTGCTGGTTAACTAGGATCTGCAGCTTATCCATTAGGTAGGGACATGGGCAGACTGGGTGGGCCAAGCGGTCCTTATCTGCCATCAAAATCTATGTTTCTATGTTATGTTTCTAGGCAGGTAGCATGTTTAGTGGCAGTTTCTGAGTTGCTGCCTGTCTATGACAGGGGGGAGGATAGGGTACTCCTTACCAGGAGCTTCAACTCATGATTAAAGGAGTGGTGCAGAGAGGAAGGGTTCTGTTACACTGGGGACTGGGGTTCTACCCGAAGGGATAAGGGCCTATACAGGGATAACCTACATTGATCTGGGAGGGAAACTGCAGTCCTCAGTGAACAGTTTAAATGTTACTTTAGTAAATATTTAAACTAGCTGAGTGGGGTGGCGGATGAATGCAGGGAGGCATAAACTGCCCCCTCCCCAACAGCAGGCAGTAGGGAGAACCCTAAAGGACAGAACTCCCCAAGGGTACCTATTAATAAGAAAAACCAAATGAATGAAGGGAGATGGGAATGAGAACAGACGGAATAAGGAAAGAGGGCAAAAGGAAAAAATGTGGGTTGACAAGCAGGGTAGTAGCAAAAACTGGAATGCACTGTGTGCAAATACTCGAAGTCTGGGAAATAAAATTCCAGACCTAGATGTCATTATTGCAGAGGTTGACTTTGATATTGTTGCCATTGCTGAGCTATGGTGTACTGAGAACCATGACTGGGATAGAGCCATACCAGGCTATACTCTATTCAGGAAGGGCAAGGTGGGAAGTAAAGGAGGTGGAGTGGTGCTTTATGTGAGGAAAATCATAAAGGCAACAAAGACACAGGGATTTCAGGGAGGAGCGGAGGCACTGTGGGTCAACCTAGAGATGGACCTCCAGCACAGGGGGGAAGAGTTGAATAAGGTTCTGGTTTAAGCCATCCAAAAGATGGCAAATAAGAGGGAGGTGCTGTTGGTGGGGGACATCAATCTACCAGATATAGATTGGAGCCTCCAAGCTTCAGCTTCAGCTAGGAGCTGGGACATCCTGGACTCCCTGCAGGGGGCATTCTTCAGGCAACTAGTAAGAGAACCCACTAATGATGGGACAATACTGGACCTTGTACTCACTAATGGGGACAGTGTTGCAGACGTCATGGTGGGAGGCTACCTGTGGACTGGTGATCACCACACAGTATGATTCACTCTAAGAACTGTGGCAGAATCAAGCCACATAAGGACAAGGGTCCTGGACATCAGGAGGGCTGATTTTAAAAAGATGAGTGAATGCCTGAGGGCCAGGATGCCCTGGTGGGAAGAGAATTTAGGAAGAGAGTAAGAACAGTGGGCAGAGCTAAAATGGGCCTCAGTGAAGGCAACAAACCTCTGCATCAGGCAAGTGAGCAAAAGCAAGAGGAAAAAGACACCATTATGGTTCTCAAAAAAGGAGGCTGGAAAGGTAAGGGCAAAAACGTTAGCATTCAGGAAGTACAGGAAGACACAGAGGTAGCAGGAGAATAGGGAGGTGTATAAGGAGAAACAGAGAGAGTCAGGGAAAGCAATAAGGTGTGCAAAGGCACAAACGGAGGAGAGAAAAGCCCAGGCAATAATGGAAGGGGACAAGACATTTCTCAGGTATGTAAGTGAAAAAAGGAAGACCAGAGTAGGGATTGTAAGGCTAAGAAGGGAAGGGGGAATTGGGTGGAAGGGAGACCAGGAAAAAAGAGACATCCTGTACAAATACTTTTGTTCAGTGTTCACAGAGTAAGGGGAAGGCAAGGGGCCACAGAAAAGTAGCAGGAGCATTGAAGAAAGGGAGGTGGACACCAGTCCATTTTCAGAGGAGAGAGCCCTGAAGAACTCAGAAATCTGAAACTGGACAAAGCATGGGGGCTGACTGGTTGCATCCAAGGATATTGAGGGAGATCGGCAAGATACTGGCTGCACCTCTGACAGTCCTGTTCAACCACTCACTGGAGACAGGAGTGGTTCCGGGGAATTGAAGGAGGGCAGATGTTGTCCCACTTCACAAAAGTGATAGCAGGAAGGAGGCTGGCAACTACAGGCCAGTCAACCTGATTTGAGTATTGGGGAAATTAATGGAATCACTGCTGAAGGAAAGGACTGTGGAACATCTTGAATCCAGTGGCTTTCAAGATCTGATGCAGCATGGATTCACAAAGTGGTGGTCTTATCAAATGAATCTGATAGATTTCTTTGATTGACTGAGCAGGGAATTGGATCAGGGTAGAGCGATGGATGTGGCCTACCTAGATTTCAGTAAGGCATTGAACAGCGTTCCACATAAGAGACTCATAAGAAAGCTGAGCAGCTTATGAGTGGATTCAAAGGTAGCAAACTGGGTAAGGAATTGGCTAGAGGATAGACAACAGAGGGGGGTGGTGGTGAGCAGAATTCACTCTGAGGAAGGGAGGGTAACCAGCAGGGGTGCCACAGGGATCAGTACTGGGGCCAGTCCTCTTTAATGCCTTTATTAGCAACATTGCAGAGGGGCTGGATGGGAAGGTCTGCCTTTTTGTGAATGACACCGAAATCTGTACTAGGGTAGACACTCCAGGAGGGGTGGAAAAAATGAGTAGTGATCTGAGAAAGTTAGGGGGGTGGCAGCTAAGATTCAATGCGCAAACGGGCCAAATCTTTCATGTAGGGCACAGAAACCCAAGGGTGGAGTACAAAATGGGGGGAGTAGTATTGACGACCACCAAACAGGAAATTGACCTGAGGATAATCATATCTGATGGCCTAAAGGTAGACAGGCAGTGCGACAAGGCAGTTGGGAGAGCTAGTGGGATGCTGGGGTGCATAGGGAGATGTATCACAAGCAGAAAAAGGGAGGTGATGTTACCTCTGTATAGATCACTGGTGAGACTTCACCTAGAGTACTGTGTTCAGTTCTGGAGAAGTAATCTCTGGAAGGACATAGATAGAGTGGAGGCAGTCCAGAGGAGGGCAACTAAAGTGGTGCAGGATCTGCATAAAAAGCCCTATTAGGAGAGACTGAAGGACCTCAATATGTACACACTGGAGGAAAAGAGGGAGACAGAGGTTATGATAGAGACTTCCAAATACCTCACGGGTATAAATAAGGTACAAAAGGAAACCGTTCTTCAGAAAAAAAGGCTCTCAATAACAAGGGGTCATGCTTTAAAGCCGGAGGGGGAGGTAGACTCAGAGGGATGGGAGGAAGTACTTCTTCACAGAAAGAGTGGTAGATGCCTGAAATAGCTAAATCAAGTAGGGTCTGTGGTACTACTGTGCTGTATGTAGGGAAAAATGGGCAGACTAGGTGGGTCCAGCTGTCCTTATCTGCCATGAGATTCCACGTTTCTATGTTATAATCAAAGCTCAAAGAGAGCTTCTCTTTGCCTGCTGTTTGGCTCTTGCACCAGCCTGTTCATTTGAACATATTTTTTTTCCTTTATAATAAGAAATGGGATTATGCCACTGGACTTCACTGAGTACAACAAAATATGCAGTTCTCAGACTACACATTAAAACAAATGTGCAAATAAATAATGACATATTCCAAAGACAACTTGGTGCAAAGCAGCAGGCGTAGCAATCCATAGCATTACAGTCAGTATATTACTACACTGTACAAGATTTGAATTTGTAACATAATGTCTAACTGCTTAACTGTGTGAAGGTTAAGGTACAAGTAGTGATAAAAGGATAGACCAAGAAAGGATAAGGGTAGAAACAGAAGGAGGGAAAGTGAGTTCAGAGGAGCATTTCAGGGAAAGGGAAAGGGGAAATTGTTTAACCAGGAGAGGCACACTATGCCGAAGCTTATTTCCATATGCAACCTGGGAGCACAAGGAAGTTAAGTGACTTGCTCAGGGTCTCACAATATGCAAGTGGGAGCTGTGGGATTCAAACCCAGGTCTCCAGGTTTGCAGATTAGAGCCTTAAACCACTACGCTATACTGCCTCTTTTCAGGGAGCATTACAAAGAGGAGTGGCAGGTGGGAGGAGGAAGGCAGTTACAGAGGGAAGGCAGGTGTAGAGAAAAGGCAGCTGGACTAGTAGAGATGCTGCAGTAGGGAATGCTAAAGTAGTGGGAATCAAGGAACTGGAGAATATTCTGTATAGGAGAGGAGGTAGAGCCAGCAGTGACTAACAGTATAGAAAGTAGCAATTTCTTATTTTTGCAGTCTATTGTGAAAAATGCTGCACTTCTGTGTAGAAAACATTAGATCATTAGACAACACTAGATGATTAGTTTTAAAACACATCTTAATTTAATAGCTTCTTTTTAAAATAAATGGCGCAAAAAGCCAGCCCAGCTGCACCGGAAGCTGAGGCACTGTTAGTGCCTTATGTTGTGCCATGCCGGTGACTTGAGTTTGGATCAACGGGGGTCAGACGGGGGCAGTGGCCAAGAGAGGACTGAGTGACCACCTGCCAGCTCTCCTCTTTCAAATGGAGTGGTGTGCACTACCGGCTGTTTGTTGCCCCCAGGTAGAGGTCTGGTGGTGGTGCCAACACGCAGAAGGCAGACAGCAGTCAGGGAGAGTGGAGGAAGCCGTGGTCTCAGACCACATGCGTGTCTCCATGTGTATGTGTTGTCTTAGCATGCAGTGGCTTCAAGAGGACCACAATGAGAGAGAAAACAGCTGGAGGAAAAATAGTATAGACCAGGCTCTGTGACGCCTCACCTGGAAACCTTGACCCACCCCTTCCACTCCAACTTGTAGGCCCTTTGGGATTGTATGCTCTGGAAGGGAGGACAGCTGCCCCCCCCCCCTGGCCCCACTGTGGGGGGAAATCCATGGGAGGAAGTGGCCACCAAAGTTTAGGAATGAGGAGGATGGTCAGATATGTCCAGGGATAAGGCAGAGTAGCTGCCTGGCCTGGCCGGAGGTTGGAAACCTTTATGATATAAAAAGAAAAAATGGCTCAGAATAGGTGACCCAGTGGCACAGAGGGCTGAGGTTCTGGATGCTACACCTCCCACCATGCCAGCAAGCTGGTTTTGACAAAAGACTACAGTAGCTGGAAGTCAGCCAGGAAGGGAGAGGCTTGAGCATCCAATTGACTGCTCCCGTGTCCCAGGTAGGGTGGATGCACTACAGCATTAAAAACCATGAATATGGCATTAACTTCCATTAATTTCCAATTATTATCATGCAAACATTTTAATTTTCATCATTATGTCTTGTATCACCATTTTTAATGGTTGGCACATCTTCCCATTAAATAGCCTTTAATAATTTTTGTTTTTTGTGTACACTATTAATGTATTAACATACATAGGGGCAAAAACAATAGGTGAATTCAAGAATGCATGGGATAGACAGAAGGCAATCATAGTGGTAGGAAAGAAAATATGGAGTTTATATAGGTAGGGAAATTTTCAGACTAGATGAGCCAGGCAGACCTTATCTGCAATCAAATTTTAAGTTTCTATGTTTCTATAAGCCATTAATTAACCATGAAAGGTATTCACTAATTATTTAATGGGTTTGGTCCTCCCTCTTTAATTTTGTGTTGGGCCTTTTCAGTGGTATGTTTAGTAACCATCACATTTGTTTACTGACCATTTCATAGCCATGAAAATTATTTCCATGTTGCACTAATACATTAAGGGCCATTAAAAACAAATTGTCGCCATTAAATACTGTAACTGTTTGCCTCCTGTAGAAATGAATGATCTTTCCTTACCATTAATATATTTTGTATGTCAGTTGTTTATACAATAATGGCCATTAAGCAATAAGTACTGTATGTGCCATTATATCTACCCTCCCCTTTGTGGAGCTTTCCTGACATGCAAGTGAGGGAGATGATGTGTGTGTGTGTGTCTGTCTCCCCTCCCCCCCAAACAAACTGTTGGCAGGTTTTAATTAATATATTTATTTGTTTATTGTGTTTCTTTCAGGGTATCATTCACCCTTTTACACTGTCCTGCTTCAATGCAAGTACTGTGCCTCGTGTTTCTTTTGCTGCCTCCCCTTCACACATTCAGTAAGCCTTTTGTTTTGTGATTCTGCATTTTTAACATTTCTTCCACTGTATAGGGTTAATGGAGCTTCTTTTAATTTAAATATCAACTGGTTGCCTTGACTTGGAGTGAACGTGTCCCTCAGTGGCCACCATAGTTTGCAGTTTTCAAATGGCTGCAATACCATGCTCTCTTGCTGTACTTTCGTATTTACTGGCTGATAAGAGGGGTGAGGGCTGGAGACTGGAGAACAAGGGGAGAACATGCAGATGGGAGATGGTACAAACTTTTTTTCTGGGTGCTTTTTGAAAAGTGGTGCACTACAACTCCGGGGGAGTTCCACAGACATTTCAGCTGAACAAGAACATTCACAAAATCCTCTTACAACTGAATGGGCAGCAGAGCCATTTGATTCTGAACCTGAAAAGCAGTACTGAGAGCTGTGGCAGCAGCGAAAATAAAAACAGGTGCCGCAGACCGGGTTGCTTTATTTTGATCAATGGATACTTTCAATATAATGGTAGGCAAGTTGGCTTCTGGATGCAAAATGTAAGAACTTTTTGTTATGTTAGCTCATTGAGGTAAAATGGCTGCCCACATATTGGAGCCACGTGGAGGAGCAAATTGCCATGGTTTTGTACCCTTCGGGATTTTATACACTCAATTGTACACTGAATTTTCAAGGCAGGTCTGTATGCCTCTCCATAGAAGTAACAAGGAATAAGTTTAGTTTTTAATTAACATCTGTTAGAAGAGAGTATTTACTTAGGGAACTCTACTAAACAAAATCAAGCTGTTCATTGTGGGCTGAGATTGGGCTGCAGTCCACTGTGTTTGCAGTTATACTTGTAATGTGTTGAAATGTTTATCTGAACATTTAATGTTAATGGGAGATTTATTCCCTAATCGCTATTATCATATAGCTTATAACTTAGGCTCTACCTTGGGGAAACCCAGTTTATCTCAATGCTACTTGATTGATTATGTGGGTTTCAGGACCCAAGGTTTTAACGGGGCAGAATGGTAATCAGGATATTCTTTTATGACCGTGATTACGATGAACTGTAACACTATAAAGCTCCATGCTGAAATTAGCAAATATTATCTCTTGGAAATATATCACTCTGTGTCCTATTTAAGTGGATGTAATGGCAATAAATTTCTGTATCATTTCGTGCACGTTTTTAATGTCAGTTTACTAACAAAATATATAAATAAAATGTACAAAAAAAACAGGTACCAAAGATTGAAACTTTACCTGTTATGCACTCGGTGGGGGAGGGGGGCTCAGATACAATGACTGCCATTTTCTTTTTCTGTAGGTGGCAGTGCTCCCCCTCCTGAAAATCTCCATCTTTTTCCCCATCTACAAGAAGCAGGCCATAGCCTGAACTCCATGCATGCTGGGAGCTGAAAGCACCTACCGGCACTGTCACTCTATCGCAGTAGCACTGAGCTGATGACTGCATAGCCACAGCTGCAGCATTTCTGGTAGGTAGTTTTCTTTTAAGCCTATCCAGGCATCAGCCTTCAGACACAGTGTGGCTCTTCCTTTGAGGCCCCCATTCTGTGCATTTTCTCTCCCACCAGTCCCTTCCTACAAAGCCTGTCAGGGCACTTAAACACAGCTGCCATGCAGCTTATAGCTGGCAGTTCCTGCTGCCTCCTGCTGACTGCCCAGGGCCTATAGGGTGTCGTATGATCCCCCCATCTTCAGCAGTGCAGATAGCTTCTGGGAGCATTTACTGGCTCTGGAGCAGTGCCACAGGGTCAGCTCTGAGACTAATGACCAGAGGGTGGATGTGCTCAGAGTCCTTGTGTTAACTGGGGATGGCTGCTGAAGAGTGACCATCCTCAGAGACAGTCAGACGGTATTCAGCTTGTTGGAGCTGTCCTCGAGAGGGAAATCTACTGCTGCTTTGACCTGTTTGCATTGCTGGACAGTGGAATGTTGAAGACCTGGATGCCAGTGCTGAGATTTGTTTTTTATTTTATGGGCACTGGACAGGTGATTCCTTTACCTTACAAACAATCACTATTCCGGAAGCCTTCTTAGGGGATATAAGGCAAGGATATCCACCCAGTTCTTCGTTGATTCTTTATCTTGCTGGACTGACCAGGTACTCCCCTGGCTGGTGGTTAGAGTTACCTGTTCTACTTCCTGTTTTAAAAAGTGGCAGTGACTGGGATAAGAACAAATTCAATCCTCTTGTTAAACTATTGTCTCTTGTCTGTTATCTGACAGGTGTTGTGAGAGGACTTGTGTCAGTTTTTTGGAAAATGAGTAAACTGGACATTCAAATTCTCTGCAAACTCTGTGCTTTAATACTGGGACCTTTTGGATATGCGAGAATCAAGGGGCCTAATATTCTTTGGACAAGAATCATAGTGATTCTAGTCCTTTGGGCTAACAGCATTTTAGATGGAGGTCTACACGGCTCCATGGCGAGAAGAGCTGCTGCCACACTCCCCCGAGCCCTTGTTAGCAAGTACGGCCTGGACAGTGTTCCGGGAACTCAAGGCTGCATGGCTGTCTCTATAAATTTTCTAAGGACAATTGCCTTTATCTTGGGATAGCACCAACCCTGTGGAATTCTCTACCTCGTTGGTTGAGAGAATGCCCAAATGTCGACAGATTTAAAGTGGGGTTAAAGACATATTTATTTAGTTTAGCTTTTCCTTAGTTATGGATGATATGTTTTAATGTTTGTTTTAAAATCTCATTATTATGTATATGTTTTTTATGTACAGCGCCTTGGCTCTGAAAGGCGCTATAAAAATAAAGATGATTTGATAGCTCTTATTGGCTGTCCATGTAACACGAGCTCCTTGTTTGGTTCCTCATCCTGCCAGGAATTTCCAAATTCCTCCTGACTGGACTATGTCACTACCATCGGCCAGTTTATTTAACCTTTTTTTTCTTCCCCCTATCCAGTATTGCCTCTGATATCTGGTTTGTTTTAATACTCAGTGCCAAATTTCTTCAGTTTAAAGTGTATTTTAACTGTACTTTTCCATTTGCAGATTATACTGTAAAGCCACTAGAGGGCAACAAGACATGTAGGTTGCAATCTTCTTCCCACTGCTCTCCCCCTAACACTTCTGTTCTGCATCATTCATACCTAAATTCTCTGCCTTTCGCCCCTCTCTGTAGTGTCCCCTTGTACAGTCTCCCAGGCTATCACTAGGCATACAATGTAGCATCCAAACTAGGGTTCAAACCAGGTACCTTTCACTCCAAAGGCGGCAACCCTACCACTGCTCCACTGTGCCTGCCATAATGTTAGGTGTCAGCAAGACCCACTCAGACCTGCCCATGGTCACATCTACCACCACTGTATTCCCTCACAACACCCACCCACACAAAACTAACCATACTACTGTTGTTAACCACGTTTACCCTGCTCAGCAACAAACCCCCATTTGCCTCTGGTATGTACACACTTTTGCTGCTGGGGGAGCACCTCACCCCTCATAGCCTCTCCGTCACCTTGTCTCCCCCCATAGCCCCCGCCCACATCCCTCCCTTCTACCCTCCCCATCTCACTGTGCCTTGAGCCCTTCATGTCTGTTCCTCCACCTGGGCATCCCAGCCCTCACGCAGCTTCCCATTCCCTGCTCATCACCTTCTACACTTGCCAGCTGCCACTACCCGACAAGAACACCACCAATTCATGGCCCTTGTCAGGATCTTCCACTTGCTTCTTCTACTATCTGGCAATGTTCACCCCAATCCTGGCCCAGCAGCGCCCACCCAACTGCGGTCACCCACGGGGCTTCAAATAGCCACTATGAATATCTGCAGCCTGCCTAAAAAAACAACACCCCTGCAAAGCTCCAAACAACTTGTAAAACACAGAAACACTCCCTGGATCACCCAAACACTACTAGACCAAATGCAATACAGGGACAATCTATGGTACAAGGCCTTTGACTCCCAACTTTTGCAGGACAGACAATGGTATAGGGAAGCTAGAAAGCACATGGGCTACCCGGCAAGCCAAAGCCACATAGTATAAACAAACCGTCACTGACTCCTGGGGCTCTGGAAAACATTTCTGTAGCAATATTAAGGAGCTCTGTGGGAAAACTGTATCCCCTACCCCAGTCCAGCTTCTTGTTAATGGTGCTTCCACCCAGGACCCAAACCTTATTGCCAATGCACTTAATACCTCCTTCTTCGACCTCACACACATCCTCCAACCCAACTTCTTTGATCCTATCACCGACTGCCCCTCTGACATTTCTGACACTGCCATCCCTACCCTTTTCAGGCTAAGAGTCATCTCCTGTAATGAGGCCAAACGCTATCTCACCAAAGCTCTGGCGAACTCCCGCTATAGTAGTGATTCCCTTGACCTCAAACTCATTCGACTTACGCTGGAAGTGACACTACCCCATATCATCAAGATTCTCAGTCTGTCCTTATGCCTCAGTCAATTTCACACCACTTGGAAAACAGCATTAATAACCACTATACTAAAGAATGGAGACCCCATCTCCACTAACAATTACAGACCAATAACAATCCTCCCCCCCTCTCTCAAAGGCCCTTGAAAAATTAGTGTCAGACCAACTAACAGACTATCTGTCCAAACACAACCTTCTCTGCCACAAACAACACGGGTTCCGGAATGGACACAGCACTACCACAGCCCTCACCGAATTTACAACATATATACATGAAGCACTGGAAAAGGGCTCTGTAGCAGGAGCTCTCTACGTTGATCTGACCAAAGCATTTGATACCGTCAGTCACGATCTACTTCTCCACACCCTTCCATCCCTAAATTTCGCACCAGATGTTACCACCTGGTTCAAAGACTATCTCTCAGGTCGGACACAACAAGTCAAAATCAATACAACTATCTCCTCAAGCAGACCGGGCCGAGCTGGTGTACCGCAAGGGTCAATACTAGGCCAATTACTCGTCACCCTCTTTCTAAACTCCCTCCCTAAATCCTGCAGTGGTAAAATGCTGCTTTATGCTGATCATGCGGTAGTCTTCTGGAAACATCCCCATCCCAATTCACTACAAACTGCACTACAGGGCTTCTTTAGAGAGCTGGAAACCTGGTTCGCTGGACACCGCCTAATAATTAACTACAAAAAAACCAAAACCATGCTATTTGCCCACCACCAGAACCCTCTATGTCATGCACACTTAACAGTCTTAAGCTCCCAAGGCAATGCGCTTGAACAGGTCCCATACTTCAAATACCTCGGACTCACGTTGGACACTTCCTTCTCCTACCACCACACATACAACAAGTCTCCTCCTCTATCAACACTAGACTAGGGATCCTGTACAGACATAAGCACTGCTTACCCCCACAGGCCATGCACCTGCCAGTGTCATCATCTATTCTAACCTTGGTGGACTACGGAATTGTGATTTACGGGTCCGCTGATCAAACTGCCCTCCGTAGTATAAACCTTGCCCTCAATAAAGCCTGCCGATTGGTCTCAGGATGTGACAGGTTAACCCACACTTGCAAGCTTTATAGGCGCTCTGGCTGGCTAAACTTCCAAGGCAGGCTTAAGTACCATGCCTGCTTACTAGCTAAAAAGATACAACTAAAGCAGGCTCCAGTTGGCCTACACCCACTCATACACGTAGCCACACATAGGAGGTCCCATAGGCACTCTGCAAACTCCACTCTCCTAGTCCCTCACTGTAGAACATCCCTTGGACAAAGGTCCTTTCATTATTGGGCTCTTTCTTGGCTAAACAGCCTCCCATCCTCCATCTCCCAGGCCCACAGCCCCAACCTATTCAAATCAAGCCTCAAAACCCTACTCCTTGACTCCACAAACTGAATGTAAATAAACTCCCTGTCTTGTCCCTCCTGGCTTGTATCATGGCTTAACCCTGACCCAGGACCCTCTTTAAGCTCTCTGATGATATAACCCTCCAATTTGTAAAATCATGTGTTCTATAACTAATTTGTAAAATCCTGTCATGTATGACTATATATTACTTGATATTAGTTATGTATGTGTACTATATGTTTTTCCTATGTATTTGTATTTTACTTTTAACAGATGTGGAGCCTTTGCCAAAGAGTCTGTGACTCAAAGGGTTGTAATTCCAATTCTATAAATAAATAAATAAAATAAATAAAAGCTGGATGGCACAGCACCAACCAGACATTCTGGCTTTAACAGAAACCTGGCTACCAGGCCAAGACCCCAGACTCATTTGTCTCTGTTCCTGACTACTCTCTCATTAGGCTTGATTATAACAGCAAGAGAGGTGGTGGCTGTGCCTTCAATGCAAATGACTCACTGCATTACCAAGCTCTGCCTGCACCCTCCCTAGACCATGGTGCCCAAACCTTCTCAATAAAACTCTCTCCTGACCCAAAACATGCTCCTCTTACTCTCACCATCGCCTACATCCCACCCCATAGCCAATCCCCTGCCTGTAAAGTGCTTTCTGACTACCTAGCCAGCCACCCCCACAAAATGGAACAAATCCTAGTTGGGGATCTCAACATAAACTGGCTGGCGAGCTCATCAACACACGCCAAAGATACCTTTGCTGTGTTAGATATGACCCACGTGGTATCACAGCCTATCTGGGCCAACCTCACTAATGGAAACCACACCCTACTAGATATCCTGCTCAAAAATTGTCCCCACCATATTACCGACCTGGGTGTCCTACCCAACGCCTTAAGCGACCACTCGCCAATCATCTTCAGCTGGTCCTGTCAGCTACCTAAACCACCACCGAATATCACCTTTCATCATCGACTATGCCCAGGAGGCATAGTCAAACTCAAGCAATATCTAATTAACTGGGACTGGTCCCCTATTTCTCAAGCCCAGCACATAGATGATGCATTGCACTACTTCACCACCACCTTTAATACTGCCTGTGATGCTTCTGCACCGACCATCAAAGTGACCACTAAGAAACGCAGTGCCCCCTGGATCACCCCAGAACTCCTACAACAGTTCAAAATGTGTGACAACTTCTGGCATCATGCCACTGCCTCTGGATTGCTAAGCGATAGGCAGGGCCTATAATGCTGCCTGCAATAAGTGTACTTGGGCAATCCACAAGGCCAAGGTGGAGCACCACAGAACCGCCCTAGCCACCTCATGGGGTAGCACACGAAAGTTCTGGGATAACATCAAGGAGCATAATGGTAAATCCCGCTCCCCCCTTCAACTTAAATGTTAACAGTACTACCACCACAGACACACTTCACATAGCTAACTGCCTCAGCTCCACCTTCTCAGGCCTCAGTTCAGTCCTCCCTAGCAACTTTTTTGATCCAATTCAGCCTACCACACCGCCTGAGCTCCTCTACCTCCCCTTCAAACTCAGAGTCATTGCCCCTACAGAAGCAAAAGCCTACCTGTCCAAAGCCCTCCAGAGATCCAATTACTGCAGAGGCATCTTCGATGTGTATCCTATACTTTGTTCTAGACTCCATTATCTCCCCACTCACAGACCTTCTAAATCTGTCCCTGCACCTCATCCAGTTCCCAACCTCATGGAAAATGACAGTGATAACACCAATATTGAGATGTGGCAACAGCTCCCTCCCAAACAACTACCAGACCATCTCAGTTCTCCCTCCACTCTCTAAAACCATTGAAAAGATCATGGCCAATCAGCTCACTGACTACCTCCTCGCACACAACCTCTTATGTAGGGAGCAGCATGGTTTCAGAGCCGGTCATAGCACTATGACCGCCCTCACAGAATTCGCTAACTCTCTGCACTCCATGCTTGACAAGGGGCACCTCACAGGGGCCATGTTTATAGACCTCTCAAAAGCCTTCAACATGGTTTCTTGCCCTCTCCTTCTTAACACATTACAACAAATTGGGGTCTCTCATTGTCCGCTCTAATGGTTCTCCAACTATCTTCCATCTAGAACACAATGTGTTAAAATTAATAATACCATATCTACTATGCTGTCTGTGTGCTCAGGAGTCCCCCAAGGATCTATCCTGGGTCCCCTGATATTCAGCAACTACCTCAATGCCCTGCCTAAATCCTGCCCAGGCAACCTTCTCCTCTATGTGGACAAGACTGTTCTTTACTCCACACATCCTGATCCTCTCTCTCTCTCTCTCTCTCTCCAGCGTACCTTACAAAACTCCTTCTCTCAGACTGAAAACTGGTTTGCTGAACACAGATTGGTGGTCAACATTAAAAAAACTAAGACAATGATCTATGCCCACTGCCAAGCAGTAGTGTAGCAAATTCCCAAAGGGCCTGGGTGCAAGTTGATGTTACAGGGCCCCTCCCCAGTTTTGAATAAACATCAAAATTATGATTTGGGCCCCTCAAACCTCATGGGCCTGGGTGCCACTGCATCCCCTGCACCCTTGTAGCTACGGCCCTGCCGCCAAAACAGATCCAAGGATTTCCCCCTGGAAATGCTCTCCACCTTTCTCATCCCACTGGAACAGGTCCAAAAGTATAAGTGTCTAGGTATTACATTTGACTCGTGCCTCTCATTCCACAAACATACAAAAATCCTCACCTCCGCCACCAACACCTGCATTGGTCTCCTTTACAGACATAAAGACTGCCTGCTACCTGAAACACTTCACCTAGTCATTACCTCCTCAGTCTTATCGCTGGTGGACTATGGCCTCACAATCTATGCTGCTGCCAACCCTACGGTGCTTCATCAAATACAAGTAGTCATCAATAAAGCCTGCCGGCTCCTCTCTGGTACAGACAGAAATACCCATACCTGCACCCTATATGCGCACACCAATATCCTCTCCCTTGAGGAAAGACTATTATACCAGACTTGTCTCTTCACCAAAAAAATCCACCTGGGCTTAACCCCAATAGGTGTTATGGCTTCTCTTCAGGCAGCCACCATCTCAGCATCCACACGGGCCACCCCAAAAACAATCTGGAAGGTGCCTAGGGTCAGGACCACCCTGGCCCATTGATCCTTCTCCCTTAGAGCTCCATCCTGGTACAATGACCTCCCACCAGCCATCACATCAATCACCAATCTAGGTCCTTTTAAAGCTGCCTTAAGGGCCCATATCCTCTACTCACATCAATGCCAGTGTAACCAGTAACCTGTGGATCCTACATCATGCCACTAGGTCATGCACCAGCCCTTGGCCTGGCAGTGGAGAGCCCTCACTATTAGTCTACAGGCTCATCACCTCCTTTGGTTACCATATAGTTAAACTGGACTATGAATGCATTATTTTATGTATAAGACAAGGCCTCTCTGAGGTGGCTTACTACCAACTCACATCATGCATTGCTTTAGCTACCAGTTGTATAGGTCTTAACTGCTCATTAGGTAAATATGTTGATAGCTCTGCCCTGTTTTAGCTACCATATGTATAGGCATTAACCAGTGCTCATTGTACTTATACTCTGTATGATTGCTCACCCACATTTATTCTACGTATGTACTGTATGAATGGCTATGTTTTATTCTGACGTGGAGTATTTGTAAATGAGTCTATGACTCAAAGGGTTGTAATTCTGATTTCCTAAATAAATAAATGATTGGGTACAGGGTTGAAAGACTTGTACTGAATCTATGGTTTGATTGTATTGTTGCTACTTACAAAATTGCTGCTATCAAAGAACACACAACCAGAGATTTATAAACTGTTCGATTTAAAACAAGTGGTGGTTTGCTCCATATATTCTTCTCCCCTATTTGTCTTAAGTTTAAGTGGGTGATTGTTAGAGAGGGATAGGGAAGAGTTAGGATGGTAGATTGATGTTGGTTTTAAGTGGAATTTAAAGTGTGTAGTTTTGGTTTGTTTGTCTGTAAGGATTTAAAAGCAGACAGTCAACATGTGTTTTGGCCTGGCCTCAGTAAGATACAGTTACAACGAGTCACTTGTTCGGAGCATCCAGCCTTTTGATCCCCTCTTCCTACCAGCAGAGATTTACACAAGGTGTAGGGTGATAGGGATAGCTTGGAACCAGAGGAGCTGGCAGGGGAGCCGCTGGGTGACTGTTAAAGAGTCTGCGATTCATTTAGTGAGGCTTAGGAGGTGCCCTGGGGTGAAATGGGCACTGGAAAGGGGTCTTCCCTGCCTAGTTCCCATACCCAAGGGCTCCACATTGAATTGCAGGCAGGTATTTTCTGACCCAACAGAACATGCTCATCTGAATTGGGCTGTACTTTGCAATACCAGGTCGATGAAGACTAAGACTGCCATAATGGCAGACTTAATCTCTTCAGTCGACCTGGCTTGCATTACTGAGACCTGGCCTGATGATAACGCCGCACCCATTTTGGAAGCTGCAGTTCCAGCTGGGTGCTTGGTAGTATAGCCCAAGGTCAGGTTGCAGAGGAGAGGGTGTGGCTATTTGTTCTAAAACCAACCTGGGTTTGACAGAGCTACAAGTGGGTTTTACCAGATCCTTTGAGAGTGTGGCTGTAAAGGGGGGCCCTGACATGGGCTTCAGAGTTCTCTATATCTACTGCCCTCCAGGCAGAGAGAGGGAGTTCATGCAGGAGGTTGGAGAGTTCATGGCCAGCCTATTGTTGGAGTCCTCCAGATAGTTGGTTCTGAGAGATTTCAATGCTTGGGTCAATGACGGGCTCTCATCATTTGGCCGTGATCTCCTCCAGTGTATGGAAGCTCTGGGTCTGTAGCAGGTGGTCAACTTGGCGACCCACTCTCGTGGTCATACCTTGGATCTGGTGTTCACACTTGACCTTGAGGCAGTTGACCTCAGGGTTGATTGGGTTGTATGGTCAGATCATAGCACTGTAAACTTCAGGTTTGGGCATCTCCCATGAGCCCACCCTCTGTGGAAATCGTCAAGTCCCACCCTTTACAGGGATTGACCCCAACAGGGTTCCAGGCGGTGCTTGATCTATCGGGTGTGAAGTCTGCTTACACAATAGGATTCAAGGAGGTGGTATTAGCATTTAATATGGCTGTTACCACTGCTTTCAACTCCATCACGCCTGTCCATGTCTGGCCCTTATCCACTCATCAGAGACCCCTGTGGTTTGATGGGGAGCTCCGTGAGTTGAAGATAGAGGGCAGGAGGCTGGAGTGATGCTGAAGGAGGTCGGGACTGATGGATGAGAGATTGGCTCTTAAGGCACATTATGTTGCCTATCAGAGGGGAATCTCTAATATGAAGGCATAATTTCTGTCAAAAGAGATTTGCCATGGCACAGAATAGATTAACTCAGCTTTTCTGTATGGTAGACAGGCTACTACATCTGGCCTGCTTCCGTACTGGGGGAGCTAATTTGAGCACATGGTGCAATGAGCTTGCTCTATTCTTTGCTGACAATGTGTCCACTATCAGGACGGAGATATCCTCCAGTGCTGCTTGAGGAGCATGCAGAGCCTAGCATCAGGCTTACAGATGTGATCCTCCTGCCTGGGATAAGTTTGACCCAGTTGGGGTGGAGGAGGTGGTTGAGATCATCCTGGGGTTGAGGTCTACCTACTGTAAATTAGTTCTGGGTCCCACCCGACTGTTAGTTGGATGTGTGGATCTGATTGGACCTGTGGTTACAGAGATTGTCATGGTCTCTCTGAAAGAGTGGAGTCTTCCAGATTTCTCTGAAGGAGGCACTGGTGAGACTCCTTTTGGAAAAGCCTTCATTGGACCCTGACTGCCTCTTGAACTACAGGCCAGTTTTCAACCTCCTATTCTTAGGGAAGGTTCTGGAGAAAGTGGTGGCCATTCAACTTGAAGCTCGTCTCACCTCTTCCTCCACCTATGAGTACTTCCAATCTGGTTTCAGGGCTGAACATAGTACAGAGACTGCCTTTGTGAAGGTGTTAAATGACCTCCTTATTGCAAGAGATCATGGGGAATGTCCAGTTCTGTTCTCTTAGATCTCTCAGCTGCGTTTGACACCGTGGACCACAAGGTGTTACTGGACCAGTTGTGTAACTGGTGTGGGCTTACCGGTATAGTCATTAACTGGTTGAGGTCCTACTTCATGGCAGAGTACAGAGGGTTACGGTGGGATTATCCTCATTTGACTCGATGCCTCTGCTTTGTGGAGTTCCGCAGGGTATGGTATTATCACCATTGTTGTTTATGGTGTATATACTGCCTTTAGGAGATGTCATCAGGCAGTACAGACTGAGTTTTCACTGCTGCGCAGATGATACTCAGCTGTACCTGTCCTTTGCACCAGGAAACCAAATGGCAGTCTCTGTATTGAACACCTGTCTAGCAGAAATCCAGAACTGAATGACTCAAAACTGGCTTTGACCAAACCTAGACAAGGCAGAGGTACTAGTGGTGGACCTGAGTCGCCGTTGGAGTTGTGGTGGGTTGGGGAATGACCCTGGCCTGATGCTGGGGGATTTCCCTTTGATCCCATCGACCCAGGTCAAGGATCTTGGTGTTATCCTTGATGATGGCTTGACGCTGGTTGCTCAGTGTCAGCTGTTGTTCAGAGTGGTTTTCATCATCTGAGGAACGTTGCCCGGATCCGTGCTCTGTTGCCATCAGAGGACCTATCCACCCTAGTACATGCATTTGTTATGTCTAGACTGGACTACTGCAATGCTCTCTACCTAGGGCTATCAGGGGGCAACCTTCTCTGTCTGCAGCTAGTCCAGAATGCAGCAGCCAGGCAATTGTCTGGAATTAATAGATTTGAACATATTATGCCTGCTCTCTGCAGCCTGCACTGGCTGCCGATTAGGTGGAGGATTGTCTTCAACGTTGGGTTGCTGACCTATAAAGCTCTACATGGTTGGGGGTCAGAATACCTGCAAGACCTCCTAGTTCCTCAACACCTGTCTCACTCTCTTCACCCTGTCAAGAGTGGCCTCCTGGTGGTTCTGAGGGCTAGGTTTGCAGCAGTCAGGAGATAGAGCATTCTCTGTTGCTGCACCGGCCCTCTGGAACTCTCTGCCTAGTCATCTGTGAGATGCACCCTTGATAGACGCACTTAAAAAGGGATTAAAAACATACTTATTTTTGCAAGCCTTTGATTTACACATCTAATGATACTAGTATTTTTGGACTGTCTGTCTGATGGAATTTTTTTAATTATTTAAGAAATATTGTTATGTATTTGTATTCATTGTGATTGCTTTATATATTGTATATTGTTTTAAGATGTACAGCACTCAGAACCCCCGGGACTGAGTGATATATAAGAAATAAAAATCAATCAGTCACCCTCCTGACTATCTTCACAAGCCTCTCAGGGGCTGTTCACATAGTCGCTGGGTGGCTGATTGGTAGAGGGAGGCATATCTGCCCTAGCCTCCTCCCTATCCCAAAAATCTCCATCTCCTCTCCTACCCACACAGGGAAGGCCACAGCCTAAACTGTGTATGGGCTAGAAGTTGAAAGCACCCACCTTCACTGTTACCGTAGCACTGTAGCACTAAACTGATGGCAGCATAGCAGCAGCCGCAGTATTTCTGGAGGGTGGTTTTCTGACCAGCCTACCTGCTTGCTACATATGAACATACGAAAAATACCAGCAGACACAGGCCATAATGTTTTATTGAGCCTGCTTGAGTGTGCAGCACACAGTTTATTTTACTGTAGCTGCCCCTCACCCATTTCTACCCCAGATTTATCAGCCTCCACCTTCTTTTCCCCCTTTCCTAACCCCCCGCCAGATTTGAGCTTCCCTTTCACCCTGTCCCACCCCCTTTTAAAACTGCCCCATTTTCAGTGAAATCACCTTCTCTGGCAATTTGTTTCACCTTGCCACCACCCTTTCTGAGAAATAGTGCCTCTTCATTTCCCTTTTAAATTTCCCCCCACTAATTTCAGACTGTGTGCCCTTGTGGACCCCTCCCCCTTTAAGTTGAAAATGCCCTCTGTTATAACCTTATTCATACCTTTTAAGTATTTGAAGGTTTCTATCATATCCCCTCCTCTCCCTTCTTTTTTCAAGGGAGTACATTTTGAGCTCCCTCAGTCTCTCCTCATAGGGTTTGTCCATGGGGCTAGGATCATCTTAGTTGCCCTTCACTGTACCACCTCCAGTAGTCTGATGTCCTTTTTCAAATACGGGGACTAGAACTGAACACAGTATTCTAAGTGTGGTCTCACCAGTGACTTGTATAAAGGCAGGATGACTTCCTCTTTCCTTGAGAAAATTTCTCTGGCAATGCACCCAAGCATTTTGTTTGCTTTGGCTGCCACTTTACGGCACTGCACAGAGTGTTTCATGTTTTCCATGACAATTCCCCCTAGATCTTTTTCCTCCCCTGAAATGGATACCTGTGCTCCCCCCAACCAGTAGCTGGTCCCAGGGTTCCTGGCTCCCAGGTGTATGATCTTGTGCTTCTTATCATTGAACCCCAACTGCCAGATGCCTGACCAGCACTCAAGCTTTGCCAGGTCCTCCATGACCTCCTGTCTCCCCTCCTCACTGTCCACTTTCACACAGATCTTTGTGACATCTGTGAATAAGCAGATTTTACTTTTGATCTCATCCAACGTGTCCCCAATAAAGATGTTAAATAACAGTGGTCCAAATACCGAGCCCTGTGAGACCCCACTTGTTACAGGTCTTGGTTTTCAATAGTTCCCCCCCCCCAACACAATCACCATCTGATTCCTGCCCGGCAGATAGCTTCTGACCCACCCCACCAGTTTTTACCCAGCTCCCAGGTTCCTTGGTTTACTGAACATCCTTCCATGTGGCACTGAGTCGAAGGCCTTGCTGAAGATCAGATATAGGACACCCACCACATGTCCCCTATCTAGTGACCATGTGACCCAATTGAAAAAGTCTATCAGGTTGATCTGGCAGGATCTCTCCAAGACAAACCCATGCTCCCTTTCATCCTGGAGTCCGTTGGCTTCCAGAAAGTTCACTGGTCACTCTTTTAGAATGGTCTCCATTAACTTACCTACAATGGAGGTAAGGCTGACTCATCTGTAGTTACCTGGTTCATTCCTGGGTCCTTTCTTGTGGAGAGGCACCAGATGTGCCAATATCCAGTCCTGAGGCACACACCCTGACTCCAGTGAGGTGTTGAACAGGTCCATCAGATGGCCAGCCAAGATCTCTGCCAATTTCCTCAGGACTCTCGGATGCACGCTGTCCAGTCCTGGAGCCTTATCCACCCAAAGGGCCTTAAGGCACTTTAAAACCCTGTCCTCTGGGATTTCCCCATCAGTAACATCTGCTCCCCTCATTCCCACCCCTATTATCCTCTGTGGCATAGGTCTATCCTTTTCCATAGTGAACACTGAGCCGAAGTACTCATTAAGTGCCTTTGCCTGGTCCATACCACTTTCTGCCCATCCCCCCCAGTCCTGAAAATCCTGTCCTTACAGCTTCTTCTCTCTGTTACATACCTAAAGAAATCATTTTCCCTTTCACTGATCCCTTGTGCCAGTCTTAGTTGTCTTGCATCCTTAGCTTCCCTGACCATTTGACTCACCTCTCTGGATTTCCTCAAGTACTCATCCCAGTCTACCTCTTGCATAGTTCGCTTGTACCTACCGAATGCTGCTCTCTTATCCCTCATTTTCTCTGCCACCTCCTTGCTGAGCCAGCTCGGTCTTTTGGCCCTGGTCTTCTTATCCTGGGTCTTTGCACATGTATTAGTGGACTCAATCAGACCCAGCTTGATAATGGACCATTTCTGATCTGCATCCATCTCTGGGCTGCTTTTGGCAAGGTGCCCTGCTAGGATGTTGCCCATTTTAGCAAAGCATTCCCTCCTGAAGTCCTCCACCCTCGTCTTAGTCCCATACAGTCAGAGCCCAGGGAACCCCCTCCCAGCTAGATGCTAAGGAAAGGTTAAATATAATTAAAAAAAAAACACTATTTGCCACCGGCCATGAGGGAGTTAGCCCACTACACCACCAGGGCTATACCTTTAAAACACTGTCCTCCTGGAACAACTCAAGACCCCTGACCAACCAGTGTGCTCTTCTTAAATAATGTTGGAATGACTAGCCCAAAAGCATCCCCATTAGCCCATCAAGGCTACTGCTGAGATCTGCTGGCCACCAGCAGACTGCCTAGGGGCACCAGGGGGGGGTTGCTGAGCCCCCAGTATCACTTAATTTTCTTTTCTTAGGTGTCTGTATTTTTATTTCATTTCTCTATATCTCTGTTTTCCTTACTTTGACCTTAAGTGTATCTTTTTCTCTAAAACTCCCCTTCCTTTACTCTGATGCTGTACTGTACTCTTTTTCTATCTCTCTGCTCTCCGTCTCTACTCTTGCTATAAGTTCCCCATACTAATCTATTTTTTTCCCTTTATTTCCACAGGTCTGGCCAGACTGTGTATCAATCAGATAAGTATCTTTGTTTAATTCTAACCCCATAATCTCTTCTCTAGGTCCTCCAACCCTTTGTGTCTCCTCAACATTCCCTGTTCTTCCTTTACGGGTCCTACCGGAATTCTCCAAACCCAGGACACCCCAACTCTAGAGGACTCCTTGATTTGATGGAGCAGGTAATTCCTATTTAAATTATCTAACTGCCCTGGAAGGTGAATGGCATGTAACAAGGTGCTCACACCATTGTAATGTGTAGCAACTTTATTTATTTATTTTTTTGGCCTGAAAATGGGAGAGCTCTTTTCAGCCTTGTCCTCACCTGGTGTTTGTTAGAGGTCTCCACTTACCAGGTTCCAACCTTGCTTACTTAGAGATTTGATAGTAGAAGGCTGCAAGGCGAGGCTATAGAGAATAATGAACCCTCCTCCATGCAGAACAAGCTGCTAACCTCACACTGACTGAGGTTAGTGACATCATGAGCATAACAACAAAGCTTGAGTGCCCAAATTGATGCCACTAACCTCATGAGATGTAAGGTTACCAGTGCATTCTGCAAAGAGATGGGTTCATTATATATAATTGTATGAGCAGGTTGTTTCTAAAACATACAGGTGATAGGCAAAATCCCCTCATGAGCACTGATTTCAAAACAGCACCTAATACTTTTATTTTTTTATTTTTACTGGATGCTGTCTTGAAATCAGCACTCATAAAGGGGTTTGCCAGTCACTTGTTCTAATCAGCTCGCACTACAGGCCCTGCATCTGGTTTGCGGGAGCACGAGTGTGATTGAGGCAGCTGTTCAGAGAAATAATTCATGTTCTAAACAGTGAATTATTTCTCTGAACATTCTAAAAGGTGGATTACTGATTTTAGAAACCACCGCAGAAACTGGCTTTATATTGATATTCAGTATGGCCCAATCACCAATACCCCCCAACCTACAACATGGCCACCTTCTCTATCCGTCTATCAGCTGCCCAATACAGCATGAAGGCACCATTAAGTGAGAGGGAGTGGCCAGAATAGTGAGTGCAATTAATAATACTAGGGAGATTGATTTCTGCATAACTTCATGAATGATGTACACCGCTCTGCCTCCTCCCCTGCCAATCATGCACAGTATCACGCCCAGCCATTCAGCTTGTGGACTGAAAGAGTTGGCTGCTGACTATGCTGTGGGTTATGAAGGGGAGAGGACCAGGCTATCCTGGATATCTTGCTACATGTGGTCCCCAAATTGTGGCTTGGGAGTCAGGAGGGAAGAGCTTACCAATGACGATTTGGGGGTGGGGTGTGGCTAAAGAGGCGAGCTTTTAAAAATGCCAGGAGTATGCAATTAGTTTTTAATTCATGTGGAAGAACAGGAAAGGAGTGACGGTGTAAATCACAGGAGTGTGGAGGGTGTGGCCTAAGGATTAGACTTTGCCATCTAGGAAAGGATATATTTTTTTTATTAATTCCAGAGTATGAGTACCAAGAATAGGGGGGAGTTCTTGGGGTGCTGATATTTGCAATTTTGTGGTATTTGGAATTATTATTCAGGATGTGCACACCCATAGTTGCTAGTGTTTTACTATGCAAATGTTTTACCTTTACCCTCATCTACAACATTTTTTTCCCATTTTTTTCTGTTTTACAGTGTTGACCTGCTGACAGCCCCATATCCTCCCACCAATATCAGATGTATATCTGTCCTCTGCAGACTGGGTAAGGAATCTATTACTAATTTATAGGATACTCTTAAACTAGAGCATCCACATATGTTACCTGGGCAGCGGGTAATAAAACTAAAAACTGTGGCCTGTATTAGCAGGGGTGCAGGGGTGATGGAGTTTTGTATATTGGGGCAAGGATAAATGGCAAAGCACTGTTCAGTGGGGATGGGGAAGGGTAGAAGATGTGAGTATCAGGATAGTGGTGACTTTTGTTGCCTGTTTCTCAAAACATTTTATGAAGTGTAATATGTGCATGTATGTGATACTGGCCATTTCTATGGCCATTATTTGAATGTTTGTTTCTAAAATGCAATAAAAAGAAAATTGAAGAATGCTGTGCTGCATTGCTGTTGATTTATTTTTTAAATTAGAGTAAAAGTCTATTTAATTTATCTGTTTGAGCAAATTGCATGCAGATGGGTTCTGCTATACATCTCATCTGTTATTTGGGGCATAATAATTAAGCTCATTCAAATGAAAGTTAATAGTGTCTTGGTACATGAGTCATGCTGGCATTGTGCATGATTAATGCACCATTAAAATACAAAAGTGCAAGTATAAGAAAAATGGCCATTAAAAGGGTAATCAAGATTTAATCATACCATTATGTATGTAGTAATTAAGGGGATAATAATGATGTGTTATAATGGGTCAGAGCCCATTAATGTAGCCATTAATATGGTGCAATATTTTAATGGTCATTAATCAATTAATTAAACCATGTCTGAATTTTCATGGGAGTTTTAATGGTCTTTTTAATGGTGACCATTACTACGATTGTGATGGCCATTAACATACATTTAATGCCCATTCAAATGATGGCTACCTGGCCGTTAAAATTACTATTAAAAGTTCATATCTAGCTGGTCCACTGGCACAGCAGTAGAGCTACCACTTAAGATGTCAGCAACTCAGGTTCGGGAATGCATCCGAGATATCAGAGGGCCAGTTGGGGGGAGTAGGATTGAGTGCCTAGTGGGCTGCTCTCCTCCTCCTCCAGCGAGGGTGGGTTATGGGTCCCATTGTTATAATGCCACCTGGGTGGACAGCAAAACAATGGGAAGGGAGGAAGCCAGCTGAGGTCCAAAGTGGCGGCATATCTCAACATGTGCATGTCTCATTGGGCATCCCAGAATGCTGCCATCCTTGGGGGACTAGGGGGCACCACAGAAAATGCAAAAACACCCCGCACCCACATCTGGTGATGGGCCCCAGTCCCAAGCAATCAGGACCAGCCCAGGAGGTAGCTAAGTGAGATCCACCAGATGGGCTACAGTGAGTTGGGGTAGAGTAACCAGGGACTCTACCTCCTCCCCGCCTGGGGGAAACCACGTCTGGATGGGGTTGGACCACTGAAGTTCCCCTGGATGTCTGGTGGAGCCCCAAGGATGCCTTGGAAGTACAAGAGGAGAGATGCAGGTCATAGTGAGAGAGGGGGCTTAAAAAAGCACAGAAAAATAAAGGTTCTTGCCCATTATAAATTCAGTGGCCAAAATATGTACAAATAACCGTTAAATTTATTGATCGGTTAATAGTTATACAGACTTTGCAGTGTGATTTGGACCATTAATTATGTACTGATTAATGGGAATTAAATGGCCAACTGGAATGGAATTTTAATGGTATATAATGCAGTTGTGTAGTCACACCACTCCTACTCTGCCACCATATGTAGGTGTGGTGGCAAGCAGCAAGAGTGACTTGCAAGGGGTCAGCCGGCAACAGATACCATAGTGCATTTGTGACTCCCCCACTGGCATTTTACTGAATAAGGAATCCTTATACAAAGACTATCAGGTTTGTTTGTCTCACATAATGTTCTTATTCTTTACAGTCATGATTTTGTACCTTTTTCTTAATAATTATTCACAATTGTAAAAAAAAAATTACTTTGCACACAGGCAAAAAATAGATTCTCTCTATTTCAAATATGGTGCAACTTTTCTAACTATGCTGCCCTTTGGGATAGGGTGGCTTCCACTAGGCGACCTATAAGCCAACCTGGCCCCAGCAGTTACTGGTGCAAGATAGGGAACCACAATAAACCTCACTTTGTTTTACATTGCACATTGTGACATACAAACAGGAAGAAAGACTTTTTGTTTTATTTGAAAATTTCTGTTCAATGTGAATACAGCAAAACCAATTTCATGTGACTCAGTAAACTGTATCCTCTGTTGTGTAAACCTCTTGTTCTGTGCATGACCTAACCTAAAGCCTACTACCCCTTTTTAGCCCTTTCAGGAAGACAACTTTTATTGTCATCCATGAGGGGTCATAAAGTTTATATCAGACCTTTATCCTGTCTTGATATGTGAATCATCATCATGATTCTTATTATTCTATATTGTACTATAATTTAAAGCCCAGCATGAGGATCCGTGCAACAAAAGTGCCCCTATTTTAGTTCAGCAGCTTACTCTGGCTAATCAAAGTTCTCCAGGCAAAACAACCCAGCATGAAACTCTATGCAGAAAATATGCTAAGAACAAAGCATTTTGTCAAATAACACATCTCATGATGTAAACACATATGTCTGTTATAGGAAACTTTATCACTTCCATATTATTGGCACACAAAAGGGGCATTCTTGCTGTGGACCTGGGGCGACTGTGGAGTTATCGTCACTGGAAACAAGAGCCTGATTAGGTTCCCACACAGATATGAATAGTCCTTCCTTTTTCTGGTGTAATGGCTGACTTTCATTTTTTGTTCACTAGCTAGTTATTTGGTTGTGACTGTAAAAACCCAGCACTGTGTTTGTCTCCTTGCTTTTCTTTCAGAAACACAAAAGCAGCTTCCTGACACTGGCCATGCACTTCTATTCCAGAAAAGTATGAGCAGTCTCAACTGTGAATATATAGAGAGAGAAAGACCCAGGAGGCCTTGAGCCTGTCAAGGTCTCTTGTTTTGTAATAAAGTCCACAGTCTGCTGGACAGATGTTGAGAGGGTCTGTTAAACATGTCAGTGGCAAAGATCTTGACCTCTGCTGGGGAGATTTTTATTATTCTAGAATGGGGAATAATTGAACATCACTGACAATTACAGGCACAGTGTCTATGCTTTTAAAGATTCTCATTCTGTGTTTGCTACTTTACCAGCACTGGGACAATCTTATATTTAAAAATAGCAGTGGGACAGCTATGATGACACAATATGTACAATGTCACCATGGAGAATTACTCTTTTTGTGCACATACAGTAGATGCCTATTAAGTAGAAAACCTTGGTGGCAAACAAATACTCTCCTTTACCAGGCTTTTCCTATTAACCAGAATCTGCTGACATGACATTCAATGAGTGAGGAATGGTTTTAAGGTAATGATTCAACTAGAATGGTTTTACCGCATCTATTGTAAGTAAAGTGACTTTGTGCTCAAATCTGAGTTCATACTAAACTCCCCAATGGTCATCATTTAACTGATATAACTGCTTTCATAAAGAAATACATCATTTTCTTTATTGCCGTATTCATTTAGACAGGTTAGCTCAGCTGAGATGAAGCGTGCCATTCACAATGGGGTACAGTCTCTACCCAGTTTTATATCTGGGAGAACTGAAGAGCAGGGAGGTTTAATAATTTTATTTATAGTCTTACTGTGGCACAATTGATGGGAGATTAAGTGAATTCTGCTATTCTTTACTTTTGTCATATATTTATATAGAATTAAACTTTTGAAACTTCTCTAAGTGTTTAACATACACACAAACACACACACACACACACACACACACACACACACACATCTGCCTGTCTGTCTATCCATCTATCTGTCTACCTATTAACTATCGTACAGTATATGAAGTTTTTTTAAAAAGCATGTCTCCCTCTTGCAACAACGTATTGCAAAATTTACTATGGTTTTTCCAAAGGTGCAACAAAGCAGCTCCTTCTTTCTCTTTAAAAAAAATGCTTTAGGACTTGAACTTATTATTAAGAACATATGAACATACAAAATGCCAGCAGAAACAGGCCAAAATGGTATATCAAGTCTGCCCCATTGTGCAGCTAGCCCCTCAACTTGCAGCTGACCCCCCTTCTCCCCCACAGTCCTTCCTCCCCTCACTCTGTCCCACCCCCTCTTGAAGCAGCCCACCATCCTACACAAAATCACCTCCTCTGGTAGAGTGTTCCACTTGTCCAGCACCCTCTCTGTGAAGTAATGTCTCCTGATTTCTCTCCTGGATGACTCCCCCAACCTCAATTGGTGCCCTCTGGTATCCCTCCCTCTTCTGATCCAAAATATCTCCCCTGTATTAGCCTTGTTTACCACCTTCAAGTACTTTTAGGTCTTGATCATATCCCCCCTATCTCTCCTCTCCTCCAGGAAATACATGTTAAGCCTGTTCAGCCTCTCTTCATAGGATTTTCCCTCCAAATCCTGGATCATCTAGTCACCCTGCACTGTGCCCCCTCCAATAGTCAGATGTCCTTTTTTCAGGAATGGGAGCCAGTACTGCATGCAGTATTCCAGGTGTGGCCTGACCAGTGACCTGTACAAAGGAAGGATCACCTCACTCCTTCTAGAGGAGATCCCCTTTGCTATTCAGCCCGGCATCTTGTTGGCATTCACTGCTGCCTTCCTGCACTGTGCTGGGTTGTTCATACTCCCTGTTATAATCTCCCCAGGTCCTTTTCCTCCTCTGTGCTCCCTAACCATACCCCTCCCAGCTCTGAAGTGCACTACCTTACACTTCTTGACATTGAACCCCAGCTGCCATGTATCTGACCACTCCTGTAGCTTAGTCAGGTCCTCCTGCAGTACCTTTCACCCCTTGATGTCTGCCACCACAGCTCCCATCTTGGTTTTGTCTGCGAACAGACTGATCTTACACTGGGTCCCGTGAGAGATATCTGCTATGAATATCCCGAACAGCACTGGTCCCAACACCAACCCCTGTGGTACCCTGCTCATTACCGCTCTTGGTGATGAGAGTTTTCCTTCCACCACCACCACCCTCTGCTGTCTGCCCTTCAGCCAGTTAGTGATCCACCTAACCATCCTAGTACCCACCCCTACATATTCCAGCTTCCTCCTAGCCTCACGTGCGACATGGAATCGAAGGCCTTGCTGAAGTCCAAGTAAAGGACATCCACTGCATGGCCCTTGTTCAGCTCTCTGGTCAACCAGTCACAGTACTGAATGAGGTTTGTCAGGCATGTCCTTCCTGAGACAAACCCATGCTGTTGCCTGTCCTGGAGGCATTTGTCCTGCAAAAATGTCACCAGCCTCTCCTTGAGGATGGTCTCCATGAGTTTTCCCACAACTGATGTGAGGATCACTGGTCTGTAGTCACCTGGATCATCTTTTTGGCCACCCTTGTGAATGGGCACTACATGGGTTAACCTCCAGTCCTGTGGTACGCATCCTGTGTGCAGAGATATATTGAACAGGTCAGCCAGTGGTCCTGCCAGGCATTCTGCCAGTTCCTTGAGTACCCTAGGGTGAATGCCATCAGGTCCCTGTGCCTTGTCCACCCACAGAACCCTCAGCCCTTCCAGTACTCTGCCCTCTGTAATATCACCATCTGTCACCCCCCCATCCCTTTCCCACCCCACCCCTCTCATCAGGTATCTTCCCCCCCTCTCTACCATGAATCAAGAGCAGAAGTACTCATTTAATGCCTCTGCCTGCTCCTCCCCATTTTCTACCCACCCCCCGTCCTTCTTAATCCTCACTATCTGGTCCCTGTTCTTCCTTTTCTCCCCAATGTATCTGAAAAAGTCCTGTTCTCCATCCTTGATGCCCTGTGCCAGCCTCAGTTCTCTGGCTGCTTTGGGGACTCTGACCAGCCTTGTAACCTCCCTGGACTTCTTCATATACTCCTCTCTGTCTTCACCCCTTCCTGATCTCTTGTATATCTGAAAAGTTCCCCTCTTGGCTCTCACCCCGTCCATGACCTCCTTGGTCAGCCAGCTGGGCTTCTTTACCCTTCCCTTCTTACTTTGCACCCTAGTACATGTCGCAGTGGCCTCTGCCAGCCCTGCCTTAATAATACCCCATTTTTGGTTGGCATCCATGGTTTGTTGGATTCCCTCTAGGTGACCTAAGAGAATTCCCCTCATCTTGTTGAAGTCTGCCACCCTAAAAACAACAACCCTGGTACCTGAACCTCCAGATTGCTTCCCCATTCATAGTGTGAACCACACGGAGTGGTGGTCACTCCCAGCCAGTGGATCCTCAACCTCCAGTTCCCTTACAGCCTCCCCACTCATTAGCACAAGGTCCAGAGTCCTTCCCAGCCTAGTTGGTTCATGTACCAGCTGCATCAGGAAGCTATACTGAAATGCTGCCAGTATAACCTGCTCCCTAGCACTTGAGGTGGTTGGCATGCCCCAGTCCACCCCAGGTAGGTTGAAGTCCCCCAACACCACTGTGTTCCCCTTCCTGCAAACCTTCCTGATCTGTTCTGCCAACTCCCTGTCCAGCTCCTCCCCTTGAGTTGGTGCCCTATACACCACCCCTATCCTCAGCACCCTGCTCTTTGAATCCTGAAATTGTGTCCACAGGGCCTCTGTTCTGCCTTCCTCCCCCTCCTCCCTTATGCACCTTATTCTCTCCCTTACATATATTCCCACTCCCCCCTCCCTTTCTTGTTGGCCCTATCCTTTCTGAACAGCTTATGTCCAGGGATCATCATATCCCAGTTCTGGTACTGGGTGACCCAAGTTTCTGTTATGGCCACAATGTCCACCTGCCCCACTGCCAAGAGGGCTTGAAACTCAGCTGATTTATTCACTAGGCTCCTCGCATTCAGTGACATTACTTTCCACTCTGTTCCTTTCCCTTCCCTTACCCAAATTTTCCCCCTTTTTGCCTCTGCCCTGCTGCTCTCCCCTTTACTTGGGGGGTAGGCTCATCTGGTTCCCCTCCCTGGAAGACCCTCCCTGGTAGCCAACATACACATCATGAGACCCACTCAAGGATCGATGCACTACTATATTAAAGATAGTACTTAAAAGTCTGAAAACTGAGTAAAAATAAAATGCATTCCAATTTTGCACTGTTATTATTAAAACACTTTACTAGGTTACATATGTCAGTATTGTACAAGACACTAACTATAGAACTATACCTAAGTGAGGAAAACTAGATCAACTGTAGGATCTAACTACTCCTGACAATATAATGTTATTTACTTTATTTATTCACTTATTTCAAAAGATTTACTAGAGAAGACATACTGAACTGATAACAGCTCTTTCCCAGATAGGACCTGTGGTGGGGGGTAGGGTGGGCAGACAAACACAGTAAGGTGCATAGTAACAGTATACAATAGCAGCGATAAAATTTGTCACAACAATTAAAGTACAGTAAAAGGAAGTGATACATTACTGTTTTCAGAAATAGCAGTGCTGTCATCATGCAAATAAATGTTTTCAACACAGGAAGGAGGTGGCTGTGTATTGTTGTTGACAGCCATGCATTGCTAAAAATATAAAGCAGCACTGAAGAAAAGAGAATCTGCACCGAGAGAAAGCAAAGGAGTCAAGTAAGAAGCATCCGACAGTTGACACTGCACCCCAAACCACATTCAACTGTACATTGTTACATTTTTCTTGATATATTTAAACTCTGCAGTTATTTATGAAATATTCCTCCATTTCTGTCTCCCTTGAAGGTTTTGTCCATGTGGTACCCACATATTGAGAACACAGTGCATTTCTAGCTAGCCATCCTCCACATATAGCCTGGTTATCTCATGATCCTCTTCTTTTCATTTCATTCAGGTTCTTTTATTCCCTCCCTTGCTGCTCCTTCCTTGTTGTAACATCTTCTGTCATTACACAGCAAGAATCCTCTTTAGACACCAACTGTCAGACCCAGTCCAGCAGTGATACTGTCAAAACTGCTCTACCACAAAAGTGGTGGTTACTGTATAACCACTGTCTGGCTTTTATTTGTAACTGTCTAATGTGTAACTGATTGTTTAATGCAGTGTACAACATATACAGTGTAAGTGCTTTTTCTCTGCAATAATGTAACATTTATCAGTTACACCCTGGGACTACAATAAAAACAAAATGGCCCATCTGCTATAGCTAGCCTGGTAAACAGAATTTCAAATAAAGAAATAAATTGATAAACAAATTCAACAACCTGATCAGTGTTTAGTATAAGGTCTTACTGTTGGGTCCATGCTTTGCTAGTTATCACTGCTGCATTATATACCAAAAATGTTGTCTTCATGCTAACATTCCTTTGTTGCCCCAGAGCATTTTGATAAATAAAACTGCTGCAAATGTTTTACTATTAATTCACATGTGTGTATCCATATTCCTATTGTTACCTAACTGGTAATTGTTTAAAGAGTACTTGCCTCTAAGTTATAAAATACATTTATTTTCTACTGTCCCTGACTAATGAGTATTTGTCTTTCTTTATGTTTACTGTTTAGTTGCATCTTGATGAGGTCATTAGTGAACACAGTCACTGCTTTTTATGTTCGGTCTTGCACTTGCGCAAAGCGAACATGTTGTTGTAATGGCAGGTTTTGAGAGGTTTGTCACTGTCAATCCAACTAAGGTCAGTCTGCAAAGGGCTAGTCAGTGTCAGGTCAATCATCAGCCAGGCTAATCATGACACTGTTCTGGTCTTGCTGGGTGGAAACATTTTGTCGTTCAAAGGAAAGAACATGCCAGTAGAGATGCAGTGAATTTAAATTCCACCGGCAAAGTGAACGTGAAGTGGGCACTTTGCGTTACCACTCTGCTATGTGGAGTGGGCAATGCAAAGTGCTCACTCCCCCTAGTCATTACCACTTCGAGTTAAGACAGAATGGCAATGCGAAGTAAGGTGAAGTCATTGTTTTTAAGGGACTTCATGTTCCTCATTATGATTCCAAGTGATCCACTTGGTGTTTCAGATTTGGCAGCCCCCCACACATCACATGGCTTACAATACTGTAAGTCACATGCTCTTTAGCTAGGCAGGAAGAAAGTGAGTCATACAAGCAGACACTTTTACTTTCTCCTGTGCAGACGGAGAGAGAGTAGTGTGTTTTGTGACTGCTGATACTTTTAGATCAGAGTGAGGAGGAGATTTGAACTTTGATTTAGACCCGACAGCTTTTTTTGTGTCTTTTCTGTACTCTGTTTTACTTAATTTACTTAATTTGTTCTTTCTCTAAATTTTATTTTTCTTACCTTTATAAGTAGTTAGTTGCCCCCCCCCCATTAGCAGGACCAGCACTGCCTCCTGTCCTGACTCTGAGGCAGTTGAATCACCACCACCACCAAGTCCAGCACCAGGTACTCTGGAGCAGGATGTGCCTGTTCCCCTTGGGCCCAGGTATGGATCCCATCCCTGTTCAGCACCATGAACAGTTGGCTTCCAGTTCATCTGGCCCTCTCCTGCCTGTGTCTGGTCCTCCCCACACCTCCATTGTTTGGCAGTTTTTTGACTGTGCCGGGGGGGACAGCAGTGTGGTCAAGTGCTGCCTATGTAAGGTGGAGGTGCACCGTGGCCCCCTGGGACTCACCTGGGGACTGGGGAGCAGCACACCCATCTGCTTAATCACCACCAGTTGGAGTGGCAGGCTGCCACAGAACAGACCATGCCTGCACCTGCTGGCCATTCTGTGGCAGAGGGTGCACCTGTGCATGGTGGCATCCATAAGAAGAGGAGGGCCACAGCAGCACCTGCTGCTCCACCAGAATCGCATAGAGGGACATCAGTTGCAAATTATGTCCATGCTGGAACTGCTGCTGGATCACTATGGGATCCCACATTAGTTTTTCTTTCCTCACACCATGTGCCCCCCCACACCTTCCTTGCTGTGTTATAAAATTTATTTCTCCACCATCCCTGACCCTTGTATGTAATTATGCCCTTTTGTGTTGTCTTCCGTATGTGTGCCACTTTGTATTCTGAGCAGTGCAAGTATACTGTGCTAAACTGCATGTGTGCAGTCAGTCTTCTTTCCAGTCTGTGTATGTACTGCAGACACTGTCCAAATCCCTGACTTAAAAACACTTATTAATGAGTACAATGGTGGGATAGTGAAGCCTGGAGAGATACTACAAAACAGGCTTACAATACATCCAAGTAACTAATACAAAAATTAATGTTGTGATTCGTGAAGTAATTGTAAATCGTGATTTGTGACTGCATTTGTGTCCGTGATGATGAAGAAATGCGAATGCCTATGGCTGTACTTCCCCAGGGCCCCGATGAGGTGTGGCACAAAACTCCCCGACTTAAAAACACTCATTATTGAGTACAATGGTGGGATGGTGAAGCATGGAGCAATAATACAAAATAGGGTTAAAATACATCCAAGTAACTATAAAAAAAAATTAATGTTGTGATTTGTGACGTGATCGTAAATCATGATTTGTGACTGCATTTGTGACCGTGATGATGAAGAATGTGATTTGTATCACGAGTGACTCGTGATGATGGTCCTGACTTGAAAATGCATATTAATGAGTACAATGTTCATGCAGAATTATGCACCACACCTGTCCAGTTCTCTGAAGGTAAGCCAAAGAAACAACTGTGACTTGAGTTAAAAATGCAAATGCACAGACAGATTAAGATTGCGCTGTGCACTGAAGAGATGCAGATGCAAAGGCACAACACCTAACCAGTGCTCACCATCAGAAATTCAAATCTGGAAAATAATTCCTTTGCCGGTTGGGGTGGATCGCAGGGGGGGGGGCAGTGTACTGCACTGCTGCAGTAACAGTCACTAGTACTAGTAGTAGTAAAGATACCACAAAGAAGTACAAAAATTACACAGCTGCAGTGGATAGCAGGTTCACATTGCTGAAATTGTGTGGCACAGTAAAAGTTGTCTGATTTGATGACATGCATCACACACATAGTCACACATACACACTAAGTAATGTGTAACAAATTGAAAACTTCAGTAATATAACCACATATTTTAAACAAATTAAAATTATGCACTGCTGCACCACAGCAATCAGCAAAAAAATGGCAAGAATTATTGAAAATATTACTGTGTGTACATTAACACAGTTATACAAGAAAAATATCGCCAAAACAGAAAGCACTGTCTTTTTCTTCAAGTTAATCTACCTACACCACAGATACGCCCCTCCTCCAAAGCACACTTCCACTGTCTTTCAGTACACAGACTGAATATTGTACATTAACATTCAAAATCCATGCACAAACAATAAATGCTCGATCATTTGTGCACAGAAGTGTTTCCTATAATCGATGAACTAAAGTTTCAGCAAAACAAGTGTCCCCAGAATGCTTTTTTAACAGCTTTTAGAAGGTTTGAATTGCAGAGCTCTCAGAGCAGACCATCTCCTATAGCTTCATACACACACTACCCCAAACTGAGGTTGTGCAGAACAATCTAGAGCCCATGTGACTTGAAATCCTATGAATCACTGCAAAATTCACTTTTGGAGCTTAAAAACCAGGCAAAGTGAGTGAAGTACATTGTTTTCAATGTACTTCACCTTAAGAATTGGTGGAGTAGTGGTTTGGGAAGGCTGAGTAAAGCGAAGTCATTGTTTTCAATGGACTTCGCATTACCCATTATAACGCGAAGTACTCCGCTTCACGTTGCAGAGCACTCTGCGAATTTGCCTTCACTCTGTGGATCACTTCACGGAGTGAATTGCGGCCACTTCACCCACCACTACCTGTCAATAATAGGGTGGCTTTTTCTTTTGATCTGCATAACGCCACCCTGCAAGCTCAGATAATCACATTATGATCAGCCTGCAGTGTTCCTCCCCACCAATGTAAAAATAATCCCTCCCACCCTCAGCCAAGTATCCTTCACACCTCCCTTTGAGTGTCCCTTCTTAAGTTTCCAACACCAGGGTGCCTAATCCCAGTACTGGCTAGTACACCCTCACCCTGCTTGTTTTCAGTGTGGGACAATGGGGGATCCCCCCCAGTGCTGTCAAACTTAACACTGACACTGGTGTGCCCAATCCTCACCATCAGGACAATACCTAAAATAAAGAAAACTGACCATCAGAGTCTTTTTTCATTTTTATAGATTCTGCAAAAAAAGAATACCATCCATCGATGTCTGTTGCTGCTGTTGGCAAACTGCCACCATTTCTCTTCCCCCACCATCCATCCCACTTTATACCTGCCACCCCACACTCTCAGACCCCTTTTAATATTCTCACACCAGTATGCCAATCCTCAGTGCTGGCTAGTACCACCAACCCCACCATTTTCAATGTGCAACACTGGTGCTGCCAAACATAACACTGACTCTGGGATGCCCAGTCCCTAGTGTCAGTACCTGAAATAAGGAAAACCATGCTTTGTAGTAATTTTTTTTATTTTCATATATCCTGCAAAAAAGAAACCCATCCACTGATGTTTGTTGCAACCATCACTCTACTGCTGCCATTACCCTCACACCACTCACCTCTTCAACTCAGCATCCACCACCACACACCACACCACCCCTTACTCAACCTATTGGAGTCCAATGCCACAATGCCTTCTGGACTGGAGACACATCTTCACTCTTCAACCCGGGCTGTGAACTGAGGAAAAGGTATACAGTTCAATGTTTTCAATGGGTTTTGAGCTTGTCCTCATAACTTGGTATTTTTTTAAGATTTTGCTCCAAATTTTCAACATGGACTTTTTGTGACCTCACTTCATGAACAATGGCAGTGATATTATGCAAATCCATCCAGAAAGGTGAGTTCATGGTCGCTGTGCAAAATCACCTTTCAGGCAAGATTTGAACATTTTCTCCATCATTGTTCATGAGGTTAAGTCATAAAAAGGCTATGTTGAAAATCTGAGGTAAACAAATTAAAAAAACAACGAAGTTATTGGCAAACACTGACATTTTTCAATGCACACTCGTAACTTTGGTAATTTTCAATATTTTGACCCCATATTTTCAAAATAGCCATTGTTTTTCACACTACCTCATGAATGTGACAGCTGTCATTTTTCTGATCCTGGCCAAGAAGTGGGTTTTTTTGCGCTTGTGGTGCGAAATCAACATTTGGGCAGGATTTGAAAATGTTCTCTACCCTTGTTCATGAGACGGGTTCATAAGAAGGCTGTGTGGGGGTCATAAGGCTATGTTGAAAATTTGGACCAAAAATATTAAAAAAAATAACATTATGAGCGTACACTGAAATATTTCAATGCATGCTTGTGACTATGGTAATTTTCAATATTTTGACCCCAAATTTTCAGCAGAACCATTTTTTTAAACCACCTCATAAATTTGGCAGCTGCCAAATTTCAAATCCAAGCCAAAATGTTTGTGAGTTAGTGGAGTGTCAGTGGTTTAGCAGGTTGCACACTCACCTCTGAAAGCGGACAATCAGAAGGCTGTGGGTTCTAGCCCCACTCCAGACACTTGGGTTAACTCCTAATACTGATACTGTAGTGCAGCATGAGAGGGTGCTGCACTCCTGAGGTGCTGTCTTTTGGATGAGACACTAAACTGAGGTCTCATCTGCCTGTTCTGGTGGCAATTCAGGTGTATGTTAAAGATTCCATGGCACTTCTTGAAAAGAGTAGGGATTTTTTTAATTAGAAAAACACATCATAACAATCCATTGATATCATTACAACAGATATAACTAATAGTAACCATTTCAATTGCTCATGCCAAAAAATTACTGTAAGAAACAATTTCTGATTCTCTGATTAATATATATATACTGTATATATATATATATATATATATATATATATATATATATATATATATATACTCTTCTTTCACCACTACATACTGTACATATATCAAAACCTTATACTTACTATTCATATTTAATGAACTCTAACAACCCTTTCTACCATTTCATTGTGATATTCCTAGCATTTATTTTGGTGTCCTTAATATATACCCCATTCATAGCTTGTTCTACTAATATTTTAAAGGTAACATAAGGCATCAGTTTCCGCTGTAGTGCCCATTGGCACCATGCCTGCTAGAGATAGCATTTTAGATGGCACAAAAAAACCATGAGAGTCTCATGGTTATATTTACTTCATAGATGAGGACAGTGCCCTAGAACTAATGATTCATAAGAAAGGTTTAATACCCATTTCAGGTTCCATTCCACTGGCAGATAACTCCATAACTGTTTAGCATATGAACGTGTAAATAAGAAATGCTCCATTGTTTCTTCCAGATCCTGGCATTAATTGTATGGACAGTTTCTCTCATCTTGTGCCTTATGCTTTGCATTTCCTCTTAAATTCAATGTACCATAAGCCGATAACCATAATATTTCCCACATGTGAATGGGGATCCTGTTATTATTTAATTGCCTCAGAACTCCTTCTTTTAATGTATGTGGGCAATTTTTCAAATCAGGTTCTGTGGGGTGAATTTTACTGATTATATAAAAATACAATTGTTGTCCAGATATTTTACAGATATGTGATTTTGTTAATTCCCCATTTGTGGAGTTTTTTTTTTTACCACTGGTTTTATATAATCTGGCATTTGCAACCTGGGGTTTTGTTTTGGTGGGGTATCCTCCACCTATACATCAAAAACCCATTCAAGGGTATAATGAAGCCACCAATACTGATGGCTCAGAGGTGGGCCAAGGCCTATTTTGATGTTTTGGGCTATAAACAAACTGTACAAAAAAGGGATGGGGTCAGTCATTCCTAGGCCTCCCTTGGCCTTTGGTAGGTAGGTAAAACATCTTTTTATGGGATTTAACCTACTTCCCCATACCATTTGGAAGAACTAGGAATACACCATTGTTTCTAAAGATGGGGGAGGGGGGAAATCATTGCAATATATAAGAAGGAGGGGACAATAAACCTTTTTACTATGTGAACCATTTTTATTTTGTAAAATCTCCATGCCTTCCATCTGTTCACTTTTGTTTCTGTCCCCCTTTAAAGCTGCTTCCCAGTTTTCTAAGGGAAGGTTTTATGGTCCAAATTGGAAACCTAGGATTTCTGTGTGTCTGAGAAAAGCTGAATTTGATTTATAGTTAGCAATGGTTGTCCAGGGTTACCCAAAAGGAGCCCTTTACATTTCCCTAAATTCAACTTTGAGTTAGCAACTTTTGAGTACTCCTGGAGTTGTTTGATTACAGCAGGAATCTGCTCTGGGTTTGTCATAAACAAGCATTTATCATCTGCAAATGTTTGTATTTCTGTCTCACTAAGTCCAGTGGGCCCTTGTAATCCACCCCACACTTGCGTGCTTCTTAATTTCCTAACTAGGGGATCTAAAGAAATATTATATAGTAAGGTGCTAAGAGGGCACCCTTGCCTTACCCCTGTAGTAACAGAAATGTCTTCTAAATTCTTACTTTTTATGGCGGGATGTATGATTACTCCAGAATAAAGCAATTTGATTTTGCTTATGAAATCCCTTGGTATTCCATAATGTTGTAGCGTCTGAAAAAGAAAGGGTAAGTAGACTCTATTGAAGGCCTTACATTGGTCAAGAGTTAAGATACAGCCTTGTTTTTCTTTAATGCCATGGCACTCAGTTTATAACCCAGATAACCATTAGGGCTTGCTGAATTTTTCTTTCTGGGACCCCACTAAACTGGGCTGGGTGTATTAATTTTGGTGCTATTTTCTTCAATCTGTTATTCAATATTTGTGAATGAATTTTAAAATCCGTATGGAGCAGGGTTATGGGCCTCCAATCTGATAAATCCCATCTGTTCCCTGATTTATATAAAAATATTAAAAGACCAGATGTGAATTGGGGGCTGACCCTTTCCTTAAAAAGGAGGGAAAAAAACTCTAGCAAGCAACTAGCTGTTTCTTTTGGGAATGTCTTATAAAATTCATATGGAAGGCCATCAGGTCCTGGTGAAGCCCCATTTTTCAGTTTCTTAATTACTTCCTCAATTTCTGTTAATGACAAAGGGGAGTTTAATTCTGTTTTGTCTTCTAAAGGTAGGTTAACTTGTAATCCCTGTAAGTAGGCGCTGATTTCATCTTTAGTGGGAGAGGGGGCATTTTATGGGAATCTAAAAAGAGCCTTACTAATCTGCGCAGATCTTTGTTGTTATATACTTCCTTGTCCTGTTCATCCACTAATTGTTCAAGAGCCATTGTATCCTTCCTTTTTTACAGGCCTCATAAGGATCCCCTGTGGGGGATTTCTGTGTCCCATATTGCATTTCTGCTGTCAGGGTTTTTGCTCTATCATATTGGTACTTCCTCATATCCTCTTTTACCTGATCTATTTGGGGTCCATAGTCCTTTTTTTAGGTGGCTGATTTAGAATAAAGATTTTGTAGCTGTGTTCTAAGTTTCAAGTAATGAAAAAAACTTCTTTCACTATTTTTTCCAAAATAGTGAAACTATTTTACTATATCCTGTTTTGTGTCTAACCACAACTCCCTGAGGTCCTTATAAAGTTTGTTGACTGACACACTGGCCCATAGCAGGGTTAGAATTTTTTCCTTAACTTGAGTGTCCAAAATGGTAGAGGTGTTCAGTCTCCACCTTTTATGTTGTCCTGGTATGCAGGGGGTAGTCTGAAATGTTTATTTGTAAAAACAAGTGGTCTGAGAATTCTGTGGGAAATATTTGAAAGTTTGGTAAGGTCAAATTTCTAAAAACAAATATATGATCTATTGTTGAAGTTAACCTGCCTCTGCGATAAGTGTACTGGGGCCCCTGAGACTGGTATTGGGCACAATCCAACATACCTCCCATGCATTTTTTTCAGAGCATTTCAATCGCAATAAATTTTGCTATTTTCCCTTTGTTTGTTGAGTGGTATGTCACAATTAAAATATCCCCCTAAAATTACAAATGATGTTGTATGCAGATATGGTTGGATTTGTGACAATAAAGCCACCCTGTCTGCTTTTGTCTGGGCCCATAAACATTTATTAACTTATATGGTCTTTGATCCCAGTAGCCATCAAAAATAAATAATCTTCCAGTACTAAATCTATATGTTTGAACATTCTAACGGAGTCGAAATTGAAAACTATGCCTAGTCCATCCACCCTGTAGTGTCCAAAGGACCAAAAGGATGCCCCCCCATTCAGCCTGAAAAAGTGTAAGCTGGTTAGATGTAAACATCCAGGTTTCTTGCAAAAACCCTATATTGATTTTTGAATCGCTAAATGTTGAAAAAAGTCTTGTCTTTTTAAGGGATATAATAGGCTTTGATACTTACAAGAACCAAAGACCAGTTTGTTCATTGCCAATAGTTCTTAAGGCCCCTTTTTACTCTTCTTTTTCTTTTTCCCTTTATACTCTGTGATGTCTGCTTTTCCTCCCTGGTCTTGTGAAATAGGGGGTTCGGATTCTGCCAAATCCATGTCAGAATCATTTCCAGTAGGAACTAGGACAGCAAAGGGATTTGGTGCCTCAAAACTTTGAGGCTCTGGGGGTGGAGGTGGCTTTTGACTTTCTAGTTACTCTCTTCTCAGGGGGAAAGACTGGAGGATGTGTGGGGGAGATAAAGTATTTTTAACTTTTGTGTCCGGACTGTGTGTATAACATACAGGTGGGTAGTCCCCCATTGTATTGGCTCTGCAGAAGTTAAGGGGTGAGAACCCAGTTCTTCCTGATCTCCTGATGCTCCTAGGTTGCTGGAGGTGCTGTCTATAGCTTTTTGATCCACTAACATGGCTGCAGTTTTAGGGCGTGGTAGTGGCGGTGGAGGGGAAGGGGAATTGGTCATTTCTCAGATTTATCTGGTTCTGGTTTGGAAGGATTTAAGGCTTCCTCCTGAACTTGCTGGATAAGAATTTCTGTGCTAATGACTGAGGCCTTGTTCTTCGCAGCCCAAAGGCATTCAGGAAAAATGTGTTCGGTCACTTCACACAAATCACACCTAGTTAGGTTTGCGCATTGCATGGTAATATGGCTCACCTCTCTACAGTTTTCACATCTTGATCTGTCACATATGCTGGAGAGATGGGTTCTGGCCCCACATTTATAACAAGCATGAGGCACCCTAAATAAAAACATACCCTTCTATCCCTGCCAAGAATAAAGGAATTGGATATATGTTCAATGTTATAGTCTTTCTGTTGCAGCTTCACTTTATACTTCTACCCTCCTGTCCAGAACATTTCTGAATCCAATAATGCCTCAGGGGAGTTTAATACCTCACATTTCTGTGATAACCAATATGCAGTGTCCTCTACATGCACCCCTTCATTGCAAAACATCACTGTTATATATGTAATCAATGGTTTAGTTAAGGAGATTACCAAAAAGGAAGACCACAGAGGTGAAATTTGTACTGAGTTATATCTCTGCCAAAATATCTCAAGTGCATAAGAGGATCTAAAACTTATGTCGTAATTATCCTCTCCTGAAATATTGATAAAAGCATACATTTCTTTAGGTGAAAATTTGAGAGAGTCCTTTAGCAGCATTCTTCCCATGTACTGATGGTTTGGTCCTATTTCCAATCCTCCTTTGTAATGAATCTTGACCACGTTTCTCCTTAGGGAGGCTTCTTTTTTTGATTTGGCAAAAGGTTCAGATAGTAAGGGTTTCTGTGGAGGAGAATCATTTTCAGTATTTGCCTCTACTGGTTCCTCTGGGTTTGGGTTATAGTGTTTTTCAGGTTCAGTTCTGTTGTGTCCATTGGATGGGGGGGGGTTTCAGTTCTTGACTCTGTATTGGGGTCTATATGATAATGGTGAACACCTAAAGATGATCACTGTTATCACTCAGTCAGAGTGCTGAACAATTTTTGGCACTCTGACAACCCCAGCGCACCAGCACAACAGTGCCAGGACATATTTTTACTGTTTTCTGTAGGGGGGCTGTGCCCCCCCACACCCTCCCTAGTGGGGGGGTTTCACCCTCACACCCTCCCTACTTAAGGATTCTCAGCTCCAGGGGGGTGCATGTCAGGGGGGTGAAAGCAGTAAAAATTAAAAAGGTTCAGGCAGGCTGCAATAAAAATCGCACCAGTGCCCGGACCCGAACCCAGTACCTCAGCCACCCCAGCCACTAGCCAATCCCAAAGCCAGGACACAGCTCGACCGCAGCACCACCTCCTACAGCCTCTTCACCCCCTCCAAGCCCATGCTCACCGTGCTCACTCCCACGCCATAATGGACAGCACTCTTCCTCATGCACCCACTTCAGGGGTTACCTCTGTATGGCACGCCACAACACTTCCCCTTTGTTTTGTTGAGTCCTTTCTAACTGTATTTGGGGGCAATGCCTCCTGTAAATCTGTATCTTGTTTCCTTTCTTCAGGTCCCTGGTTTTGCTCTATAAGTTGCCATTCTGGAGTATTTATCAGGAGGGGGTCCTGCCAGTCTAGGTCTGGAAGCCATTGGCCTGACAGCATTTTTTTTCCATCCTGCCTCCTTCAGTGATTTTTCTGAAGACCAGTTAGCAAAGAGATCAAAGTTTTTTGGTTGGTCACTCTGTATTGAGAAAGCTTGCTGTATTGCTTCAGTGGTGGATAGACCTGAGGTCGACCAGCCTGTGTTTCTAATGTTTTCCCCTTTGGGCCTTGTTAGGTGTTCTGTGCCTAGATTTCTGTTTGCTAGTGTGACCGCAGCCCTCTTGTTTTTATTTTCTTCTTTATAATCTGACTTTTTCCCCCTCGCCGTAAAGGAAAAGACAATGGCTTCATTTTGAAAATTAATGTCACTCTGATAAATAACCTTCTCCTCCTCTTGCTGTTTATGCTCAGAGGGTATTTATTCAACATTTTGTCTTATTTGTGCCCCTTTGTGCTTTTCCTCAAGAACACTCGAGTCAGTATCGACTGACTGTCCACATAATACATTTTCCCCAAATTCATTTGTAGTAGCTTGGGTTTCGATCGACCCTGCATTTATTTCCCCAGCTTGATTTGTACGCATTTCTCCATTTGCTCCCTCCCACAAATTGCTACTTTTTTCCAAACCCTGCAGCTCTTGGCACACACCTTTGGCATTCTTACTGCCAGCCACTCATTCCACTTTTCTGTTTATCAAAAACGAAGGGTTTGATTGTACCTGCAGGTGGAGCAGTGTCTGGGTCTTGGCCTTTCCCATTGATGCTTATGCGTCACTCCTACAACTGTCAGCAAGTGGAACTTCCTATAATTTCTCCATTTCAGCTAGCAATTTTGCTTTATGCGCAGCATATTTTTTCTCAGCTTCTTCCAATTGCTTTAGTATCTTGCCCTGTTTTATCTCATATACATCATCCATATTTCTTGTTTCTGTTTCAATATTCATGTCTGAATAAAGATTGCTTAAATCCTCCAAGGAAACAAAAATATCTTCTCCTAAATCCTTTTTTTGCTGAATTCTTTCCAGCGCTTGGCAATCGGTTAGCTTCTTACAATAAGAGGTCAAGGGACAAGGCTTGATCCCCTGCCTCCATAATGTCCATCCTCCTCACCTCCTTGCAGCAAGTGGCCATCTCTGTCAAGCATGGCCAAGGGTTCCCCCTACAGTTGAGTAGGGGAATGTTTATTTGAAAAATAAGGTAAATGATACACAATGGAAATATTAACATCACATAATCCAAAAATCTAAAAAACAAACCATCCTGGGAAAAGGGTAGAAACCAAAACAGAGATTATACTTAGTGAAAAGGGAAAAAGAATGACAAAGCAGAAACACAAAAATACAAACATGGTGTCAGATACCAAAACTGGACCTACCCACCAGGTACTAATTCATTTATATTTAATTAAGCGAGAAAATCCTTTCCACCATCAAAATACTTTATCTGCTGTATAAATATTGTTATCTGTAATATACACCTTTTCCAATGCCTGAAGTACAAGGATGTGAAATGTATCATAGGACATAATTTTCAGAGACAGCATCCATTGGAATCTAGCCTGCCGTAAATAATATTTCAAACAACAAAAGAAAACAGCCAACCTACCCCTATGATAAGTGTTTTCTAAAAAATTATACTGACCCAACACCAAAGAGTCATAAGACAATGAAGCCAACCAACCCATGTGCCAAAATCTGGCTAAATAAGCCCACAAGTTTGCAATATATGAGCAAGTAAATTGAAAATACTCCATTGTTTCCTCAAGATTGATACAGTCATTGCATGGGCAATATCTTTCCTCCACAACCTTATGCTTGTGATTTCCTTGAACATTTAGTCATCCATAAACAGACAACCACAATATTTCCCACATATGTAATGGAATTCTTTTGTTAACTAACTGTCTACAAACCATACTATTTGAAACTGCCAGAGAGTTTTTAAAGACAGGTGCTATAGGATAAATCTTGATCATCACAAGCACATATAATTGAGTACTCTTGTTTTGTGTTATGTTAACTTTTGCCAATCTCCATGTGTACAGTTTTTGAGCTGCTGATTTAAAATAGTCTGGAACAGAGAGATGGCGTGACAATCGAGGTGTGACCAATGTCCAGGCCCAAAAATATCTACCCAAACTGTGTGCCACCCACCGCTGATGCAAATTATTTAATGAAAGTAACCCCCCCTTTCACAGTCTGAGAAAGGAATACAGTGTGCAAAAACACCACGTGGTCCATCATGCCTAGACTACCCTTATCTCTTGGAAGATAGGTAAAGCAGCATTTAATGGGGTTTAAATGATTACCCCACAATATTTGAGAAAGTATCCAATATATTCTAGTATCAAACTGAGATGGTGGGGGGAAAATCATAGCCACATACAACAGACATGGAATTAAAAACTGTTTCATGAGCGGAATATTTTTGAGCTTAGACAATTTCCAGTGCTTCCAACATTGAACCTTGACATCTACCTTAGTCAGAGAATTGTCCCAATTAATTTCTAGGATATTCTGTGGACCAGATTCTAAACCCCAAATCCTAAGGTGGTCAAAGGAGATAGGGATCTCATTTGAGGAAATAGAAGAAAAGGGACCAGAACTCACCTATAAACTTCTGCTTTTCCTTATATTAATCCTAGCATTAGAAACTAAGGAATATCTTCTCATGAACTCAAGAAAAACCTCAAATTGCTGGCAATGCTAAAAAAAATAGACAAATGTCATCAGCATACAGGGTAGGCTTGTGCATAAACTGCTGGATCATTTGTCTCCCCCAAACTACTATGCCATCTGGGTGTGTCATTTAACTTCCTGAGTAAGGAGTCTAACATAAAAATATAAAGAAGTGGGCTTAGGGGGCAGCCCTTCTGCACCCCTGTTGAAATAGCTATCCTCCTGGTCACTTGAAACTGTAACATTGGCTGTACCTTAGCAGAATTATAGAGTGCTTTTAACCAAGCAATAAATTAAGGAGGAACACCATACTCCTTTAAAGTGCCAAACAGGAAAGGATGGTAGACCCTATCAAAAGTTTTGTCTTGATCCACTGATATTACACTGCCAGACCTGCCATGTAAAGAGAGGTGATCAATAATGTCTCAAATTATCATTAAAGCACTCTTTATCTTCCTGTCTGGGATACCATACCACAATATTGGAAAGCAGAGACTACTAGAGATGCATATTGTTTTAATCTGTTATTTAATAGATGAATTAGAATTTTGAAATTGGAATTTAAAATTGTGATTGGTCTCCAATTCTGTATCTGTAACTTAACTCCTGATTTGTATAAAAAAGTAATAAACTTTCAGAGAAGGAGAGAAGCAAACCTTGTCCCAGAACAAAATATTGAAAAACAAGAAGCAAACAGTTAGCCAAGTCTTTAGTAAAGACTTTATAAAAATCATTAGAAAGGCCATCCAGCCCTGGCGACACTCAGGGCTTTAAAGAAGTAATAACAGATTCTATCTCTGTAACTGTAATGGGCACCAGCATCTCTCGTGCTTCCATAGGAAAAGCAGGTAAAGTAACGCTGTGTAAATAGGAATTAATGTCATCCTGACTTGGGGCCAATGATGGAGAGTATGACTGTGAATGTTGACTAATGATATCATGCAAATCAGGGATGGAGTCTGTTTTAACACCCTCACTATCCACTAAAGAGTGCAGTGAGGTAGCCTGTCTCCGTGCTTTGCAAAATTCGAAAGGGTCTTCTATCGGAGAATGTGTAGTACCATATTGGTACAAGGCCTGCATAGTAGTAGCTCTGTTTTATTGAAATGCCTTCATTTTAGCTTTTAATATGTCAATTTGAGAAGAATAATCATACTTTCATGTATATGAAAGGGTGAGCTGATGTTGCAGCTGGTTATAGAGAGTTAAATAGATCAAAAAGTTATTATTTACTTTTTGTTTCCCATAGAGTTGAAATCACCACTTAAAATCTTTTTTTGAATCCTCCCACCACTCTCCTAGGTTGTCATACAGAAAACTTATGGAAAGTCTTCTTTGTATGAGATAATGCATACCTGCCTTCACATCAGACTCCATTAATAGTACTGAATTTACCTTCCATCAGGTCTTGGGTATCGGTACCCTAGGTGTCTCCATGAAGGAAACAGTCAGCAGCAAATGATCTGATAATTCTATCTGAAGAGCTCTAAATTGTGCTGTGGGTAGGTGCTTTGAAATAAATAAATGGTCAATTGTAGATGTAAGTCTGCCTTTCCTAAAGGTATAAGGAGGGCCCTGAACCTGAAAATCCCTACAATCAACTTAGTCCGTGGTTTCTATACTTTTAATGAAAGCATTGGAATCACAGTATACTTTTCTAGTAGTCTCTTCTTTCTGACCCATCTGGGTCCTGGTGCAACAATTAAAATTTCCACATTAAAAAAAATGTCTGGAGGTCACTAAGTATGGCTGAAGCAACTGGAATAGTGCTACTCTAGTTGCTTTAGACTGACGACAATACACATTTATAAATCTACAAGACATCTTCCACCAATCCCCTGCAAGTATGAATGTCCTTCCTGGAAGTAAGTCAATTAATTTGTGTAGGGTAAAGGAAAAAGCATGAAAAAGAATACCCACCCTATCCACACAATCTGGCCCAAAGGACTAGTAGGAGGGACCCCATCTCCTTTCCCCGCTAAAGGTTCTCAGTTGGGCACTTGAAAACATCCACGTTTCCTGCAATAGACTAATATCTAGCGAAGCAGTATGAATATAATCATAAATCGCATTTCTCTTACCAATATTCAGTAAGTGATGGACATTAAAAGTCCCAACTGTAAACTTAGCAGCCAGCAGTATTTAAAAAAGTGTTTTTCTCTTTTTCTTTTTATTCTCTTTGTAACTCACAAGGTCAGAGGAGGAGACAGGGGGATCCAGTTCCCCTGGTTGCAAGTCTATGACACCCTGGACCATATCTGATTCCCCAAGTAGTGGTTAGAGCAGAAAAGGGGTTCTCAGATTCAGTCCCACCTTCCGGCTGAAAAAGTCCTGGGTTGAGATTCCGAGTAGACCATCTTCAGGGGAGTGGGGGGTGAAGGGGTAGGATGAGCTCCTGAGTTGCCTCTGTGACAGAGTCGTGATAGCAGACTGCGGTCAGGTGTGCTAGAGGGTTCTCCTGCCAAGAAGGAAATTCTTGTTTTATGGGAAATACAGGAACCACAATAGAAGTCGGGGTTGTCGGGATGGGTTCAGAGGCCAAAGATACCTGGGAAGTGGCCAGAAGGGGAGCTAGAGGAGCTAGGGGAGGGGTTGAGAAGTCTTCAGCACCAGTGGAAGCCAAATCCTGGGCTTTCTGTATCAACAGGTTTGGACTGAGACAGGAAGCTTTATTTTTGGCTGACCAAACACATTCCGTAGAGGTATGACCATATTCTTCGCATAAGTCACACTTAGTGTGATTTGTGCATTGCATGGCAATGTGGCAATTTCCCCACAGTTATCACACTGGGGCTTATCACAAGATCCAGAGTGGTAAGTACGGGAGCCACAGCGATAACAAGCCTGGGGTTGCCCCGCATAAAAACACACACCCCGATCCCTGCCCAAAAGAAAAGCATTAGGAGCATGTTCAACTCCTGTGTTAGACTATCTCAACTTAACTTTATATTTCCACCCCCAGTCCAAAATCTCTCATAATCCAAAATGGCTTCAGGTGGTGAAAGAACTTCACATTTCTGTGACAGCCAATAGGTGATGTCCTCTACATGGACCCCCTCATTCCGAAACATAATAGTAACAAATTTAGTAAGAGGTTTTGATAGCAGGATCACAAAAAAGGGGGTCCATAACATCTCCAAAGCATGATTAGAACAGAAACTAACATCAAAGCTATCCTCGCCAGAAATGTTAATAAAGGCGAATACATCATTTGGAGTAAAATGCAATGAGTCCTTCAGCAAAAGTTTCCCAACATAACGTCTATCGGGCCAGACTTCCAGGCCTCCCTTATATCTAATGCAGACCGCATTTCATCAAGGGGCTGCCTCTTTCTTTGATTTGGAGAAAAGTTCTGAAAGAAGAGGTTTAGCAGGCTTTGGTACAGCTGAATCCACATCCACCTGAGGTAGCTTAGTATCTTCCAAAACAGGGGCATTTGCTGGCTCAGTGTGGGAAGGTATTATGACTGGACTACTGTCCATAACCTGCCAGTTTAAACCCACAGTTATAGGCAGATCAGCAGAGATACTATGAGAGTTAGGAACGTCAGCACTGACCAGGTGTGAGTCAATGGCAATTGAAGTAGGACACCAGTCTGGTAGCACCTGAGTGAATCCTGTTGTCAGATCCCACTCTGGATCTGGCATCCAGACCCCACTAGGAACCTTCTTCCAACCAGACCCAAGCAATGGAGTGTGTGGAGACCAGGCTTCAACAGGAGAAGGAAGGGGCTTCAATGAAAAGGCCTCTCGAATGGCCATAGAGGTTGAAACAGTACCCAGATGCTGTGTTAAAGCAGTTGTGTCAATTAAATCCTGTCTTGGCATAGATCCCAGTGCTGGGGTCATAATATGTCTCTTAGCCAATGTTATAGCAGTCCACTTAACTTTGTTGTCTTCTTGAACGCCAGCCCTTGCAGCCTGGGCTTGTTTCTTGACAGAAAAATCAGTTATGCCATCTTGCAAAGCAAGGTTAGATTGTTACTGCATTGGGACCTCTGGTGGAGCAAATGAAGCAACCCCCTGGTACTCAGCAGAAAGTCAAAACATGAAACCCACTGTTCAGGACAAGCAAGTAGAAGCTGAAAGTGGGGTAACTTGTTGCACAACACTTTCGGGGGAAAGAAAAAGATCCATGTGGTCTCCCTCCTCCCTGTCTGATTTAAAATCCATCGATATTTCGGCACCAAGAAAAGGGGCATTGCTCATTTTTTCCTGTGGCTTTAAGCACTCGCTATCCACAGTGACTGTACTGGCAGCTGATTACACCAGAACTTCCAGCCCACCAGAAATGTCAAAAGGGAGTGACTCACCCCACTTGGCAGCGGATCCAGGTATCACCGCATCACACTGTAGTGGGCCTCGCTTGACAGTGCTGTCAATTTCAGTGACAGCTTCAGGCTGGTTGTTAAGCTGAGCCAGACACTCCTGTAAAGTTTTCTGCAGTAAGAATTGCTTCTCTTGTTCCAAAAGTATTTGAGCTCGTAAAGCTTCAATTTCACTTAGAAGATCATCCATATTGATACCTTCATGAGCGTTACTAACATCTTCCATGGAAACATATAATTCAGGTCCAGAATCATGAGATAAACCTCCTTCTTCAAATAAATCATTGAGAACATCAACCTCCAAATGAAAGGGGGTAGGAGCAGAGGCCTGCTCCCATGCCTCAGAGACATCCATGTCCTCTACTTGCACAGACAAGGTGGCCATCTTGGAATATGGCCAGCAATTCCCCAGAGGCAAGTAGGGTAAGTTCCCTGGTGTCCTGGCCAAATTTTTCCCATTCACTAAAATACCACCAACAGCTTAAAATCTGGTTCAATTTTAATTGACATCCATCTGTATCCCCCTCCCCCTGGACGAGGCTGAAAATAGGCAAAACTTGTCTAGTCCTCCTTCTCAGTCAACAAAAAACTTAAAAAAATAATGTGGCACAAAATGATGTTCCGGACATTATTTTATAAATGATACCTATCATGTTCAGAAGAAGTGGTCTAAGACTATATTGAAAATTTGGGGTCAAAATGGGGAAAACAAGTTATAAGGAGACATTGCATTGTTCCAATGTTTACTTATAACTTTATTTTTGCGCATTTTGTCCCCCAAATGTTCAGCATATCCCTTATGTTACTCCATCTCCTGAACATGACAGGTGTCATTTCTCAAATCCCCTCTGAAACTTGTTTTCACAGTTGCACTGTGAAATCAGCTTTCAGGTGGGATTTTAAAAAAATCCACCTGTCTTGATCATAATGTCAGGTCACAAAAAGACTATTGGAAATTTGGGATCAAAATGTGGTAGCTCACTGAAAATCAGATATTGCCTCTAAGCTTCCCTATCTTGCATAAATACAATCTAGAAATATATAAAGGCAGGACACCACTGAAAATGAGATATTGTATCTCATCTGGTCTACCCTGGGTAAATATATAGTAAAAAAGTATACAAGGAAGACATGGTACCACAACAATACCTGCAGCAAACATTCAGCATTGACAAATTCTTGTTGTCTGCTTGTTGTGCTGTATTCATTCTGTGTGTGCTTTTGCTACACCTAACTCAAGTGATGCATATGCTTTTTGTAATACTTAAATTATGGGTCAAAGTAGATTACCTTTGTTCTTGTAATGCACACTATGATAAATTATGCTCTTTGGGGCCAGGCCATCAGCCCAGTAGTAGTGCTTCTGCTCATAACACCAGCAAACAAATTGGGGGCTGAGTGGGGGAGGATGATTAAGCACCCCGTGGATGACCTCCCCCTTCAGGGAGGGAGCGCTATATCACCTTGCTCTGTCACTGTCACCAGTAAGAGTACAGGTGGTGGCGCAGAACATGAGTTATGGGGGGACATTGGAAAGCATGTGACAGGACTCACGCATGCACAAGCTTTAGCCAGGACAGTTGTCCTAGTGCTAGCAAACCCCACAGGGAGGGAACAAAGCAGTAGGGGGAAACTAAGTGGTAAATCCTGTCTGTCTGTGCACCATGATGGCCAATGTGGCTGGAAGGAAGTATATCTGCCTTGCTAGACAGAGGAGTAAAAACACAGTCTAAAAAACAGTTCGAAAAACAAATACAGAGTTTGATATGACCAGAAAATGAAAATTTTGAAACTGTCCAAATTTTGTGGCTTGTGGTGGATGCAACATGGACCCTAATAATACCAAATTGTTACTGCAGGAGAAGTTGCAGAATGATTAACGAAGTGATGCATGAAATCTACACCCTTTAGTACCTTTACACAAACCTCTAGCTACCCACATACAAACTTTGTATGCTTGCCACTTGCTACTCACAAAAGTCTATTTCAATAACATTAGCAGTGAACATTTATAAAGCCAACAGGAAGCTGACCCAAGATAATAAGATTAATGAAATCTTCTAGCAACCGTCAACGTTTACATGAGATTTCCTGGCAGGATTTAAACAAGTTTATAAAATGGGGTCTGGTCAGTTCTGTGGCTCCTTGATCAGGACTCCATCACATAGTACTGCATTAACTTAGCACATACCCCTGCTCAAAAGACATGACCAGGTGCATTAATTGAAAGCACAACCTGTGGTGTCAAAAAGGTCAATATGCTATTACATATCCTCAGAGGCCAAAAGGTAACAATGTAAATGAAACAAGCCAGCAACATAAAAACATCTTCAAATAAAACAAAACTCAAGACTCCCACAGTAACATTGGTCATGAATCACAAATTGCAAAGGAAATCCTTCCAACTTTGAAAAAACAAACAAACATAGAAACGTAGAAGTTGACGTCAGATAAGGACCACAAGGCCCATCCAGTCTGCCCCTTTCTTTTTCTACCTTATAAATGTGCTATTGGCCTTTGCTCTGTCAGTGGCCTATCTTCTACTTCTTATTCAAAAATCCAAACCCAGAAAGCCTCACTGATGCTCAAACAAGAAAAACAATCTAAACACCTACTAAAAACACAAAATATATTGTAGAACTATTGTATGATTCTATACAGGAGAAATATAGCTTCATAAATCACTAAACCATAAGCACGATATTTACAAACACTGCCCCAAATGTTAATAAAATATATACTTACCTATCTGGCATGCAGAAATAGGAGACAGATCAAACTCCCTGCTTGAACCTCATCATCAACTCAGTGCACCTGAGTTGGTCACATGACATTTAATCAAAGCCCTAGGCTTCCAGGTCTGGCTCAGATCACATGGAAAAATACAGGAAGCATAGCCCAGTAATCCAGCTTAGTCTCACAGGTCACATAGGAAGTGCACAAAGGTAAACGTGAATACAGTATAACCATGCAACTATAACTCATTCCCATAGTGCAACTGCACCCAACTAGTGTAGTTTATCAGTTTCAACCTAATTCTTGCTACATATCTAGTTTATGCTAATGCCCTAAAGCCAACCATTTAAAGATATAGAACCAAATTACAACACTACTACACTGCTAAGAAACTAACATTACTAAGCATTTTTTAGGTTGAATAACAAATTTCCATCAGGTGATTAAGGCTTCAGGTTCGGGACTTCAACCCACCTCTTGGTACATAAAGAAAGCATAATGCCCCCTCTGTCATGCCTTATCAGTCTCAATGGCTCAGTAGGTGGCACACTCATCTCTGGTGCTGGAAGATTGGAAGGTTGTGGGTTCTAGCCCCACACCTAAAACTTGGGGTAATACCATTAACTGACACTGTAGTGCAGTATGAAAGGGGTTCTACACTTGTGAGGTGCTGCACTTAGGTGAGCCATTAAACCGAGGCTGCTTTTACCCATCTCTGATCACTGTCCAGCTGGAAGTAAAAGATGTCATGCACTTACCAAAGAAGAGCAGGGCAATTTCCCGACTGGAAGTAAAAGATCCAATGTACTTACCAAAGAATAACAGGGGAGTTTCCCTGGCATCATGGCCAAAATTCGCCACATCAATAAAACAAGTTCATGCAACTCACCCCCAAGATGCACCTGGAAACAATCTACAGTATAATTAGTGGTGAGCCCATTTATTGACTGGACTGACACCACTTTCTAATGCTGTAATAAATGGCTGGTTATTTTAGAATGGAACCCAGTTTTTAGTGTGTAGGTGGCAGCCAATCAAACTGCAAGGGAAAGCCACCACCATCTCATGCTCACAGTAACAAAATGCCACAGAAAGGAAAGCAGCTGTTTTTTTTAACACACGGCACTAAACTAATCAGCAATTATATAAAATAAAGAATGGGGTGTTACATTATTCCTTGTTCTATATATCCTCACTGCGTAATACTATGGAAAACTACTTGTGCTTCACAGTCATGGTTTATGTGGCATTACACACCTTGGATGTGTTGAAGAAACTCATAATATACAAATCTCCATCCATTATTATCTATATGATATAACTTATTGTGCATCTTGGTCAGAAGTTACAAATAAATAAATAATTCATTATTTAATGTTATTGTAATGTTCCAAATACAAAAATATAGATGGAGAGTGGCAAGCATGAAAGGCCTGCATCTGGACTGCTAGACTGGTTATAAGCAATAATAACACAAAGGTAATGAAACATAAAAAACAAAGACTGTATGATTTCTGAATTCTGGAGAACAGGCATACAGTTTCACAGCTAAGAAACAGTATGTAAATGTTTTCTCTTCAGAAGGAAAATAACTTTCAAGATCACAAAACACTAGAGAGAGAGAGATATTTTAATCAGAGTTTCTTTTTTTTTGACATGACTCAATACCAGATCTAGCCTTACAGTGTATAAGTACAGCCCCAAAGTCCTCAGGGAAATAGTCATATTTCTGTCATGTCAAGAAAGAACAAAGGGCAGGCCAAAGGCTGACCAAGGGGAACAAAGGAATGGCAATCAAGAAAGCCTTTCTTCAGTGTGAGTGCAGCCCTGGAGTAGAGCAAAGCAATTCCCCTGTGAAGCTGCTGACCGGAGGCAGAAACAAAAAATCCACACCAACTTGACTGCTGCTGTTTCACCTCATTTCACTCACAATTTTTTTTCTTTAGCAGACTGCATGTTGCTCTGTTGAGGATATGATGCTAAGCCATTTTTCCTGTTGAGTTTTTAAACTGGGCCTCTGAGAAAGAGTTTGATACAACTGAATGACTGAGGTAATACCTTTGTCCATTTGAGCATTAAATGGCCCATTGAAATACAGCTTAGTTAGAAGGAGTTGCAGTGAACAGTGCTTTCTAATTTTTCCACTTCTCCCAGCAGACTATGGTGTGGCTTAGAAAATGCAGTTCAATCACTTTTGGTCACCTCGTAGGTCAGGCCTTTAGCCAGTGTTAATTAAATACAACCTCCTCAGTTAAGGAGAGGTTAAATGTGAGTAGCAAATTATTTTCAACAAAATTGCATTGCAGTCCACTTATAGACCAGAACAGATCAAAAGACACTGCTTTAACAAATACACACATTAAGAATAAAGATAACAGTGAAATACAGTGAACTACAACATTGTTAGTTAGGACCGTTGAGTTAATGACTGTGATTTAATGTTCTTACCATATATATATATATATATATATATATATATATATATATATATATATATCACATAATATTTAATAATCTGCTTTAGTTGTTAAAGTATTTAATAGTTTTAGGTTGAATTAAAACATGATATAAATTAACTGAAAGTGTTATAAGTGATCCATGTCATCTTATTCAGACTGACAAAAAGAATATCTAAAAAAAATCAATGTGCACATCTGGCAGCTTCCATACTAAATATTCTTCCTTGCAGCTATTTAAAGTTTACATTTTTCTCTAGATGTGATGAACAATATTTCAGCCTCACCTTCAGTCATCTTTTATTGTTTACATGACATAGGCAGACCATGAAACTGCAAAGCAGTTGAAACTGCAGTCTATTCTAATGATATTAATAGTAAAACTTAATGCATGCTCTAGCCAATTAGAGTGCCAGACCAGTGGGCTGAGCAGGAATGCAAAGCCTGCAGATGTCAAACATCAGGATTTAACTATTTTTCTTCTGCTTTCCATTCCATGATTATCAGATTTGACTCAGCCAGTTTTTTATTCCAAGTCAGTCATTATATACTACCAGTAAACCACTTTTCTAGTAGGGTTTTGTACTGACATAACAACCTTAGGGTGAATTAAATGCCTGAGCTGCAACAGCCCTGAGGGCATTATGTTAGTATGATATCTGCTAGAATAGAGCTTTTTGCTAAAATAAAGGATGTTTACCAGCTACATGTTTTCTTTTTCTAAAAGTTGTAGGGAGTGTCTAGAAACCATTTTGAGATGATAGCATTTGATGAATCTCTTCAATATCTGGCAATTTGCCTTGTCTCTTTTAACACAACTTTACTGTAAGCACTCCCCTTCAACTATCCCCTTGTCTTAGGATTCCTTGGAAGAATGCAACCAAGCAATAATTCAGTATTATTGCTACTTCAGTGCACTAATCACTTAAAGAGCAGCAAAGACTCTGCACATACCACCACAAGGATCTTACAGCCTATTGGCCTGGGGCAGGTTTCCTAACCCAGCGGCATCCAGATGTCAGGAGAAATATTTAGACCCTAGTGCAACACAAGGATCCTTTCCAGTGTGGCTCTAACATCTGCTTCATCTGCTGGCATGCAACCTGCTGAACTCACTGCTCCATTTCCAGCACAGACTCAAGGTAGCACAGCACTGCAGTAAAATCCTGTTGAAACACCCTGATTGTAGTACCATTTATTAATGTTAGATTTTACTATTTCTGTCAACAGTGAACTATTTCCCTATCCCCAGTTCTTAAAATATCACATAGGCAACTTTTTTACATACCAGTATAAAATGCATTTCCTTATACAATAGCTGATATCTGACTTCATACTTTAAAGAACTCTGACCTACAGTAACATTAAGAATCAGAATATTTGCTTCATTAGTTTTTTCATGCTTTGTTTCTTGGTTCAGATGATGGTAACATATCAATTTACTGCAATAAAATGTTTTACAAGGGCAACTCTCATCCAGGTTATTTCTTGTAGTAAAAAGACCACTGTTCACCTTCACTGCTGCAGCATACGGCATATGTATATGTATATGTATATGTATATGTATATGTATATGTATATGTATGTGCATATATATATATATATATATATATATATATGTGTGTGTGTGTGTGTGTGTGTGTGTGTGTGTGTAAAGCACCACCTTCTGTCTTTCTTACAATCCAACCTCAGGAAGAGGTATTCCACCATTTCCATCCTGCTGAGAGTCACCAAAGATTTTCAGTCAGCAATGGATCTTCATCTCCTCACAGGGGTCATCTTCACAGACCTCTTCATGGACTTTGATTTGGTTGATTATGTACTGCTCTCACAGAAACACAGCCATCTAGGTCTCAGCCTAACATCCAACATGTGATTTGAGAACTACCAGAATAGCTCTAAACAATTAATGTCCATACAAGGTACTAACATGTACCTAGCTGACATTAGATGGAAATTTAGCAAGGTTCTATTCACAGCCCTCTTCTGTTCTACATTTTTACAAATGGAGATTGATTCTCAAAAAGCCCTTAGATTGATGCAAGCTGCAGCAAAAGACAGCTTGCATCAAAGCCCATGTGCCAGGAACACTGCACCCAGTTCTCTACTGGGTAGGGTCCTAGCAGTAAAGTCATGTGTCTTGCAATATCTGTAGCTGTGCACCAAACAGAGGTTGCATCTGGACAGGTTGCTGCAAGTCATGGGTGGCTGTGCAATAACATAAGAAAGTGTTCCCTGGTGGTCCAGGAGCCCCACCATCTGATCCCCATATTTCTATAATATTGTTTCCCTGATGGTCTAGTGGACCCCCCCAAGCCCTGATCCCCTTTTATGTAATTTAAAGATGTCCCTGGTGGTCTAGCAGTTCCCTAGCCCAGATCTGCCCTTAAATTAAACTGCTGATAAATTCCTACTCTGGTGATCTAGTGTCCCACTCTAGTAGCCAGAGAACAGACAGAACACCAGGAGGAAGGAGCTACTGGTATAACTAAAACTTCTCTACTGGGACTAAGAACTAGAAATCTTGTACTGGGACCTTCAATTTAGGGTAAAAAAAAGAGTTAGTGTGTTTGTCAGAGGTAGTTGAAGTAAATTGTTATCTGTTATCTGTGTTATCTGTGTACTTATCTAGGTGCTTGTCACAGGTGTCAGAAGGGAATTGTTATCTGTGAAATTAACTAGCGTAGAAAGATTTGCAAAGTAGGAGGAGTGGCTTAGCTAGAAGGAGCCAGGTTAAAACCAGATTTAAGCACTGCCCTAGATAGCTTCTGCCAGAGAACAGACCGAACACCAGGAGGAAGGAGCTACTGGTATAACTAAAATTTCTCTACTGGGACTAAATTACCCTCCTTAACTCCACCCTAAACCAGTTCTATTTTTATAGGCACAGGATTTAACTGACAACAGGAACTTCCTGTTTGGGAGCAGGAAGTGAGTGATCACAGAGCCACCAAAGACTCACCATCCTGGAAGGGCAAGAGTAGCTCTCTGTCACCCCCTAGCTGCTGGAGGTCTGACTCTGAGCAAGTAAGGAGACTACTGAGAAATATAGGAACTTCTTGTCTTAGAACAGGAAGATCAGGAGCTAAAATGGCGCAGAGGCAGTTAGTAAGTAGGGGAAGAAAAAAAAAGAAAATAAACAGACAGAGGAAAGAGTAAGTATCCCAAACGACAGTTAGAGGGCCAGAAAAAATACATGATGGGAGTGATGCAGTGCAGTGGCTGTGGAGCAGCAGTCCTCCGGAAGACATTCTGGAGGATGCAGTGTTGTCCCATCTGCAGGCACCTCTCTGGGCTGAGGGAGAAGGTTGCTCACCTCCAGGCTGAGTTGGCCAGGATTTGTGGGACCTCTTCTCCCACCCAGGGACCACCAGAGTCACTACTGTTGCCTCAGAGGTTGCCAAGAAAGAGGAGCGGTTGAACCACAGTGGGCTCAGGGATGATGAGGGTGGTGGAACAGAGGCGCATCTCTGTAGTTGTACCTCTCTACAATTTCTATGCTGTTCTGGAAAAGTGTGGTTCCTCTATGGAGGCACCCACAGTGGAGACCAAGGAGGATGCTGGGAACCTCCACACAAAGGAGACCCACAGGAGGGTGACATGGGACCCCACAGGGGAAGGAAACAACTCCTGGTGGGGGACTCCATTGTTAGGAAGGTAGAACTGGGGGAGGAAGGAGAGAGGGAGGTAAGGTGCCTACCTGGTGCCATGGCTTGGAGGGACAGGGAGTGAATTCTCAGGAAGGGATCAGAGCAGTGCAAGAAGCATTTGTGGATATGGGGAGGGGCCTTAGATAAATAGCACACATGGTAACCTTCTCGGAGGTGCTGCCTGTCTATGGCATGGATGAGGCTAGCGTGCTCCACACCATGGGATTCAATCAGTGGTTGAAAAACTGGTGCAGAGCTCAGGGTTTTGGCTTCATTGGGGACTGGGGGTCCACCTGGATGGATGCAGGCCTATATTGGTGTGATGGTCTGCATCTGTCCAGGAGGGGAACCAGAATCCTAGGTGATAGGTTTAAATACTTCATTGGAACGCATTTAAACTAGCTAAGGGGGGAGGCACTGGAAAGGAGCAGGAAAATTCTAGCCCCTCCAAAAAATCAGGGTACTAAGTGAGGTAGACACCAACATAGAGGTGTCAATTGGGAGAAGTGCAGGGGTAAATGGAGAGAGTGACAAATGCAATAAGGACAGGGATGGGGCAAAAAGAGGGGTAAGGTCTTCAAGAAATGGATGGTAATGAGTACCAATGCCCATAGTCTGGGCAACAAGCTCCTTGAACTGGTGGCCTTGATGGAAGAGGGATGCCTGGATATCATAGCAATCACAGAAACATGGTACACAGAGACCCATGACTGGGATGTTAACATACCAGGGTACACAACCTACAGGACAGACAGGGAGGGTAGAAGGGGGGAGTAGCTCTTTATGTAAGGGAAGGGATAAAAGCAACTGAACAAAAGAGTAAACAGGGAGGAGAGGAGGCACTGTGGGTCACCTAGAAACTGGAAATGGCACCACAATCCACACAGGGTTGTATACAGACCCCATGTCAGGGGAGGGAATGGAAAAGGATATGATAGAAGGCATACTTAGGATGGCAGAGAAAGGGGAGATACTGTTGATGGGGGACCTTAATATGCCAGATGTTAACTGGAGCACCTTTGCTGCAGCCACATCCAAAGCAGGGCCATTTGTGATGCCCTTCAAGTGCCATGCCTCAGAGAGCTAGTTTTGGAACCTACTCATGAGGGAGCAATCTTAGACCTCATACTATCAAATGGGGACAGTGAGAGGATCTCAGATCTAGAAGTGGGTAGCCATTTGGGAACAAGTGACCACCAAACAATGTGGTTCAAGATGAACTCAGCTACAGAGTCAAGCCATACAAAAGTGAGGGTTCTGGACTTCAGGAGGGCTGACTTTGGCAAGATGGGAGAGTGCCTTAGAAAAGCAATAGCAAACAGGCTAGAAGAAGGGGTGGGAGCAACAATGGGGAAATATCAAAACTGCCATCACAGAGGCAACAAGCCTTAGTGTGAAGCAAATAAACAAATCAAAATGAAAGAAAAAGCCACTATGGTTCTCAAAAGAAGTGGCGGGTGAAGGTTAGGGAGAAAAAGATAGCATTTAGGAAGTATAAGGAAACACAGAAGGAGCAGGACAGAGAACTGTACCAGTTAAGGCTGAAGGAAGCAGGGAGGGTAGTCAGAATAGTAAAGGCACAAACTGAGGACAAGATAGCCAACTAGGTTAAGAAGGGGGATAAAACCTTTCATAGGTATATCAGGGAGCGTAGAAAGACAAAGGGAGGGATAGTAAGGCTGAATAGAATGGATGGTGGGTGGGCAGAGAGTGACAGTGAAAAAGCAGGGATACTGAAAGAATACTTCTGTTCAGTATTCACAAAAGAGGAAGTGGGAGGTGCCTAATCCAATTAACAGAAGAACTCTGGAGAGGGAGGTCAATCCCAGTCCTTTCACAGAAGAAAGGGTTCTGAAAGAAATCCTAAAACTGAAGGTGGACAAAGCAATGGGGCCAGATGGAATTCACCCCAGAATTCTAAAAGAGTTAAGCAGAGAACTAGTGACACCATTGACTACCCTTTATAACAAATCATGGGAGGATGGTGTGGTACCTGAGGACTGGAAGAAGGCCGATGTGATTCCACTTCACAAAAGTTGGAGCAAGACAGAGGCAGAAAACTACTGACCTGTCAGTTTGACCTCTGTGGTAGGAAAAGTGATGGAATCACTTCTGAAGGAAAGAATTGTTGAGTACCTAGAGGCCACTGGAGCACAGGACCCAAGGCAGCATGGGTTCACAGCGGGAAGGTCATGTCAGATGAATCTAATTGATTTCTTTGACTGGGTGACCAAAGTAGTAGACTAGGGAGGAGCTGTGGACATGGCCTACCTAGACTTTAGCAAGGCATTTGACACAGTCCCACACAAAAGATTAGTAGTCAAATTAACCAGTCTTTGGAGGTCCTAGAGTGGTAGCCTGGGTCAAACATTGGCTGAACAACAGGACACAGAAGGTAATTGTAAATGGAGTCCACTCTGAAGAAAGAGGGGTTATTAGTGGGTACCGCAGGGTTCAGTACTGGGTCCAGTCCTTTTTAATGTCTTTATAAGTGACATTGCAGAGGGACTGGAAGGAAAAGTATGCCTCTTTGCAGATGACACAAAGATCTACAACAGGGTTGATACACAAGGAGGCGTGATAAGGATGAGAAGGGACTTGGCAAGGTTGGAGGAATGGTAGAAGTATGGCAGCTTGGATTCAATGCAAAGAAGTGCAAAGTAATGCACCTGGGAAACAAAAACCCAGGGGAAGATTACACAATGGGGGGGAGGTAGTAACAACAAAAATGGAAAGGGACCTGGGGGTAATCATATCAGATAACCTTAAGGTTGGCAAGCAATGTGAGAAGGCAGTAGGGAGGGCTGGGGGGATACTGGAATGTATAGGGAGAGGCATCACCAGCAGAAAACAGGAAGTTGTTATCCCCGTACAGACACTTGGTGAGACCCCATCTGGAGTAATGCATCCAGTTCTGGAGACCCCATCTCTGCAAGGACATAGACAGGATGGAGGCAGTTCAGAGGAGGGCAACTAAAATGGTGCAGGGTCTGCAAGAGAAGCCATATGAGGAGAGGCTAAAGGAGCTTAATATGTATACCCTTGAGGAAAGGAGGAAGAGGAGGGACATGATAGAAACATTTAAGTACCTCAGTGGAATCAACAAAGTCCAAGATGGTAGCATCTTTCAGAAAAAGAGATGTGCAAGAACAAGGGGACACAATTTGAAGATAAAGGGGGGACGGCTCAAGGGCAATGTGAAGAAGTATTTTTTCACAGAGAGGGTGGTGGATGCATGGAACAGCCTTCCTGAGGAGGTTGTGGGGTCTAAAACTGTGGGAGAATTCAAGAATGCATGGGACAGATACAAAGCAATTTTTGTGGGAGGTAGGAAGAAATAGGCTGTTGGTTAAATAGGATCTGCAGTTTATCCTCTAGGCAGGAAAATGGGCAGACTAGGTGGGCCAAGCGGTCCTTATCTGCCTTCAAAGACTATGTTTCTATGTCCCCCCTCTCAGCCCTGATCCACCAGTAAATTAACATTTTAGTAAATTCTTTACCTGGTGGTCTAGCAGTCATAGCCCTCCCCAACCACCAACCCAGATCCACTTAAAAAGCATGCAGGATTATTCCCTGACGTGGTCAATATTAGGTTCACCTGCAGTGTCTTGGTACATACAGTAGCCTGTATGACATTCTGCCCTTACTAAAGACAATAGCAAAGTTTTGGAATCTCTACAGAGGAGCGCATGCAGTGCTATTAACATATTATTAATATGTTATTGTTGACGTGTCTTTCGGGTTGGACCTGAAAAGGGGCTTTGCTCAGTGTCCTTACCCGGTTAACACATTTAAAATAAAAAATAAAATAAATAAATTAACAACTCCCTGAAATGCAGCAACACCTGTCAAAATGTAACCTTCCGACTTAGAGAAAGACTGAAAGAAATGTATTTTCTTGTTTTGAGGGAATTACAAACCTGTCAAGTAAATTTCATAATCTGATTTGGGATAAACCCCTTAATAATCACCAGATGAGACATGGGAAGAATAGCGTACTGACAGAGGATTAACAAGCCCCTGTAATGTCAGTTTCATCCCCTGGGTAGTTTTTAAAATTTTTGTGAATAATTAAGAATGTTTAAGGGATCCCAAATAAATTTTGAATGAGTATAATATCTATTGTGGTTTATAAGCTTTTTTGTTTTCAGTTCTACATTACTTTCAAGAGGGCAGTGCTTTTACTTTTTCCAACTAGAAGATGCACATGTCTTTTGGTGTAGTAGCTATTTTTTGTTAATAATAATCTGACACATTGAAATCATTATGTGATTATGGACAGTGTTGCCATTTTAATGTGAGTGTAAAGTGCTAATGTATTTCTTAACAAGAGTTTGCTAGGCTTCTTTTATGACAGTATGTTAATATGCGAGTGTTGTTTTTTTTTTTTTGCAAATGTAATAGTGATACTTTTTTGTGATCTATATAAGAATTTTAATCATGATTATGGTTGCAATTGATGATCAGTCTATCTGTCTACACTAGGTCTTTGCTACCTACAGCATCTTATGAGACTTTTCAGTCAGAAAGTGAGTAATCCAGTTGACAAACAATCCCATTCCTTTTGGATGATATGTGCATACTGTTCAAACTCAGAAATGTATTTGGGAGTATTTCCTGAGATGATCAATACTGATTTCACCTGTACACAGTGGACGGCTTGGCAACAGGTTTCTACCAGCACAAAGTGAGACAGCTGCTTGACAAACAATTTATCAAATTACATTTGGTTGATTTGTGCAAAATGTTCAAATGTGGGGAAACATCTTGGAGCATTCCCTCAGGTGGTAAAAATTAAATTCACCTGCAGTGCAAAGGAATACTTGCTCATTACTAGCTACAGCATCTTGGCAGTTGAGTTTCAATGCAAAAAGGTGCAAAATTATGCACCTAGGGAGAGGGAATTGTAGGGCTGAGTATAAACTACATGGGGTAACACTGGGAGCCACCACAGAGGAAAGGGATCTAGGGGTAGTCATAGAAGACAATCTCAAAGTGGCTAAACAGTGCAACAAAGCAGACAAAAAGGCTAACAGAAAGCTAGTCTACATAGGAAGTGGTATAACAAGTAGAAGGAGGAAAGTGGTGGTACCATTGTGCAGCTCCCTATTAAGGTCTCATTTGGAGTACAGTGTTCAGTTCTGGAGGCCCCATCTCCAAAAAGACATGGTCAGAATGGAGACGGTACAGAGCAGGGTGACAAAAATTGTGTCAGGGATGCAGCATAAGTTGTATGAGGAGAGACTCAGAGCTCTCAATATGTACTCCCTGGAGGAAAGGGGGGGCATGATAGAGACCTTCAAATATAAAGGGGATCAACAGGGTACCAGAGGGGAGCATCTTTCACATGACTGGAAATAGCAGAACAAGGGGGCAGAGCACGAGACTAAAAGGGGGGAACTTAGAGGGAACTTGAGAAACTTCTACTTTGCTGAAAGGGTGGTGGAGAGATGGAACAGTCTCCCCCAGGAAGTGGTGGGGGTGGCCACAGTTCAGGGATTCAAGAATGCATGGGATAGGCACATGGAAATTATCAAACTGGCCAAGGGGGGAGGCTTGTAGCATCTAGGGTACCTTAAGCATTAGAAAGAGAAACAGGGCAGACTGGATGGGCCACAAGGCCCTTATCTGCCAACAACATCTATGTATCTATGTGTCTTATTAGTGTCTTCCACCAGAAACTGAGTAAGCTGGTTGTCAAACAATGACAGAACCAAGGGTTTCTGATAACCCTCTGACCTTTCCCTTCATTCTATTTAGAACCTAGAGGTTCAGAATTCTTATATTTACTTTTAGAGCCCTACAGATTATTTGGCTGAGGGGTAACTCCCCATCCCTGATATATATGGGGATGATTTCACATCAGGGATAGCATTCCTTTCATCCAAGTTATTAGAGTGATGGTCTTGTACACTTGATTTGGCTTGTTCTGACTTTTCAGAGAAAGGAGCTGCTTTGCATGATTTAGGTGATTTTCCTAGTTTGGTCTTGGAAGTGCCAGGTAATGGTGTCTCTCTATGAAATATTTAATTTAGGTAGTACAGAAATTTACCACAAGAAAACAATACAGACAGGTATCCTATTCCCAGGTGCCTCTCTTCTTCCCATTACTTCAAATCTGTACCATGGCCTTGGGTCATGAGGGTAGGGTGAGGATTATGATTGCTATTTACAAATTTAGAACATGTTGGCATTGAATAAGGTACCAGACCATTGATGCATGGCCCTGTAGCTGGGTATCAGGTCACAAGGGTAGTGGAGATTGGAGGAGTACAGGGGTTAGGTTTAACATCACTAATAGGACATTTCCAAACTTTGTGTCATTGTGTTGACAACCCTATAATCACATTACTAGACTCTGTGGGCATTGCGTTAACAACACTAATACTGTAAGTCATTTTCAACCTTTGTGGATTTTCTGATTTGTGAGATAGCAACACTAATAAGCACTGACATAGATGGATAGATAGACAGACAGACAGACAGACAGACAGACAGACAGACAGATAGATAGATAGATAGATAGATAAATAGATAGATAGATAGATAGATAGATAGATATTTGAAAATTGAAAATTGGTGCCCAGAAGAGGCACACTGAGCTGGATCTTGTTTCCAGGTGCTACCCAGGGGAAGGGGACATGGGATAAAGAAAATACATTACACAGTGTCACATTCACTTTTAAAGCAAAGCAAAGCAAATTTATTTATAAAATGCCATTCCAGAAGATCATGGCGTTGTACATTATCACAATTTAAACACAACTATCATAAAAACAAATACTTAAAATCAAATATAAAAATATAAAATTGGCAGGGGTTAGACTTCACAAAAGGCAAAGTTAAATAGGTAAGTCTTTAAGGCAGATTTAAAGGCCTCGATGGACGGGCACTCTAATCCAACGAGGTAGAGAATTCCACAGGGTCAGTGCTACAAAGGCAAAAGATCTAGCTCTGGACATAGTCAAACAGACCCTGGGAATCACCAGCAATCCCTCATCAGTGGAATGGAGAAGATGAAGGGGGCAGTAGGGGCATAGGAGGTCTTGTAAATAATGCAGTCCCTGTCCATGTAGGACATTGTAGGTCAGCAATCCAAACTTGAAGGTGATCCTTCACGCACTGGCAGCCAGTGCAATCCATGAAGCACAGGTGTGATATGGCAAGATCTTGACAAGCCAGTCAACAACCTGGCAGGCATGTTCTGCACCAGCAGTAGGCGGTGAAGGTCCACCTATGGCAACCCTAGGTATAGGGCATTGCAGTAATCAAGACGACAGGTCACAAAGGTGTGGACCAAGGTCGGAAGATCATCAGGTGCGACTAGGTGCTTTATCCGAGTGATGTTCCTCAGATGGTAAAAAGAGGTCTTGATGACAGTGACACCTGAAACTTAAGTGTCAGTACATCATCAAGCACAATGCCCAGATTCCACACCAAGTCAGAGGTCAACAGCTGGTTCCCTCCAAGCCAAAGTCCAGAGGAATGCCCAGCCAATGACCCCTCTACCCAACGACCTGGGTCCACAACTGTAAACTGCAATCAGAATAATATGATGAAAACAGATACAAGTACAGGCAAAGCAGCAGTATAAAAATAATCAATTAACCGACCGACCAAACACACTGGGGTAAGATGGAAATGGAAGAGGAGCATCAAGGAGAGGGAAAACAGGAGCAAAATGGTGGAGGATGGTGCTTCCGTTGAAACTTGAGGAAGTGAGGGGAGGCAACGATGCTGATGTCAGTGGGGAGCAGGCTCCAGAGTGCAGGAAGGAAATAGGGTATGTATAATGAGTAGCTATAAAGCTGCAATAGAGAGCTATGAATGGTCAAGACCCATCACATGTACCCAGGTGGCAATATTGCTTAATGCATGGTTACAGGCTTTGCTTTCTTTTTTTATTTGATAAAACTCCATTTTATAAAGGCAGTAATACATTCCAGGGTTTGCATTAATCTATACTGGGCACATACCTGGGGTGTTGTAAGGCACGTGGCCGGTGGCTTCAGGACTCAATACACATTTAGTGCATACAGCGATATAACTAAATGCTCACCCCTCATGTGTTGTTGCTAACATACTGTACATACACTACTGTATATGTAGTTTTTGTGTGCAAAATTTTCAAGTTTCACAGTATGAGCAAGCAGTATCCTATATAAATATCCACAGATATTGTGTTATTCTTTGAACATTAGTAAAATCATTTTATGAATGCTAACGAGGACAGACAATTCTCCTGTAACACTATTAAGGTTGTGTTCTCCAGTGAGCTGAAGAAGTGAGCAATCTGTCAAGAATACATTGACTGGAATTACTTGTCGTATAGGAATTCCTACTGACAGTCGCTCACTCTCAGTGCTGACCCAAACGTCTTCATGCTGAAAAACAAATTACATTGTCTAACATGGAAAAGCAACTTGTTGGTTTAATTTTGATAAGTCTTACCAAATCCCTTTGTAGCCCAGTGAAAAAATACTGAGGTTTCTCACTTAATAAAAGATGTTACTGCCTAACTCTTGGAATGTTATGACAGATAAAACTGTTAAAGTGTATCTAACCAACATTAAGACTGGCAGCTCTGCCAGTGAGTGACTGGGTGAGTGAACACATTACTGAGCCAGTATTGTAGGAATTAATTTTCTTTAATAAAGTGATTTTTAAAGGCTCATATATTTCACAATCTAAACATATGTCACTGTTTCATAAACAAAATAAATGGGTTAAAATAATACATTACCGGCATGCTGACACTGGGAGATATTTTAATTAGAAATACTTAAACTGACTGATTTTTAACTGCAATGTTTTCTGAAGGAAGCTATGTGTCATTATAAGAGATGGGCAGACAGTGGAATAGCCATGTTGCTTGAAAATCATTGGATAGTGCTACTATTTATGTACGTATCCACTTAATTTTAAAAATATGGGGTCAGATAGTTAATCTTGGGGGGTGGATTGTCTATCTGGTCTACACTGTGCACATATCCACTCATTTACTACAGTGCCTGGGCCAGACAATAACTACCCAGGATGTAAATTGACATAAATAACTATTCAGTCAAATACATTGCTCTGTAAACAAAAAGGCAGAAGTGGCTAGGCATAGCAGGAAAGACTATTATGCAATATATCCATAACAAGCTGAAAAAGACGATATTTAGTGGACTATTAGTACAGTGGTACTGTATGTACAAGTATGTCTCAAATACCAACAGCAATTACTCTTCCCCTACATAGACAAGCAGCGTCTCTCTTGGGCAATAACAGACATGCAGGGTAGATGGAGAGGGTGCATAAAAATATGGGGAGTGCAGAGAAGGTGAGCAGGCAAGGGGCAGCAGTAATCTGGAGAAGGACAAACCTAGACTCATGAGAAGAAGTTTTAATTAATACTAGGAGTCTTGAGTACAAAACTGAGGACCTCCAGGTAGTGGTGGCAGAAGTCCAACTGTAGCAGTCATAGAAGTATGAACAACACAGGATCATGACTGGAACCACATGATCCTGGTATTAGGCAAGGCAAGGCAAGGCAAAATTTATTTAAAAATGCCCAATCCCAGAGGCTCTGGGTACTGTACAAAATGAATAAATACAACATCAGAATAACATAATACATCACAAATCTTTAAAACACAAGATCAAGGTTAATAACCCAGCAAATAATTTTCAAGTTCTACTACAGTTTATGGTTTTATCCCATGAAAGCTTGGGAAAATAGGAGGGCCTTCAGAAGGACCTTAACAGTATCTACAGTGGGTGCTCCCCTGACCCCAGCTGGCAATGAATTCCAAAGAAGGGGAACTACGACACTGAAAGCTCTGTCTCCAGCAGATCTTAACATGCGGTATTCAGAAAAGATAGGAGTAAAAGTTGAGGGGTGAAAGGTGGCACTTCATATTAGAGACAATGTAAAAGCAATGGAAGCCAATGACATGAGGAGATGGGAGATAGAAGGAGCATGAGTGCAGCCAGCAGTGAAAAACAGGAAGAACAATGAGCAGTAGTGGTCTACAGGCCACACAACCAGTCTAATGAGAAGATTAGAGAACTAGGGCATAAAATCAAAAGGCCAACCTGGGGAACATGGTACCAGTGGGTGACCTGAAATTCTAAGATGTGAAATGAAAAACATCAACAGCCAGTAGTGCAAGGAGCCAGGCCCTTGTTATTCATTACAAGTGGGATCCCTTAAACAGTGAGTAAATAAACCCACCTGGAAGGAAGCCATCAACCTGGTTCTGTAAAGCCAGAACAGAGTGAAAGAGTTTAGCATAAGAGAATCCCTGGAGATGAGTGATCATAACTCACTTTGGTTCACCATGGCCCTAGCTGAAGAGAAGACAAAGCCAAGGGCAAAGGTCTTAAATTGCAGGACAGCAGATTTTAGGAGAATGTGGAAGACTCTTGGGGACAAACTCGAACTGGTGGAGATAAACTAGACAACTCATTAAGAGGTAATCTCGTGGAAGTCACAAAAACCTGTCTCAAGCAGGTAAGTAAAAACTAAAAACACAAGAAGCCACTCTGGTTCACCAGGGAAATTTGAGATGCAATCTGTGCAGAGAGCTGAATTCAAATGTATAATGGGGATCGATATGAGGATAATACAGAGGCATACTTAACGTAAAATGAAGGAGGGAGGCAGAGGGTCCCGGATCAATACCATGTAAGAAGGACAGCGTGGCATTAACAGTGCCATGTAGCGTGAGCCTGGATTTACAGGGACAGGGTTAGAACAGCACTTGGGAATTACCGCTACCACTGTCGCTGTATGCTGTTAATGCAGAGTGATCAGGTTGCCATGTGCTGGGGTGCCTGGCCAAGCTGCTATTGTGATGGAGTGGCTAAGGCACCAGCACACAGCGGAATCAGAGACCTGGGACCATGGGTTGGTTTCTTCCAGATCTCCCTGTACTACTACATTTTTCATTTTTTTAAGCAAGGTTTTTTCCTACCTCCAGAGTTTCTTCTCATTCACGAAGTTCACTCCACCCCCAGGAGTTTGTAATATAAATTCCAGGGGGTGCAGGGGCTCAAGGCCCCTGCCAAAAATGATAAAGTCCATTGTGTTTTAGGGCATGCACTGTTTGTGTGGTGGTTGGTGTTTTATCCGACCTTATTTCAGCACATGCCCTTTTGCTGTGGCAATGATCACCACACAGTTATTGTTTTAGATGACATCACTCCGTGCTAAGACAGAGTAATCAGGGGGCTAAGGAAGAGATGGGATTGAGGAGCAGAGTGGATAAAGGAAAATTATGTCCTTGTTTAGATGTACCAGAGAAAAGAGAAATACCAAAGAAGGTATTCTGAGGTTAAAGTCTGTAAATGTATTGGTAGAGGAGGCTGGGATCAAGACTTGCATCTTCAATGAGTATTTTTCCTTAGTATTCATTGCAGAGGCAGGGCACTCGCTTCCTGTCTGTGGCAGGCAGGCTATGGGAGGGGGTAGAGAGAACTGAATTTGGAACCAATGTTAGGGGATGGGGTGCTTAAGTACTAAGCACACTTGGATACATCTTCAAGATCAGATGGATTACATCCTAGAGTACTGAGGGAACTGGGGCAGCAACCTGCATGATCCTTGATGGTTTTATTCAACCACTCCATGCAGACTGGGTAGTCCCAATGAATTAGAGAAGGGTGAACATGTCCTACCTGCATAACTGCACAAGACTGGGATCAAGGAAGACCTGAGCATCTCTAGACCAGTTATTTTAATAGCTATAGTGAGGAAGCTATGGGAGACTATCACCAAGGAGCATCTAGTGGAATTTCTTGAAACAAATGATTCCAATACAGGGGGCAGCATAGCTTTGTAATGGGAAGGGAGATCATTCCAGACTAGCCTGATTGAGTTATTTGATTCTGTATTGAGCACAGTGAACAAGAGCCATGGTGTTCATGTGCTGTATCTAAATTTTGGTAAGATCTGTAATTCAATACCACATACAGGGCCTGTCAGAAAGAGGAAGGAGGTGCTGTTAGAACTTCACTACTCTACTGGGACTTAAGAACTAGAACTCTTCTACTGATACCTTCAATTTAGGGGAAAAATAAACAAACAAAAAAAACAAGAGTTAGTGTGTTTGTCTGAGTTGAGTGAAGTGAACTGTTATCTGTGCATTTAGCTAGGTGAAGAAGGGAACTGTGAATTGGGGGTGTGGCTTAGGCAGCAGGAAGCTAGGTGTTTGCATTTAAATCTGCCCTAGATATCTTTTGGCAGAAAACAGCAAGAGGAAGGAGGTGCTGTTAGAACTTTACTACTCTACTGGAACTATATAGCCCTCCCTCCCCTCCACCACCCACCCTTAACCAGTTCTACTTTCATAGGCACAGGATTTGACTGACAACAGGAACTTCCTGTTTGGGAGCAGGAAGGGAGTGATCACAGAGGCATAAAAGACTCACCATCCTAGAAGGAAAAGAGTAGCTTTTTATCCCCCCTAGCTGCTGGAGGTCTGACTCTGAGCAAGTAAGAAGGAGACTACTGAGGAATATAGGAACTTCCTGTCACAGAACAGGAAGAGCAGGAGCTTTAAGGGCATGGAGGCAGTAGGAAAGTAGGGAGAAAAAAAATATATAAAATAAAAAAATAAATAATCAGAGCGAGGAAGGAGTAAGCATACAAAACAATAGTTGAGGGACCACAAATAAGACGATGGGAGTGGTGCAGTGCAGTGGCTGTGAAGTGGCAGTCTTCCAGAAAACATTCTGGAGGATGCAGTGTTGTCCCATCTGGAGGCACCTCTCTGGGCTGAGGGAGGAGGTTGCTCATCTCCAGGCTGAGTTGGCCAGGATTCAGGGTACCTCCTCTCCCACCCAGGGACCACCAGGTCCACCACTGCTGCCTCAGAGGTTGCCAAGAAAGAGGAGTGGTTGGATGACAGTGGGCTCAGGGAGGGTGAGGGTGGTGAAACAGAGGTGCATTCCTCCAGTTGTACCTCTCCAAAATTCATAGGCCATTCTGGCAGAATGTGGTTCCTCTATGGAGTCACCTGCAGTGGAGACCAAGGAGGATGCTGGGAACCTCCACAAAGGAGACCAACAGGAGGGTGGCATGGGACCCCACAGAGGAAGGTAACAACTCCTGGTGGGGGACTCCATTGTTGGGGGGGTAGAACTGGGAGAGGGAGGGGAGAGGGAGGTAAGGTGCCTGTCTGGCACCATGGCTTGGAAGGACAGGGAGCAAATCCTCAGGATCATGGTAGCAGCTGCACAGGGGAGGGAGCTGGATGTCATTGTCCACCTATGGACAAATGACCTGGTTGGAAAAGGGATCAGAGCAGTGCAGGAGGAGTTTGTGGAGGGGTCTTAGTTAAGTAGCAAGCACAGTAACCTTATCAGAGATGCTGCCTGTCTATGGCATGGGTGAAGTTAGGGTGCTCTGCACCATGAGATTCAATCAATGGTTGAACATCTGGTGCAGAGTTCAGAGTTTTGGCTTCATTGGGGACTGGGGCTCCATCTGGAGGGATGCAGGCCTATACTGGTGCAATGGTCTGCATCTGTTCAGGAGGGGAACCAGGATTCTAGGTGATAGGTTTAAATGCTTCATTTTCAAGCATTTAAACTAGCCAAGGGGGGAGGCACTGAAAAGCAGCAGGGAAATCCTTCCCCCCCCCATAAATCAGGGTGGTTACTGAGGTAAACACCAAGATAAAGAAGTTGATAGGGAGAAAGGCAGGGGTAAGTGGAGAAAAAGGCAAATGCAGTAAGGACAGATGGGGTAAAAAAGGGTTAGGCCATCAAAAAATGGAGGACTAATGAGTAACAATGCCCATAGTCTAGGTAACAAGCTCCCTGAACTGGTGGCCTTGATGGAAGAGGGATGCCTGGATATCGTGGCAGTCACTGAAACATGGTACACAGAGAACCATGACTGAGATGTCAACATACCAGGGTACAAAATCTACAGGAGGGACAGGGAGGGTAGAAGAGGTGGAGGAGTAGCTCTCTATGTAAGGGAAGGGATCAAAGCAACAGAACTAAAGGGTAAACAAGGAGGAAAGAAGGCACTGACGGTCACCCTGGAGACCAGAAATGGCACCACAATCCTCATGGGGGTTGTATACAAACCCCCATCTCAGGGGGAGGAAATGGACAAGGAAATGATAGCAGGCATCCTTATGATGGCACAAAAAGGAGAGATACTGTTGATGGGGGACCTGAGTATGCCAGATGTTAACTGGAGCACCTTTGCTGCAGCCACATCCAAGAGCAGGGTCTTTCATGATGCCCTACAGGTGGCATGCCTCAAGTAGCTAGTGCTGGAACCCACTCAGGAGGGAGCAATCTTAGATCTGGTACTCTCAAATATGGGGACAGAGAGAGGATCTCAGATCTAGAAGTGGGTAGCCATTTGGGAACAAGTGACCACCAAACAGTGTGGTTCACAATAAACGCAGCTGCAAAGACAAGCCATACAAAAGTGAAGGTATTGGATTTTAGGAGGGCTGACTTTGTCAAAATGGGAGGGTGCCTCAGAAAAGAACTAGTAAACAGGCAAGAAGGAGGGGTGGAGGAACAATGTGGAATCATACAAACTGCCATCACAGAGGCAACAAGCCTTTGCAAAACAAAAGAAAAAGCACTATGGTTCTCAAAAGAGGTGGTGGGGAAGGTTAAGGAGAAAAAGATAGCATTCAGGAAGTATAAGGAAACACAGATGGGGCAGGACAGAGAACTGTACCAGTTCAAGCAGAAGGAAGTGGGCAAGGCAGTCAGAATAGCAAAGGCCCAAACCTAGGAAAAGATAGGCAACTTGGTTAAGAAGGGGATAAAACCTTTTATAGGTACATTAGGGAGCGAAGAAAGATCAAAGGACAGATAGTGAGGCTTAATAAAGGGGAGGGTGGATGGGTAGAGTGGGACAGTGAAAAAGCAGGGATACTGAACAAATACTTCCGCTCAATATTCACAAATGAGTATGTGGGGGAGGTACCTAATAAAATCAAAAAAAGCACTCTGGATAGAGGGGCTCGATACCAGTCCTTTCACATAAGAAAAGATTCTGAAAGAACTCCTAAAACCGAAGGTGGAAAAAGCAATGGGGCCTGACTAGGTTCACCTCAGAATTCTAAAAGAACTAAGGGGAGAACTTGTGACACCGCTGACTACCCTTTTTAACAAATCATGGAAGGATGGTGTGGTACCTAAGGACTGAAGGAGGGCAGATGTGATTGCCTTTCACAAAAGTGGGAGCAAAACATAGGCAGGAAACTACAGACCTGTTAGCTTGACCTCAGTGATAGGGAAAATGATGGAATCATTTCTGAAAGAAAGAATTGTTGAGTACCTAGAGGCCAGTGTGGCACAGGACCCAAGGCAGCATGGATTCACAGTGGGAAGGTCATGTCAGATGAATCTAATAGATTTCTTTGACTGGGTGACCAAAGTAGTAGACCAGTGAGGGTCTGTGGACATGACCTACCTAGACTTTACCAAGGCATTTGACACAGTCCCTCACAAAAGATTAATAAACAAATTGGGCAGCCTGGGAGTGGGTCCCAGGGTGGTAGCCTGGGTAAACAATTGGCTGGACAACAGCACACAGAGGGCAATAGTAAACGGAGTCCACTCTGAAGAGAGGGGGTTACTAGTAGGGTACTGCAGGGTTCAGTGCTGGGTCTGGTCCTTTTTAATGTCTTATAAAGTGATATTGCAGAGAGACTGGAAGGAAAAGTATGCCTCTTTGTAGATGACACAATGATCTGCAACAGGGTTGATACACAAGTGGGGGTGGAAAAAGCTGAGAAGGGGATTGGCAAGGTTGGAGGAATGTCAAAAGTATGGCAGCTTAGATTCAATGCAAAGAAATGCAAAGTAATGCACCTCGGAAACAAAAACCCAGGGGAAGAGTACACAATGAGGGGGGGAGGAATTAACAACAACAAAAATGGAAAGGGACCTGGGGGTAGTCATATCAGAGGACCTAAAGGTAAGCAAGCAATGTGAGAAGGCAGTAAGGATGACTAGGGGGATACTGGGATGTATAGGAAGAGGCATCACCAGTAGAAAACTAGAAGTTGTTATCCCTCTGTACAGACAGTTGGTGAGACCCCATCTGGAGTACAGCATGCAGTTCTGGAGATCCCATCTCCGCAAGAACATAGACAGGATGGAGGCAGTCCAGAGAAGGGCAACTAAAAAGGTGCAGGATCTGCAACAGAAGCCATATGAAGAAAGATTAAAGGAGCTTAATATGCACACCCTTGAGAAAAGGAGGGAGAGGGGGGACATGATAGAAACTTTCAAGTACCTCAAGGGAATCAACAAAGTCCAAGAGGGTAGCATCTTTGAGAAAAAGAGATGTGCAAGAACAAGGGGACACAATCTGAAGATAGATGGCTAAGAGACAATGTGAGGAAGTATTTTTTCAGAGAGGATGCATGGTACGGCTTTCCTGAGGAGATCATGGGATCAAAATGTCAAGGGCCCGTGAGATATAGTGGTAGGAAAAAAGCTAGCAAGAGATGGTAGCAAATTGGCTAGGTGGCAGGACTCAGGTGGTGATTGTAAATAGGTACAATTCTTGGGTAAGTTAGGTCTCAAGTTAGGTACAAGGATTGTTGCAAGAAACAGTACTGTTTATTGTGTTCCTCTATGACATAGGGGAAGGGATTAAAGAAAAAATATGCCTCCTCAGGTGGCACTAAACTTAATGTCAGGCTACATTATAAGGAAGGGGACAGATTACAGACATGAAAACTGACCTAGAAAAGTTGGAGTGGTGAACCAGTTTATGACAACTGAAATGTAATGTGAAGATGTGCAAAGCTATCCACATAAGCAAGTGACCCAAATATGAGTTATTGGCTAAGGGGTGAAAAACATGTGTCTGACCACAGAGTAAAGGAGGTTTGAGGATCTTCATTAGTGACAGCTTCATGTTAAGGACCCAGTGCACCAGAGCACTTGGAAAGGCAAGCAGAATGCTGGAATGTACAGGGAGAGAGTCCCCAGGAAAAGGATAGAGCCTCTATGATTACTAAAATGTAACACCTGGAGTACTGTGTCTTGTTTTGGTACCTGCACCTGGAAAATGAAAAAGATAGCATAGAATCTGCCCAAAGGTGGGCTACACAGATAATATTGTGTCAGCAAGGAAAATCATATAAAGAGTATTTAGGCAACCTGAACATGTACCCCCTGGATGTCAGAAGGGACAGTTGAATGCTTTAAATATCTGGAAGGAATCTACAGGGCAGAGTGTTGTGGCCTGTTTAACCATAGCATTGGACCACCAGCTAGGAGACACAAATATAAACTGGCATGGTGTAGATTCAGGAAGTATGTAAGAAAGTACCTCTTTACAGAAAGGGTGGTGGATAGATGGAATGGTTTGCCAAGGTAGGTGGTAAATGCCAAACTGGTGACAGATTTCAAGAGTGCATAAGACAGCTACAGTATAAGGAATTGTTGAAAACTAAGACAGTGAAGGGGGTGGAGAGAGAGGAAAGAAAGTAAATTACAATACCATCTAGCCTATGCATTAAAAAATGGTAGCCTGATATGGCTCAGGTAGGAAAATGGACAGGCAAGATGGACTACAAAACTTTTTCTGCTGACACTTTCCTATGTTTTTATTATCTGCCCACATCTAGTCATTATAAGGAGATACAAAGTGCTTTAGTAACATAGTAAGTCAAGACAGGATGGGACTCCAGGTCCAACATATTGTATCTCCCGCTCTCCCCGCTTTGTAAACAAAGATGAGACAATTATGCTAGCAAACATATACCATTTCATAGTAATTAAGAAACAGGTGCACTTCTGGACACACAGTAGCATAGGTAGTGAATGTTTAAGGCCCCTAGAATTCTGTGATTCCATGAAACATATTAACATAGAAACAGAATTTGTCAGGAGAAAACGACTACTTGGCCCACCCATTCTACTCAGATGGTCCCTGCCTTGTCTGTCTCTGCAGACTCTTAACTGATTTCCAGCTACCCTCACTCCTACTCTCTGCCCATTTGCTAATATTCCCCTAGGTCTATCCCACACATGCTTGAAGCCCCCTATTGTTTTTACCTCCATGACTTCCACTGGCAGTCTATTCAAGGCATCCACCATTCTTTCCATGAAGTAGTACCTCTTCACATCTCTTCTAACCGCCCCCCCCCCCGCATCATCACATGCCCTCTGGTTTTGGTGCTCTTCCTCATTTGAAAGAGAAGTCTCTCCTGCACTCTGTTTATCCATGAGGTACTTGTAAAGCTATCATGTCCCTCTCACTCTTCTGTTTTCCAGGATGTAGAGGTTGAGATCCCTCAGTTTCTCCTCCAAGGGCTTTTTCTGCAACCCCTGTGCCATTTTAGTTGCCCTTGTCTGGACTGCTTCCACCCTGTCTATGTCCTTTCTGAGGCATGGCCTCCAGACCTGGACACAGTACTCCAGGTGGGGTCTCACCAGGGAGCGATACAATGGCAACACCACCTGCCTCCTCCTGCAGGAGATATCACTTCCTATGCACGTTAACATCCCACTGACCCCATTAACCACTCTGTCACACTGCCCTGCCATTTGGAGGTTATCAGATATGATAACCTCTAAGGTCCCCTTCCTGCTTAGTGACTGACAGTGTCTGCACCCCCATCCTATATTCAGTTCTTCAGTTTGTATGCCCTAGGTGCATGATTTCACACCTTTTGGCATTGAAATCCAACAGCCATGCCCTTGACTATTCCTTGAGTTTCCCAAGATCCCTATGCATTATTTCCACCCCATCCTTATTATCCACCCTACTACAGATTTTGATGCAATCTGTAAAAAGGCATTACTTACCTTCCAGTTGATCTGCAATGTTACTATGAAAATATTGAAGAGGACCAGTCCTAGTACTGAGTCCTCCAACACCCTGCTGGTCATTCTTCCATCATAAGAGTGTGTGCCATTAACCACCACCTTCAGTCACCTATCTGTTAACCAGTTTCTAACCCAGTTCACCACTCTGGATCAAACTCCTAGGCTACTCAATTTCATAATCAGTCTACTGTGCAGCACAGTGTCAAAGGCCTTGCTAATGTCCAGATATGCTACATCCACTGCTCTTCTCTGACTTATTTCACTGGTCACCCAGTCAAAGAACTCAGATTCATCTGACAGCCCCCTTCCCCCATGAATCTATGCTGTCTTTGGTTTTGCAGCCCATTGCATTCAACATACTCTACCAACCTTTTCTTTAACAGTGTTTCCATTAAATTCCCCAGCACCGAGATGAAGATCACCAGCCTGTAGTTAATAGCCTCTTCCCTACTGCCACCCTTATGTAGAGGGACTACATCTGCTCTCCTCCAGTCCGTCAGAATCACATCTGATTCCAGTTCCTTTGAGCTATTGAATAGGGCTGTCAGTGGGGCAGCCAGCACCTTTATGAGTGCATACAGTCCCTTTGGGTGTATCACATCCAGCCCCATAGTCTTGTTCACTTTCAAAGCTGAATGTCCCTTCAGCACTCCTTCTTCTGAACATGGACTTGGGTTTGACTCTCCTTCCCTTTTGTTCCTGCTGATCACTGGTGGTCCATCTCTCCTCCCTCCACTGTAAAGACTGTGCAGAAGTACCTGTTAAGGAAGTCTGCTATTTCATCATCCTTTTCTGCACAGTCTCCTTCTGCCAGTCTCGTTTTCTTCACTATCCCTTCCCTTGCTGTCCTCTTCTCACTTACAGTATGTACCTGAAGAAAATCTTTTCCCCATTTGTTGCCATGGCAGTGGAATGTTTTGAAGAACTTGTGTCATGACATAGATTTCATGTAGCACCATGAAATTAATTTCCTTTGATGAATTTTCATCCAAATGCATAGTTTTTCCAAGGCACCTGGCTCCCTTCCCATCCTTGTTTATCCGGAAGCCCCTTCTCTTTGCTCAGAATGTGATGTCAACAATAACATCACATCATATTTCAGCCAATATCAGGACTGCATTCTGCTGCAGAAATGAATAAATCATGCTGCAGTAATAAATAAAAAAGCTGCCACTGAAGCCTAAGAGCCCTGACATAGAAATCAGGAGTGAAGTTCTGCACAGCAGCAGGTACCTTCTGTATATTGTATTACCAGTATGGAAGCCTCCATCCTAAACTTCATTAGTGAAAAAAACAGGTTTTGCTAGGTTGCTGAAACATTTATAAACATCACATCATGAAAAAGATACAGCGACACCAAATCCATTGTTTTGTGACAGTAAGCCATCTATACTGTGTTTTTTTTTAAATATGCCTTTTTAGACAGTCACATTTAGCTATTTAATGGCCATATTCACATGACAGTTGTGTTACTGTTGGTCCACTTCATACACATTCTTTCTTACTTACAGTACTTAAAGTCATACTACTAACACGGCTGTTGAAAGTAAATGTCAGCTGTCTTGGAATTTATGTGTGAGAGAATTTGAATCAGTAAAAAATGTGGCACATTGTTTACTGAACTCAGTGCCCTCATGTTCTCTAAAGGTTACACGTACAGTAGCCTTAGAGTCACAATTTCTGATTGGTTCCAGAGTTTAAACACATTTTTAAAAGTAATGAAAAAAGGCCTTCAACATTTAGATACATATAGTCAGCCCGGTGGCACTGAGGGTTGAGGCACTGGATGTCACACCTTGCGCCATGCCAGCGACCTGGGTTCGATGACAGACTCAGGTGGCTGGGGGTTGGCGGTGGGGGTAGAGGATGGAGCATCTGGAGTGGAGGGATCCAAGGTTACTCAGTGTCTTAGTGGCCCCTGATGGAGATCAGGAGCACTGCAGGTACACCAGCAGATGTAAGGGACAGAGTGTGACAGACACCAGCAGGGAAGCCATGTGCAGTCATCACTGCACGCCACACTCATAGGGGAAGAAACTAAGGAAAATCCCCATCCTGGGGGATAGGCGATGGCACCCCGCCACACTGAGTCACACTCCAGCTCTGGGCTTCTCTCCTCGCCAGGGCCGACCGCCCAGCCGGCACATTGGATTCTCAGATAGAGCACCCTGGGTGGATAAAGTGGCCCCACCTCAGGGGGTGCAGGGCCAGGGGATCTGTTAGGCTGGTGCAGGGTGAGAAGAGAGCTTCAGGCAGGAGGTAGAGCTCATGGGTAGTGGTGTATGCCCGAGAGAGTTCACCAATGGAATGGAGCATAAATAGAATATACAAAAAAAAAAAAACATTCAGATACATAACAATTCTTGCCTCCATCTGTTGCAGTGTTTAGCTAAAAATTGCCTTCTTTAGCCTTCACTCTAACTTTACTGTGCCCCTTAGGTGCATTGATCAATGATTGTGTTACGCCTTGGGACCCACACCCAGTGCCATGACAAAAGGTCGTTACTGTGCCTGCAATTTAACAGAAGTACAACAGTAGTGAAGAGCTTATTTTTCTACTTTTTGACAAAGCTGTCATCATTCTGATAGCAGCTGAATGCATTGTTAGGACTTGCACGTTAGTGATACAAGTGATAAACTCTGAAGGACAAATTACATTATTTTTATCAGGGTAAAAGGAGACAGTCACATTTTTCTTTGAAATCTGACACTGTAGCTGTTCACTCTATCAGTGTTTAATTGCTGTCAGCAACTATCATGACTATTGACAAAAGACACATTTACTTCCATCCTTCCAGCACTGGTGTAAATGATTTGGAGATCAAAAACGTTTCACATACATGAGTGTGAACAGTGCAGGCAGCAAATCACTTTGGTTCTTCAGCACCTATTCCTGTTAGTGAAATTGAAATGTTTCTGGCTGATCCAGTTACAGGGTAAACACAACTACTTCATAGATCATTTCCTTTGATAGCCTTTGTGGAGATAAGCCCCACAATGTACAAGGGAATTCTATTCAGGATAAGGATGCACCAGTAAGGTAGAGTAGTTGCATGAACTGGGTTGCTATGGCATTTATAAACAGTTCTCTTTTCTTTTAAGAGAGGTAAGATGATGCCAACCACCACACATGGTGGTAGTATAGCGCAGTGGTTTAAGGCTCTGAGCTGCAAATCTGAAGACCTGGGTTTGAATCCCACAGCCCCCACTTATATACTGTGTGATCCTGAGCAAGTCACTTAACTCCCCTGTACTTACAGGTTGCACCTGTAAACAAGTTTTCAGCTTAGTGTGCTGCTCCTGGTTAAACAATTGGAAAAAAAATACATGGGCACTTGTGGCTAGCACTAGAAAGGAGCAGAAATATTATTTCCATTCTCGCTTTCTCCTCTTCCTGCCAGCTCGGCCCGGTTATGCTTTACTAGGCCTGACAGCCACTTAACTTGGCCTTTTCACCTCCCATGACTTGCCTTCCCCTAATGGCAGGGCCTTTGGTTTGGAAAGAGTTAACTCTCCTCTGGTCACAGAACCCAGGTGGGCTGGTGTGACGTGCAGTTCAAGAGTGCCATCGTCCTCCATGTGGCAGAGTTTTTTACTCCAGTTTAGTTCCCCTGCTTCCTCCTTCTGCCCTTGCATCTCACTAGGTCATCACTTGCCTTGATCACACTTATCCTGTCTCCATTGAAGAAGCAATGTTTCCTGGCACCATAAACAGGGTCATTATGGTGGCAGAGCATTTTGTCTGTCCTTTCCATACTGCCTTCAGTAGTGCTGTCTTCCAACCTTCTGGCCCATTAGGCTGCCTATTAAGAAATACTTTTAACCTCCTGGGGAGTACAAATATAGATACCATATAATGACCGAATCTACTTCTATACTACCTGTTAAAATTGATGCTAATGTTATACAGTAACACTGTTACACATAGGCAGCAGAGCCAGGGGGTCAGGGGGTGAGGAGACCCCTCACTTTTGTCGCTGAAGGGTCAGGCAGTGAATTGTGACCCCCCCCTTCATATTTCAGTCTGTGGAGAAGCATTAAAATGAGGCTGGTACAATCTCTCCAATGACAGCATGGCGGCTGCTTTTGAACCTTTTGGTACTCAACATACAATGAAAATCTGAGCAACCAAATTGATACTTTCTGGAAAAACTCTATGGAATATTTTGTTTTACTATTGCATGAGTTGCACAGTATAGTTTATTTTTGGCTTCCTTTCTCCTCTCAAACCTCTTCAAAAGCTACAAATCCTAAACTTCTTTTATCATTAATAATCCATGCATTTTTGTTAATAAATTATGGATTATGCATCAAAATGTGTGGGTTATTAGGGATTATGAAAAATCTAGATAGGTTGACTAACATACATTCATGAAGGCAATTGTTTTCCCAGCACTCATGGCTAAGGTGTTCTATGCAGTTCTGACCCCTCACTTTTTAGTACGCTCCTCTGCCACTGCTGTTACATATAGTCAAAAGGGGCTTTATGCCAGCCATGCCTGCCTCTGCTTCATGTGCAGGAATGAATAAATATTCTGTGCAAGCATGTACCATTTAAATAGGTTCCCTACCCACTCTGCTACCCAGAGTATGCAGTGATTCCTTTGGTAAGAAATTCGGTCAGGCTTACATTGAATGCCTGTAGTGTCTCAGGCCCACTGTCACCACTGGTAGGCTGTTTCAAAGATACTTCACACTCTGGGAGGATGTTAATGTTACATGTTAATACTGGACAGGATAATAGCAAATTTCAGAAATGTATGCAATTTCTTATATGATGTACAGAAATGTGACCATATATAAATATCCGGTTTAAAGCTGTTAAAGCATTAAACCCTACCAACACTTAATCATATTTTTTTCCTTTTCTTTGCTGTTCTTCCTTTACAAAACAGGCTGTGACAGTTCATTTATGGATGAGTGAGTTGTGAAATCTAGTTCAACAGGTTAGACCAAGACCTGACCATGAAATGCATGATGAAATTAGGTTAAGCATTTTCAGTAGCATTCTATATTAACACAAGTCATTTTGAATGCTTACAAATATATTATAAGAGAGGGAAAGAGCTTTTCTTATCCCATTATCCCTATTACTTTCATACCCACCCCCAAACTATAGCATCTGGGACACCATTTCCCTTGAACAATTAGTCATCTTGATAGCTAATGCAGGGATGCACTCAGTTCCAAAGCTGGGGAAGGGGCCAGTTTACACCAGCATAAAATATTCTGTTACAAATTGTGATGGCACTTCCTAACCTTAAAAACATATTTTACATTACAAAAATGAATATGTTTCAAAGAAGGATGTAGAGTTTAAGTCTCTTTGACAGGTTTAGATCTTGTTAGTTCAGCAAGTATATAACTGACGTGACTCTTACACTTAGTCTTACCATCGTCTAACTCCTACAGTTTTAAGCTGGAAAACAGAGACAGGCAAGGAACTGCAAAGTACTGTAAGGCAAGCAAAAGGCCAGGTGCAACATTTGCAGATATATTGTTATCGTGTCTGTAATCAAGAAGTTAGAGACTTATTCAAAGTACAACAGTTTCAAGATGGACTAAAGACCCTCAGTGTTTACTTGCTTTTTACACATCTTGTTTTGAAAGTTAAAGATAGAAGCATGCTGCTCTAATACCTGCTACATAGGGTGTTAAGCCTTTTGGGCTTTTTTTAAGTTATTTAACATTCAACCCATTATTTAGCATACAGCTGGATAGCAATTTACTACTCAAACTTTGGCTTCTGTCCCAAAATTCTTTGTTCTGGCACATACCTGGAGCTGTAAAGGGCTGAGTCCAGACGCAGCAGCAGCTGCCATTGTTGATGGAATGAACTGCACAGGGTAGTTATCACCTGTCGAGGAGAACAATGCATACAGGTTCAGACAATGAGCAGAGAATAGCAGCAGACTTGTGCCAACATGGTCCCTACCACTGCTCCTGCTCCATAACTCTGCTCCAAGCCCAAACATCTGCAAAAACAAAAGACTCAGCTGGGCACAGACTTGCAGTGCTACCTTGGAAATTTTTGCTTGCAGATGGCTGGTGGGCAAACTGGCAACACCGTAATGTTCTGCCTTTTATTTTCATTTAAAACAAATTAAAAACATGGCTTAGGCATGCTTTTTAAAAACAGCATGATGTAATGCAAACACTCCAATGTTTGACATTGGAAAATAAAATGATTAAGTTTCAGATATAAAAAAGGAATATATTGAATGATTGGCAGTTTTGTATCTGCAAGTGACGACAAGGTCAAATCAACATCCTAACAATCTGAACATATAATATGTTTACAAATAGTAACCTCACGCTCATCATAGCACTGACCTTGGAGAGTCATGTATTGTATGTTATTGTGAAAGTGCTTTTAGCCAGGATTCAGTGAAGCAGGAAAACAAGCTAAAGTGGACTTACAGTGTTTATAACAAGAATCTTACAATGAGGGTGGGATGTACACACTTGGAGACTATTTGGAGACTATCAGAAAGACACACTTCACCATCTCAGTTTGGATGGCCCATCCTCCTGACTTTCCAAACAAAAGTTTAATACTACACTCAGTAAGGGGAAAAGCCAAGTAAGTTCAGCAAAATACATACAAGCCAAGAAAACAGTGCATCTGTATCAGTGTATCTCAGTGGTAGCACTTGCCTCTGGCTCAGAAGATCCAGGGTTCTAGTTCCAGTGAGTCAGTATGTGCTATGCAGTACGGTATTGGATATTACTTTGCTAGAGCTGCTGTCTTCTAGGTAAAAAGCCTGATGCAAGATCCTTCTGACATTTCTATTGTTTGTCTAGGCAGAAGCTAAAGATCCTTTGGTCCTTTTTGAAAAACATGACTACCTTTATCTGGAACAACATTAGTTTGCTCAGTACAAAAGGCTGAAATACTGCACAATTATGTATGGTTGCATAAGAGAGGTTACTGATCATGTAAAGGCTCTTCTGTTTACCTGAGCACAATCAATATTCACTGCACTACCTTTCACTATCTTTCCTAATACCTTTGAGGTACTTTGTGTTTGAGGTATACTATATGAATCCAAATTCTATTTTGTTCTACTGTACATTACCCCACATTTCTTGCACAGTAAGCTCTAAGGAGTATGACCATACAAGTGTGGTTCTGGCAGACTAGAAAGTTGACATTATGGTCCCCATCTTCAAGATGGAAACAAAAACAGACCCAGACAACTACAGGGCAGAGAGCCTGACATCGGTGTTGAACAAGATCATTTAATCCATTATCAAGGATAGAATAATGGATCACTTGTTTGAGGCCAAAGTTCTCACCTCCAGCATGGCTTTATGAGGGTCCAAATCAGCATGATCACTTTTTTCTTCCACGCTATGATTGAAGTCATGCTGATGGAAATGATGGAACTGGTGACTGAAATATGCGAAAATAATGTAAGTCTGGTTTAATGTATTTCAGTGAGTTTTGAACTCTTACTCATAACTGTTTTATTGTTATTATTTTTTATATTTTTACACCAAATTTTTCAAAATGGCCTTTTTGGGACCCCACCACATGGAAAAAGTAAGTGGAATTTTTCCAATCTATACTGAAAGCTGATTTCAAGGGTGCTGCACTAAATCACCTTTGGGGCAGGATTTGAAAAATGTTCACCTATTGGGTTCATGAGGTGGTGTCATAAGAAGACAATGTTGAAAATTTGGTGGAAAAATATGGTAAAATAACCAAGTTATGAGTGAACATTGAAATATTTCAATGTGCACTCAAAACTTTCCTGATTTTTAATATTTTTCCACCAAACTTTCAATACAGCCTTTTTGGGACCCACCTCATGAGCAAGGCACATAACATTTTTCAAATCCGTTCTGAGAAGTGATTTTGCAGTCGCTCCACAAAATTACATTTTGGGTGGGAATTTAACCTTTTCACCTGCTGGGTTCATGAAGTGTGGTCATTAGAAGACTATGTTGAAAATATGGTGTAAAATATGGAAAAATGACCAAGTTATAAGTGACCATTGAAATATTGCAACATCCACTCATAACATTGTTAATTTTCAATATTTTGAATCTAAACTTTCAGCATAACCATTTTTCACATTACCTCATAAACATTTCATGTGTTTTCACAGCTGTGGTGTCAAATGACATTTTGGCCAATATTCTTTATATGTCACATGTCATGTTTATAAGGGGGAGCCATAAAACAATGATCCGGAAAATTTGGTGTCAAAATTAAAAAAAGGTAATCATTTTTAAGGGTCATGTTGTACCAGCCTTTACCCCAGTGGGTAATGCTTTGCAATCCCATACTGGTGATCTAAGTTCAGGGGCAAGCCCAGTGGCCCAGTTGGATGGGCTGAGGCTGGGGGAATGGTGCTGTCATGTGACACCACCTACCAGCCTGGGAAGGGTAGGTGCAGCATTTTCTGCACAGGCCCAAGTAACATTTAGTGAGCAGAACATTTCTTTTCACACTGGGATGCCCTGCACATCTGTACCCATGGGTGAGAGTGGGCCCTGTGCTTCAGCTGAGAGATGGACTATTTGCTCTGTGTATCTGTACCAGTGGCCTCGTGGAAGTGCATCTGCAGTGCACCAGACAGCCCCATGAATTCTTGATATCTGTTGCTGCACATCTGTAGGCAGATGGAGCCTTCTCTTGCACAGAGAGGGCCCAGCATGTCTGCATCTGTTAACACAGGTCCTGAATGACCTACATGAATGATGATGCAATTCCACTACCTCAAAAAGAAAGGAAATTCTTTGCAAACAACTGAATTAATGCACCAGTTAGGGTTCAACATAATGCCACAAAAGTAAGGAAATATGATGTTAGGGTTTCCACCTCCAGTACCCAGCCCCACCCCCCAGGCATCAAAAGGCTACAGGATGGGGGAAGGGGTGAGCATTAGGTTTGACAACCCCAAGCAAGACTCCACCACTGATTCATCAAGATTCCAGAGACCCAAGACTCTAATGTTTTTTCCTTTTACTGCATGGGGGTGGGGGTGGAGAGCTAGAGTTGGAAACCCTAATGACACATTTCCCTACTTTTGTTACATTAATGTTGTTTTTTACTTTTTGTTGCTCGGGGAGTGTTGTTGGGGAGTTAAGGCTGGAAATCCTAGAGCCACATTTCTCTACTTTTGTGGCATCAAGTTGACCTTAACTGGTGCATTAGCACAGATTTTTTGCAAAGAATGCATATTATACAGGCGAGGACCTACCTGTATATTAGGGTTGAGTAAGCACTTCTATGTTAAACTAAAATGTTTAACTTTGCCACCTTTCAACTGATTTACATGAAATTTGAAAATCACAGCCTCTGTGTCAGGATCTCTTGATTCTGACAATTTCATATAGATTGGTTAAGTGGGGTCAATGCTACAGAGTTTCCAAAAAACATAAAAGTCTCCATTCTTGAAAATGTCAAGACTTTTTTTGCCATTAGATAACTAAAACTCACCTTGCCACCTCCAGCTCCTGTGACTGCCCTGATTAAACCTCCTATTTTCTCACTACCCAACCTGTTCTGTTATTTGACAAAGACATGTTTGGGAAACCTTTTCTCCTGCTATTGTTTGCTCCCCACACCTTTCACTTACCCTCTCTGTTCTGGACTTTTTCCCTATTTGTTTCTTCTAATCTGGCATGACCTCTTTCTTGTAATAATAATGTGATTACTGATATCTCATGTCCTTTTGCACAAATGATTTGACATGTATTTGTATATGTTTTCTCGCTCTTGACACAGCACAAATTGTTGTGTTATCTATGTAACCTTTTTTGTACTGTACCTAATTGACATGGAACCTTTGTAAAAGAGCCTCTGGCTCAAAGGTAGTAATTCCTAGAACAATAAACTAAACTAAACTGAAAAAATATGAGGCTTTGAAACCTGAAACTTTTAGGTTTGATAGAGCTTGGTTCAAGATGCGTGCTTTTGTGGTTTTTAGGTCCAGCTGTTAAGTAGTTTTTTAAATATTAAAGAAAACTGTAAAATTTCTGAGCATGCACAGTTCAAAAAAGCAACGTTCTATGGATACCTGAATTTTAAGAAAACAGCTGGTTGCAATATACGATACATCTCTTCTTAACAAATGACATCTGTGTTGTATGGTGCAACCCCTATTGTTTTCATGACTTGCATGTCAGGTACGGGGTTACTGTCATTGTAGCCCCACCATTCTGACTGTATTTTGCCATATCATGCTGTATCTGCACACCGGGGGCCCCAATACGCAGTGGTAGTTTGTCTGTTTATTTATTTATCTGCACACTGGGGGCTCCCAACCCTGGTGGCAGTTTGTGTGTTTATTTATTTATTTATTTATCTGCACACTTGGGGGCCCCAATCAGCAGTCTGTCTGTCTGTCTATCTATCTATCTATCTATCTATCTATCTATCTATCTATCTATCTATCTATCTATCTAACTATCTATCTACTGTCTGACACTGGGATGCCTTATCTATCTATCTATCTGTCTGTCTGTCTATCTATCTATCTATCTATCTATCTATCTATTTATTGTCTGACACTGGGATGCCTACCTCCGGTGTCAGATCTCCCCTTCACTGGCACAGCCCCTTGCTTTATTAATTGTTGCCAACATTGGGGGCCCAATCCCCCTGTCAGCATTTGCAAGACACCCCCCAGCAGTGTGGGATACAGAGGAGCCTATCCAAGTGTCCCAAAATAATTTATTTAATATTTGTTTGTTCCTGCAAAAGGAAAACCGTCCCCCAACAGCTTTTTTTAAACCTGAAATAAAAACCTCCCTCATTGTTGATGGCATCCCCCTCCCCCCATTCCGACCCTCCCATTGAGCACCCACCACCCCACCCCCTCCTCTTACCCTATACTTAACTCCAGAGGTCATATGCTGTCATCTTCTGTGGATCAAGTCATGTCTGCAATCTTCAAAGCCAAACCATAAGCTGAGGACTAAACGTAAATGCCACATAATGTATTTCAATGGTATTTTAAACTTATGTTCATAACTTTGCCATTTTTTGTAATTTTTTCACCAAATTTTAACAAGGCCTTTTTGGGACCCAACCTCATGAACACTGGAACTGCCATTTCATTAATCTGGCCCATAAGGTGATTTCATGGTTGCTGTATGAAATCACCTTTTGGGACTGAAATATTGAAATTTCACCACCAGTGTTCATGAGGTGGGGTCCGAAAAGGTCATGCTGAAAATCTGGTGAAAAAATTACTAAAAATGGCCGAATTGTGAACTGTTGTTAAAATGTTTCTATGCACAAGCATAACTTTGATAATTTTCAATATTTTGACTCCAAATTTTCAACATAGCCATTTTTTCACACCAACTCATGAACAGTACAGCTGTCATTTTTCACATCCTGTCTGAAACATGTTTTTGCACCTGTGATGCGGAATGGTGTTTCAGCATGGATCTGAACATTTTCACCTATGGGGTTTATGAGATGGGGTCATAAGAAGACTATGTTGAATGTTTGGGATGAAAATATAAAAAAAGCAGAATTTATTAAGTAAGATTGTTTGCAGAGATGTCTGTTGCACCACTGGGGAACACGCTGCCTTACCATGCCAGTGAGCTGAGTTCAGGTGTGAACTCAGTGAGCCAGTTTACTGGGACAAGGCTGATGGGGAAGGTGCTGCATCATGCAGCACCAGCCCCAACCTGGGTAGGGATGCAGCAGAGTTTTGGTGCAGATGCCACACCCTGTAGTGGGTCAAGGAACCTCACCCACAAGGTACTGAAATGTGTGCCACAGTCTGCTGGGCCCATGCACTGGATCAGGACTGTCTCTAATATTGTAGTTATCTCATGTTATGCAGGTTCCAAAGGGATCTATGGAAATAAGGATACAATTCCACTATCAAAAAAAAGAAGGGAAATTCTTTGTTAAAAACTACATTAATGCAGACATTAGGGTTGCAGAGCCCAAAGCACAAAAAGAAGGAAAATGAAGAACATTAAGGATTTAGGTCTCCAGAGTATTGGCAAATCAGTGTGGGGGGGGGTCTTACTTGGGGTTATCCACCCTAATGCCCACCCCATCCCCTGATCAGACAAGGTCAATTGTGATGTCTTCATGCAGGGCATGTAAGGCCCTGCATGAAGAAAACTCTGACAGATTATGTTGGCCATACTGTATCACTATAATGCACTAGACTGAACCTGTATCATTTGCTTCAGACAGGAGATATGGGCTGAGGGGAGAGGGTGGACAACCCCAAGTAAGACCCCACCAGTAATTCACCAGTACTCTGGAGACACAAATCAATAATGTTTTTCATTTCCTTCTTTTTGCACTTTTTGTTCTACAACCCTAATGTCTGCATTAATGTTGTTTTTTGCAAATAATATATATATATATATATATATATATATATTAGATAATCTTCTACAGGGCTACAGGGTGTGTAGTTGGGCTCTGATGTATGCACATCTTGATGGGTGAGGACAGAGGTATTCATGTGGGTTAGAAACTGGTTGAGAAACAGAACACAGAGAGTGGTAGTAAATGGGGTTAGTTCATAGGAGGGATGGGTAACAAGTGGCATACCCCAGGGATCAATGCTGGGACCAGTGCCCTTCAATGTCTTCATAAGTGATATTTCAGATGGTATAGAAAGGAAGGTTAGCCTGTTTGCGGATGATACAAAGCTATGTAACAGGGTAGATACACAGGAAGTTATAGAAAAAATGAGTAGAGATCTGAAGAGGCTAGAAAACTAGTCCAAGGAATGGCAATTGGGTTTCAATGCAAAAAAGTACAGGATTATGCACCTGGGGAGAGGGAATCCTAGGGTCAAGTATGAAACAGATGGGGTAACACTGGAGGCCTTCAAAGAGGAAAGGGATCTAGGGGTAGTCTTAGAAGACAACCTCAAAGTGGCTAAACAGTGCAACAAAGCAGTTGGAAAGGCAGACAGAATACTTGGGTGCTTAGGGAGGGATATAAGAAGCAGAAGGAGGGAAGTAGTGGTACCATTGTGCAACTCCCTAGTAAGGCCTCATTTGGAGTACTGTGTTCAGCTCTGGAGGCCCCATCTCCAAAGACATAAACAGGATGGAGTCGGTACAGAGAAGGGTGACAAAAATGGTGTCCGGTATGCAGCATAAGTTGTATGAGGAGAGACTCAGAGCTCTCAATATGTACTCCCTAGAAGAAAGGAGAGAGAGGCATGATAGAGACCTTCAAGTATCTGAAGGGGATCAACAGAGTACCAGAGGGGAGCATCTATCACATGAAGGGAAATAGCAAAACAAGGGGGCACAGCATGAGACTAAAAGGGGGAAAACATAGGGGAACTTGAGGAAATTCTACTTCACTAAAAGGTTGGTGGAGGGATGGAACAGTCTCCCACAGGAAGAGGTGGAGATGGCCATGGTTCAGGGATTCAAGAATGTGTGGGTTAGACTCATGAGAATTATCAAACTAGGGCGAAGGGGGGGGAACTTGTCGTAGCATCTAGGGTTCCTTAAGCATTAGAAAGAGGGATTGGATAGATTGCCTGGGCCACAAGGCCCTTATCTGCCCTATCTATCTATGTATCTATGCATTTAATCACCCAAGGCAAGTGTATATCAGACCACAATCATATAACTTGAAGTGGATTATCCATCTTATCATATGGCTAGAAATGTTTTGTTTCTTGGTGGGGGGGTAGTACTTGTCTGGCAGAAATCTGAGTTTTATTTAGGTGATCTGGTTGATCCTGTCATAATTTTGATAGCTTACAAGTGATAAAAAAATCCTTATCTGGTTGATCCTGTCATTTTAACACTGTCTCTGGTCAAATGACTTTCACATTCATCTTCCAGAGTAATGCAATTGAATGGAGTTCATTGTGGTAAACAAAATGCTGCCAAAGGTTTATAATGAGAAAGGTTTTGTACGAAAATATGTAAGATGTATGGTTATAAGCTGATTTCAGTTACTTTTATGTACAAAAAATCTGCTGAGTGTACAGCAAGGAGAACGAGTGGCTCGTCAGCTTTAGAAGTGTAGACGCAAGCTGAGCAATTGTTGCTATAGCAACACTCTCTCGCGCTTGCATCTACTCTTCTGAAGCCAACTCACTTGCTCTCCTCAATACATAGTCAGTGGCTTTTTACACAAAAGTAGGTGAAGTCAGTTGAAAACCACACAGCTTACATCTTTTGTTCAAAACCTTCCTTGTTATAAACCTTTGGCAGCCATTTTTTTTACCACAATGAATGACACTCGGTGACACTACACTGGAAGATGAAATTGAAAGTCATTACACCTGGAAGAGTGTAAAACTGGGAGTATCAACCAGTTAAGTTTTTTAATCACTTTGAATGTACAAGAATCATGGCAGGATCAACCAGATAGCTGTTTGCAGTGTTGGACAGCTATGTAGAATTGCTTGGTTATGCTTGGTAATGTTAGGTTGTGTGTATGGCAGCCTGTGTGTGCCAGGTGTGGAGTGGTCTCCTTGTCTGAACTGCTAGTGAGAAGGTTCTGAGAAATGGAAGGTAGTGCAGGTGTGCAGTTGTTGTGGGATAATACACAGTCATTAGGTGTATTTTATCCCATCAGGGACCTCAATATTCACTGATTTTTCCTACGCACACACATATATACACACACACATATATATATATATATATATATATATATATATATATATTCTTTGCAAAAAAATGAAATAATGCAACATTTAGGGTTGAGGCTACAGTGGAAAAAGTAGGGAAATGTGACTTTAGGGTTTCCAATCCTAAAAACACACCCCACCCCTTCCTTGGGGATATCAGCCCTAAAGCTCACCACATTAGGTGTATAGCTTTTCTGCAGTGTATGGAATAGGGTGAGCTTTAGGGCTGACAACCTCAAGGAAGACTGCGCTCCTGATTTTAATGTATATAGCCCCGCCCCCAATAGAGAATGTCTCTGTTTTCGGTGGTCGCTGTAACTGACATTGCCTTTTTTAATTTTGGCGATATTGTGCTTGCTGTTGTTGTTGGTGCTGTTTTTCAGTTGCTGTTATTACATGGAACTAAACAATTCCACCTGTCTTGAGCATAACATCAGGTCATAAAAGGACTGTTGGAAATCTGAGGTCAAAATGTGGGAGTCCACTGAAAATTGATATTGCCTCTCAGCTGTCCCGTCCTGTCCTAAGTAAATACAATCTAAAAATGTGTAAAAGCAGAACGCCACTAAAAATGTTATATTGCATCTCATTTGGTCTATCTTGGGTGACTATTTAATAAAAATGTGTAAAAGCAGGACCCCAGCACAGCAGATCCCCCACTGAACTGTGCTTCTATGCTGCACTAGCCTGAGAAAAATACATTGTAAAAACTGGAACCCAATGAAAATGTAACTTGTCTTTAAGCTGGGTTATCCTGAGTAAATAGATTACAAAAATAGGTGAAAGAAGGGCCCAATCAAAAATGAGATATTGCATCTTGGCTGTGCTTTCCTGGGTAAATGCAGAGTATACACTGGGAAAAGTAGGATCTCACTGAAAACATGACAGCATCTCAGCTGTGCTGTCCTTGGTAAATACAGTACAAATACGCGTTAAAGCAGGACCCCATTGAAAATAAGAAATTGCATCTAACCTGGGTTATCCTGGGTAAATATACTGCAAAACTGTATACAAACAGGACTCTACAGCAGAACCCCACTGAATAGGAAATATTGCATTTAAAATTATCTGTCCTAGAAAAATCCATTATAAAAGCATGACCACACTAAAAAAATTAGATATTGAATTTCACCTTTACTATCCTGGGTAAATGCAGTATAAAACTCTAAAATCAGGACCCCATTGCAAATGACATATTACATCTCATTTGGTCTATCTTGGGTAAACATATGGTAAAAATGTGTGCAAGTTAGATCTGCTACAACAGTAATGCAAGTGGTGAACATTCAGCATCAACAATTGCTTGTTCTCTTTGTAACATATTTATTCATAACTTGGAGGATAAGGTCAGCAGCAAGCTACAGAAGTTTGCTGGCAACCCTTGCTTGACCAGAGGAGTGTACACAGCAGGGAGTAAACTACAAGGGGTCTTGTACACATCAGTGGTGCAGGAAAGAAATGGAGAGGATGGTTAGATTTATTACAGCTAAATAAATGGTACTATGACTGGAGCTTAGGACTCCAGATTGTTCATATATACCCTGTGTGGAGCAACAGTAGACAGTAAAATTGAGCAGAAGAATCTTGCAGTAATCATACACAGTTGGCTGAAATCAAGCATGCAGTGTGTGTCACAGTCAAGACAAGAGATCAAACACACCATTAGAATACATTTGGAGTAGTAGAAGGAACAGTTCAAAGAAAATAATACTGCCCTGTACAAGCTGTGATTCATACCAAACTGAAAAATAATTCTGTTTACTGACCTCCAGATCTTGCAAACTACTCATGCAGTCTTTGTTTACTTTGCCACATTGGGCCCTATGCACAAAAGATGCGGAGTGGCTATGCACACATATCAGGGGTGAGTAGCCACCCTGCACCAACTGTGCCCCCTACATGAGCTACATGAGTGGGGATGCACATAGAGTATGCACCTGATCGCCTGGCTGCATGATGGGCAATGTGCCGGGGTGAGTGAGGGGCAGGCCAGTACTATGTGCCATGCACAAAAGTGCATAGTGCTGGCTACGGGGGTGCATAGGGGTCATGGGGTACACCATGGAGACCCAGACGTAAACCGCCTATGTGCCCTGCACACACCATGCAGAACTGGGTGAGTAGCCCACATAAGCACTACAGCCATGGGTCATGGCTGCCTGATGCGACCTACCCACCCCAGCACACAGCAGTGTGTGTGGGGTGCACCCCCCCAACACCCACATCATCCTAACCCCTCACAGGGGCACTGGGCATGGCAGCCACTCACCCACCCTGGGGGCTATGCATGCCAGCATCCCTCCCTGCTCCCGGAGGCTGTGTCCCACCACCCTTTATCAGCAAGCATGCCCCCTTCCCTCCATAACAGGGCACCGCATTGGTGTCAATGGCAAGGGCCAGTGGCATTACACCCCTGCCACCTGCCACAGCCACCAGCCCTCAGACATCTGCAGGATGTGCTGCCAACATGCACCCCACTGCTCAAGGGATCCACTGGTGGATCCATGCTGGGCATCCGATTGGATGTCCGGCTGGGTCCGTGACTCTACCCATGCCCACCCTGCATGGACCTGTGCACCGGGGGTGTGGGGCTGTGGACAGGTGGCTGGCATTTGTGACTGCCAGTACCAGCGCACCTGTCTGTGGGTGCACAGCTCCACAGGTGGGATACGTACATTTTGTGTGTACCCTATGCCCCTTTGTGCTTCAGGTCCTTGTGAGATATCATTACTGAAACAATACCTAAAAATAAGTATTGTTTAAAGAACACCAAATAAACTATTTCCAATGTATCTTACATATCAAAATCTATGAGTGTGCTATTACACTATAGAATAATATCTTATGTAACAAATTTTACAACTATTTGTTCAAATACTAAGAATTACAAGGTCACTAATGTAGGGAAGGTTTTGCAAAAGAATTGAAAATGCTACTTCAGAGAGAAAGTGAACTGGAATATTGTGAGACTGCTTACTGCACAGTGATGAAATATGTGCCCCAACCCTCCCAGTATACTGTATGAGCTATCACTTAATAAGTCATGACAGGGTGTACAATAATGGCAGGCATTGGGAAGTGTGGCATGAGGCATTGCTGAGTACTATGCTTTACAACCTGAGAAGTACCATCATTCTACAATTGCACACACCCTGGCGTTTCTTAATGTGATAATGGTTTCCATTATTTTAAACTTTTTGAACCAAGTAATGAGGTGTTTGAGTATAAGTGACCTGTGCCATTGTGATGGAATTTTGCACAGATCACATTTGACCAATCATGTCTTGTTTTTCTGTCACCCATTTGATAATATTGATTATCAGCTCTACACAACATATGGGTGAATGGGCTAACTGTTCTATATAATCAACCTATCTGTGTGACAGAGTGAGTCTACAGTGCTTTTAGTGTCCTAAATTATTTATTATCTCTGCAGAACTGCAGAATGGATACTATTAAGAATGGCACAGCACATGTCTGCTGCATCCTAATGCATGTCTTACCACTCTTAACAACTAAATGTGAGGCTGCCACTGCTGCTGCTGCTGCTACTATTAAAGGTTATACAGTATCCTGCCATCTGGTGGCCAACTGTGAGTTATTACTATATTATTATGATTATTATTATTAATAGTAAAATTATTATTCATTCATAATGTCAAAACCAAGCCTTTAAATAGAAATATTTGAATCTGTAACATAGTAGTTGTAGTACTCTAGGGTAGCCAAAGAACAAGTCTACTACTTTCACTGGTAGGAGACTGTTATACTTAGAAAGTCTAATTTATTATTTCCCTGTCTCTCAGGAGCAGATCCTCATGATCTAGAAAGGCCATGGTGATTTTCTGGAAGATCACCCTGGGCAGTGGGTTCAAACTAGATCAATACATTGGTTGCTACTAGTACTCATACAGCACATGTGTGTTTGTGACTCTTGTCAACAATTTAGCCTATAAACCATGATCTAGAGACACAGTAAAGTATAAGTAAATTAAAACTGCTCTTAGTCTTAAATTGAAGACCTTGGGCTCGATTTTCAAAGCCCAGGAAATGATGCACGGTGCCTGCGCCAAACAAAAATGGTGCAAGTGGCACCATACATCTGAAACTGCCCCCTGAACTATTCACAATGGCAGCCTACGTCAACCGCAGGTTGCCTGACCCAAACAGGGCTTGCATGTCCTGTGCTCCTAAAAATGGGTTGTGACTTGGTGCTAGGTGGCATGTGGCAGATGCAAGCTGCTACATCCCCAATAATGGTATTCACAGATCTCTCCCAGAGGGAGAAATTCTAAGTACCCTTAGACCAGTAAGAGCTAGTCTAAGGGTACTTAGAAAATACTCCTCTAGGAGAGTAGCCTGTTCATGGCAACGTGCCGCTGTCCCCCCTCTCCGATCCTCAATGTCCCCTTATTGTTAAAATACATTAACCCCCATGCAGTGGTGGTCCAGTGACCCTGATCCCCAATACCCCCGGTAATAAAAGCATAAATTAAACCCCCTTCATTGGTGTTCCAGTGACCCGGATCCCTAATGTCCCTAGTAATAACAGAATAAATTAAACCCCCTTCATTGGTGGTCCAGTGGCCCCTCCATCCCACACACCAAGAGGTAGTGCCCACCACCCCACTCCCCTCATACTGTGACAGAGCCAAGGACCAGCAGAGCCCTCCTCACATCTCTGTGGCCAAGCCCCGACTGAACTGTCACTGAGCGCATACTTTACAGTACACACTCAGTGACAGTTCAGTTGTGGTCCTTCCATGAAGGTGTGAGGAGGGCTGTGTAGGTCCCTGATCTGTCACAAGAAGGGGGGAGTGAGGTAGTGGACACTACCTCCTTGAGTGGGGGGTCACTGGACCACCAGTGAAGGGGATCTATTGTATTCTATTATTACCAGTGACATTGGGGAACAGGGATCGGGGTCACTGGACAACCAAGGAAAGGGATATATTTTATTCTATTATTACCAGTGACATTAGGGAATGGGGATTGGGATTACTGGACCACCGATGAAGGGGGGTTTAATTTATTCTGTTATTACCGGGGACATTAGGGATCGGGGATCGGTGTCACTGGAAAACCAATGTAGGAGGTTTAATTCATTCTGTTATTACTGGGGACATTGGGGTACAGGGATTGGGGAAACTGGACCACCAATGCATAGGGATTAAAATGTTTACCATAGCTTGCAACAATCTAAGCCCCTTTTCAGAATCAGGCCCGGTATCTATTTTGTTCTATACAACAGTAAATTGAAAAGGTAAACAAAAGGAGCAACCTCCAACTTCAGAAGTATGAGGCGCTGTTCTATTTTGATCTAGATCTTTATGATTCTTTCAGGAATAATTTCTGTTTAATAATTTGCTATTAGAACTTGCAGAAGTTAAAATTTCTGTTGGCTGTACCGTACTGACTAGCTTGTTGTGCCCCTAGAAATACAATTATGTGCATACTTTGACACTGCTAGATGTTGCTAACTTATTATTCATTCTCAGAAGTACTGTAGTTCACAGGCAAAAAAAAAATCCTGTATAATTCATAAAAAGTGTGTAGTAATGTGAAATAAAATGATTTCATATTTAAAGGTCTCCTTTCAAATGAGTGCTCTCTCCATGTTCATGAAAGTGATAAATTCCATTATACCCCACCAACCTATTTAAGAGGTGTGTTTTACAGCACTATCTCCTTTCCTGATGGATATGTGCCTTGGTGCTGGTATGGACCAGACAATGGGTGGAGCTTGCTACACCAAGGATACCCAGTGAGATCATCATCATTTTTTTATTAGATAACAAGTTGATAGAGATACTCTCATTTACAATTGCATCCAAACATAAGATGACAAAATACATTCACAATGTATTAACACATTAACATAAATGACAAAGTACTTTATAAGACATACATATAGTTCCATGTCACAGTTAAAAATAATCAATCAATAAAATCAGCATCATCATGTAGATTAATTTTAGTTAATCAACCAAAACTATTACAATGTTTATAAGTTAAACTAGCAAGAGAAGCCCTAAAATATGCATTTGGCAACAATATGTTCTATGTTTAATTTCTTTTGAATCAGGTCCCAGGTGCATGATACAGAAACTACTAACATAATTTCTCCATACTTTGTTCTATGTCTTGTTATTTGAAAAGATTAATAAATTTGCAGATCTTAAACTATGCTTAGAAGATGTTTTGGGCTGAAGTACATTTAACAAGAATGGAGGTAAAACTTTTAAAATAAATCTTTAGACAAACAGGTTCCAATGCAATTCTCTACGTTCAGTCAAAGAAGTCCATCCACTGCTAATGTACAACAAACTTCGGTGTGTTTTGCAAGGTACACCTGTACTAAATCTCAACATACTGTTATATAATAACTGGTTATAATTTTTTTCCCATTGGGAAACTGGGTTATAATTCTGCTATTATAACCAAATGATTATAATGACAAACATTCACCCGGTTTCCCTAGTTGGGCGTATGCGCCTTTGGCGATCTTCCTGTTCTGTGCTTCATTCCCTGCTCCTCAGGGCCACACCCACTCCAGTTCCCCAGCACACAGTGTGGTAAGTTCTTTTTCTAAAGGAAAAATGAGCATTGAAAACCACAAACAAACAAAAAAAGAACTAGTTCATGAGCCGCCACAGACCGTGCTAAAATCCCAACGGTCCATGGCTTGAAACAAATCCACTTATTTTGAATAACTGCTGTCGTGAAAAAACAATCCCCAGCAATTATACTAAATAAAGGATGGGTGGAGGTTTTAAAAACTCAGATTTTACATACCCCTTCGGAGTGTGATGCCTAAATAAACACCTTGAGCTTCAATCTTGGGGTTTGTGTGATGTCCTACCCCCTGTGGGGTGTAAAATCCTCATTATAATACCCTACCCATCCATTATTATCTATATAATGGGTCTAGTGCACTGAGTACTGTACTTGTTGAGTTCTTATAAATACAGTTTCCATAATCCAATATGGGTAAAATAATGAAGTAACCAATAATTTTCTAAGTGAAAAGTTAAAATGGGCTCTGTTTCTATGAAAGGACCCCAACAATTGTTTTAATTTTACAGATATATTTGCTTCATGCAGATTAAAGGTTAATTGATCTTCAAGTGTCAGACCTAGATATTTGTAAGAGTGTACCCTAGTAATGTTCACACCTGTAATAGATTTGTTGATCCAGTCAGACTCTGTCACATTTTTTTTTTTTGCAAAAATTATCAACTGAGTTTTTTTCATTCAACAAAAGTCTCAAATTTAATAGAACTTTCTGTATATTGATAAAATTCTTTTGCAAAATGTCAAGAGCCAAATTAAAGTTATTTTGTTGAATGTACATGAGTGTATCGTCAACATGTAAATACTTGTATTAACAGAACAATATTTGCAAAGTTCATTCACATAAAGCAAAAACAGTAGGGGGCCCAACATAGAGCCTTGTGGGATCCCTGTTCTGATAGCTGCCATACCTGAGATGCCTTTACCTGGTTATTAGTTGGTCCATGCATTGTGTGTGAGCATGATATATTGGCTGTCACATCTCCTTCCCAGAGTAAAATGTTGGTGAAAGATTGATATGTTTTGCCTTGGGCTGCTTTTGTAACTTAGTCCTCGATAAAAACTATAGTGCTGGGGGTATCTACCATTGATGCACAGAACAAGATTCATGTGGGATTGGGGGAACAACTATGTGAGACATAGAATATTGCCCATTTTTTGATTGGTGAAAAGTGTACCAACTACAACATCCCTTTAGGTCACACAGCCCATGTGTCTCTCCAGAGTCCAGACCTCTATGTGCTATGCAGAGGACCTCTTGAACATGGCTATAAGTTGTCACTCCAGCCCCATCACAGAGGGTCAAGTGAGTTGTAAGTATGATACAGCACACTGGGATTGCTGTGAATGGTGTACAGGATGATCAAAATGTAGTGTCAAATAACATGGCAGCCTCTACATGATGCAGAGGGCATACATGCTGCATATCTGGCATATAGGCCCTCCCCATCCCTTCATATTCAGTTCCTAAAAGGAGTATTTTCTTTCAGATAATGAAACTACTGGTATATACAGTATGTGCCAGTAAAATGCATATTAAAATAGTATCTACAACTTCCTAAATCAGTTGAGCACTGATGTGTTATAATCCACATAGTTTAATTAACATGGTATCAAGCTAAGCTGGAGGAAATAACATACCACAAAAAATCTAAGCAGTATTGGCCATTTTGCCAAAATGTTGCTAAAGATTTAGAATCTACAAGCATTTACACCAGTATATACAAATGATAATACAACCAGTTAAAATACAGTTGGATTCCCTTAAATCTGACCATTTCAAAAGTTTAAAGTGAATCCTTCATAAATATCTTCAAGTGTTCAATATTTAAATTGAACAATTAGTAGAGCACTGTAATCCTCAGAAACTTCAAAACTATACCAAGAAAAAAACAGACAATGAATTTGGTGTGACTATACAGGCAAGGTATAATTAATGAGATTTGCTGTTTGAGGTGTAAACCAGTGGCTCAAATTTCAAAGTTCAACTGATGCAATTGGTTCAGACTCCTACTGTACCAGTTTTAACAGTATAATGATTTAGCTTCAATTTAATTTCTGGTTAAAACAAATCAACTATAGAAGTTAGAAGGGTTAGATTATTTTTTTGATTATTTCTTTCCACTCTGTTAATCACCATCAATTTACATACTGATGGAAATTATGTTCTAATTACCTGCTCAAAAGAAGTTCTGAAAGCAGAACCTTTTGAACCTTTTATGGTCTGAATTAGAATCAGCCTGAACCATGAATGAAAAAAAAAGGTTTGCTCATCCTTAGAAAACAGTGTGAACATGTTCTTCCAAAAAGGGAAATTATAGTTGTTGGGGAAACAAATAGTTAGAAACCATACTGTTAAATGTAAATGTTATTTTATATAATGTACTTAAGGTTTTTTTACACTAACTTCATAGATGTGAAAACTTTCCCCCATTTAGAAAAAAGGGTGCAATCTTAACATTGCTGCAAAGGTATAAGAAGCTTGCCCATTACGTGATTAACTTCTTGTTTTAGTTGAAAGCAGATATTTTCTCCCCAAGGGTGGTGATCCTACTATATGGAACAGTCTACTAGTAGATAGTGTAGACCTGAAGATGTACAGGCCTTTGAAGTAAGCCTAGATATATGTTTGCTTACCAAGGGAATCATTAGCTTTTCTTTGTCATAGAGATATATGTCAGGAAGCATAGGCAGACCAGGCGATGTTATACAGGTTGCCAAGTGGTATTTTAATATTATCGGAAGCATAGGTAGACTAGGAGAAATTACACAGGTTGCAAGTGGTATTTCATTAGTATCAATAACAATAAAATAAAGAAAATATCATTGTACAGGATAGCTCTTCATAGGGTCTAGTACGATCTCCCAACATTGATCATCCCGTATTAAAAGTGCCCGTTTTTTGCTTCCCATTTGTAAACTTCCCAATGTAGATTTTATACCGACGGTGATTCTCCTGACACATATTTAATTGCAAACTCACATGAAGTTATTTATATTTATACCATCCCATGTCACTGTCATTTGTCATCCCCATTCACTACAAACAATTTGAGCCATGTTTTGACAGAAAGTACAAAGAAAACATTCGCAGCTGTATAAAAACTATTGAAAATTGTGTGCTGGAAATATAGCTGCCTGACGAGCAGTAGCACCTCAGTGTTACCTGACTGTATCACTTTCGCAGTGTGAGCACTTGTCTGACAGTTATGAAGGGCCAATTCCCGGTCACGGTCAAGGATCGATGGAAGCCATATAACGCCTGCAGCACTTGGCACTAACAGGCTCCAGGGGACACTAACACTAGCTGAACAAAAATCACTGTATTTTTTCAATGAGCACTGTGCCTCAATAATCAATTTGTTACACTAATCACAAGCTGCTTGGCTGCCAACCCTAACACTCCTAAACCAGCAGTGCCTGCAACACAGATGCCAAAATGTACATAGCTAGCCATCACAGTTTTTTTTGCACAAGTGCAGCTAACCTTCTCAACTAAACCAAACCTAATGCAAGACCCAGACCTGTAGTAACAGTAATTTAGACACAATAATCTGACCATGTGGAATCAGATTACAGATGAGACTGTTTGGCATGTGCTATAAATGTCAAGCAACTGCCCAACTGTACAGGTAGAGGAGGTCTGTTTTCTTTGGTGGGTGTGACTGGGACATAGAAGAAAAAAGATTGCTTTTCATCCTTAAATCACCTTTTTTCGCAACTACCCCCCACCACCACCACAGTCGCACTCAGAATGGGGTACTGATGACACTTTTCATTTTAGATTAGAGGCTCTGTAGAATATTATCATGGTTAATGCCGGTATTAAAGCTTGCTTGCAATTTCTGTATTTGTTCTTGCAATCATATTTTAAAGCATGTCGGGCTGATTTCTGTCTGTTTATTTTTCAGTGGGATCTTAAGAATGTCGGCAAGTTGGTGTCGGTGAAATACATGTCAGGAAGTTGAATCTCGGGAAATGGTACTAATCCCTCTTCATACAGGCAGTAGAAACTAAAAATGTCCTACAGCTGAGAGTCTCTTTTTCAAATTAAGTCTCAATCTCTCTATCTATCTCTAAACAAAATATTGCTCTCTTTTCAAAAAATATATTTTCCTTGTGGTTTAAACTCTGTATACTGGTTATTGTAAGTTGCATCTACTGTTTCTTGCAAAATGTATGAGAACTTTGTCAGTTTCTTTCCTGAGGCCAGTCTAAAGAGCACATCTAGTCTTTAACAGGTGCAACAAAATAGAACATTCAGTGCAAGAGCTGGTCTCCTGTTGATAATTCCGAAAACGAACTTGTTGAGGTCAAAATACATCTCAATGTCAACCTCGTATCACAGATTGTTATTTTTCTAAGAAACCCAAATAGCTTTCTGCAGTCATTTCAACAATATAATTATAATCCAACAATATAATTATATTCACTTGCAAACCAAGGGATGCCAGCTTCACATAAAAATTCACGTGTATTTTTTAACCGCAGAGAAGCAAGGGGAGAAAGAAAGAACAGAAACAGCAAGTGAAGGAAAAAAGATAACGGGGAAATTGTAGGACCATTGCAGTGGCCAGTTCCTAGGTGGCACAAAAAAGCCTAATTGTGCAATCAGACAGGCAAGAGACAGACAAGCGGCAAAATAGAAGAGGACAAAATAAATTCTTGCTTTTAACTCTTTCTGCATAACAAATCAGACAGTGTCTTACCCAACCCCCTCACAATCCTGAGCAGTACAGTGACTAAGGAACCCCTAGAAACTGATGTATGTTTGCAGACCATACATATTTCATCCTTGCTAATGTAACAGGTGTGGGGCAAACATGCCAGAATTAAGACCTTTTATTACTGTGTCACTATTTATTGCTATCCTGGAAAGCCCTTAGCAACATGTGCCTATTTACAAGGGTGACATTGGTCTGGCTAAAATTACATAAATGCAATAAAACATTATAACTGATATAACAAATAATAAATAGTTAACATGTACAACCAGACTGAGATTTGAAATATCCTGTCTGTGTCCTGGCTACCAGAGTAACCTCCTGACTCCACACTGTCTCAGCACTCTCTCTGCTCCTCTATGGAGGGCCTTCTAGTGATTCCCAAAGCCAGGCTGAAAACATCAGGTGATTGTACACTTCAGATAGCTGGGCCAGCCCTGTGCAACTCCTTTCCAAGGTCTTCAAGGGAGACACCCTCATTGGAGGCTTTCAAGCAGGACCTGAAAACACATCTATTTAGGGAAGACTTTGGGATTTACTATCTTCCTTAGCTTTGGTTTCAGCTGGTGACTTACACAGTTTTAAATATTTGCTATTTATGTTTTATTTTATTATGTGATTTATTCTGTCACTGTCTATATCATGTACAGTGCCCTAAGCCTCCATGATAGGGCACGTCATAAATAACATTTTACTTACTTACCATTTATGAGAGACTATCACTTCTGGGCAAGCTTTGAAAAAAGATGAACTAAGACACAGTTCAATTTGTACTGCAGTTAATATTTGTTCTGCATTTCTCTTCTATTTATTCTCTAGTATCAGGGATATTTGCATGAAAATAGAACCTTTGTTGCTCAGAATAAATTACCTATGCTGCATATTCCCCAGTTTGTCATAGACATCATCTGCTTGTGACATCATATTCATTTTCACAGCAACACACTCCCAGACCTGTGAACAGCTATACTAAATCCTAGCATCTCCAACCTACTGAGTAAAAGCAACCTGCCTAATCAGTATTGAAACTACAGTTTATCACCTATATATAGTTTCAACAAAAACAATGGGAAAGCAAGCAGTGATAAAGACTTTAAAGCCTACAACCTTCCCAAATATTGGATTATAAGTACTCCTTATTTTCTGCCCCTGGTCTAATGAGCAAAAACAGGGTTGCAGCCAAATACAATCTGACTACAACCTTAATATAGAACCTAAGGGCAGCACTTATCAGGGAACACTAGCAGTCCCTCCAAAGCTTCCACCCATGAATTACCACCTCAACAACCCACTAACTACATACTACCAGTGATGCCTATCGCCTCCCTGCTACATTACTGTGTACCAGCTAACACCCCAAAAGGCTGCATGTGCACTAAGGGCAAACCTGCTCATTTAACATGGGTGTACCTGATTCATTACCTCAGGAAACTAATAATAGTTCTGTTCTTAACCTCAGGGGACATGCACCCTAACCTGGGACCAGTAGGAAAAGACAAAACCAATGGTATTGGCCACCTCAAAATTATGTCATTAAACATTGGTAGCCTTCTACTGAAGCTGCCAGAGTTCCAGGCCTGGGTCACACAAATTAAACCAGATATGATCATGCTAACAGAGACCTGGCTGTCCCCTAAAACCCCTTATGCTGCTGTCCCCTTAGAGGGCTACACCACCTACCGACAAGACAGGCTGTCCAAATGGGGGAGTGGTTGTCTGGTCTACTTTCACAACAATATCAAGGGTCAGGTACTTCCAAATAGCCTACGATCTAGTGAAATGCAAATTCTCAACATTAAGCTCACTGACAGCCTGCAAAACAAGATGCTGGTGCTTTTGACAGCATCTATACCACCAGGCAAGCAAACTACTGGGATAGCACAGTTCATTGACAGTCAAAGCCAAATGAATCAAAACTGGGAACAAATAGTGGTCAGAGATTTCAACACAAGCTGGCTATCTGTTGACATAGCCAACTTTAAAGATCAATTCTCAGGCCTCTACTTTACCCAAATGGTTACACAAGCCACTAGGCATAACTCAAAATGGGCACAAGTGCACTAATTGACTGGTTGCTCACCACCTGCCCCAGGCATATCACTGAGGTATCAGTCCTACCGGACTCCCTTAGTGACCACTCCCTAGTGATGTTTACGTGGTCAAACAGGTTAACTAAGCAGAACCCCACAATTCACCAAGAACTGCTGTCTTAGGGGGTCAGTTGGAGTCATTTAAGCAATATCTAAGGTTGATCGACTGGTTCATGTCAGATAGAGCCCAGGATGTCAACCAAGCCCTGGAATATTTCTGCTCTATCTTTACAAATGCATGTAACATATTTACCCCTACCAAGATCATGAAAGTTAAACGAAACCTAACTCCATGGCTTAGTGGATCCCTCAAACAGCTTATGCACTATAGAGACAATATATAGCATAAAGCTAAGCCACTGGGAAACCAGTTAACTTCGCTACCTACAAGGCAGCCAGGAACTGATGCACAAATCTTATTAGAAAGGCCAAAGCTGGGTTGGCCCGGTGGCACAGAGGGCTGAGACATTGGTGCCTTACCTCGAACCACGCCGGTGACCCAGGTAAGGGAATGGACTTGGGAAGCTGGGGGTCGGCAGGGGGAGGATAGGATTGAGCATCCGAAGGACTGCTTTCCTATCCTGGAGTGGGATTGGGGACTGCCTCGCTATGCAGCAGCCCCCAGTGGAGACTGGAGGCACTGCATGAGTGGCGCGACGGGGGAACCTAGAAAACCGGAAAAATGGCGTCCGAACGACCGGATGATGGGCAGCTGGATCCCCACCTCCCCAGAGCCCTCCGGTGAGCCAGGACCAATCTCAGCAGCACCCAGGGCTGAGAGAAAGGATGCAGGTAAGGCAATTTCCCCCCGGAAGGAGGGAACCCGTCTGACGATGGGTTACGTCAGGCTACCCTGGGTCGGCTACAATATGGGATCGAGAAGCTGGCGCTGGGGGGTGGGTTCAGACTGGAGATTGGAGGGGTTCCTTGGCAGAAGACCTGAAGGAGAGGCCACTCTGATGCAGAAGGGGTTAAAATAAATAATGCAAAAAAAGAAAGGCCAAAGCTACGTACTACAAAGAGTTATTGGGCAAGACCTGAAACAATGATAGGGACTTTTGGAATGCAGTGAAATCCCTTACAGGAAAGGATTCCAAAGCTCCTCCAGACCTGATCATTACAACATCTGGTACACTGCATGAGTCTAGAGACATTGCCAATGCCTTCAACTCTGCGTTCACTGACCTCAGCAAGATATTACCTAGCAAATACCTAACCCCCCTACTGTCCGAACTACCTCCTCATCCTTACCTGCCCCCACCAACAAATAACAATATACCACCCTTTTATTTTAGGCAAATCAATAGAACTGACACCCTGAGGTATGTCACAAGGGTACTAGGTAAGACAAGGATGAGCGGCAACCAAATAGATATGAAGATGCTAGCCCTTACACTGGATGAAGTATCCCTGCCGCTTACAAAAATCTTTAACAAATTACTTAGTACTGGAGTCTTCCCTGACAAATGGAAATCTGCGCTTGTGACCCCTGTATTCAAAAATGGTGACAGGACTGATCTATCTAATTACAGTCCTATATCCATATTACCACCCCTATTGAAAGCACTAGAAAGGATCGTATCAGACCAATTAACTGAATACCTTAGTAAGCACAATCTTCTATGTTCACAACAGCATAGGTTCAGGGAAAAGCATAGTACTCTAACAGCGCTAGTTGACTACATTAGTGTACTGTATGAACCACTGTATGATGGAATGGCTGTGGGATCTATCTTTATTGATATCACTAAAGCATTCGACACAGTCAACCATCGATGCCCCCTCAACAACCTGCTATCCACCAGCCTATTGACTGACACGGTTGCCTGGTTTGCAAGGCACCTCTCAGGCAGAACACAATGCATGAGAATCTCCAGACAACTCTAGAACCTTAGGAAGTAACACTTGGTGTACCCTAGGGATCTATACTCAGCCCTCTACGTTTTGGTCTATACATTAATTCTCTTCCCTCCACCTGTCAGGCTTGCATGGTACTCTATGTTGACGATGCTGTAATCTCGGTACCTGGAAAGGAGTTGTCAAAAATAACCACTGCTCTCCAACACAACTTCCAAAGGCTTGAATCGTGGTTCAAGCAGAATAGACTCTTGCTTAACTACAAAAAAACTAAGGACATGCTATTCACACTCTACCTCAATAAGAAAAAATGTGAACCACTGATAATCAAAAGCCATCAAAGTGAAACAATTGAACAGCTACACACTTTCAAATATCTGGGTATTCATATCAATGAAACACTCACCTTCACCTCACATATTGAGCATGTCATTAAATCTGCTAACACCAAACTAGGAGTACTGTACCGCCACAGAGGGGCAATGACACCAGACGCTTTGAAACTTGTCACCTACAGCTCAATATTATCCATAATAGATTATGGGCTGGTGATATATGGGCAAGCACATATACATCTACATCTATGAAGAGGATCAAAACCCTACTAATATGACCTGACCCTTATGTGCTCACTGTATAAGGAAACTGGGTGGCTCCCACTTGAGCAAAGATTAAAATTCCAGGCCTGTCTGCAGGGATGAAATCGCTCCTTGGCCAAATGCCCAAATCCACCATCAATCTTTTTAAACCTAAGCTGGCCCAGTGGTGCAGAGGGTTGAGGTGCTGGACACCACACCTCACTCCATGCCAGTGACCCGGGTTCAGTAACAAGCAGGGGTCATCAAAGGTTGGCTTGAGGGAGGGAGTGGATGTGAGTGGCTGTTGGCTGGTGGCCCTCTGCCTCGGGAGGGTGTAAGAGGTGTTCTCAAAGCTTGGCTGCCCCCGGTGGAGGCTGAAGTGGTGATGCTGCTCCAAGGATTGCTGGCATTAGGCTGAAAGAGGGTTGAAGAGCCCTGGCAATGGAGCTGTGGTGTGCATGCGCTCCTCCACACGCATGTGCCACCACTTCCAGGGGTCTCAGGCATAGAATCATGGAAGTAACAGAGGAAACAGCAAGGGCCACAAAGAATGATGCCTCTGGACTGGCCCAGGGGATCTGCTGAGGTGTGTATAGCGTCTCAAGACTCCAAAAGACCCCAAGACCAGTGGGGTTGGCAGACAATGAGGGTGACCTGCCACAGGAGGATAAAGAAAGTTGGGGAAAAAATATTTTTAAACCTGCAGCAACCACCAATAACACTAGAGGCACGGCTAAGAGATTACTACTGGTGCCTCTTTAGCGCAACAAGTTTGCCCAAAGGTCATTAGCATTCCATGGTCCCAAGTGGCTCTATGACCTCCTGACACCCCTCCTTGAATTTAGCAAGATGGGCCCATTTAAAAAAGCTCTTCACTCCTGTCTTGCTCTTGAACATAGCTGTGTCTGCTCCTATTGATCCATAAAGGCTGCACTTAATTTTGAGTCCAGCCTGATCTCCTTCCCCCACTCTAAGAAATTACTCCTCCCCTCAAATCCCTCTAATAACCCCTCCTTTCAATAGCCCTCCCAACTCTGCTGGTCACCATTGCCTAATCTGTCTCCCCTACGTGAAGGAATTTACTTCCCCCCTCCAATCCCCTCTGATGTCCCATGCTCCCATGCTCCTTCTTTACCCCCACTCTGGTGTGCACCACCACTGCACTCCTGACAATGCCTAATCCAGCTGTGACTACCCCTCTGCCCCACCCAAGTAATCAGCCCTAGCCTCTGTAACTAAATACACTTTTTTATCCTGCTTATTCAATGAACCGGAGTACTCTAGTGCTTTCATTGTGCAATCAGCACTTTAATATGTAACATTCAACAATAACTGTTATGCGACTGATTTTTACCAACTGTTGTCTTTGTGATAATCATTTTTTATCTTGTAATCAGTTGTATTGTATGTATCATGCTGTGTCCAATTTTGACTTGGAGCCTTTGAAAAAGATTCTGTTTGGTTCTAAGGTTGTAATTCAAAACTTCAATAAATAAATAAATAAATGTTAGGAGCAGGGGACTGTGACTTCAGCTAGAGAATAAATGATACAGACAATATATTTTCAGGCAATATACACAGTGTTCATGCAAATAGTCTAAGTACTGTAAAACAAGGGGGGAGAGAAATGTGCAAAATACAGACCAAATTGTTCATTGGTACAATGTTATGTTTTTAAAGGGTTTTAGACAAGTGATACCCTTTCTTTAAATACTCTTTCAGTTTGCTTAACCCTTTGAGTGCTGAACATGTTTTGAACCTATTCATATTCAGGATTTATATATGTGCCTTCCACTCAAATAAGAGTAAGTTATTAATTCTCTTTTAGATTGCATAATAATGGCCACACTATTTCCCCATTTTGGTAATACACGTAATTATCAGAATATTGTACACACAATTCCCAAGTGAGCAAGACAGACAAGAGACAGGATAAAAATGCAACCAGGAACAGTGCAATGTATAAGGGACTAGGGATGAACAAGACCAGAACCGAAGTTCAGTTTGGCAGAACACAGCAGCACAGTATACTAGAACAAGAGAAAACAGAAGAGAACACAACCGTCATCCAATTCTGATGAATTAGGAAGAGTCCTCAGTTCTCTTTTGGAACTACCATGACTCATGCTTTAAAGCAACAGTGAATGAGTGGTTTCATCTTACATCAGCATCATTTTTAACATATTGTAAATACCCAATCTGTACATCTGCTGCAGAAACAAGGCCCCTTGGGCAACAAATGCATATTCCCACCTGGCTTTTTATCAGTTTTACCTGTCTAGGGAGCTCTAGTCACGAAGTCCAGCAAACCCACAAGAGGCTGTGTCTTTTCTTGTGACAGCTCCCACACTGGATTCAGTAATTCCAGGATCATCCCCAGAAAAGCATGGCCACCAGGACCACACTTTTCTTCCTCTGTTCCCAATCTCCCATGTGTTCCATCACACACCCTACTCTGCAACAGTCCCCCCACCAGACCAAACTGCATGTCTGCTACAAGGGTTGTGTGTACAGCCTAGCTGTCCCCCACACCCATGTATTACTATTCCACTGGCCAGGAATGTCTCTTTATCTTGAATGTGTCACCCATAGCCTCCTGAATGGTTAACACTGTATTTATCTATCAAGCCCTCAGCCAAGTGGGAGAGATGTGCACTGGTGGTCCCTCAGTTAGGAGGTGGTGACCCACCTGTTCTTCCAGTGGGGCACACCTCTGTGAATTTGTTTGTCTCCTGGGAGAATGCAAAACTGAGAATGTTTTGTCCCCCCCCCCAACACTGTCCAGGACACTGATGGGGGATGCCTTCGCTAGGCTCTGGACCTCAGGCCTCATGTACATCTTTCCTTCCTTTCCCTTCATCTAGAAACATGGAAATTGTTGGCAGATAGGGACCACTAGGCCCATCCAGTCTGCCCGTAGGCCCTATACATTGTATGTGGCCACTGACCCCATGTGATCAATGGCTTGTCATCACTCCCTCTCCGCTCAGGCTTCCCTTGTGCCTGTTCCAAGCATGCTTAAACCCCTCCACTGTGCTTGCTCCCACTACCTCCTGTGGCAGACTATTCCATGTGTCGACTACCCTTTCTGTGTAGAAAAACTTCCTCATATTACCTCTTAACCTACCCCCTTCCAATTTCATATTGTGCCCTCTTGTTCTAGTACTTTTTCTACATTGGAAAAGCTCCCCTGCCTGCACCTTGTTTATGCTCTTGAGGTACTTGAAAGTTTCAATCATGTCCCCCCGCTGTCTCCTCTCTTCCAGTGAGTACATATTGAGGTCCGTTAGACTCTCTTTATATGTTCTGTGGTGTAAGCCCTGCACCATCTTTGTTGCCCTTCTCAGGATGGTCTCCTCCTTATCTATGTCCTTGCACAGGTGTGGTCTCCATAACTGCATGCAGTACCCCAGGTGAGGCCTTACCAATGTTTTATACAATGGCATCACCACCTCCCGCCTCCTGCTAGTGATACCCCTGCCTATGCACCCCAGCATATAACTGGCCTTCCCTGCCACCTTTGTACACTGGATTGATACCTTAAGGTCATCACAGATGATAACCCCAGGTCCCTTTCCTCTTTGGTGACAGTCAGCTCCCCCCACAACCTGTAGCTGTCCCCAGGGTTCCCTCTACCCAGGTGCATTATTTTGCACTTCTTTACATTGAACCTCAGTTGCCACATCTCTGGCCATCTTTCAAGCTTCTCCAGGTCCCTCTTCATTTTCTGCACCTGTTCTGGAGTATCCACCCTGTTGCAGATCTTAGTGTCATCTGCAAACAGGCAGACCTTTCCTTCCAGCCCCTCTGCAATGTCACTAACAAAGACATTGAACAGGACTGTCCCAGTGCTGATCCCTGTGGTACCCCACTGGTCACCCCCCTCTCCCCAGATTGTGCAACATTTACCACCACCCTCTGTCTCCTGTCTGTTAACCAGTTCCTAACCCAGTTCACCACCTTGTCTCCCAAACCCAGACTACCCATCTTGTTAATCAGCCTTCTATGTGAGACGGTGTTGAAGGCTTTGCTGAAATCCAGGTAGGTGACGTCTACTGCCCCTCCCTGATTAAGTTCCCTAGTCACCCAATCAAAAAAAACTATTAGATTCATTTGACATGACCTTCCTGCAGTGAATCCCTGTTGCTGCAGATCATGAGCACCACTGGATTCCAAATGTGCCACTATCCTTTCTTTCAACAGTGTCTCCGTGATCTTTCCCACCACTGAGGTGAGGCTTTCTGGCCTATAGTTCCCCGCCTCCTCCCTACTGCCGCTTTTGTGCAGTGGGACTACATGTGTCATCCTCCAGTCCTCTGGAATGACACCCGTGTTGAGTGACTTTGTGAACAGGGCTGCAAGAGGCACTGCTACTTCCCTTCGGAGCTCCTTTAATATCCTCGGGTGGGTGCTGTCTGGCCCCGTGGCCTTATCTGCCTTCAGCTTTGTGAGTTCTTCCAGAACTCTCTCCACTGTGAATGGACTGGTATTCACCTCTCTCCCCCCCCCCCATTACCTCTGCAACCCAGCTGTGGTCCTTGATCTGCCCCCTCCTTAGTGAATACTGAGCAGAAGTATTTGTTTAGTATTTCTGCCTTGTCCAGATCCCTCCTTACACTCTCCCTTCTCTTCTTGAGTCTCACAATCCCCGGTTTTTCTTCTTTCACTGATGTACCTATAAATGCCTTACCCCTTTGTTTACAGACTGTGCCAATCTGTCTTCTGTCTGCACCGTTGCCCTCCTAACAGCCTTCCCTGCTTCCCTTAGAAAAGGGAGGCAGTATAGCACAGTGGTTTAAGGCTCTGAGCTGCAAATCTGGAGACCTGGGTTTGAATCCCACAGCCCCCACTTGCATATACTGTGTGACCCTAAGCAAGTCACTTAACTTCCCTGTGCTCCCAGGTTGCACCTGAAAAAAGCTTTCAGCTTAGTGTGTCTCACCTGATTAAACAATTGGAAAAAAAAAGTTCAGCAAAGCTAAGTAAGTTATCAAGCTGTTGGGTAGGGTGAACTGTGGAACAAGGTGTTACTCTCAATGTTCCAGTTTTCCTACTTGTATCTACTGTACATCATTTTGTTGTGTAACTTTTTATTTTAAAATGTAGGTGGTGATAATTTGCCAGTTTTTAGTATGTTACACTTTTATTCAAGTGTGTATACATGTATGAATTATAAAGAAAAAGCTTTGAAAAAGTAGCTCCCTTGTGATCAACCTAACATTTTAATCATTTTATACTATCCTCCAAAGAGAACAGTACTCAGTTAATGTGGTTGCAATTTTAAAACAATAAATACATATTATGAAACTCCTAAAAGTTACATGTGTTTATGTTAAGTTTTTGCAGTTTTGTGGGATGTTTTGCATGTAAAGAAGTGTTTTGGGTTATGGAGATTTAGTTTTCTTTAGTTTCCTGTTTAGTTCTGGAAAGTTTACTTTTCTCAGTCCCAAACCAAATGCATCTCAGTAGGCAAGCAGGGTCCAGTGCACAGGCATGAGAGACAGGAAACTTAGAAAACCTAGGTTCAAATCCCACAAAAGTCATTTTATATATGTTGCATGAACCTGAGCAAATTACTTAACATTCCAGTGCTTCAGGCACCCAGCTGTAAAATTTGTGAAAGTAGTGCCCACTAAAAATCAGATATTGCATCTCAGCTGGGCTGGCAAGGGTAAAAAAAAAAATTGAAAAATAACTGCAACTTCTGGAGTAACTAACTTGATAATTGCTCATTGATATTCTTTCCTGATAACTATGGTCATTTTCCCTCTTAGTTAGGAAAATGGAATGTTAAGCTAGATGGGTAGATGAGAAGAGTACCAGTATCTACTTCCTCAAAAAAGATATATGCTGAGCTGTGTACATTCTGAGATCATGGACTTGATTTTCGAAGAGGCCATAGATCGGCACAAATTGCACTGATCTATGGCTGTGGCATCCTTGGGATGCAACAGGGACACTGCACCTAATTTTGGAAAAAGTAGAGTCCTGGTGCCAAACTCTCCAGGTTTGCCATAAGTCAACTGTGGTGCCAAACAGGTGACGCACTTGTGGGAATTGCTGCAAGGATCTGCCCCACCCCCCCAGGGCTCAACACTTGCGGGGCCGGGACGGTGGGGGTTGAAGCTATTGGACAGGAGGGGTGCAGAAGGGGCATGGGAGGTGCCATGGGGGTTGGGGAGACAGCTGGCAGCAGCAGGAGTGATGGCACATGGCAGGGTGCATAGACATGTACTGTATGTACAGTATAGTCATTGTACTGTACATATAGTATAGTACTCCTCCCTGGAAGTCTAGTGCCCCCCCAATCCAGATGTCCACTCTATAAAATGTCAAAACATCCCTGGTGGACTAGCGGACCCCCGTCCATCTCTTATGTCTCCCAAGAACAGTGCCATAACATTCCCTGGTGGTCTAATGGGCTCTGCCCCAGCAGGCAGTGCCCCACCACCTCACCCCCATCCCAAACCCCAGCTGGTGACTGGCACAGCTCTCCACTTACCACCATGACCAGATGCCTGACTGATCTCTCATGGAGCACATGCTGTATACAGTAGGTGCTCAGTGATTGCAGCCCACTCAGCTGTCAAACACTGACCACCTACTTTATACAGTATATGCTCAGTGTGAGATCAGTCAGTTGGCTGGCTGTGGTGGCGAATGGAGGGCTGTGCCAGTCACCGGCTGGAGTTCATGATGGGGAAGTGGGGTGGTGGAGCACTGCCTATCAGGTTGGGGCTGGGTGTCCACTAGACCACCAGGGAATGTTATGGCATATGAGAGTGATCGGAGATGGAGGGGTCCTTTAGTCCACCAGGGATGTTTTGAATTTTGTACAGGGGATATTGGGATTGGGGGGATGCTAGTCCACCAAGGAAGTTGTGACTTTATGCATGGGGGACATTGGGATCAGAGGAGTGGATGCTAGACTATCAGGGAGGAGAACTATTTCAATTTCAATTTTATTTTTTATACTTGAAAGTATGTGAGCAAAAATGCCCATTTTCACAAATGTCCAGTGGTACATAAATTTGATGATACAGAGAAAAAGGTAAAAACAATATTTTACAATATTTACAATAGGGAACAGTGTATATGACAGGATCATCTAGATTAAAAAAAATACAAAGCACACAACAATACAGCCTATATACAGATGCATACAAACTCTAAGGTAACTCAAGAGGTTGGCAGACATTCGGGGGGGGGGTTGTCTACCGAGACAGGCGCAAGTGGGGGATTGGAGATGTTCCTTGAGGGAGGAGGTGAATGAGGCAATTGAACTACAGACCTGAAGTTCAGGGGGTAGTTTATTGTAAAACTTAGGGCCTTTGCACATGATGGAGTTCTGTGCATGCTTGGTGCGGTAAAAAGGGGTGTCGAAGATATGAAAGGCAGCCCCTCTTGTACTGCACTTGGGAACCAATAAGGGGGAAAAAGGAGTTAACACTGAATGGCAGTAGGTTATGGTGAACTTTGTGTAGGAAAGAAAGCATTTTAAGTTGGAACCTGCCTTCAATGGTGAACCAGTTGAGGGAGGTGTACAGGGTACAGTGATGGGTCATCCAGGGGATGCCGGTCACGAGGCATGAAATATTATTGTATGTAGTCATGAGTTTGGAGAAAGGGGGGGATGTGTTGGGGGGGAGTATACAATGGAGCTATAATCATGGAGGGGTAGGAGAAGGGAACTGGTGAGGTGTAGTATGGAGACGGGGATATAAGGAACTTTCTGATTAAGTATAATAGACCTAGCCTCATATGGATTTTCTTGATGAGGTTGGCAATATGGATATTGTAGGTCAGGTGAGGGTCTAAGAACAGTCCAAGGTATTTGTATTTGTAGACTTGTTCTATGATGTTACCAAGATTGTCTCAGAGGGATAGGCCCATGACTGGGGCTTTTCTTGGGCCAGAAAAGGTCATAAACTTGGTCTTCTTGGAGTTGAGAACCATGTCTTTTGCAGAGAGCCAAGTGTGTAGCTTGCTGAAGTCAGCCTGTAAATTACTGAACACTGTGTCCAGGTTAGTGTTGCTGCAGTAGAGGGCCACATCATCAGCATAAAGGACTATTTGGGTGGTTTGGCAAATGGAAGGGAGGTTATTGATGAAGAGCGAGAACAGGAGCAGGCCCAGGATGGATGGATATTTAATCAGACATTCAGCAGAAAAATGACCGTTGATATTAGTTTTCTGAGACCTACCGGAGAGGTAGCTTCTGACCCATTTGACAACATTTTCAGATATGTGCAAGCCCTTGAGCATGTCCAAGAGAAGGCCATGGTCGACCAGCTTCAACGCCTTGGTCAGGTCCATGAAGACAGAACCTGTTTACTGGCCCTTATCACTTGCCTTGAGGATATCACTGATGAACCTGACCAGGGTGGTTTTGGTGCTATGTCCAGATCTGAAACCATGCTGGGCAACAGAGAGCAAGTTATGGCAGTCAAGGAAGGCAGTGAGCTGGGTATGAACAACTTTTTCAATGATTTTGGAGAGGGGAGCAAGGAGGGAGATAGGTCGGTAATTCCCTACTTCATTCCTTGACCCTGACTTGAACAATGGTTTGACATCGGCAGTTTTCCAGGTGCTGGGGAAATAGCCAGATCAGAGTGAGCAATGTAGTATGCTGGTGATGGGGGCCACTAATGAATTAATGGCCAGTTTAAGGATTTTAAAAACGATTCCATCCACCCCTTTACTGGGTATAGGGTTGTTACTTTGGATGAGTTTTATGGTGTCCGAGGGTTTAAGGACCCTAAAATAGAATCTGGAGCTGGGCTCGGATGTAGTATTGGGAAAAGGGGTAAGGGGTGGATGTAGGGAGAGGGGGAGGGTTTATATTTATCAAGGTCACAAAGAATGAGTTGAAAATGTTTGCTACTTCTGAGAGGTCATTGGTCTGCTTGCCATCTTGGATCAGAGTAATAGGTTTGGTATTCTTGTTTTTCCCAAGAAGTAAGTTGAGTGTAACCCAGAGTTGACGGGGGTTGGATGTTTCCCTGAGTTGTTTATTATGGAAAAAGCCAATTTTGGCTTTTCTGATGATTGATTTGTACTTGTTTCTGAGTGCTTCATAGAGGGAGAGCTGAGCAGGGTCTCTGTGCTTGGTGTAATGGGACCAGGCTTTGTCTCTGGTCCTCATCAGTTTAATGATGTCAGATGATACCCATTCATTAACATGTCCCCTAACCCTGATGACTATACTGTACACACAGTACAATGCAAATGCACCTTGCTGGGTGCTGTCACTCCTGCTACTGTCCAGTTATCTCCACAATCCCCCATGTCACCTCCTGTGCCCCTTCTGCACCCGACTGGCCATTGCCAGATCCCATCCCACTGGTACAAGCCACTTAGGCCACCTCCTGGCTTGTCTAAGTGGTGTCCTTTACTGCATCCATGGTGGAGCTTTTAAAATTCCAAAGAAGGGGATGTTGCAGCCCCACGGTGGTGCAAGTCCCCTTGTGACCTGGAGCACTTGGCTGCTTGCCACAACCATGGTGCAAGGGAGCTGTGGTGTTGGGTTTGACATAGGCTGCTTTAGAAAATCATGTCTGATTCAAGTTGTGATGCAAGTCACGACTTGCGTCAAACTCTTTTGATGCAAGACCCTTGCATCATTCTTACACATTTGAAAATCAAGCCCTGTGCCTTATTTGCCATGTGGGAGAACCAGACTCCCAGCCCCAGGCAATAAGAGCCTCAGGAACACCGTGGAGATAGTAGTCTCAAACTTTAGGCAGAGAGTTCTGACTACCCACTATAACAGGCCCTCTGTAGTCAGGTAATGAGAGTGGTCAGATAGTGTAGCATCCCTCACAATATAGCCCTTCCCCATACATCTTAACATCTCATCATTAGAATGCATAATACTGGCCTTCAAAATGCGAATCAAATCAACAGGGTGTACATCAAACCAAGGTAGTGAGGCAGCACTCACCTGCTGTGTGAAGAAACTGTTGGTAAAAGTTGCACTAGTCCATAGATATAAGACTCTGATACCATAGACATGGAAGTACACTGCATGTAATACAAAAGGTGGTTCACTGGAGCAAGTAGCAAATATATGTATCACTTTCTTATTTTAAAGAATGCAAAGTTAAGGAATGGTGGGCTCCATATGTTTAGTGTTAAGGAAATATTCATTTTTTAATAGTTTGTGTGTCCAGAACTATCTCTAGGACTGAGTCCTATGTATTTATTGCTATGCAGTCATGTGCACTGTTATATGTAGTGCATAGGGATGACATACACTCATTCTGGGTCTCCAAAGGACACCCTAAGATGCAGGAAAGGCTGGCCCCAACCCTGTGTCCCTCCCAGGTTGACCACACCTGTACATGCACAATTGTATAACAGGTCTAGTCAGGGTCATGAAGTTGGCAGGCTAGCAAATTGCCTATGGGGCACAGTGTACACTATGCCATTTATGCTCTGCCAGGCTAATATCAGCGGAGTGTTAGTTATGGCAGCTGGAATGCTACCATAACAGGTGTGCACCTCACCCAAAGGGTATCTGGTGAACTGATCTGTGCCCAGCTGCCACAGACCCCAGCCCTCCTACATAGAACAGAGTGCTGGGGTGAGCAACACAGCTGAGATGCACAGCTGCAGCACACTTGACAAACTGCAGCAGTGACTTCAGGACATTGCAGTCCTTCTGCAGACTGCATCTCCAATGCTCCCTTGTTTCAAAATAGCAGGAAATGTACTGTGGGACCAGCTGGTGATTCCAACTGAAAGTCAATGGTCTGGCACGGTTCTGTCTCCCCAGTTGGACCATCCCCTTGTGCAGGACTCAACATCCATACATGGGCCAGGCAGGGGTTGTGCATCCTTGCCTTGTGTGTCTATTAGCGGCTGGGTACACATTGTGCAGTTGTGCAGCTTGGCATGTGTTCTTTCCAATCTGAAGCAGCCGATATCATGAAAATGATCCATTATGAGGAACATCAGTAAATCTTCTTAGAGCATGAGTAAATCTGAGTGCAAACTACATGATGCTATGCAAAATGCATAGCAGTTGAGAGGTATATCCCCTGCTAACCCCCTGCAAAAATAGGAAGAAATAAGTAGGCTTTTTAATTGGTCAAGAGAGTAGAGGATAGTATAGTAAATCACTGGCCATAAGATGACAGCCACCTTCATTTTGAGACCCCATACTCTGTGGACCATATTGCAGTCATAGTCATTTGGTGTTTGGGCTGGGTGGCACTGAAGGAATGGCCCACTAGGGATGGTTGATGGGAGGAGCGCTTGATTAAAGAAGTTATTAAATACAAATATTGAGACAGCTAAATGCAGACCAGAAAGAAAAGTGCATCCAGTAGCTTAAAACTAGTGTTCTTCTACATTTTGCTATTGCTGTTTACGTAAAGTAGCAATCTCCCAACTTTAAACATACGGCTGATGATGGAAATGCTGGTTATACCATACTTCTGGTAAACACATTATAGTTTTTTCTAAAAAAACTGTACCTTAAAATATTATGATGATTTGATTGTTGTGCTGCTCCATTACTGCTGCTAACCCCTGCAGCTGTGCTGCACTGCTTCCAGCCCAGGCGTTAGCTCAGACCATTGGTTGCCACCATCACTGAAACTGACTGAGTGGAGGTGTGTGCAGAAAGCAGTACAGAAAATCAGCAGGGGCCAAGAACTGCAATGCAGCACCACAACAAATGAATTGAAATATTTTAAGGCATTTTTTAAAAAATACAGTTACAACATTTTCACTTGTGTGGCAGCCTAAGTAACTTTTTTTTATATAGTAAATACAGTTTACAGAGTCGGGACTAACTCTGTTAGTTTTCCCTTTTGACTTCCCTGAATAAAATATGGAATGGGACCTATGGGGCTTTTGACTGTTCCCCCATTTCTATGTGGGGCATTTTCTTAGTCAAATGATTTTATGGCGAAAATACTGTTTATTTTTTTCTATAACATGCATAGGTTGAGGCCATAAATGGACTGCTTTCCACAGTTGGATTTCCCCTCATAAGTTATAGGGTTCACAAATATAATCTACTCTATCTCTCTCTCTCTCTTTTCTCTGTTTACCCTTCTAACAAGCATGAGGTGCTTCTCAGTCTGCTAAATGTGAATGTAAAACTGCCTCTTCTTTTAAAGAACCATGAGCTTCTAATCTGCATGCCCCTTTGCCTCATATCCATAAAATACCTTGTCAGACCATTGAGCACAGTATGGGTATGTACACAGTCCAGCAACAACTGGGTCCTGATAGCATATCATGCTTTGCTACACTGCATTCTGAAAGACTACATTGTAGCAGTGTCCTATGGAGTAATGTTTGAAACACATGATCTTTTTTTTTTTTTACTTCTGTGAGGGAAATTTTGGTTTGCAATATTTTGTCTATCAGAAATCAAGAGGAAAATATATTTTAACTATTATTGACTGGGTTATATGTAAATATTTCTGTCCACGTCCATGATTTAAATAATGAAATTAATAAGAAAGAGAATTTGTTATTACAGGTAAAAGGGTCTCTTTGAATGTTGTACAGGCTTAAATATTTAAAAAGAGATACTGAATTAATGATGCTTTGAACAGAGAAAAAAATATCCATTCCAGTTTTCAGCATGGGCTGCCTCACAGAACATTTCGGAAGCATTCTTTTTTTAAATATCATGAATAATTCATGTGTTTTACACACAGCGACCCCCTTTGTACTCTAAGTTCAAAACCAGTTGCTATATTTGTACTAAAACATTTTCCATGTCAAACATACTTTCAAAAATCAAAATCCAAAAGAACTCCCAGTGGCACTCTTTTTACAGCTGTCATGCTCCTCTAGTTTGAAATAGCAGGATATTTTATATATATATTTTTTTTTACTTCAGAGTTAATTTATTAGTTCTGTATCTGCACCACACCCAGTAGAGTTCTTCAACTCACCTGCTGGCTACAAACAGTTTTCTCTTTAGTGCTGACAAGTTTGAATTTTCTTTAAGCTTTATTGAAAACAAAGTTGTGGTCCCCCATTCTACTTTTTGGCTTGAATTCAGCTTCCTGTTAGCAGTCTGTAAACTGCTTTTCCCAGTGGTTTATTGATGTGTCAGTAGAATAGCTTGATACAAGGAAAACCCTAGTGTGAGCATTTTACAGACACCCAATAGTCAATACACAGCAAAACGTAAAAGGCACTTTTTTTTTTTAAATGAGCACTCAGGGGCAAGATGATACTTAATTTTTAATTACATGGGATGCAGTATATCTCCCTCCTTGAACAATGCATACTGATCCAGACTCTCACTAACTGCCTTGGCAAGTAGTCAGTCTACAAGCTGTAGCAATTTTTTTACAAATTTGTTTTGAGATTTGGAATGCTTGCGTGAGGAACAATTCTTCTTAAATTTGTACAAAGAAAGATGAAGCATGTTTGAACAGGTAAACATATGGTACCTGTGTATGCTGGTCTTTGATTCCAGGGGTGTGGGAAGAATGCCTGAAGAAGGAGAATGGTACACAATACATGTTATGCAAACTGAGCTCTTTAATCACTTAGCTTTGTTTGATTGACTATTTACAGCACACTTTAAATATCACTACTGCATGTTTATATATGGATTACTGTTAACAAATCTTTAGAAATTCTGCCAAGCTTCAGTTAAACTTATCAGATATGCAATGTGTCTGAATTAAGGGATTGTACTGGCATTACTATTGTTAGACTTGGAGGTCATGCTAACTGGTCTTGCTGACAGTTTAATTGCTGCATATAAACAACTCTGAAACCCTAGTTCCTATATCTCAGTAGTGCAACTGGGGTTCGAGCAGGGGGGATGCAGGCTGCTGGGGGAGGAGAGATTTCTAATGGGAGATTTTTGGCCTGACTGAAAAAAATAATTTCATGTAATTTTGTTTTTGTTGTTGTTACTCCAATCTGGCAGTGACTGGTGATATTGTTTGGGAGGAAGAGTAGTCAGGCCTGAAAGTATAGGCTTCCAAGACATAAGCATGCCTGCACCATGTGAGTGCAATCTCACCAGGCACCGCTATCCATTGCCTGGCATATGCCTGTGTCTACTAATAGAGGAGGACAGTGGATGGAAGCTTGCAGTTGACTTATGAGGGATGTACCCACCCCTGGCAGATCAGCTGCATGCAGCTGTGGTGGGATGATGATGTGAACAATGTGAGGGAGAAGCAGAAGAAGCAGGTGTGCATCCACAAGCTGAATTCTCACTCCAAGAAGAAATTCAGCTTCCACTCTTCCACTGGTGGCCTGCCTGTTGCTGTCTAACACTGAGCACTCCCAGTTGATTAATTTTAAATGCGCTCTCCTGGCTCAATACAGTCATTCAACAAACCACAGCACCAGTGACCAGTTGACATGCTATCTTCAGGTCATTGTGATGTTATCACCTACCATTTGGTCCTTTCTGACTTTCCTAAGCTAACTGAAGCCACTCCAGTCCTATAGTCATCCAGGCCCAAACTGAGACAAATAAAACTGCTAACAATAAGGAAATAACTGAACTGACAAGTTAAAAAGCTGAACATTGTTAGGAGAGGAGACTAATATTGGGGTGAGTGAATGATGGCAGATCCCAGTCAGGACTGGGGCAGTCTAAAACCTGGGCCATAAGGAGGTGTATTATGGCAGGCATGCAGCACTACAAAAGTCTTGATGTTTTTAAAAGGAGCTAAGAGGCAGCTCAAGCTCAGAGAAGTAACAGCTGCCAAATAGATACTAAATGACACTCAGAAGGCAAGAGAATGCATCTAAATTGTATATATCAGCTATGAGCACTGATACATTGACCAAACTTTAACCCACTCCCCAGAAAATAAAACTAGCTGTAAAACATGGTATAGCTATCACACTAAAAGGAACAGAGATTGCTGCTAATGTCCAAAACCATCTCCTCCACCACAGACCACTTTTTGTGTTCAGATAAGCTTATCATACAGTAACAACATACTTGTTTTCTTATATTTGTCCCACAGGTTTTACTGAGCAAAAGTAGATATTTGTGTCTAGCCAGAGGAAAAAAGCTGCATGCTTCCTTTTAAATGAACTGACCCTGTCAGATTTCTAGAGCTGTCATTAAAAAGCAAATTGTGTTGGCTAGCCAACCAGAAGAGTAAGTAATATACTAGTCTGCATGAATCAATGGAAAATGGCAAATTTATTGCATGCATTTCGTACAGATATATGTCTGCAACATTTCATCTAAAACATGTTAATGTTATTTGATGAGAATCACAAAATGCCACATTTGAATGCAACAGTTAAAGTTTGTTCACAAATTCTAAACGCTGTAAAGCTCAAATATTTGTTTCTTGGTATTTATTTTGACACAAGAGGCCCAATTTTAAAAGGCAGACATGGCGTACATCAAGCCTTGAATCCACCGCAAAGTATGATGCAGCTGAGCCTAACAGTTTGTTGCAACTTGTGCTGAATTTTAATACCTTTGGTGCAGTTGCAACAGTTTACTCACTTTATAGCAGCTTGTGCCAAAGGTTTGGCACAAGCCCTGTAAAATGGCTCCCCCATGGCACAAATATAGATCAGCGGAGAGCTGGTCTAAGTCCTGCGTTCAGTGCAAGAGACTTGCACCAGGTAGTTGCAACTGAAATTTTTATAAAATCAGACTTGCCACACTGGTTGATGCAAGTCACCACTTGTGTCAAACTCCCAGGTGCAAGTCTCTTGCAGCGATCTAATAACTTTTGAAAATCAGGCCTAAGAACTCAAACTTGGTTGTAGTTTGTTGGTATTCTTGATGGTGCCCAACTTGACAAACCCATTAAAAATGAACTACAATCTCTTTTGCTTGTGTCCATGATGCAGACATCATGAAAATTTCATTTTTTCTACTCAGTAATTTGTGCAATATTTTGAAAATCTTGTTGTTGTTTTTTTTTCCAGAAATGGTCTACACCAAAAATACAAAATGGTAAATCATAAACATTTTCATAGTATTAGTATTTACCTTCCTGAACATGCTTTCTGTAGCCCCATTACAAAATAAACTGGGAGTGTTTGCTTAATCAGCACTTAAAAATAATGTCCTATTCTTGCACCACATTAATAATTTATAAAATGAGGTAATGTACCATGTGCACAGAATGAGTCCTGTAATTGTGTATAGTATGTGTGTTGGTATTTTAATGACCCATTCATTGAAAACGTGTTTGTAAGAGTACTGCCATATAGAAACAAAAAAAATGTTTTTTTTGCCTCATCCCTCCTGGATCTTCCACTTGATCCCAGCTACTTAAAAAAACCCCATAAAATATAGATTAATACATGGGGTGGAGTGTGTAATGAGAATTTTACACACACCCAAGGTGTTGTATGCTACATAAACCCTGAGAGGAAAGCTTGAGGGGTTTATTTAAGCATCCAGCATTCAGTGAATGTTTACAATGAGATGGGCAGAGGGAAGGTGTGTGTGTGTGTGTATGTTTGTGTCTGTTTGTCTGTCTGTGTATGTATGTGTCTGTGTTTTCTTGTGCCCCTGTTCACCAGGGAGTGTTTGGAACAGGATTCTGAGAAAACAGAGTAGCACCTATCAAGGAGGAGTGGGTAGGATGTGACAGGATGGGGACATAAAGAAGGTATCACTGGACAAAAGGGCATGTTTGGAATGGAACAGGAAAAAGTTGAGGATGCCTCTGTATACCTGAGTTTTCTTGGACTCAGGTGGAGAAAGGAAGGGGTACCAATGGAAGGCACAGGGTGCTTGGAATAGTAAAAGGAGAGTGAGGGTATGTAATACATCAATAAGCCTCAACCTGATCCATTATTACAATCCACCTACCAATTGATGATGTTGGGAAGATCACACTCCTTTTTCCATGCACCTCAGTGCTCAATCTGCTCTTACTGCAAGTAGGGGAACCCAACTGAGCTACCTGACATTTCAGTTTTTGCCCCCATCATTGATCGGGGATTAAGGGGAGCCACACAGCCTTTGGTCCCTGTGCCTGTAGGGCTGGTGTAGGGTTTGGAAGGCAGGTTACACAATCATTGGCACATTGCAGATCTTTGTTATACTAAATGGGAGTACCAGGGTGGGGTAAGAGAAGGAAATTACAGATGACGTGGCAATAGAAATAGCCCTGGGGAGTGGGAAAGGTTTTGCTACTAATTTTCAATGAAATACTAAGAAATGAAAGATATTCTTTGGTCCCATGAATTAATACTCATCAAATATTTTCCTGAGTGAATGTCACATATGCACTTGCATGAGATGGCTGCCAAACTCAGTAACTCTGAGCCATCCAACTTGAATTGCCATCCATCCACTGAGATTTGCAGTAAAAGAGCATTTTAAAGACTACGATTCTGTACCGTCAGGGTATGTCATCTGAGTGAGCTGGGTCTGGGACTCCTAGAATGACCATGAAGAGAGGAAGAACTCTAGAGAACTCATCTCCTGCTACTTCTCTGCCTGCAGCTAAGATGGTGACAGCACCCAGTTTCCATTCAGTCCCACTGGAACATCAGCACTCACCACAGAAAACATCCAATTTGGAAGGATGGCTGCAAATGCTGAGAAAAGCTGCCCTACAGTGATTGAAATGCAAACACCCATTGAAGCTCTAACTGGAAAACACAGAATGAAAATCGCATAGTAGCAATTGTAGAAGTCAAGGGTGAGCAGCCACAAGGCTCCGGACAGCAGAGGGACAGATAGTTTGGCTAGCTGTGAAGCTGGAAGATATGAATGGGGAAGGACACTGAAATAATCTGTGCATCCTTGCAATAAAGGAGGATCTGGAGGGATGTGATCCAGTTCAGTTCCTAAGGCCTAATCTACTGCCATGGTTGCAACTAGACTCCAATGTATAAAACGTTGTGATTGATAGGGCACACTGGATCAAACATGCAAAGTCTGTTCCCTCCAAAGCCCAACCCTGACCCCTCATCTTTCGCCTCATCCGGTATCAAGATAAAGAAATCCTGAAGGCTGCTGGGACATGAAGAATGTTATTGTGGCAGACCAGAACATCATCATTTTATTCAGATTACCCTGCCAGCATCTTGCAGTGCAGACAAGTGTTTGATAAAGTCAGAGTCTTAGAAATTGCAGCCTCAATACTCGTTCCTGTATCCTACAATATTGTCCATTACATTCCAGGGCCACCTGCTGACATTCCAGACCTCAGAGAAAGTTGATGCATATTTTCAAATGCAGCTGGTTTCTGCAAGGAGCCCTCAGGCATAAGCAGCATATTGGGAAGAAGCAAAGGAGCAGATGAACACTGGCACCACAGAATATATCCCCAAAGCACAGCCGATCATGAATCACTGGGGTAACTGTGAGTAATATGGGGGTCACTTATGTGTCTGTGGACAAGGCCACGCAGCACCAGACCATAACCAATATAGCCCTCTGATATTAAGAGTGGAATCGCATTTTGTTTCCCTCTAATCCCTATGGGCTGACTGTATTTAGTATACTTTTCTCAGTGAAGCACATCACTGACTTTACTAACTCTCAGGGCCTCTAGACTCACCCCCATGTATGGCAAGCACTCACTGTACCTAGCAATTCACCCTGAGACACATCCATCATCAGCAACTCATGTGCAGTTTTGGCCTGCCAGAACTTCAGGGAACACAAGAGTGGGACAGTTAGGGACTATGTTTTTTTTTTTCGAATGAAGGTGTTTATCCACCTTGAGTAGGACTGGGCAGGCTATCAGCCCTGTCCCAGCACACAGACAACTGGCCACCTACCTCACTCCTTCTCTTCCTTCTGATGTTTCTGGCAGAGCAGGTCCTGGCACTCTGAGCAGGGCTTCATTAAAGCCAGGTCCCAATATCTGTTTTCCACCACTTTTCTCCCTTATGCTGTCTGGGGCTTCGGCAACACAGAAGCACAAATGTGTAAAGGTGCACATGAGCTCTGGAACCAGTGACCCTTTTTCACCACCCTTGTCCTAATTCCAGCCCCCATCTTGCAAGGTGCTACCACCAAGCATCCACTCAGTGACAGCAAAGCAATGGAAAGGCTCACCTCCTCAATCTGGGGGAGCAGAGCTGCCAGGCAGATGCTCAATCCTCTCCCAGCCCTGCCCCTGGCTGAACCCTGGTGACCTAAGGTAATTTCTGAACTTGGGTCACTAGCATGGGAGAGGTAAGGTGCTTTACAATGCCTCATCCCTCTACACCACTGGGCCAGCAGGGACTACGGTTAAGTACAAGGGCCTCAGGCTGATGGACTAGTTTTGACTCTTGTTAAAGACATTTTAAAACTCAGTGTTGAAAGTTATGGTTAGGCATTTATGATGACGTGTGCTTTTCTGGGACAGGGTACTTTGCATTTGTACTCTGGGATTGTGACCATAAGAAATCTACTGTCCATAGCCCAAGAATGTGACTTAAAGCTTACAGGGGCTCTCCAGTGTAAAACCCCATGCATCAGGGTCCTGTTATTTGTGGCCCTACAGGCCTACATCTAATGTGGGGCCAGCTTGCATTTGTCTGTCTAAACTGTGGCTGGCTTTAATTTCCATACTCAAGTGGAATGACTTAATAGTTCCCCTGCACAGTTATTAGCACCAGAATCAAGCAATATAAGTTCTAATACCCCTTCAACACAGTAGAGGGGGGAGTTACAATCTACCAGCTACATGCTGGCTGACCAGTGACACTCTCTATTTTCTCCCTGTCAGTATCTCCCTGAGACAGAGTCTTTGTTTTACTGGCTGGCATGTAGACTATCTTCAACTGTACTTGGCAAGCTAAGCCCAGTCCCAGGGTCTGGAGGGTGGCAGGTTTCCTTCTCTTTTACTGGTAACATGGCTACCCTGCCACTAGAAGATATGTTGCCCCATGTGGTCATACCAGGGATGGGATTCTGGGGTAACTCCAGCCCATTTCTGCCTAGTTCCTAGGTTTCTGTGAAAGTGAAGGCTTAAGTTTCCTTGCTAGCCCTTCTGATGACTAGATTATCACAAATTGATTCGTTCCAGACTTTAAAGATATGATGGGGCCTTCCGGGGAGGGACTTTTGGAGATATCTGCAATTGTGCAGCTTGGTCCAGACACACATCAAGCAACTGCCGCACAATAGTAATGTTTCCCCAGTGCCTGGGTGATTATCCAACATGAAACATCTTACCAATAAAATCTATTTACTGGTAAGGGACTCCCTTCCCTCACAATCAGAGATTTATAAAAAGAAATGGGAGCAGGCCTTACAAATGCCACTCAGTGATGAACAATGGCATGAATGCTGGAAGTCAGGGCACAGGTCCTTCAAAGAAATGAAAAGCCAACTAATTTAGAATAAAATTTTACATATGTGGCACTGAACCTCGGTGGTACTATACAAGGCTGGTGTGTTAACGATCAATGCTGGAGATGTCAACTCCCACGTGGTGACATAATACACATATTCTGGTCACGTTCTAAAATGCAACCCATTTGAACTCAAATATGCCAGCTTAGCACACAAGAGTTAGACAAGGTCATCCAAATGTTCACCCCACTTTTGATTTTAGGGATGAAATTCATAGCCCCATATTTGTCAGCCGCAGAACTCAGATGGCTGGCCTTACTATCCATGCAGGTCAAATGCACTGTCCTCTGCAAATGGAGACAACTGGATGTCCTCTCCCTGTGAGAGATATTAACTTTCATTAATCAGCTAGCACTGCTGGACCGACTGTCACATCTAGCCATGGGTACCTTGGAGAAATTTGAGTCTTGCTGGCTACCCTTCCCTAAATATACACACACACACACACACACACACACACACACACACCAGCGCACACGCGCGCACACACACAGAGGAATTGGGTGAATCTCACTTTTAATTTTTTTTTCATACCCTACAAACAGTAGGTTACAGGCATTGGACAGTGACTTTAATGCTTTGATAAATACTACAGACAGGATCTCTATTGTACATAGTTAGGTTGTTCACGTTTCTGGTTAATGGTTATGATCCTTTGTGATGTTTTATTTTCTCTCAGCAGAGTGAATGTTGCCTCACCGACACCCAATATTAGCAGGAACCTTATACTCCTGATGCCTGGTGAGTGTGTTACATGATAGTTATAGTCATATGTCTGTAATACTAATTTGTATTGCTCACTGTATCTGTAACTGACAATTCTCTTCCTTCATACTGTTTTTATGTCAAGCCTGTCAGTTGTATTGCTTATTGCTTTGAATGACAAACTCAATAAAAAGATTAACTGTGAAAGTCTTCTTTGTGTCAGCTAGTGACAACAACCGATGTACCTCAACTGGCTGGACTTGCTTTTGAGTAGATTTCTTTGTGTTTCTATATTTCGTTTTAAAATCACTGTAAATACTGTAGTTGCAATTATCATCTATATTTGTAGATTTGGCCTTTTACTCTTGGAGTAGATACTATAACTTATATATGCTATTACAGTATATGTGGTTGTCTGTTCTGGGGGTGTGGGGGAGGTTGGTAGAGCATTGGGGGGAGAGAACTGGAAGGTGTTTGAATATTTTGATCATATCTCCTCTCTCCCTCCTTTGCTCTATGGTATACTTATTGAACTCGGTTAATTTGTCCTCATATGTTTTCTGATGCAGTCCCTGCACCATTTTGGTTGCCCTTTTCTGGACTGCCTCAATTTGGTTAATGTCCTTGTGATGGTGTGGCCTCCAGTACTGCATGCAGTATTCCAGATGGGGCCTAGCCAGTGTCTTGTAAAAAGGGATTATTACCTCCATCTTATGACTTGTGATACCCCTACTAAAACACCTCAACATCCCCCTAGCCTTACCTACTGTTTAGTGGTCTGCTTGGATGATTTCAGGCCATCTGTGATGATGATGCCCAAGTCTCTTTCTTCCCTTTTGACTGCCAGCAACTCCCCTCCCAGCCTATAGGTGGCTTCAGGGTTTCTCTTGACTATGCACATGATCTTGCACTTTTTTGCATTAAACCCCAGTTGCCACTCTTCCGACCATTTTGGCAGATTATCCAGATCTCTTCTCATTCTGCCCACCCCATCTGGATCATCTACTCTGTTGCAGATCTTGGTGTCATCTGCAAGCAGACAAACCTTACCCTCCAGTCCATCTGCAATGTCACTGATGAAGATATTGAAGAGGACTGGCCCCAGGACTTATCCCTGAGGTACCCCACTTGTGACTTACATCTCTTCTAACTGTATACCATTTACCACCACTCTCTGTTTTCTGCCTGTCAACCAGTTTGCCACCCAATTGACCAACTTCTGACCCACCCTGAGACTACCCAGCTTATTAATCAATCTTCTATGTGGAACAGTATTGCAAGCTTTGCTGAAGTCAAGGTAGGCAACATCAACTGCTCCCCCTTGGTCCACCACTCTGGTTACCCAGTCAAAGAAATCTATGAGATTAGTTTGACAGGACCTTCCTGTTGTAAGCTCATGCTGTCTTGGATCCTGTGCTCCAATGGATTCCATGTGTTGCACTATCCATTCCTTAAGGAGTGCCTCCATAATCTTGCCCACTACTGAGGTAAGACTGACTGGTCTGTAGTTCCTTGCCTCCTCCCTGCTACCACTCTTGTGGAGCAGGATCACATGAGCTCTTCTCCAGTCTTCTGGGACCTCTCCTGTGCTCAGAGACTCACTAAACAGTTCTGATAATGGCTCTGCTAGTTCCACCCTTAGCTCCTTTAGTACCCTGGGATGTATTCCATCAGGGCCCATTGCCTTGTCCACCCTGAGCTTATCGAGCTCTTGTAGGTCCCTTTCTTTTGTGAAGGGACTAGTGCACACCTCCCTCACCCCTGTGTCCATGGTGCTGAGACGTGGGCCCTGCCTTACCTTCTCTTCAGTATATACTGAGCAGAAGTATCTATTTAGGATAAGTGCTTTTACATGATCGTCCTCCTCACACACACACACCCTTATCCCCTTTGATCTTAGCAATACTCCCTCTGGACTTTCTCCTTTCACTAATGTATCTATAGAAAGTCTTGTCACCTTCTTTTACTGTTTGTGCTAGTGTTTCCTCGGTTTGGGCTTTTGCCTGCCTTACTGCCTTCCCTGCTTCCCTTAGGGAAGTTTGGTATGCCTCCCTATCTTCATCCCACTGTGTTCCCGTATATTTCCTGAAGGCCAGCCTTTTGACTCTGACCTTTTCTGCTACGGATTTTGAGAACCAAAGTGGTTTCCTTCTTCTTTTGCACTTCCTTTTCTCTCTAACACAATGGGATGTTGCTTCAAGTACTGCATCCTTAATGCTTGCCCACTTTGCCTGTACCCCCTCACCTGTATTTCTTCTTGCCAGGGCTAGCTTAACTCTGTTGGCCATCTTATCAAAGTCAACTCCTCTGAAGTCCCATATTTTTGCCTTGGAATAGGATGATTTAGTTCTAGTGGCCAAATTGAACCATACCATGTGATGGTCACTGGCCCCAAGGTGACCTTCTACCTGGAGATCTGTGATCCTTTCCCTGTTAGTCAGTACTAGATCTAGAATAGCCCTGTCTCTTGTGGGTTGTTGTACTAGTTGTTTGAGGCCCTCCTCCTGCAGGGAATCCACTATGTGTCTAGTTCTGGCAGATGTTCCTGCTGGTATTGACCAATCTGTATCTGGCATGTTGAAGTCTCGCATTATCAGAACCTCCCCTTTAGCTATCATGTTTTGTATAACTTCTGACAGTAATGTGTCTAAGTCCTACCCCTGGTCAGGAGGCCTGTAGACAACCCCTGTATGTATGGCTGTCACATTTCCTGTTTTCATGGTGGCTCACAGTTCTTCTGGTTCCTTATGTGTACTGTATTCTGAATTTCTGTAGCTTTGATATTTTCATTGACATAAAGGGCCACTCCACCCCCCCTTTTTGCACCTCGGTCTCTTCTGAGCAGTACATAGCCAGGTACTGAACTCTCCCAAGTGTGGTTACTAGTAAACCATGTCTTGCTAATGGCTACTGTGTCCAGTTTAGCGCCTGTCATTATTACCTGCAGGTCTGGGATCTTGTTTCCCAGACTGCAAGTGTTTGTATACATGATTTTCCATTGGCCAGATTTTGGTGTGTTAGTTGTTGGGTGATGTCTGGCATTTCCCCTGTGCATTGTATGTGAAGCCAGCCCTTTTTTCTTACCTGGTGATGCAAATGAACTACAAACATGCTGAACTTCTGTTTGACCACTAGCTGAGGGGGAAGGGGTGTTCTTACCATTCGACATATAGGGTGCTGCACCCATCTCCCCATTTGCCAGTTTAAATATTCTGCAAAGACATCAAACTTCTCCCAATGCACTGCTCCCTCCTTAGTCAGATGCAGTCCATCAAGTTTAAATAATCTCGGCCCCAAAACTGTTGCCAGTTCCCTACAAATGTGTGTCCTTTTCCTGGCACCAGCCCTTGAGCCACATGTTTAGCTCCCCTATCTCTCCTTCTCTGACCTTCCGTCCGTCTGCCCCCCTCTTCCAGACTGGCAGGATCTCAGAGAAGGAGATGCCAGATGAAATGGATGATAGTTTGTCATCCAGCCTGGTCAGGTGTTCCTTGGTCTCCACAACTGACTGGCTGGCAAGATCATTAGTCCCTATGTGTACCAGGACATCAATATTTTCTCCTGCTTCCTGTACAATTTTAGCAATGCGATCAGTGTCTTTCCATGCTGATGTACCTGGGAGACATCTGATCATTATCACTGGCTGGAGATAGGTATCAACTCCCTGAATCATGGAGTCTCCTATGATCAGAAGTTTCTCGGCTGAAGATCCCTATGATGTGCGGAGGACCTCCCATCCATCAGAAATTTAGTACACATTTTACTCCCCAGCACACAAATCCTATAGCAGGACTGATGTAGTTTTTGTATTGCAGGATGTGATGCCCAGAACATGGAATATCTGCTTAGACTATGCACCTGTCATCCTCTCCCTAGCTTGGGGTAGGTAAAATTCCCCATGTAATAAGTGGTGGCTAAACACTGCCCTTCTACAGTAGGAGGCCTTTTGGGATTGGCTTAAGGAGGAACTGCTAGACTATTTTGCCCAGAGTGAGGCTCCAGACACAAGTGTGGTGACTTAGTTGGAGGCTATGAAAGCAACAATACATGGGAAGCTCACTGCTAATGTCTCTAAGTTAAGGAAAGAAGGTGGCCACACCATGAGACAGTTTAAAGGCACCCTTAATCAACTGGAGCACAAACCATCTGTGCACCCAGAGCAGCAACTGGTCCTCAAGCCTCAGATCTCTGAGACATGAGTAGCCCTCAAAAAGACCTACAATCACCGTACTGAATATGCCCTGTTTAAGCTTAATCAAGCACATTAGGAAGCCAGTGAACAACCCAGTAAACTCCTCGTCAACAGTCTTCAAACCTGAGAATTGGAACGGTGTATCCTGATTATTCATAGGTTGGATGGCACAGCTGTCTCTGCTCCTGATTTTTTTTTTCCTATATACATTTTATTCTCCTTATGTCTCCAGCTGCCCCCTTCTTACCAACCCTCCCAGATCTGTCACCCCAGCATCACCGGGACTTACTCCTGCCCGGTCCGGGTGCAGAGCCTGCAAAGGGTAGGGCTGTCATCCTGCATCCTGAAGAGTTTTTCCACCAATTTTTCCTCCCATTCTCCTGCTGGGGTGCACACAGCCCAATGGCATGTGTGGAGGTGCACACTCATCTGCGGAAGTCCTGCAGCACCTTCCCTTCTGCTGGCTCCCACAGACCCACACTGCCCTCTGGCCTCCATCTGGGGGCAGTTGTTTGGCAGGAGTGCCATTCCTCCCTCCCTCCCTTGGAAAGGAGAGCTGTCCTCTGGAAGCTTGATCCCCTCCCTCGCCCGCCAACCCCTGGAGGCCCGTGCTTGTTTCCGAACATGAGTCACTGGCATAGCACAAGGTGTGACATCCAGTGCCACAACCCTCAGTGCTGCCGGGCTGGTCTCTGCTCCTGATTTAATTAATGAAGAATTTAGGCTTTACCTAAACCTTAACTCTTCCGAGGTGTCCTCTACATCTAAGTTGTTAGACCACTTTTACAAAGACATTACCCTCCATCAAGTCTCTGCCCAAGCAATCACCCTGCTGCTCCTGCCCATTACCACCCAGGATGTATCTGAGGTAGTCATGGATGTGTCTAAAGGGAAATCCCCAGGCCTAGATAGCTATGCCACAGGCTTCAATCAAGCCTTTTTGACAATCTTGGTGCCTCAACTGTTTGCTGTCTAAAATGATGTATGGTCTTGAGGTGTGATTCTGCACTCCTTCAAGCAAGCCTTAATCAAGTTAATCTCCCCAAAAAAGGCAAGGACAGTGTATTGTGCTCCCAGTATCATCCCATTTCATTAATTATCATGGATAACAAGATCTTTTGCAAAAGTGATGTCACATTATCTGGATGCCATAATGTCCACCATAATCCACCCCGATCAGATGGAATTCACCCCAGGGTGGCTAGGAGTGAACAGTACTCGAAGGCTACTAGACTTAATTGGGGAGGTTTCCAGATCCCCCAGAGTATACTGCCATCCTGTCACTGGATGCAGGAAAGACCTTTGACAAGGTGGAGTGAGACTACCTATTTGATGCCCTGTCATGTTTTGGCTCCCCTTTTGGGTTGTAGACCTGGCAAATCTTTCATATACTAATCCTTCAGCCCAAGTCCTAAGTAATACTGTTCTCTCCCAACCTTTTAGGCTCCACAGGGATGCCCATCAGGGGTGTCCCCTGTCACTCTTTCTCTGCCCCTTCATGGTGGAGCCATTGACCGAAAATATCTGCTCCACCCCTACCTTTAGCTCTGTATGTTACTCTAATCAAATACCAGTTATACTAGTGTGTACTTTGTCTTGAAACTATGAGAACTCTCATAAAAACCTTTATGAAAGAAACATTCCTGAAGGTAATGACACACTATTAGTGTTTTCCAAGTCTGAAGTTTAATGGTATACAAGCTAGGCAGCACTTCAGCTATGTACTGTATAACTTGTCAGGTGGACAGATGGAGCATTGTTTTGAACAGTAAAGAACATTAACAGTAAAAGAAACAGCACCTAAGGTGTGTGTTAGTTATGCTTAAAGAGACTAAAGGAGTAATAACCTGGGAAAAATGCACAAAATGTAAATTCATTTTTTTATCAACAGTTTTTTATCTATTTTATAGATCTTCTTGCTTCTGGCTAAAGTTATGTTAGCACCTTATGTTATGTTAGCACCTTGTCTGAAAGTAACTGGTTCAGCAGAATTGAGGCTCAATGGCACTTCAAAAACATGGCTCCATCTTAGAAACATAGAAACATAGACAGTAGTGACAGAAAAAGATCAAAGCTCCATCTAGCCCGCCTGGAGTTCCTTATCTGCCCTGGGACCTATTGTTCCTATAGAGTTTTATCCCTCTTAGTCCATCACTCTGCTCCCCTCCCCACTACTACTACTACAGACCTGAGCAACCAGCAAACTCTTCAGTCTGTCCCAGCCACGCTTGAAGCCCTTTACGGATTTAGCACCCATCACCTCAACTGGCAGGCTGTTCATGGCTCCACCACCCTTTCCATGAAATAGAAATTCCTCAGATCCCCCTTCAGCATTCCTCCCACCAGTTTTGACTCATGACCTCGAGTACTTGACTCTACTCCTGCTAAATAGTTCCCCACAGTTCACCTTGTTTAGTCCTTTCAGTAACTGGAGCGTATCTCCCCCTCTCCTGGTCTCCAGTGAGTATGTGTTCAGTGCTTTGAGACAATCTTTGTAAGATCTGCCCTGTTGGGCCTGAATGATCTTGGTCACCCTACACTGCACCATCTTGAGCCTGTTCTAGTCCTTCCTTTGGTTAGGACTCCAGAAATGAGCAAAGTATTCCACAAGCAGCCTCATCAGTAACCTATATAGAGGTCATAGTACCTCCTTCTTCCTCCTGTCAGTACCCCCTTCCGATACATCCCAGCATCCTATTAGTCTTACTACAGGCTTTGTTACATTTGCTTGATTGTTTGATGGAGTCAGAAATTATGACTCCCAGGTCCCATTCCTCTTCTGTAATGCTCAGTTTAACCCCTCACATCCAGTACTCTGTCCTGTTTTTTCCCCTAGGTGCATAACCTTGCATTTTTTAAGGCTGAATTTAACTGCCAAACCATAGACCACCTCTCTAGCCTTTGTTGATCCCTCTTCATCTCCCTATTCACTTTTTCATTATCTACTCCACTGCAGAACTTCATGCCATCTGGGAAGAGGCACAACTTGCCCCTGATGCCCTCTTCAATGTCTCTGATGAACATATTGAAGAGGACAGAACCCAGGACAGATCCCTGTGGTACCCCACTCATGGTCTCTCTCTCTTCTGATTTGACCCTGTTTGCCACCATCTTCTGCTGTCTCTCCTTCAACCAGTTTCCTACCCATCTAACTATGTCCCTTGACATGTTCATGTCCTCTAGCTTCTTCAGCACTCCTCTGTGCAGAAATGACACTGAGTCAAAAGCTTTGCTGACGCATGGCCCTTATCTACTACCTTTGTTACCCAGTCAAAAAAACTGAGGATGGTTTGACAAGACCTCTCTGCCACAAACCCATGTTGTTTACAATCCTTATGACTGTTGCTCTCTAGGTAGCCCACAACATCCTCTTTAATTAGAGACTTAATCAGTTTACCCACTACAGAGGTACAGCTGACAGGTCTGTAATTTCCAGTTGCTCCCTGTCTTTTCCTATGTAGCATGACTATGTACACATCCCTCCAGTTTTTCAGAACTACCTTGTCTGAATTTAGCTATTGAATAGCCCTACTAGGGGTTCAGCCAGTTCTACAGCCAATTCCTTCAGCTCCCTTGGGTGTGTCCCATCTGGCCCTTGGAGTGTCTCTACCTTTAAGGCTTCAAGCCCCTTCTGAGCCCCTTTTATGGTAAATACTGGGTGCCTCATTTCAGGAGTGCTTCTGACAGCTGTCTTGATGCTACTTTCAGACAGAGGTCCATTGTCTTCCCTTGTGACGACAGAACAGAAGTAATCAATAAAGATGTATGCTTTTTGTTCATCTTCTTCTAGTACCACCCCTGGAGCATAACAATACCCTCCCCCCCGTTTCCTTTTTTCTTAATATATCTGAAGAATTGTTTTACCCACCCTTTACCCCCTGCACAATATGCAGCTCCATGTCTGCCTTTGTCTCCCTGACTGTCCTCTTTGCTTCCCTAGTTTTAATTTGGTATATTCTCCATTTCTCCTCTCCCTTTTTTCCTTGTACCTGGTGAAAGTCTTTTTCTTGGCTCTCACTGATTCTCTGACCCTTTTCAAGAAACATATTTGTCTCTTGTATCGGTTTTATTTTGTAACATTTCTCATGCATGATTTTGTTGCCTTGAGAATGGTCCTGTTGATTTCCCCAATCTTTCCTTCTACACCTTAGATGTTCTTTACCCTTGTCAGTTTGTCTTAGATCAGCTTCCTCATCCAGTTGAAGTCTGCTGTTCTGAAATCTAGGACTTCAGTTTTAATAGAGGCATCCTGGTCTTGAGCACCAACATGAACCAAATGGAACTATTATTACTAAATCCCTGGGGCTTCCCTACCCTCACTCCCCTCACCATCAAGAATGGCTACCTGTCTAGTGGGTTCCTTGACCAGCTACATCAGTAAGCAGTCCTGCAGTGCATCCAGCAGAACATTACTTGGGAAGCATCTGGCCAGTGGAATGTCCCAGTTGATTCATTTGTTTGAAAACTGGTAACCAGGAAAGTCACACTGAGCCAAGGCTAATTTCAGGTACAATCTGTGGAAAAGGGAAATTGAACACAATAAGGCATACTGGGAGGGCTTGTCCAAGGTTCAATGTGGGGAATAGCTCCTCCCACAACCTCAACATGAGCCCTCCCTTGATACACCTCCCTTGCTTAGGAAGTGTTTTTCCGGGTTCCTGTGTGGCTTGTGTGGCTGTGCGTCCTCTGCTCCTGCTGCCTCTTTTCTTTCTGTGTCCCCCCCTTCACTCTGTCTGTTTTGTTTTCCATTGTGCTGTGTGTTTGCTCTGTCTGCCTGGCTCTCTACCAGTTTTTCCCCTCCCAGTCTTGCTTTTTCCTATGTCCCTCCCCTGTTCTTTTTGGGCTTTCTCTGCCCTTCCCCCCAGTGCCGCTTACCAGGCTTTCCTGCAGGCTACGCTGTCTTGCACGACTCACTTCTCTCCTGCTTCCAGGTCACTAGCTCACCAGTTCTGTACCCCTCGTATGCCCCTTTGCTTCTGCCTTGGACCTTAGATGCCTTACCTTGCTTCCTCCTCCTGTGCTGCTGGGACTCTGGACCTATTCTCCACACCTACACTCTGGTCGGTACTCCTACTTCTGGTCGCATCTCAGCCTGTACTGTTCCTGCGCCACGGTCTCTTCATGATACCTAAGCATGCTAATTCTCAGCCATTCAACAGACATCATACTTTACTCTGATTTCCTTACTCCAGATTTGTACTTCCTGCCACATGACAGATCTTGTCCTCAGCTCTCATGCATTTATGCACCTCTGGTTCGGACAATAACTTGACTCCATACTGCCTTATTTTGTTACAGAATTATTGTAGCCCCAGTCTGCCCACTACTCCCAGCAGCTTCTCGGTACTGCTACGGTATCGCACTAGCCTCCTTTACAACTTGTTCTACAAACAGTTTCCGAACACAAGACACCTTTTACGCACTACTCGCACTTTCTGACATGGCTTGGCACATTTTGTTTCAGACAACTACATAATATCGTAAATGATTTCTACCAGAACAGGAAAGCCCATGCTGATACAGATCTGTCCTAAATTGAATGGTAGAATAGCATACAAATGCAGTGGCATCCAGATATACACATGCAGTTTCTGTGAATGAGTTTTCTTTTCCAATCTAAAGGGAAGAAAGCTTTTATTTTCCAATGAAGTGGTTTCTGATATAATAAGACTGAAAATTAATGTTATGCCAGCAACAATAAGGAGAACTGTCTCACGTAGATCATTTATTTGTGTACCTTCTTATGTCCTGTGTTCACCACTGCAGCGCTTAGGAACCTTCTGGACATAGTAGGGGGGGTGCTATGGGATCAGTCCCTTTCTACATTCCCTTCTTTGGCTCAGCTCCCCATCATATCATCAATGCCTTTTTGTACAGACCTTTCTTGCTTCCTAATCCTTCCCTCACCTTACGTCTCCTCACTGTGCTTAGGTAATCAATCCATCCTCAATTCTAACCATATTCCATACCATCACACTCTGTTTCTCTTTCATCCATGTCATGTTCACCATCCTATTCTGTCCACATCACCTTCCTGAGTCATCGTCCTTTACCTACTTTCTCATCTGCTATCTCTTCCTCTCTGCAGCCATTGCATTTTAGCCAGCCCATACCAGCAGCTTTCAGGTCTCCATCCCTAATTCACACCTTCTGAGGTGCTGAACATAGGTAGGCTTCCATGTCTACCAGGGATGGGAGTCCATTTTAATCATTACATCCGACTACTACCTACCTGATATCCTCCATCCCCAACTCTGCTGGACCACATTGAGTGAAGGTTAGCTCACCTCGGCTACCAGGGATGGGAGTCATGTCTACCATCTACTGAATCATACCATGTCTTCTCTATTTCATTCCAGTTGCTGCTTCCCTTTGGGATCAGAACTACTGCCTGCTTTTCATTTTGACATCCTCTGTCCCTAACTCTGTTTAGCTGCATTGAAAGCTGGTTGGATCACTACGACTACCAGGGATGGGAGCTCTGTCTCCAGCCTACAGTTATTCCATGCCTCCTATCTTTTACCAGTTGCCGCTTCCCTTCGGGAATGGAACTCTCATGCTCTGCATACTATAAAGATACTTCTTATGCTGCATCAGGTTACTACCTTTCAGCTCGATGCCCTGCCATTTATTCCTTCAGAATCCAGACTTCGCCTATCTGTTTCTACATCCTATCTTATCCATAGCCTAGTCTTGGCATCCAATCTGCTGTCTCCCAACCAAGAGACCGACTCTACATGTATTGCCTCCTCCATTCCAGTTTCACTGATGCTGATTGGCAGTTTTGTTCAGGCACAAGACTTCTCCAACCTAGTTATCTCATCATTCACATTCTCTAGCCAAATCCGGCCTGGATCATCTTGTCTCGTATGACTCAGGTAGACCATGTCCTTTCGTGCTGCTGCTTCACATGTGTTTCTCCACCACTTCCACTGCCACAACCCTTGTGGATTTGAACCTCCTGCTGCTGAGAGGTCTCCACTTCTCTTCACTGTGGCTGTTCTTCCAGCCTCACCAGTTACGTACTTCAGAGATTACCTTTCCACCTCTCAGCTCTGCCTGCAACTTCAGCTGTGGACCCAGGTCCTCATCGATTGGTTTGCCTCCATCCTGCCAGTTTGTCATATCCCATCCCTTGCAGGACCATTCTGCTTTGATTGATTCCACTCTCCATCCCATTCTTCCATGGACCTTCATTCTCTAGTCCTTTTGGCCTCCTTCCCACATCATATGGATCCTGCTGGCTTGTTCAATCCCTCTCTCTCTCTCTCTCCAGGTCGACTGCTTCATGGACTTCCTTGCTGCGGGTCTTCCATCCAGCTGCAGTGCAAACTTGTTTTCTTTTGCAGATTTGTACCCTCATCCTTTGTCGCTTCAGCACCTCTATCATGTCTCTGGTTGCTTTTAGCCTTCATCAGATGTGGGACTCCCATTACTCCTACTGCTCGGCTTGGACCCTTGGCCTTCCATGGCTCTTGATTGGATGTCTTGCTTCAGATTTCCTGGACTTCGCTGCTGTTCACCATGGAACTGACATCATCCTGCTCCTTCCTTCTCTGAATGTCATCTGGCTCACCTAGCCCATGGCTTCCTCTGCTCATTCATTCAGTTGCTCAGGATCCCCTCCACACATCCCTTCACATTTAACTGGCTGTCTTCTCCTAGTTGCCTTGATGGCTTAGGGCTTTGTACTGTTTGCTGTGGCTCTTTTTGGGCCTTATACTGCAATTCCAACCAGTACTCCTACCAAGCCATCTGCTTCTATATGATCCTTCTCCTGCTTCTACTTCCACCCTTCTAACAGTACCTCATTCAATCATTCATTACTCTGGAAGAACTCCTGCCAGCAAAATATTCCTTGGCTCACATGCCCCACAGACTCATATGTTATTACTGATGTTTCACACTGCTCATTTAGTTCATCACAATCATTCATGGAATCCCAGTTGCCCGGACAATAGGAAGATTTCCTCTGTCTGTATTGGACATACCCTCCGATTCCTGTCCATCCAATCATCATCATTCCTTTGATGTCTTCTCATTGGCTTTCCTCATATGTGGAAAGGATGTAAATTCTTCTAGTCTATTCAGACTTCATAATCGCCATTGCCTCTAGAGACAACAGGAATCGCAAGCTAACCCTCGCGAATCTGGACTTCATCCATTTTACCTTATGCAGCCTCTTAGTTCAACAATGACACTAATGACCACGTCACTCGACTCCTACTTCCCACCAGCCATTGCTAGTTTTAGGAATTGCATAGATATCGTCCAGAATATTCATTGCAGGATCTCCAACACCTAGCTGATTCTCGACTCTGCACCATCCACACCTTTGAATTCACTCCCGGACATCGTTATTACAGATAATATTATTCGCACCTGTTCACCTAGTACTTTCCACCAGGTTAATCGTTATTCCAGCGGCCCATTCAGCCTGCTCTTCTCAAGGTACATTTGTAATCCCTACAGTAAAGACTATCACAGAGAACTGGCTCTCCTAAATTCTCTCTGGCACTCTGTGACAGCCAAGTCAAAGTCAACAACTCAGCCTCACATCCAAATTGGCATTTAGCCACTGTAACACTAAATCTTATGGTACCCTGCATTTATCGATCTCACTACCAATCAAGTCTATAGACTCTTCCAGTCATCTGCCTCAAGCTTTTCCCATGTGCTTCAGCTTCAGGATTACTCATAAACTTAACCACCTATGCCACCATGGTGCATCTCCTACTTGGTTACACCGCTAGAATACCCACACATACTTCAGACAGCATACCTGCAAAGGATTAAGCATAAAGTCATGAATATCATGACCAAAGAAGCCATCACTTCCTTACATCACAATTCCAATCATCCTCATATACACTAGGCTACCATCTGGATGGCTCCACAAATTATCTTCTGGGCATTACTGATCACTTCTGGCATTACTCTTATCAGACACTCAAACTCCTCTACTTATTTTCCTCCAGGATGCTTACCTAGTGACTTTTGCTTACTAATTGATTCTTTACATTCAGACTACCTCGAATATTGAACCTTACATGAATGGGACCAGTCAGTGATAACTTTACTATTCATCATAACCATCACAGTGTTCCATTTGGCCTTAAATCAAGCTTGTCTTGCTCTTCAGCTTCATAACCTCCATAAAATTTCTCAGACATCCATCTTTTGTCACTTCGGAAATATGGTTTACACTAGCCCTTCTTTAACTGGATCCACTCTTCACATAGGACTTCACCATCCCTATGGAAAGATGTACCCTTCATCTTCAGGATCATCATTCAAGCTATATCATCCTTGGATCAAGAACAAACCATCATCTACATGGCACGCAATGACTCTCCTACAAATTATAATCTATAGATGTTTCCTTAGAGACTCCTTGTTCAATACAGAATTCCTAGCCTCCTGACCCCATACTCTTACATTCGAGCCTCTCACAATTTGGATCATTCACTAGTGACTTCTTCTACCATAGCAGTTCCACCATTCTCAGTTTAGTACTTTATCAATTCATTCATGATCCTTCTGCCCATTACAATTCAGATGGACAAGCATCATTCATCATCTCGGATACTTGGACTTTCTTCATCAACCTTCACTTGGATTTACTTTATACTCAGGATCCTATTGCTCATTCAGAATGGATCTCCTCTGCAATCTCAGGATCACCAAGTGATCAGCATCATCCATGGATCGAAGATGGATTATCATCTCCAAGAAAATTCACCAACCTCGAATTAGCTATGGTTATTAAAACCTAGATCCTTCTCCATTTATTATGCCCAGAAGGATGGGCAGACTTCTGGTCATGGGTCCTCAGAGGTTTCCTCCACCTGGGGAGGTTTCCTCTCCTGAGTGCCAGGGGGTCATACTCTCTGTGAGTTGGAGCAGGTTTCTTTTTGGACCTTCTGTTCCCTTCAGATTATTACCTACCTACCTGCCTACTACTACTACTCAATTGTGGGAATACAGTAAAGCCACAAAAAGTACCACAAAGTTACACAAGCATATATACCTCATCTCTCCTCATTGCTATTCCACAAACATTGAATGGGAGGGCTTGCCTGAGGTTCAATGTGGGTAATAGATCCTCCCACAACCTCTACATAAGCCCTCCATTGACACACCTCCCTTGCTTAGGCAGTTTTTTTCATCCACCACGATCCCCACCTCATCCTTCTCTGGCACTCTTCTCACCCTTGCTCCTGGGCCTTCTATTCCCTACAACTTAATACCTACCTACTACTACTACTCAAGGGTGGGAATAGAGTAAAGCCACAAAAAGTACCCCAAAGTTACACAAGCATATATACCTTATCTCTCCTCATTGCTATTCCACAAACATTGAAACAGTGGTAATGAAACAAATGATATAAAGTGTGAACAGAATACAATTCAACATGATACAAGTGCAAAAAACAATAACAAGACAGAAGGTGATGCTACAAGCAAAAACAATGCCCAATTAAAGTGACAAAAGCAGGTTGGACCAGCTGTACAGCAGTTGTAGGGACAACTAACCCCATGAGGAGGCCCACAGTAAGGGCAGAAAGGGCACCAAGAGGGAGGGTTAGTTAGAGGGCTGATAGGAGCAGGAGGGGTGGGGAGGAGTCTTAGCCAGTGCCTAAGGGAAATAGGGTAGGGGAGAGCTGGAGAGAGAAGTGGACCATGTTGTAGAGTAAGGAAAGGCAATTGGAGAAGGCTAACTGCCTAACAGAGGAGTGAGGGTTAGGAAGGGAGAAGGTGTGAGGATTCCTAGAGAATGGGGGGCATGTCCTAGTGGGAATGGGTGAGAGTGTGGCTAGGTAAGTGGGTAAGGACCCAGTATTTGGAGTAGAAGTATTGCAAGATCAACATTTGGAGCTAAAGGAGGCACAGTGGGACTGGCGATGTGAGGGTAGGTTGAGGATGGCTAGGGAGAAGTAAAGGAAGCAGTGGTGAATGTGAGGGGTGGAGTTGGTAGCAAAATTACAAAATGTATTACAGAGGTGTCCAGTCTGGCAAGGAAGAGGAGGGGATGGTACTGTAGACCACATCAGCATAGCCAAAAACTGGGAGCAACATTTTGGCAACCAGCTCCCACCAATCCTGGGGAGACAGACAGTCTTTATTAGGGTACAAGGCACCAAGTTTGGTGTGGAGCTTGGAGTGGATGGCATTGATGTGGCAGAGATGTGAAGCCTAATATCAAGTTGTACACTGAGGTACGTGAAGGTGGGAATCACTTCAAGAGGGGTGCCATCAAGGTTGTAAAATACAGGGAAGGGGGAAGTCTATCTAGTTTCTGGCTGATGACAAAGGTTTTGGATACTGTTTTCTTAGTGTTGACCAAGAGTTTGTTGGGTTGGAACCAGCACAGGACATTGTGGAAATCTTGCTGGAATGAGTCTTCCACTGCTACCATGGTAAAGGGGCTTGAAGTGTACATAACTGTGTCATCTACATACATATGAATAGACAAGTTGGCACAGGCAGAGGGGAGTCATTCAAGAAAATGGAGAAGAGGATTGGACCCAGGATGGATCCTTGTAGGACCACAGCCTGCATTGGTGGGGGGGACAGGATGCCACCTACTCATACAGACTACCAGTAGCCTGAGATGTAGGAACTGAACCAGCCAACAGTGGGGGCTGAGAGGGTGGTGGAACTCAGCTTGTCCAGTGGATGAGCCACCAAAACAAAACCTTCAGCCAGATTGCTGAAAATGGCAGCCGTGCTGTGCTCCTCATTCATCCCAGAGAAGATAAAGTTAGTGACTCATAGCAGGAAGGATATGGTGGAATGGTGCTTCCAGAAAACAGACTGGAATAAGGAAAGGAAGTTAAAGAGTGGAGGAAGTCAGCAAGCTTTGAGTAAACAGGTTTCTGTTACAGCTTTCCAAGAGGGAGTAGAAGGATGATAAGAAGGAAGTTGTCAGTGATGGTGTGGTTGCCCCTGTTGTGCAAGGAGAAAACTTTGGCAATCTTCCAACACTGAGGGACAGTGCAGAGGGTGAAGGAGTGGTTGAGAAGGTAAGTAAGGGGGGGAGGCAATGGCAGGAGCTGAAAGATGGAGAAGTTTAGTGTCAAGACCATCATAGCTAGATTTGGGCAGACTGAGTAAGGAAAAGGAAAGCAATGTTCTCTGGATAGTGACAGGGGAGAAATGAAACCCCATGGAGGCATGGGGTGGAGAAGAGGATGCAGATGGGGGAAAGAGAGGAGCCAGGAGGGGTGAGAAGGGAGAGCACAAGTAGTGGAAACTCATTGAAGTGAGCAGCAACAGAAGGAGGGTCAGAGACAGATGAAGCATTCACCATTAGAACCAAAGGAGTGGACAGGCTGGAGGATCAAAAAGAGAGTGAATCTCTTTACAGAATTTGGCTGCAGAGTTAAGATTGTTCTGGAGGTTGGCCATTAAACAGAGGGATTTGGCAGTGAAGACAGCCTTTGTGCAAGTATTTCTAAGTGCCCTGTAAGAGAGCATGTCAGAAAGTTTGTACCAGGCCCAGACTTGATCATGGGACTTGCACATATCAGTGAGGTTACAGGTGATACAGGGGTGGTGGTTATACTTAACCCTGGACTTTCAGGTGGGGCATGCTTATCCCAGAAAAAACATTTTAAATGGAAAAGGGAAAGGGCCATGTCAATGTCTGGGGTGGAGAGGATGGGAGATCAATCAGTTATAGCCAGGTTGCGCCTTAGAGCATTTTTGTTAATCAGCAGGAGGGACCTGGACCAGATGTACTTGGGGGAAGAGGGAAGGCAAAGGACTTTCCTGACACAAAATGTCATGCAGTGGTCTCTAAAGGTGTCCAGCAAAACACCTGCAGCAATGATGCTGTGGGGGTATGAGGAAATAATCTAGTTCAGGAGGGTGTGATTAAAGGAGTATGGATTGAGCTAGGTGGGTTCCATAATGAGTTGGGAAAGGAGAGATTTAGGGACTCAGTCCTGAGAGAGGTTGTCCTGGAGGCAGGGGAAAGCCCATTAATATTGAAATCCCCAAGGAAGCTGAGTTCACCAGAGGAGGCGTGTGAAGTAATGACAGATACTGAGTCAACCAATGAGGAGGGGGAGATTTTAGGTGAGGCATAAAAAACACCAATGCACATGGGTAGAGCAGAAGGGAAGGAAAGTTTAGCAAGGAGAAACTCATGGCAGGACAGTATAGCCTCCCTGATAGTGCTGGCACAGGACATCCTCTGGCAGACATAGAGGACAACACCATCACCACTTTTACCACAGTCTGAAGAGGTGGTAGTTAAGGGGGGCCAGGGTAAAATCAGGAATTTTGGAGGAGAGCCAGGATTTGGAGATACAGAGGAGGTCAGAAGAGCATGGAGAAACCCAGAAGATCCAATTTAGGAAAGAGTCTTCTAGTACTGTGGAGAAAAATACTAAGGCCTCTAGGAGTTGAATAGGTGGAGGAAGGAGGATGGGAGGGACCAGGATTAGGTGCCACATTATCAGAAAGGAAGGGAAGCAGGATAAGGAGACAGAGGATGGAGTGGGACTTGCACCCCCCTAGATCAGGGAGGACAAGTAGGGGGAAGGGATGAGTAAGGGGAAATGATCAAATGGTACAGTAACTCCTGGTTAGGGGGGGAGGACATCTGGGTGAGTGGGAGGGGAATTGGAAAATGGGGAACAGGCAGGTGAAGAGGGAAGAAAGAGATTATGGAGGGGTAGTGGGGTAGGAGAGGGTGAAGATAGGGGCAGGACAGGGAGGAGGAGAAGGCAGAGGAGAAGGAGGGCAGGCAGTATAATTGTTGGGTACAGTTTAAAAACTGATTTAGGCAAATAGAATGTATAAGAAATATAGGAATAAGGCTTAACCCAGACAGGGTGTTTCTTGGTCACCCCTAAATATTAACAGCTAGTAAAAGCAATAGGCATACACTAGTTAAAGGAAATGAAAAAATCATACAATACAAAAATTATGTAGGGTAACTAGAACATAGGCTATATCCAGATAGGATCTAAGTATACTACCTGAATATTAGCAATTTACAAGGGCAACAGGCATGCAATGGTGAAAGCTATTGGTATAACCATGCAAACAAAATATTTTATAATGGAACTAGGAGATATAGCTTTAACCAGATAGGGCAAAACTAGAGTAATTTAATATTATCAACAAGTAAAAGTGAACAGACGTTTAAAGGTGAAAACAGCTGATTAATTGTGCACTGCAAAAATTATGGAAGCACAACAGAATAAGACTATACCCAGATACAGTGTAGCTAGGATACCTGAGTTTAGCAAGGTAGCAAACATACACCTTAGTTGGTAAGAGAGTCTGTTAGTTCATTAAGTTTTGGCAGTCTGTAGAGCAAGGCTTTAAAGGCACCTAATGAGATCAAAGGGAATCTTGTGGAGGGCAGCGTGGCCGACCGGAGGCTGACTCACAGCTGACTTTAGGCAGACTCCTACTTTTAGATGTCCTTGGCACTCAGAACCACAGCAAGGAGGACCACTAGAGAGGAGGGAGGAAGGGGGTAGAAAAGTCACCTGCAGGTAGCCCATTTGGCTGGCTCACTCCCAAGTCCAAGGGAGCAAGGAGGCAGGTGGTCAAGGTATGGGAGCAGTGGCACTTAGGAGGAGGGAGATACAACCACATACTCACCACTGTAGGTCTGCTGGAAACATTGAAAGTCTGCTTATGTGGAAAGTGCTGACTGCACTATAAAGGAGCCAGGAGGATTTCAAACTTAGTGCTCACCAAAGAAACGCCACTCACAAGGACAGTCTATTAATATCCAGCAGGTTCAGATCACCCGCCACCACCACTTCCCCCTTCTTTTCTTACCTTGATAGATCTTCTGCAAGCTCCCCATCTCACTCTTCCACTGTTGTTATGTATAGATCATCCCAACCCATATTTTTTGCCTGATGGTAGCATGAGGTGAACCAACAAGGACTCTGTTTCCTCATTGCTTCTGCTGATGTGGCCATCCTTCACAACCTCTATGCCCTCTTTGACAGATAGGGTTATCACCCCCCCTTACCTTTCCCTCTGTGCTGTCTAAATATTGTGCCAAGTGCCAGTCACTATTCTCTATGGCCTAAGTTTCTGTGATGGTTGTGAGGTCAGCTACAGTGTCTGCCACCAATGCCTGGAGCTCACTGATTTTTATTACCCAGACTCCAGGCATTGGGACAAGCCCCCATCTAACTAGTTCCAGATCCTGTTTTGCTGTGTTGTGATACTACACCTGGATTCTATCCCATGCTCCTCACCTTCTTATTTTTCCTATGGCTTGCAGACCCTGATAGTCTTCCCACTTTGCCTCATCCACTGCTACTTTTTGAACCTGAACCTTATTTTCACCCACTTTACTGCTACCAGTCCCCAATACAGAGGCAGGAACTAGCTGGGCTCCCTCCCTCACTTCCTTTACCATGGTTTTCCTAGCTTCATATTCTGATGTATTAAGAGGCTGAATGCATAGTCAGTCTCACTATAACCTAATGTAGCCATCCACACTCTCTACCACACCTCTCAACTGTCCCTGATTTTCAAGGACATCCCTGATTTTTCCTCACAATTTACCTCTCTACCTCCTGAAATGTGTGTTTCCTTGACTGAAAAGTAAGGATTGTAAGCACAAAATGATGTCAAACATTAGAGTTACAGGCTTGTTCTTCTTTCAGAAATGTGTTTTACACTAAGTTCCTTATTCTACTAATTTCATATGTGGATACCACCAATTTTTAGGATGTCTCCCTGATTTTGGTTCTTTGTTCCTGATTTCTTTAAGCCTTGTTCCTAATTTATGAGGCAGGAGGCTGAGAGGTATGCTCTGCATCTGTCACATTTATTAGAACACAAGATTATGCTATTTGATAAAAGAAACATTTGAATTAAAAAATCAGGTCTGAATAATACAATGAAAGATAAACGGTGTTCAGTTCTACCACATCTTGTGCATAAGCACCTTTTGTACAGTGTAGTTCTAGCATGTTTGAAAAGAAGGATTGGGTAAGCTAGCACTAACTTGGAGATCTAGGCTTGGGAGCAGACTTGGTGTATCTAATGCCTTAGGCATGAAAATGGAATTTCCAGATCAAGCCAGCAGAGTTTACGTATAGTGGCAAAAAGGAAGGGATAAATTGTGACTCTGGAGAGGGATTGTGTAACTATACAGCATACTGTATGAGCACTCCCTTGGGAGTCAGTTGGGCACATGCACAAGATATGGTCATAGATGAAGTGATCCTCTATGTAGGAAAGAGGAGGAGTAGCTTGTGAGAGTAGAATGGAGTTACTGACACAAAAGGATGAGGTAACAGGCTCCCCCTATTCTTGTACAGCATGAAATGGTCATAATGGAATATGCCTCATTTGAGCTTTGGCCTTCATTCAGCTCATTGCCAGAGTGACTGCAATTAGTTTACCCACTTCCATCAAGTAAGTGATGCAGTTGGGGAAGTAAACCGATGCTTGCAGCTAGAGGCGGCAACCAAAAACTACAAAATTTAAAAATGTTTTGTAAGTAGGGGCAGCAGAAATCTAAAGGAAATATTGTTAGAAACCATGGACCTTAATCCATAATTTCTGAGGCAGTATGTGGAACATGTTTGCATCCCAAAACACGCACTTTTCAAAGCATGTTTTGGTAGTGAGTTTAAGCGCCCATGGAAGATGACAGATTGCTAGTACTGGTGGTCAAAGTCCTCTATCCACATTCCAGATACAGCAAGGGAGGCCACTGTGCTATTCTCCCTCAGTGACCCAAACATGTGCCACAACACTGTTATGAAGAGACAACCACTGTGGCAGAAAGGGTAGTTTAGGCTACATACACATTCAACCCTTGGGCTCTCATGAAAGTTTGCCATGTAACAGAGGTTGCCAGTAAGTTCATATTTCGATGGGGGTTCGCAATGTGGACACCTGTCCTTTGGGAACTTGACTGAGACCACCAACATTCATGTCATATAATTCACTGAACATAAATCCAGTGATAATAGCTTACATATTGTAACAACTTGGACTACATTCAAACTAATACTTGACAGGAGACATGCCCACTGTCAGTCCATAGAGTAATCCAGTTCCCTATGTATTCTGTATGTTTTAAAGTCTTGAACAGTATTGCCAAACAAACACAGCTGACAGTCAATATTGATCATTTTTAAAGTAGCCTACAGTTACCTTTTACTTTAGAAGTATTATACATTTGTCTTTTATCAGTTAAGACTCTTGCAACCTAATAGTACTAAGTGTTAGCAAAGAGCAACACTCTTCTTGGAATCTGATGAATTTGGTGCTGTTCTTCTTCATACTTTGTCAGCATTGTGGCATCACCCATTGTGACATCACTTGCGACTAATCCAGCAGAATGCGGGTATCTGTTCATGATAACTCATGATGTCATAATCAGTGAGGTAATGAGGTATGATAGAGAACAGAGTTAGATAGCTTAGCCTATATGTCAACCAATGTCCCACATGTTATACCTAGAACTAGCATGTGGAAAATCTGCTAATAAGCAAAATGAAAATAAAAAAGCTTTAGATGTCAAAAGTAGCAGGCACTTATTTTAAACAAGCATTTGTCAATGCTGAATGTTGTCTTGCTGGCACTGGCATTGGTAGTACAGGAGTTAGAGAAATGCATAATAGGAATGGCAGTGAAGTATTGAACTGACGCTAACCCCACCCCCACCCTGCAGAGACTGACAGGCATTGGGGTGTGCCTTTGGATTGTTGGCCATAACACTCATGCCATTTCACCTCACCCTACCCTGCAGACATCAACAAGAGTCGTGGTGTCCCTGGAGTCTCTGGGCCTTACACTCACCCCTTTCCATAAGGAAATATGCTAAGATGGGTGCAGTATAGGAGAATGGGGTGAACTTTGGGGCGGAAAAGTCCAAGGCACACCTCGATGCCTGTCACTGGCTGCAGGGTGGGTGCAGGGGTGGAATGGCATGAGCATTACAGCCAACAATACCAAGTCGCACCCCTAATGCCTGTCAGTCTTTACAGGTTGGGGTGTTGTGATTGGAAACCCAAATGACCTGAGCATTTGTTGGTATTTTCACTTCAAATTTTCAACATGGGCTTTTTGTGACCCCACCTCATGAACAGTGGCACTATCAGTTCATTAGCACAGGGACTGCACCATTTGGTGCTACAGATGTGAAAACACATTTTGGGCAGGATGTGAAAAATGACAGCTGTACTGTTCATGAGGATGTGTAAAAAAATGGCAATGTTGAAAATTTGGAGTGAAAATAGGAAAAATTGGTGAAGTCACAAGCATGCGTAGAAACTGCACAATGCATGCTCATAACATAGTAATTTTTTTGGAATGTTTTCACCAGATTTGCACTATAGGCATTTAGGGACCTCCACTCATGAAAAGTGGCACTGTGATTTTGTTAATCTATCCCAAAAGTTGACTTCCAACAGCTACCATGCCATTGTGTGCCAGATGTATAAAAACACATTTTGGGCAGGATGTGAAAAATGACAGTGGTACTGTTCTTAAGGAGTTGTGAAAAAATGTCAATGTTGAAAATCTGGAGTGAAAATATTAAAAATTGTTGAAGTTATGAGCGTGCATGGAAACTGCACAATGCAAGCTCATAACACAGTCATTTCTTTTGGAATTTTTTCACCAAATTTGCAACATAAGCTTTTTGGGACCCCACCTCGTGAACAGCAGCACTGTTGTTTCATTAATCGGTCTCAAAAGGTGTCTCTGCTCAGTGACCGCAAAATCGCCTTACGGGACGGAATAACGAGATGACAGTGCATGTGTTCATGAGGTGGCATCCCAAGAACCCCTTGTTGAAAATTTGGAGCCAAAATGCAAAAAAATGGCTGAGATATCCACCTAAGTTGACCCCCCCCCACACTGATACCATTATACAGCTTACCTGCACTTCTTCATTTTACAGTTCAGCTCTGAAGAGGCCAGACGTGTTCCCGCTTCACTGAAGATCACAGTGTCAGACCTCTGGAGGTAACTATGGGGTGAGGGTGTATGTGGGGAGGTGGGGTGCACAGAAGGAGGGTGCGGGTTGGGGGAGAGTGTGCTGCTGACAACAAGGGATCATTTTCTTTTTTTCAGTAAAAAAATGGAACCAGACAGGGTGTGCCAAAACAATGGGGTGGGGGAGGAACATGATGGACGTGGGTCGGCTTTGTGTGACCCGCAGCACACTGGGGTGGGCTCCCAGGGTGCCACACAAGGAGGGTGGGAGGGAGGGAGGAAGATGACAACATGGTTTGCTTTCTGTGACCAACAGCACACTGGGGTGTGCTTCCAGTGTACCACACAATATGGAAAGGTGTGGGGGAGGAACTTGCTGACATGGTATGCTTTGTGTGACTGGCGGCACACTGGGGTGGGCTCTCAGTGTGCCACACACAATGGGGGATTGTAGACATGCCGACACGGGGATTGTACATCCAATGTCGGCTTTGTTTGGGGATTGTGTGGTGGCAGCAGGAGCCACCGCCATGTTTATTGAAATGTTTCACCAGGAAAGGCACATACGGGAGGCTTGTCATCTCTGCCACTACATGATGAGCTTGTCTCTGATTGCAGCGGCACATTTCTTTCAAGTTGGTAGCACTTTACATAATTCTTGTGTCAGTGCTAGCATGCTGGAAAATTGGGGAATGAGGGATGCACCTACTAAAGCATGTCCTGCATTCACCAACACTGACACACCTCTCATTGTGCTAATACTACTGCAAGATGTTGCTTGAGCATGAGCAAGACAACATAAAAATGAATAGTAATTTTGGAGTGTGTATTAATTCATTACATTGTTTTGCAAGTATTGAATCTCACCTGGACTATAAATGAAGATCTACATAAAAACAATATTTCTGATGTTTAAATTCATTAATAAAATCATGCTGCTAATTATACTACATATACATATGCTAAATACTTACATGTTAAATACAATGATGCAGTTAAGTAAATCTAAAATAAAAAAAACAGCACAGAGCATTGCGCTATTACCCAAGAGCTACTGTACAACCAACAGACTCTGATCTGGAGGGTGGAACTCATGGTAGAGAATGGCAGGGAAACCAGACCTGATCATGCAGATTGGCACAAACAATCTGAGTATGAGGATCATGGAGGAGGTAAAGGCAAGCGTCCATGCTTTAGGACAGACAATCAAGGAAAGTGCTGGTGTGTTAACCTTCTTTGAGGCACTGCCATTGTCACAACTGAATGAGAGGGAGCAGTTTCACTTGTTCTGTTTCAATGCTTGTCCAATAGGGTGGTGCAAGGATGACAGACTTTTTATTTCCTTGGGGACTGGATCCCTACATGGAGGAAGTGGGGGCTGTTCAAAGAAAATTGCCTGCATCCCAATGAGGTGGGCAAGTGGGTTCTAGGGAAGAAATTCACATGTCACATTGAGAAAGTTTAAATTAGACAGGGACAGGAAGCTCAAAAGGGACCAGGGACATTAACATGACCCAAGGAGGCCCAACTGGCCACCTCCACAACAAATGCAGTAACTGAAATGGTAAATGGTTGAGGTCAAGAATGGGCAAACTGTGAACACCAGGAGTCTGGAGTATAAACTCCGAGAGCTGTAGGTGTGGGTGGGTGACAGAAGCACAGCTGGACATAGTGGCTGTCACAGAAACATGGGATACTCAGAACTAAGACTGGGACATTTCCATACCAGGTTATGCATTATAAAGGAGAGATAGGCATAAAAGGAAAGGGAGGAAGAGTGGCACTGCATTTAGTAGTCACAACAGAATCTTGGTTGGGAAGTGGGGGGTGGAGATCAAGTAGGGTCTGTAGTGACAATATAGACAGGGACAAATGGGCAGACTGGGTGAGCCAAGCAGTTCTTATCTGCCATCAAATTCTATGTTTCCATAAAGGAGAGTATAGAGGCAACGGAGATGAATAACCTGGGAAAAAACAAGAAATGAGAAATCATTGGGTGCAGGCTACAATAGATAAAGAAAAATGGATCATAATTGAAGAGGTGCACAATCCACCATCCCAAGGACAGGAGACACCAGGGAATTAGTGGCAGTTATCATAGGGGCAGAAAAATCCAGGGAGGTGCTGGTTTGGGGGATTTTAATATGTCTGACATGGACTGGAGTGTCCAAGAAATGGCAAGTACAAGGACTCAGCTTATGGTAGAAGCTTGCCAGGAAAGAAGCACTCTTTACGCAATTAGTTCAGGACCCAATAAGGGAGGAAGCCACACTAGACCTGATTCTCACCAGTGGGGAAAGGGTCCACAATGTCATAGTCAAGGATCCACTCGGATCAATCAGCCATGGGACAGCGAATGGAGATCCAATTAGAAACCAGCAGGCCTCACAGCCGAACAAAGGTGTGGGATTTCAAAATAGAGAACTTTGGGAGAATGTGTGAATCACTGGTGGAAAAGAACAGGGGTACTATACACCTTGAGCCCACACCACTAAGTTCCAAAGCAAAAATATGGGAAATATAAGATTTATTGGCCTAAAAAGTATGTTTTTACACAGTTTCCCTTGTTATATCAGAAGTGTTTTACTAAATGCCGGCAGTATATGACAGACACAGATCCAAGCTATAACTGGCCAATGTAAAGGCATACTGCATACTTATTTTCCACCCATTTAGCTGGAAAGAAGCATTTTGAAAATCACTGATATTTGACAGGGTTTTAAGTACAACTCCTATGCAATCCCTAATGTAAAGAGCCAAACAGTAATTCATGTAAATAGATGAAAGATTAATGCTATACCCCAGTATAAAAAGGAAAACATTCCCATTGGCAACACCCCCAAATTGCATTTTATTAAAAATATACCCTGTCTAGGTTTAAAATGGGCTATGTCTTTGAGGCAAATTAATGAAAACGTGAAACAAAATCCTTGCTGAGATGAAATAACACATTTTAATGTTTGAGGCCATTTTATTTCTGAATACCTATTTCTAGGAGGCCCATGCCCTTTTTAAAACTTTGATATTAAAAAATAAAAAAGAACTTAACTGGTTTTCATTACACATGGGTATATGTCCTTTTCCTGTGGGAATAGAGCTGTAGCAAAACAACTCAACAATGCCATGTGTGTTTTCTAAAGTAAAGTATTTTTTATTACTTGACCTCATTCAATTTCCTATTTATGGCATTCTGTTTGAATACAGTCTATATATAAACTGTCTGACTTTGATGCTGGAACTCTGTTTACAATGATACATCACTATGGCTAATCTATTATTCTCTATGCCTCCACAGCCTAAACTCCAGTATTTTTCCTCAGCAATATAGTTGTATTCAGATTCCATGGTTAATATTATCAAGTTAATAAGTTAAAGGAACTTGACTGGGTGGATTATTAATGAGTAAAAACAAGGCCACTGGTTTTAAACATAGGTCACTTATAAAGACTGCAGTACACTAAACACAGTTCTGTTATTACAGTGCATACTGTAGTTTCATGTCTGTACAAAATGTATCTTTATGAATGTCAATTTACTTTTCTAGCAATTGAAGGTGCCTTCTACTATGACGTAAGAATTTGTTTTAACATTGGTGTTATTTAGATCTTGTGAAATGACTTCAGAAAGCAATATGAGGCTAGCCTAGTAGTACAGTGGATTGGAAGATGCTTCCCATACTAGAAACCCAAGTTCATGATGTAGGTCCTGACTGGAAGAGTTGGATTAAGCATCCAAAGAGATGCCCTCCACCTCAGGTTACGAAAAGCATTCTGCACTGCTAAACAATCCCCAGTTTGGGGAGTGTAATGTGGGGATGGACTATGATAGCCAAGTGAAGCAATATGGGTGGTATGAGGAGGAATTTTGGCACATCCTTACACTGGGAAGGGTATTGGAGGTCTGGGTTTAAATGGCAAAGGTGGGCAAATGATATAACCACCACACCTGTGCAATAAAGGGATGCTTTGGTCTCCATGTCAAAGTTAATCAGGAAGGAGCTGGTGCAGCATTACAGAACTTGGTAGCAAAATAAGTCCCTGATGTGTGTATACACTATGTGGATCTTGCTCATCCAGCTTGTAGTTACTGGGAGATCGATTATGAGGCCTCCAAAAATGAACTGATGAGTAGAGGGAGAAAGTCGGGTATTGGAACAGCAATGATGACAGCCAACAACACTCAGATGGAGTCATTTTCTTGGTGGATTCCAGATAATGCTCATTGGAAGTGTTCCTGGCCTGGCCTGAAGAAGGGAAGGGGTAAAACAAACCCAATATGAGGACTGGCCAAGTGGCTTCATTGCAGCACATCATGTTGCCATCTGCTAAACAGATCTCATGTACTAGCCTCAAAAACCCTCCACTAGGAACAGATTGCTTACAACATGCAGAGAAGGGGAATCACTCCTCTTCAACTGCTGCTTCAAGTGGTTTACCTTACAGTATCACTAATGTTGTTTGAAGTGCATATACTTCATTTGGCTATGAATATCTGAAGGAACCATCTGGGTTTCGCTGTTCTACAGATGACACCCACTTGTGCCTCCTTTTGGATGTGATTTGTGCTAAGCAGTAGGTGGGTCAGCTGTGTACAAGTGAAATGTTTGAGTGAATGGCCTCAAGTTGGCTGCGCTTAAACCAGATATGACATAAGTATTGTTGACATGATCTGGCTTCTAGATTAAATGTGCTAATTGTACACTGGAGCTTCCTCTCTTTGATGAATCAACTCTTAAGCTTGTGAATGTGTGCAACCTTGGAGTCATCCTAAATAACATACATTTACTTGAATGTCAGGTGTAAGAGATTTTGAAACATTTGCACATTAAATGTGGTTGCTCAGAAATGTGTAATCACTTTCCTAGCAGATAACTGCCAGACCAGAATTTCTACATAGATGATGTCTGTGCTGTGATAGTTCTATTGGACTGAACAGTTGGGGAAATCACCAGAGTTTACAACAGTTTTAAATTCTGGTAATGTTCCTGAAGACTCCTGGCAGCCATTTTCCTGTTAATAAAGTGTTTAAAAATTTGCCGGAGCATCCAAACTGCATACACAAATGTTTAGAAAAGTTAGCCCTAGGTACAGTATCTGGGGTTATCACTGGTGGTTTTTACTACCTACAGAACATTTCTAGGCTGAAGTCCTCCTTGATAAGTGGTGATCTGAACACTTTAATTCATATATTTATCACACTGTGCCTTGACTGTCATAACATACTCTCTGTGGGTTTACCAGCAAGTCAGATCTAAGGCAAGCAAAGGCAAGGCAAATTTATTTCTATGATGCCCAACCCTGGAGGCTCTGGGCGCCTTACAGTAGGACAAATGCAATTACAGACAAACAATATTAAATTTAAATAAAAGAAAACAGACTTATAACAATATTAAAACAAAAATTGGGATAAAATACTTCAGCCATTAAATAATAATCGGGGCAGGCCATATAGACTCAACTGGAAAGGCCAGGTGGAACAAGTGAGCCTTAAGCCCCCACTTGAACTGTTCAGCCATCTGGGCCTCCTGGACTACAGCTTGCAAAGTGTTCCATAGGGTAAGCCCAACAACACTAAATGCTCAGTCACCCAATGTCTTAAGCCGAATCCTAGGAACTTCCAGGAGGTTCTTAGTTGAAGAGCGTAGGGAGTAGACTGAGGTGGTCAGTGTCAGGAGCTCGGCCAGATAGCCAGGTCCCAATCTGTATAGGGCCTTATAGGTAAGCAAGCCTACCTTGAAGAGGACCTGCCACCTGATAGGCAGCCAGTGCAGAGCTTGCAGAACCAGGGTCACATGACTAGGCCTGGGCAGTCCTGTCAGCAACTGGGTCGCTGTGTTCTGCAGTAGCTGCAGCCAGTGGAGGTTCCTTCCAGTGACCCCGAAGTAAAGAGAGTTACAGTAGTCAATCCTTGAGGTAACAAAGGCATGTATTTGTTAAGAGGTCTAAACCTCACTTTCAGATTCTTGACGAGATTGGGAATGCAATCGAGAAGCACAATGTGATCCACAGTGTCAAAAGCTGATGAGAGATCTAGGAGAACAAAAACTGACCTGTCTCCTCTGTTTCTAGCCCTGAGGAGATTATTATGCACCCTAACTAATGCCATTTCTGTGCTATGTCTGGACCTGAATCCTGACTGGAATGTCTCATAAATGTCAAAGGACACAAGATGATCCTTGAGCTGTTGTGCCACAAGCTTCTCAACAACCTTGCTCAAAAATGACATGTTGGAGATAGGATGGTAGTTCACCAGGATGTCCAGGGCAAAAGATGGTTTCTTCAAGAGGGGTCTCACCAAGGGCTCTTTCAAGGCCATTGGAAAAACACCCACTGACATTGAGCACCGGACAATCCCAGCAAACACCAGGCCAACAGCCTTGACACATGTCATCCAGAAATGGGTCAGGGCTAGGTCCAATTTGCAATATGTGTACTTTAGCTCTGAGATCACCCTAATGATATCGGCCACCTCCACTGGCTTAAACTCCTCCCAGACTGATGGAATGCCTCTACTCCTCCAAATCTGGCCACTGCGAGGCAAAACTTGTCTCACTGATGGTATCCCCACATGGATAGAGGTCACCCTGTCAGAGAAGAACAGAACAAACTCATTACATAAAGTGGATGAAAAAGCTTTTTTTTGGCTCCAGAAAGCCTGGATGAAGTAGCTGGTCTACAGTCCGAAACAGCTGAGCTGATCTGTTCTTCCCTGCAGCAATTTCCAATCTACTTCCTACAGATGAAGAAGAATGCAGCTGCTTGACTTTTGATATCTACTAGGATGTCAGCACTCACCGTATATTGCCTGTGCTTCATAAATTACACTGGATGCTTATATGGTGCAGGACCAACTTTAAAGTCTTGCTTTTGACATGCAACACCCACATTTAAGAATATTTCTCTTTCAACGCAACAACCTTCTGTGCCACTGTGTCCCATCACAATCCTCACTGTTATGAAGAAGTGCTTCTAGAAATGTCAAGATCTAAACTGAAATATTCAAGAACAAAGCATTCTTCATAGTGATTCTTGTCTGCTGGAATACACTACCATATTAATTACCTACTACAGATCCCATGTTGGAAAGATTTAATACAAGGCTGAAACTATTACATTTCAACAGGCATTTCTGTGAGAATGTACCGTGGAATATCTATCTGACTGTCTATCTATCTATCTATCTGTCTGTCTGTCTGTCTGTCTGTCTATCGTGGAATATCTATCTATCTATCTACACATCTGTGTGTGTGTGTGTATATATATATATATATATACACACACACACACACATATACATACAGTACATATATGCAATGCCTGGGAGGAAATCAAATGGGATTATCAATGATATTTTTGTTCACTACAGACCTACAGTATATTAAGAATATCACAATACTCTCACTGTTGAACCTCATGAGCAAAAATCCTCTCACTGTAGGTTCTGAATGTTTGGAGACAGCAGCACGAGCAGCACAATTTCACTTTCATTACTCCCCAAGTCACTCACACAACAGCCCCAAATCCCAACCCCTCAGTTTGAAAATTGTGCTAACTCTGATGGCTTCTGCATTTTTCAGATAAACAAACAAATTATAGAAAAAGACAAACCATGCAATTTTTTACCCACAGTGCTACAGTACCACCCAAATATTCCCCTAATTGCTTTTCAGTACCTCCCTCCTTCTCACAATCCCAACCATCGAAGTCTGATCTGTGCTTCCTTTCTGACTACCCAATAAACATGCTGTGTTCTGCAGTCCAGCATCACACACACTGCAGCTGTTCCCAAAGACCATGTCACCCATCAGTTGCTCTCTTTGCTAGAAAGCAAGATGCGCTGATGCACAATGTCAGCGTCGGCATGCATGAGACCATCATAGTAACTGCTTGGTAATCCCCCCCAAAATTTTTAAAGTGCCATATTCGAAAAAAAAAAAAAATACAGCAGTGCACAAATGAAATGCCTTGCATAAATGAAATATGCCTCACTATACAGATAAGGTACTCCAGCCACTAGCATATGAAGAGGAGCAAGAAAAGAGGGCACCAGACCTCAGACTAACAGCATTTAGTTGATTTATTAAAGTGCTCTGGCAAAGTGCAAAGATGCAAAATATCTAGTGGCAAAACAACTGACAATCCAACAACCCTACCAGTTTCACTGTCACAGCAGCATTATCAAGAGTCCTGGATGTATAGTGCAAAGGGTAATTTATGCAACAGCATTTAATGTGACAGTACATATGTGCATATGTGAGATGTGCGAAAAAGGTGCAATACAATAAACACCTATAAACACAATCAAAACATAATTAAAATGCTACCAAATGTAATAGTGGGGGAAATTTCCTTTTGGGAAACAGAGATACAGTCTGAATATACTTTCTGTCCACTGCTAATTCTACGCATGTGGATTCAGGGCCTTCGGATTCCATTCTTTTTCATTTTTTGAACATTTCTCCTGTATATGCAACAACACTGAAAATAAAAAGCCATAATATTGGTTAAATCATTGCATTACTTCATTTGCACACCTGGGCCTGGATATTAAAAACGGTTGAGCATGGCGCAACAGGGATGCACCATGCACAACTCACCGATGCGCCCTCGGACTTAATATTGAAAGGGACAAGTTGTGATGCAACCCCATGCCCGGGGCGCAATAGTAGAATGGCGCGGCACAAGTACGGGTATGCTCCATGCATATGTGGCACATCCTGATATTCAGCCCGGGATGTGCGGCACATATGCTGTCACAAACCCACCTTGCGCCATGCTGGGAGGCACAAAGATGTGCCTGGTAAAACCAGGAACAAGTCCAGGCCACCCACAAGCAAGCCACAGTATTGAAGGGTGCAATACGGCAGCCGTCTGCCATGGGTGGCCACCTGCCCACCAAGAACACTGGCCTCAAGCCCCTGGGAGCATTGAGCCATCCCCGCCCCATTGCCCAGTCACGGGCAAATGTGTAGAATATGTCCCTGGTGGTCCAGTGAAAGGGCCCCGTATGCCCGATAGTGGGAATATGTGTAACAACCATCCCTGGTGGTCCACTGGAAGGGCCCCCATTGCCTGATCATGGGCATATGTTTACTATATCCCTGGTTGTCCAGTGGACCACCCTCCATTGCCTGATCATGGGCATATGCATGACATATCCCTGGTGGTCCAGAGGACCCCTGTCCATTGCCCGATCATGGGCATGTGTTTAAATTATCCCTGGTGGTCCAGTGGAACCCCACCCAGTGCCCGATCGCTGGTGGATATAGCAACTAATCCTGGTGGTCCAGTGGTACCCTCCCCACCCACCCACTGAGGTCCCCACCACCCAGCACCCCACAGTCAGTGGCAGGTGGCAGCATCCCACCCGCAAGCCTCCCCGACACCCGCCAACTGACAGCATACAGTACCGTCTATATGCCTATTGGTCCACCATGTGGACCAAAGGGCATGCAGACCATATTGTACTACATAGGCCCGATATGTGAATGATGTTCTGCCAAGGGACTGCAGGGCGTCAGTCCCCGACAGCTGCAGCCTGGCAGGGTGCCAGATGCAAGTCAACAGGGATCGGTACTCCACATGCAAATGGGGCCATAAGGACATGCAAATGGCCCCATTTGCACCTTGCATGCATAATGGCCTCATTTGCATGCCCAGTGCTGAATATCACAGTTGATGCACCTAGTCCAACTGCACTTGCGCTGGCACATCCCCCTGCTCCCCTAATGCCACTTGCGCTGGTGCAGTGCCACTGCGCCATGTGCAGTGCGTGTACCCTCAGTGCCATATTCAATGGTGCTGAGCCATGGCCAAACACCGTTGAATATCACCTGGTCCATGCCCTGGCACAGCTCTGTTGCACTGCACCCAGGCGTGTGCCCCTGTCTGGCACAGTCTGAATGTCAAGCCCCCTTTTCTCAGTTTAATATAAGGAGCATTCTCAAATCAGTCATTCTGTCCTGGTGGGTACAGTGCCCCCAGCTACACTGTCCACAAGCCTTCTCTCTGTAACAGCCTGTTTTCTAAATTGCCTCCCCCCACCAATAGATACCTATTCCAGACAACAAAATCTGAAGGAGTTTGCACCATCTTGATGGCTATCAATGTGTTGGGCTACAGCACTGTTGGCATTATGCCTGGCAAAAGCTCTAAGGTGCTCACCCATTCTTACTTTAACATTTCTGCTTGCTTTTCCAACATAAAAATGAACCACATTCAAATGTAGCTAGGTATACCATGTTAGCAGTATCACAGTTAATAAATGCTTCTGTATCAAAGGATTTCCTGGGATTTATAATGGTGAAGTTTGTGATTTCACCATAGAGGGGCAAAACCAGCACCCACCACATTCAAAATTCCCATGTGGAGGGGTAACCAAGTAGTACTGGATGGTCTTGATAGAGGCTGCATGCTGCATACACACAGATCTGACAAATTCGGTCTTCTTTTATACATATTTTGGGGGATTGAGCAGTGTTATGCAAAACTGTGTCAGACCTAAACACATTCCTATTTTTTTCAACAATTTGTTTAATGGCTCTGTGGGTCTGTCAGAGGTTTTGGCCTAACCTCCAGTAATCCTCTTTATCCACACTTATGGCATGAGTGTGTGCCTCTGGTACACTTCTTTCTTTGTAGCCCCTGTTCCTGAACCTTTCTGCCATTTCCTTGCTACTCTCCATGTAGTCTGCATTCTCTCTACAATTTCTGTGAATCCTCAAGAATTGGCATTTGGGGATGTTTCATACTGTGTAGCCAGGGTCACACTCAATATCACCAAGATAGTATTCCTATTTGTTACTTTTCTGTGCAAGTTAGTTTTACCGTAAGTGTACCATTTCCATTCTTGCTTATAGCAAGATCAAGGAAGCTGTTGGTCATCCTGCTTTCTGGACCATGAACCATAAACTCAGGTTCATTCCGTCCAGGTAGCTGATGAAGTGTTCAGCTTCTCTCTGTCACCCCTCTAGATTAAGAGTAGGTCATCTATATACCTTATCCATGTAACTATCCAACCAATAACAGGATTACTGTGCGGGTCATAGACATTTATTTTCTCCCATAGTCCCAGATACAGTTTGACATAAACTGGGAGCAAACATTGCTGCCATAGCTGCACCGTAGACCTGCAGAAACAATTGTTCCTGAAACAGAAAGGCATTACAGGTTCAAAAGCCGTTTGCACTAGCATAGCCTAAAATATAGGTTTGGCAGCATTACAGTATTGGTTGGAAAATAAAACTGATTATGACACAGATTTTAACACCTTCCTAGTATGATGCTCCAAGTGCATTTTAACCTGGAATGTTTTTGTGCTCCAGGAACAATATAATCTGCAGGTCCATGGTACAGTTATGGTGGGAAACTTTTGGCCCCAATTATGCACATTTATATCTGGGACTATGGGAAAAATAAATGTCTATGACCTCCAGACTAATCCTTTGTTCAGGATAGATATGTGGAGGCTATATTGATGACATACTGTTGGTGTGGAGGGGTGACAAAGAGGAGCTGGACAAATTCCTCAGTTACTTGAAGGGGAAATAAATTAACTGTTTACAGTCCAGAAAGCAGTATGACCATCAGCTTCCTTGATCTTGCTATAATCAAGAGCAGAGGTGATACAGGTAAGACTGACCTGTAGAGAAAAGTCACAGAGTGAAATACTATCCTGCTGGCATCACGCTGTCACCCTGGGCACATGGTATGAAACATCCCAAAGTCCCAATTATTGAGGATTCATAGAAATTGTAGTGAGAGCACAGACTACATGGTGAGGAGAAGGAAATGGAAGAAAGGCTCAGGAGCAGGGTCAATAGGGAAAGACATATACAGGAGACATGCACTCACACTATGAGTGTTGACAAGAGGGAGTTAATGGAGGTTAAGCCAAAATCCCTGCCAGACCCACAGAGGCAGGTTCATTTTATCACCACATACTGCAGGCAGTCACAAGTCATTAAACAAATTGTTGAGAAAAATTTGGAATGTGCTTAAGTCTGACATGGTTTTGCAAAATTACATTGCTCAGCCCCACAAAATTATGGATCAAGGTGGGCAGAACCTGTCACATCTGTTAGTACATACAGTAGTATGCAGCCTGTATCAAGACCATTCAGTACTATCTGGTTGCCCTCCCCATGGGAATTTTGCTTGTGGGAGGTACAGGTTTTGTCCCTCTATGGTAAAAAACACAAACGTCACCACTATAAATGCCATCAAATTCTTTTATATATGGACATTTATTAACTGTGATACTACCAACATAGTATTTCTAGCTGCATGTGAATGCAACTGATTTTTTGTTGGAAAACAAGCAGAAATTGAAAAGTAAGAATAGGCGAGCACCTTGAAGCTGTCACCAGACATGATGTCAACTGTGCCTTAGCCCAACACATTGATAGTCAACAAAGATGGTACAGCCACTCCTTCAAATTTTCTTGTCTGAAATGGGTAGCCATTGGTGGGGGAGAGCAATTTAGAGAACATGCTGTTACAGAGAGAAGACCTGTGCACAGTGTAGCTGGAGGCACAGTACCCACCAAGATTAAATGACCAGTTTGAGTATGCTCCTTATATTAAACTGAGACAAGGTGTATGCATGAAATAATGCAATGAATTAAGCAATGTCATGTCTTTTTATTTTCAGTGTTGTCAGATATACAGGATAAATGTTCTAAAAATGAATAGGAATGAGAGACAAAGGCCCTGAATCCACATGCACAGAATTAGATGTGGATGGAAAATACATTCAGAACATACCTGTTTCCCAGAAATAAATTTCCCCACTATTGCATTTGGTTGTATTTTAATAATTTTTTTGAGTGGGTGTACAGACGTTTATTGCATTGCACTTTGTCTGCACAGCTCGTATATGTACTGTCACTTTAGATGCTATTATATAAATGACCCTTTGCACTTTACATTCAGGACTCCTGATTTTGCTGCTGTGACAGCAAAACTGGTGGAGCTGTTGGATGGTCAGCTTGTTTTGCCTCAAGGAATTGTTTATCTTTGCACTTTGCCAGAGCACTTTACTAAATCAAGTGACTGCTGTTAGATGGAGGTCTGGTGCCATCTTTTCTTGCTCTTGTGTGTAAATGAAACATGCCATGGCCCCACTGGGGAATATCAGTGATATTTTCCCCATGTGCACCTTGACCTTTGACATCCCTCATGGATCCTCCGCTTGTGATGTCATAAAGTCAAACAGCACACAAGAAAATTATCACTTATATTCCCAGTGGGGGAACGGCATATCATATGTATAGCATATTTTTCAGATAGATAAAAAGAGAGAGAGAGAGATAGACAGACAGAAAGACAGGTAGTGCTTATTTTGCACTTATTGTTTTATGCATTTGTTGTTTATACACTGTGAGGCATCCCAGATAATAGAGTGATACTAAGTAATTTAACTTTACCTTTGCCACTGATATACAGTACTCAAAAAAAAAACAGTATCACTGATGCAAAAAAATTGATATTGCATGGTCTTATTTGAAACTCTTCCACAGCAGTTAGACTAGTATGGTCAACCCATATTACTTGTCATTATTTTAAAGCCAACATTTATGTTACTGTTTCTCTAATCCCATTCCAATCAAGAACACATTTAGATGATATAAATTTCTCCTTCAAAGGCAATTAGAAATCCATTTTATGTTAATTTTATATTAGATCATATGATACTCTTTTTTTTTAGGGATAACATAATTTATTTTGGCATCATGATTTAAATGTTGTTTGCCAGGATAGCCCTAAGCAATTAAGGGTTCATGCAACAATGCTGAGGTCATCTAAACATACTTAAATGCCACCTTGACACAAATGGAGTGCCCAGCAGCATCCTCAGAGACCCCTTGCCCCCATGGTTCCTGTTGTCATAAACCGCTCTGCATCATCAGCTGAAATAGGCAGTTACATTGAGAAGCCAGTGGTATGGAGCTATGCTCTGCTGGTGTCCTTAAAACTATGTACCTGGGATTTGGGCTCAGGGAGGATACTGAGGCAATACTAGCTTGGCCCAGCTGTATGTCTTCCATGCCACAAAGCTGCAGGCATCATGACTGTGAGAGATCCTGAACAGTCCCCTTCACCAGTAACCCAGTCCTCCAAACTGGGGTTAAGGGGTGATATTGTTCAGCAGGAACATTTGCAGATTAAAACAAATTTATTTACATCTTTAACAAGGGGTTGTGGCAGTCTAAGGTGGTCTTCAATGACTCACAGTCCCCTTTTCTTTAATGGAGCAGAGGATCCTCTGGCCAGCCTGTGTTTCTGATTGATAGCCTGGTGTCTGGTCCTGCTCTGCCCAGATTGCTACTGCCATTCCCCATGAGGAGCTCTGCAGTGGTAGATAGAGATTGCCAGAGCATGGAGATGCTGCCTGCAGGCTAGGCTTCCAGAGTGGCATTGGGAGGCAGAGTTGCATGGGCCAGCAACTCATAAATTGTGGGTTTGTCAGCTTATCTCTAGACAGGGTCCTGAAACTCAATTTTGTTTTGTTTGTTTGTTTTTTTGAACTTTGTTTCTACACCGGGGATTGGGGCATCTCTCAGGAGTGTCCTCTTGACTCCAATCTCTACTCCCTGCCTGAAACCACCTTCTAATCAGGGAGTACAATTGCTGGGCACCCTCTTCCTGAACCCAACGACCTTCCAGACCCCTGGGGGATGGCACGCCTCACCTACCTGGTGGCCTTTTCTGACAATAGAGGGTTATTCCTTTGGTCAGGTCAAGGGGGCTGGGAGAGCCCAGCTAAAGGATAGTCTGTCCTTGGGAAGTGGGATGCAGCCACTGGAGCCTTTGTCACATCCCTGTATCCTCTGGGGATTTTCCGTGAGTTTCCCCCTGGAGTGTGGATGTGCAATGATGCCCACACACTGCCGTGCTGGCGTCTGCCACTGCTCCACCCCTCATTGTGGTGCCACTCTCTGACAGTGCTGTCAATCTTCACCAGGGGTCACCGAAGAGTGACGCAGCCCCACAGCCCACCCCAGGGAAGGGAAAGCAGCCCTCCAGATGCTCAATCCTTTCCCTCCCCTCCTGACCCCTGACAGCCTGAGTCTGTACCCAAACGGAGTCACCAGTGTGGTGCGAGGTGTGGTGTCCAGTGCTTCAACCCTCGGTGCCAGTAGGCTGGCTACTGAAATTCAAGTTGAGGCAAGAGGACTAGTAGCAACTTCCAAATATAATCTCCAACTTGGGGGATTTTCTTCAGTTTAAGGAAAAGCAGCAGACTACTGGGGCTTCCTTATCACATAAGTCAATTGGATATAGTACACAGAGAGAGAAAGCACAAAAAAGAAAGAGGAAAAAAAAACTGGAAAGAGGACCATTGACCACCAGAGATGAAATGGTGGAAGGATCAACAAGGTAAAAGATGGGGAAAATATTTGTACACTGGGAGGAAACTTTTTGGAAGGGACCAATTGCAGGGAGGGAAGTCAGAACAGCAAAGGCCCAAACTGAGGAAAAGATAGCCAACTCAGTTAAGAAGGGGGATAAAACCTTTTATAGGTACATCAGTGAGCGTAGAAAGACAAAGGGAGGGATAGTGAGGCTGAATAGAATGAACGGTGGGTGGGCAGAGGGGGACAGTGAAAAAGCAGGAATACTTAATGAATATTTCTGCTCAGTATTCACAAAAGAGGAGGGGGAAGTGCCTAATCCAATTAACAGAAGCACTCTTGATAGGGGGGTCGATCCCAGTCCTTTCACAGAAGAAAGGGTTCTGCAAGAACTCCTAAAACTGAAGGTGGACAAAGCAATGGGTCCTGATGGAATTCACCCGAGAATTCTAAAAGAATTAAGGAAGGAACTAGTGAAACCACTGGCTACTCTTTTTAATAAATCATGGGAGGATGGTGTGGTACCCGAGGACTGGAGGAAGGCGGATGTGATTCCCCTTCACAAAAGTGGGACCAAGACAGAGGCAGGAAACTACAGACCTGTCAGTCTGACCTCTGTGGTAGGGAAAGTGATGGAGTCACTTCTGAAGGAAAGAATAGCTAAGTACCTAGAGGTCAGTGGAGCACAGGATCCAAGGCAGCATGGGTTCACAGTGGAAAGGTCATGTCAGACGAATCTAATAGATTTCTTTGACTGGGTGACCAAAGTAGTAGACCAGGGAGGGCTGTGGACATGGCCTACCTAGACTTTAGCAAGGTATTTGACACAGTCCCACACAAAGATTATTAGTCAAATTAACCAGCCTGGGAGTGGGTCCCAGGGTGGTAGCCTGGTAAAAGATTGGCTGACAACAGGACACAGAAGGTAATTGTAAATGGAGTCCACTCTGAAGAAAGGGCGGTTACTAGTGGGTACCTCGAGGGTTCAGTATTGGGTCCAGTCCTTTTAATGTCTTCATCAGTGACATTGCAGAGGGACTGAAGGAAAAGTATGCCTTTTGCAGATGACACAAAGATCTGCAACAGGGTTGATACACAAGGAGGCGGAAAGGATGAAAAGGGACTTGGCAAGGTTGGAGGAATGGTCAGATGTATGGCAGCTTGATTCAATGCAAAAGTGCAAAATAATGCACCTGGGAAACAAGAACCCAGGGAAGAATACACATGGGTGGGGAGGTAGTAACAACAACAAAACAGGAAAGGGACCTGGGGGTAATCATATCAGATGACCTTAAGGTTAGCAAGCAATGTGAGAAGGCAGTAGGGAGGGCGGGGGTATACTGGGATGTATAGGGAGGCATCAGCAGCAGAAAACAGGAAGTTGTTATCCCTCTGTACAGACAGTTGGTGAGACCCATCTGGAATACTGTGTCCAGTTCTGGAGACCCCATCTCCGCAAGGACATAGACAGGATAGAGGCAGTCCAGAGGAGGGCAACTAAATGGTGCAGGGTCTGCAAGAGAAGCCATATGAGGAGAGACTAAAGGAGCTTAATATGTATACCCTTGAGGAAAGAAGGAGAGGGGGACATGATAGAAACTTTCAAGTACCTCAAGCTAATCAACAAAGTCCAAGAGGTAGCATCTTTCAGAAAAGAGACTTGCAAGAACAAGGGACACAATTTAAAGATAGAAGGAGGACGGTTCAGGGCAATGTGAGAAAGTATTATTTCACAGAGAGGGTAGTGGATGCATGGAACAGCCTTCCTGAGGAAGTTGTGGGGTCTAAAACTGTGGGAGAATTCAAGAATGCATGGGACAGACATAAGGCAATTCTTGTGGGGGGCAGGAAGATATAGGCTGTTGGTTAACTAGGATCTGCGGCCTATCCTGTAGGTAGGGAAATGGGCAGACTAGATGGGCCTAGCGGTCCTTATCTGCCGTCAAAGTCTATGTTTCTATGTTTCTATGACCAGTGAGCAGACATCTACAGCAATTCTAATTTAGGTTACCATCACTGTTCTACCAGGACATTTATTTTTGGAAATGTCATGGGAAGAATAATTATTTAGTTATGCACATTCTCCCACCTCTGTCATGCAGTTCAAAACTTCCTGAATTAAACATGTGAAACACAGTGAGTTAAAACTCAAATTGGGCTGTAATGGACTGGTCTGAATAATTGCATAGAAACATGTCAGGTCAGATGGGTTTGAACATGAGAGAGAGAGAGAGAGATAGAGGGAGGGAGAGAGGGGGGAGAGAGAGAGAGAGAATGAGAATGGGAGGCAACTTAAAAAAACAATCTAGTGGTCTATTATGGGTACTTGGCAATCTTAACAGTGCAGAAATAATCTCCTTATCCTAAGGGACAGGTAAAAACTCTTCTTTCTTTAATTGCAGTGAAATGGATGGTACGCCTTGTATCCTGAGGGGTTGTGCTACCCATTGCTAAGGCATATGGTGAACAGAGAGCATTTTTTCAGTTCAGTCGATTTATGCGATTTCCCGTCTCATGTTATTTTTTCCTACCTTGGTAGTCTGAGGTTAAACATACTTAGGGATCTGCATCAGGGATGAACAAATATTTTAACTCATATACCCAGACAGGACGAAAGTGGGCCCAGCTCAAATGTGATCTTCCTGAAACATATACGCATCATGAGCTTATTAACTATGTCATTCTCCAAACTGAACAGCATTACTCCTCATGCATCTAACTGTACAGTAAGTCCTTTCCATGTTATTTTTGGTGGAAATGAGGCTCATAAATTGCACAAAAAGTGCTGCTGTTTAGATCACACTGTATTGTGCTATTTCAAAGCCCACAAGAATGATACATCAGGTGTCTCTTTGAAATAAAAATTTCATCCATGTTTCTCAGGTGAGATCTTGCTCATGAAGCAATTCTGAGTACACTTTTACTTAAGGTAATTGCTTTTGAAGCACATTCAATAAATAATCAGTAGGGTTTTGGTTTACAATAAAGCACACTGACTCTTATTTTCATGTGAAATACAAATGATTTTATGTTTAACACTTAAAGCAGGCTACATATCTCTGATGCCTACCTGGTTTATATGTTATTCCTGGAGGAAAGAGGAATCCCTGCTGAGCCACAGCAGCCGCTGCCAGTGTACGCTGGTCGTGTGGAAAAATTGGGATCATGAGCGGAGGCATGTGACCCTGAACCTGCTAAACAGAAGAAGGGCTCTGATCAGACATGGCACAAATTCATCCTGACAGGTACTTCCTTAGTACCGATAACATTTGTGTGCTTCCACAATAATACAGAACACCCTCCTTAACTAAATGTGCACCAATTTCACATTATCACATCAAAGCCCTTGCCTTCATTGTTTCACCTTTGCCAGTGGTGCAGCATTCTTATTGAACAACACTATTACTATCATTCCTGGTTTTCATTTGTTTGCAGGTTACAAACCCAAAAGAGCCTCTATTTATTACAATTTACGGTTGAAATTAAGTTATTTCACTGCAGTAATATTTTTTTATTTAACATTTTTCACACCAAATAGCCTCATTTAGGTGAAATGCCTATTTTTCAAGAGGATCACAGAGGACTGAAAGAGTAACAGAGTTAATTCTTTTAGATACAGAGTTACAGAGTACAAAAATGTTCAACATTGTTTAAATATACTTACAAAGATTACAACTCATAAAACAACACTACACAGTACAAAGATGTAGAAAGGTTGCAGACGGGTTGTGTGTGTGTGTGCTTATTCATGTGTGTGCACATGCATGCATGTGACAAGGGAAAGCACAGAAGTGGCTAGCAGTAATATGGGCTTTGTAATTAGTCAAACGGCCATTTTAATGGATCTTTAGATTTTTGCTTTTTTTATTTTATCAGGTAGTGAATTCCACATAGTTTGGGTTGCTGTGGAAAATAACTTTTTGTCAAATGATTTGTATATCCTTGGAGTATGCAAGAGATCTGTAGTCTAGCAGCACAAAACATAATGAATTTTAACCATTGGGCTGCCAACAGAATTGGAATGTAGTGGAGTTTTGGACTGATTACTGTATTTCTGCCTATGGCACAGCAAGGGTTAAGCTCTATAAATCTTGCCAAGTTTCTTTCCTATGAATTTCATGCACAGCAGTACTATTGCCAATAGTAGCAAAGTCTATAATAGCAAGCATTTATCAATGCTAAATGTTTGCTTGTTGGCATTAGCGTTGGAAGTGCAGGAGTTAGACAGTTGCAGAATAGGAATGGCAGTGAAGTATTGAACTGACGCTAACCCCACCCCCACCATGCAGAGTTGGACAGGCACTAGGGTGTGCGTTTGGGTCATTGCCCATAATGCTCATGCCATTTCACCTCACTCTACCCTGCAGACACCGACAAGTGTTGATGTGTGCCTTGGGGTCTTCGAGCTTTACACTCACCCCATTCCATAAGGAAATATGCTGAGATGGGTGCAGTATAGGAGAATGGGGTGAACTTTGGGACTGAAAAGTCCAAGGCACACCTCAATGCCTGTCACTGGCTGCAGGGTGGGGGCAGAGGTGGAATAGCATGAGCATTACTGTCGACCTTCACAAGTCACACCCCTGATGCCTGTCAGTCCATACAGGGTAGGGCATTATGGTTGGAAACCCTAATGCCCTGGGCATTTCTTGGTAAAATCACTCCAGGTTTTCAACATGGGCTTTTTGTGACCTCACCACATGAACAGTGACACTATCAGTTTGTTAGCCAAATGGTTATTTTGCACAGCGACTGTGCCATTTGGCACCACAGGTGCAAAAACACATTTCAAACACTATGTGAAAAATGACAGCTGCACTGTTCATGAGGAGGTGTAAAAAATGGTAATGTTGAAAAGCTGGAGTGAAAATATAAAAAAATTGGTGAAGTCATGAGCATGCTTAGAAACTGTGCAATGCAGACCCATAATGCAATTATTTGGGGGATATTTTTACACACAGATTTTCAACATAGGCATTTTGGGACCTCCGCTCATGAACAGTGGCACTCTGATTTTCTCAATCTGTCCCAAACGTTGATTTCACACTGCGACCTCCCACATTGTGTGCCACAGGTGCGAAAACATGTTTTAAGCAGTATGTGAAAAATGACAGCTGTACTGTTCATAAGGCAGTGTGCAAAAATGACAATGTTGAAAATCTGGAGTACAAATATAAAAAATTGGCGAAGTTACGAGCATGCGTAGAAACTGTGCAAAGCACGCTGGTAACACAGTCATTTTTTGGAATTTGTTCACCAAATTTGCAACATGGGCTTTTTGAGTTCTCTCCTTATGAACACTGTCACTCTGATTTTCTTAATCTGTCTCAAACATTGATTTCAAACAGCGACTGCAGCATTGTGCATCAGATGTGTGAAAACACGTTTCGGGCAGGATGTGAAAAATGACAGCTATACTGTTCATAAGGAGGTGTGTAAAAATTGCAATGCTGAAAATCTAGAGTGAAAAGATTAAAAATTCTCAATGTTATGAGCATGCATGGGAACTGTGCAACACACACTCATAACAGAGTAATTTTTTGGAATTTTTTCACCAAATTTGCAACACAGGCTTTTTGGGAGCCCTCCTCATGAACAGTGATACTCTCATTTCATTAATCAGTCCTGAAAGGTAATTCTGCACAGTGACCGTAAAATCACCTTTTGGGACCGAAAAACAACATGACAGTGACTGAGTTCATGAGGTGGGGTCCCAAGAACCCCATGTTGAAAATTCAGTGCCAAATGTCATAAAAATGGCCTAGATATCCACCTAAGTTGACCCCCCCCCATTTATCCCATTATATAGCATACCGACATTTCTTCAGTTTGCGGTCAGCTTTGAAGAGTGCAGACATGTCCCTGCTCCACTGAAGATGGTTGCACAGGGCTCCGGAGGCAAGTATGGGGTGAGGGGAGTGTGGGGAGGTGGGGTGCACAGAGGGTGGATGCAGGTTGGGGGGGCACCACAGACAACGAGGGACCGTTTTCTTGTTTAATGGTAAAAAAAAAGAAAAACTTTGTGGGAAAGTTTTCTTTTTTACAGGTACCTGTGGCACACTGGGGTGGGCTCCCAGTGTGCCACCTAGGTGTTTTGGGACTACTGGAGCCAACGGGGATTGGGCATCTTGTTGGCAAAGAAAATGGGTCTGTGTTTGGGGGGGCATGATGCTGAGGGGGATTGGGCACCCCTTGGCATATAAATTAAACTTCAGGGACATCATGCAAATGGGGATTGGGCTTCCCATAAGCAAATGAACTGGGGAAGGGGCATGCTGACAGGGGATTAGGCACCCCAGACATTGGCTTTCAGGCGGGACTGTGAGAGGCAGATGGCGACAGCTGCTGCCATGTTTACTGAAATGTTACATCAGGCAAGGCAAGCCCTGTAATGATGGGTCACTCCCTCATTGCAGCGGTGAAATTATTTCAGGTTGGTGGCATGCTTTAGAGCTGCTGTCATAGACAGCGTGCTCATTCATTGGTGCCACACAGACACGCCCTAACTACGTGCTACTCCAGCAAGCTGTCACAACATGTTTCTTGGGCAACTGAATATCATGAAAATAATGCAATAGTGTTAGTAATTACCGTCCATAATATGATGATCACAGTTCAAATTCCAGCGCCACCATAAGCTAGAAAAAATCAATGCACTAAGTTTTATGCCAGGTTGAAAGGTATGTTTTAAGTTCTTTTTTCAAGCTTTGGACGGTTAGGCAGTCCCTTATCCAACAAGGTAAAGAATTCCACAGGATCAGGGCCATTTGAGCAAAAGAACGTGCCCCAGATGTTTTGAATTGCACCCTGGGAATCTCTAGCAATCCCTCGGTGGATTGAAGCAGTCAGGAGGGGCAGTAGAGAGAAAGGAGGTCTTGCAGGTAGTGGGGTCCCTGGTCATGTAGGGCTTTATAGATCAACAAACTGTCCTTGAAGGTGATACGCCATTGCACTGGCAGCCAGTGCAGAGCACAGGCATTATATGACTGGTCCTAGACATACCAGTCAATAGCCTGGCAGCCGCATTCTGTACCAGCTGCAGGTGATGAATATCAACCTCCAGGAGCCCTAGGTACAGGGTGTTGCAATAGTCAAGGTGAATGGTCATGAAGGCATGGACCAATGTAAGAAGATCATCAGAGGGAACCAAGTGTTTCACCCAGGTTATATTCCTCAGATGGTAAAAAGAGGTCTTGACAACAGCTGACACCTGTGATTTCATGGTCATGCGGTCATCAAAAATAACACCCAGGTTCCACACTCGGTCTGAGGTGGTTAGCTGGACACCCACAAGCCAAAGACCAGAGGGTTGTCCTGCCAACACACCCACCCTCTGATGATCAGGGTCCGCCACTAACACCTCAGTCTTATCAGTGTTCAACCTAGGGCAACTAGAGCTCATCCAGTCTTGGATCTCAGATAGGCAGTTGTTAAACACCATAAGAACATCTCCCTGCTTGGGCGCAAAGGACATGTACAGCTGAGTATCATCTGCATACCAGTGAAAACTCAGCCTGTACCACCTAATAATGTCCCCCAATGGAAGCATATACACTCAAACAACATAGGCACCTAAATGGAGCCCCGTGGCACCCTACAGGATAGGGGGAGAGGATCAGAGGAATAAATTCCAGAAACCACTCTCTGTGTCCTACCCTCAAGGTAAGATCGAAACCACCTGAGGACAGTACCAGACAATCCACAGATGAGCCACAGGTGCTCCAATAGCACACCATGGTCCACAGTGTCAAATGCCACCAAGAGATCAAGGAGGACCAAGATGGAATGGGTCTTCTGATCTCTCACTATTAGATCATTAAGCACCCAAACAAGGGCTGTCTCAGTGCTGTGCCTCTTTCTAAATCCTGACTGGGGAGAATCATAGATGTTGTGGATAGACAAATGATCATCCAGCTGCTGCACAATCATCTTCTCAATAACCCTATCCTCAAAGGGCAAGTTAGAGACCAGTCTGTAGATAGTAAGATTATCTGGATCAAGGGAGGGCTTTTTCAGGAGTGGTCAAATGACTGCTTCCTTAAGGGGATCAGGAATGGTCCCCCTCTCCAGTGATTGCCAGACCATCTCAGCCAGGACCAGGCCAATTTTCTCCATGCATCTCACAAGGAGGTGTGCTGGGCCCGGATCCAAACTACAGCTGATTGGCTGCAAAGTCTGAATGATCCTCACAATGTTCATGATATCTAGTCAACCAAAGTCAGACCACACAGGTTGGGTGCTCGCAACCTCCCTCCAACCTCCGCTGCACCCCTTAGAGGGGGCTAGAAGGATGCTGGACCTGATGGTGACAACCTTATCTGTGAAGAATCAAGCAAACTCATCACATCTGTCTTGTGACAATGCTCCACCAGACCAGAGACAGGTTGTTTTGCACAATCTGTCCACAGTCCAGAAGAGCTGAGCTGGTTGATTTTGTGCAACTGCAATCTCCCTGGACAGGAATTCTGTCTTCTTACTGGTGATTGTCAATTGATAGACAGCATAATGATCTATCAATCTAAGCTTGTCAACTTCCATACCCAACTTCTGCCAAGACCTCTCTAGCCTTTGACCCATTCTCCTCAACTCCTTCAAGGCCTCATCAAACCATGGGGACCTTGGGCAAAGGTGAGTGGTCAAACATGAGCAGGAGCAATGGAATCCAGGGCACCCATTAACGCCCTGCTATAGGCAAGCACGAGGTCCCCCAGATTTGAGCATTTGCTCAATAAGCCTGATAGGTCCAGCACCACCATTAGGCCATCTAGGGTCAACCCCCTCAAAGGGCGGTACTGGACCATCTCCTTAGGGGCAGGCCCTTTGTGGGGAGCCCCAAAACTGAACCTTATGGTGTGATGGTCAGACCAACTGACTGGTTCCACCACCAAGTCAGAGATCTCTATCCCCAGGAGGAACACTAAATCCAGTGAATGACCGCAAATGTGCATTGTGGAGGAAACAACCTGTGTGAGGTCCAGCATAGTCATAAGCTGGAGGAGATCTTGCCCAAAGTGCGAGAGTTTGTCATCAGCTGAGGTGCTGAAATCCCCCAGAATTAACCATCTGGGGGCTCCCAACACAATATCGACATTGAAATCCGCAATCTCCTGTAGCAATTCTTTCCCATCTCCTGGTGGATGGTAGATGAGCAGAATCCTACACCCCACACCTGCACCCATGATATATTCGAAGGATTTAGTGGACCCTGCTGGGAAATCCACAAGGCCCAGTTCGGTGTTAAAACAAATGGCTACACTCCCACCCGTATGATCCACCCTCAGGTGGTGTACCATCGAGTACCCTGCTGGAATAGCTGAAGCCAATATAAATAAATAAATGGACAGTTAAGAAGATATTATTTAGAAATTCAATTTGAGCAAGGTTTGTTGTCAATAATTTAAGGGGACAGGAAAAATGGGCTGACTGGCAACAAATACTAATATTCTTAATTACAGAAATGAAATTCATACCTCCAAAGGATCCATATTTAACTGTATCTGAATAATCAGTGATGAGAAAAACTGTTTTCAGTTGTTTTCTTTCTATGGACAACATTCTATACACTTCTCTTCATGGAACCAGTAATTTGAGTTTTTAATATGTCATGGTTTGTGTACAGAATACTAAGCATGAGTTGTTGACCTGATTAGAACCATACTCACAGTTCTGTACACAAACTGTGACATAGTTAAATCTCCTAACCACTGGTTCCATGAAAAGAACTGTAACAGAATGCTTCCCATAAAAACAAAACAATGAAAAATACAGTTTTTATCCATGTACAGTCAAATATGGATCATATAGAGGAATGAATATTGTTTCTGAAAACAGGAACATTATAACAGCTGCCAATTAGAAACCATTTCCTGACCTCTTTGAGCAATAATGACGAAAGAGACTGTCACTTCCTGGGATTAATTGCTGACTAATGAGTATTAGTGGCCTGAGGCATAGCCATGGGGCATTAACCACAGCAAGCCAATATTAACCCTAGAAATGAATGGCTCTGAGGTTGTTCTTGTGATTCTAAGTCTACATTTTAACTTATGCTCAATTTTGCATCTTTTTTTAAGTTATATGTTTATTCATGCAGTGGTACGGTGGTTCTATGAACAGTGCTTGTAATTTCCAAGGATTAATAATGGTAACAGCAGCCAATCTGAGCATGCCTTTACCTTATTAATATATATATTTTTTAACAGTAAGGAACAACAAAGTGGTTATGTGTTTCTAACTGTACACGTTCTTTGGCTTTAGCATGTTAAGAATAAATTTATCATTCCTTTTTTGTATATTTATGGTATAGTAGTTTCAAAGAAAAAGTTCTAACAAGCATACTATATATAAAACAAAGATGCACAGTAAGTGCTATAAAGAACTGAAACTATAAGAGTAAGACAACATAGCTTTGTTGCTTCTGGCCTGCATGGACAGCATCACCTTCCAATTACAAAAGTCAAACAAAACTTCAAATGCTTTATTTCATTTTAGCTCTCAGAAACTTTTTGATCTGATCCCATATGCTGACCTTTGACATAGTTTAAATAGTGCAAAAGCTCCTTGTCATATTCCGTTTCCTATCATGACCACTGATGCAGTGCAGAAATGCTACTGTGTGTGAGGGTGTCTATGAGGGTTAATTTACAACAACTCTTTACCTATGGGGAAAACCCCAGGATGGAGGTTAATAAAGGTCAAGTAAAAAATAAACACTTTACAGTATTTTTCTGAATTCATTTCTCAAAAAAATCAACTTGCAATAAAAAGGTCTTTGTGCAATTACTGCCTTACCACTGAGGCATGAAAGAAACTTGCTTTGAGCAGCTTTTCCTTTTAATTTTAGCTGAGGTAAGCCTGGTTTTGTACTTTTTGTGTACAGGTTTAACTTGGTAAAATTGAAGTTTATCCCCATGTGCAAGCAACGGCCATTACCTCCAGATAATGTTAGTCAGCCCTGTTTTGTGCAGCTATGGCTCTCGCTGACTCATGGTTGTGGCCAAGGCTGAAAAAACTGGCAGATTCCCACGTGAAACATGGATTTGAACATAGCTTTTGCTAATCCATGAGAACATGGATGTAGTAAACAAAGGAAAGCCACTGTGCCTTGATTAGACAGAGTAGGTAGCAACAAATGAGAGATGACTGCATTATTCTGGTGCATATCCCAAATTCATTTTCAGGATTTTATAGTCCCGTAGGTTCAAAATGAATCAAAGGACTAAACTCTGTGCCATTTCAAGGTAAGTCCAGTAGCTAAGACCTAACCTTCCCTGTATAAGATCCTAAAAAAGATTGAACTTTGTTACAAATATTAATTGTTCAAGCAGAGACTTCTAGACTTCTCCCATGTATTACATGTTGTTTCTCAGAAGGTGATTAAAATGTACCCCTCCCAATACTGAATTTAGAAGTCCAAGCATCTTACTACTTAACCTTGATTCAAGATGGACATCTCAGAGGGACTGAATTAAGAAACAGATGAGTAGGTCCAGCCAGTTACTGTAAATAATACACATCTGCAATTTTTAACTGCTAGATCTTCTCCTTTGTTTCTGAGTCATCCTACAAGACACATGGTAGGACTAAAGCCTGAGAGGCACCTGGACTGCCCTGCTTGAACAGCAATTAATTGTAACCACGTTGAAATATGCAGTAGATATTCTTTAAAACAATTCATGAGCCCACCCAAGGGAGCAGCCATTCTGGAGCCCTTTGACATGCTAACAACCAAGTTTGTGCACAAAATCAGGTGCATTACAGTAGACGAGTAGGTGACGAAGGTAATGGTCCATGAATGGCAAACTATTTCCAGGGGGCAGGAGTATAATGTATTGCCTGATAAGCCCCAGATGTCTCGGGATGGCAGACACAGGAAAGTAAATGCACATAAATGGAAGGGGGGAATTCAGAGTCCTTACACCTTTGACCATCTTCTGATGACTGGGGGCAGGGAAACATACATGGAAACAAGGCCCTTGTTGGGTAAAGGAAGCCACCTCAACCCACCCAATAACCACTTTGATCATTAGGGTCTAGAAAGTGTGGCCTCATCTGCCTCTTGTTTGCTGGATTCAGGTTTCCAGGCAGGCTGAGAAGAGTGGATGGCAGCTGGGCTTTGCACAGGAGCACTAGGGTTGAGGTTGGGGAAGTCACAAGACTGGATCCTTAACTATAAAGAGGGGCATGGTTGACAGTAGGAGGTCCCTACAAGGAGAACATAGAGGTGTGTAAAAGGTTGCCTGTTGGACCATGGTATTGTCCCTAGGAGGACACATCCCTTTAATCTGAGGGAGTCAGCCTGAGTTCTGGTGTTTGCAGGTAATAGAAAAATAATAATGATACTTAGTTGGTGTCTCCACCTGGAGACTGCACAAGGGCACTCTTCACTCAGGGTCAGCTGAGCTTTTGGTGTACAAAAATAATCTCAGCTTTAAGGATCCTTGGTGGGAATATGGTGATATGGGAAGAATCAGACTTGGTGTCTGTAATGGCAGCAGTCAAGCATGACCTTTTCTGCTGAGCAACTGGCACAAAACTTACACCAGTGACTACTTTTTCATTATCTTTTTCATTTCAGAATAAATTATATTAGTTAACATAACCACTGTCCCCAGCATTAGGCTGGTGAAAACAAGGTGCTCAGATATAAATAGTGAATCAACACAAAAAGTTATTTACAAAGGTTATACACAGGCTCAGCTTCACAGCTTACTCAAATACAGTACTGCCATGCATAGTTCCCTTTTTTCCTCTAGTAAGGTAGTGCCTAAGGGAGTCTTGGTCACATTCCACAGTTAGGGCCATAATCAGTGGATTACAGTGGCAATCCCACTGCAAGTGCAGCATGGAACTGAGAGACCCTTTAGACTGTTAGTTACAAAACCCTTGTAATGTGCATGAGAAACTATATACACACATACATAATCATAATGCCACTGTGAATTGATAGTATGGATAGCATTTTGATGGTATGCTAATCCCTGTAGCATCTATTTACACTGGACATACCCAAGCGAATACTGGATGAGATAGATGTGGTTTGCATACCTTCACTGCTCTGCTCCTAGAGGGAGGTATGTGGGTGGAGACTAGCAGGTAATCTGAACAGGCGTGCACTCCATACCTTTTTTGCAATAATTGTGTACCACTGCCTTAGCAGAATGGTCAACCTGGTGGATACTATTAGACTGAACCCTCTGAGCGAAACCTCTGACTGGCTATCACTATCGAAGTAATGTCTTCAAATGGCAATTTGTGGATTGGGGATCTGGTGACTCAGTCCAGAGAGGACAGGCGTCAGTCCCTAGATCTGGGATCCAAGTACCCATCCCTAGGCCTGGCAAGTCAGAATGGGGCCTTCTGTTTACAGAATATCGATGTAGAGCATGTTCTGAAATTTGTGGAAGCTATAAACCATGTAAACTGCACTAGTATGAAACTGTATACGTTAAGCCCTTACTGACTAAAAAGTGTAGTCTGGCAGCCAGGAATAAAAATGCAAGCCCCTAAATGCAGTAAGCAGGGGTTACCAGTGAAAAGGGTGTACAATTTCAGACACTGACATTGCTGGCTATTTTCTGAAATCTCTGTGTTATCTGTAGAAAAATGCTTGCAGTACCACTGTAGAGCCACCAGAGAGATTTCCTTTAGAAATATAGCAAAATATCTGGAGATATCTGGACAGTTTGATCACTACAAACTATACACTATATAAAAAAATAATCCCCTGCTTGTTGCCTAAAAGATAGATGCAGCTCTGATGTCTGTGGGATTCATTGACATCACTCTGGTCTTTGGACCAGAGGACTGTATGTTTAAGTCCTTGGTTAGAGAGTTGAGCTTATATCTAGAAACATAGATTCCAGTGGCCCATTAAGCCTGCCTGTTACCTGCCTCCATCTGTGCAGTTAGCTAGGTGTAGAAGGAAACCACGAATTTGGGGGAGTGGCTTAGGCAGATGGAAGCCAGGGGTTTGGGATTTAAAAACTGACCTAGACAGCTTGTGGCAGAGAACAGCAAGAGGAAGGAAGTGCTGTTAGAACTATACTACTCTACTGGGACTATATTGCCCTACTTCCCTTCCTTCCACCCCCCACTCTTAGCCAGTTTTACTTTTATAGGCACATGATTTGGCTGACAACAGGAATTTACTGTTTGGGAGCAGGAAGAGAGTGATCACAGATGCTCAAAAAACTCACCATCCTAGAAGGAAAAGAGTAGCTCTCCATTCCCCCCACCAGCTGTTGGAGGTCTGACTCTGAGCAAGTAAGAAGGAGACTACTGAGGAATATAGGAACTTCCTGTCCCAGAACAGGTAGATCAGGAGCTTTTAGGGCATGGAGGCAGTAGGAAAGTAGGGAAAAAAATAATAATAAACAGAGAGAGGAAAGAGTAAGTATGCAAAACAACAGTTAAGGGACTACAAATAAGACATGATGGGAGTGGTGCAGTGCAGTGGCTGTGGAGCAGCAGTCTTCTGGGAGAAGTTCTGGAGAATGCAGTGGTGTCCCATCTGCAGACACTTCTCTGGGCTGAGGGAGGAGGTTGCTCATCTCCAGGCTGAGTTGGCCAGGATTCGGGGGATCTCCTCTCCCACTCTGGGACCACCAGGGTCACTACCGCTGCCTCAGAGGTTGCCAAGAAAAAGGAGTGGTTGGACCTCAGTGGGCTCAGGGAAGGTGAGAGTGGTGGAACAGAGGTGCATTCCTCCAGTTGTACCTCTTCACAATTCATATGCTGTTCTGGAAGGGTGTGGTTCCTCTATAGAGGCACACGCATTGGAGACCAAAGAGGATGCTGGGAACCTTCACAAAGGAGACCCACAGTAGGATGGCATGGGACACCACAGGGGAAGGAAACAACTCCTGGTGGGGGATTCCATTGTTAGAAGGGTAGAACTGGGGGAGGGAGGGGAAGAGGGAGGTAAGGTGCCTGCCTGGCGCAATGGCTTGGAGGGACAGGGAATGAATCCTTAGGATTGCTGGAGCAGCTGTACAGAGGAGGGAGTGGGATGTCATTGTCCACTTAGGTTCAAATGATGTGGCTGGGAAAGGATCAGAACAGTGGAGGAGGAGTTTGTAATATTGGGAAGGGGCCTTAGACAAGTAGCATGCACATTAACCTTCTCGGAGGTGCTGCCTGTCTATGGCATGGGTGAGGCTAGGGTGCTCTGCACCATGGAATTCAATCAATGGTTGAAAAACTGGTGCAGAGCTCAGGGATTTGGCTTCATTGGGGACTAGGGGTCCACCTGGAGGGATGCAGGCCTATATTGGCACAATGATCTGCTTCTGTCCAGAAGGGGAACCAGGATCCTAGGTGATAGGTTTAAATGCTTCATTAGCAAGCATTTAAAATAGTCAAGGGGTGAGGCACTGAACAGTAGCAGAGAAATCCTAGCCCCCCCAAAAAAAAACAGGGTAGTTAGTGAGGTAAACACCAAGGTAGAGACATCAATAGGGAGAAGGACAGGTGTAAATGAAAAAAAAATGCAAAGGCAGTAAGGACATGGATGGGGCAAAAAGGGGTAAGGCCATAAAAAAACGGAGGGTAATGAGTACCAATGCCCGCAGTCTAGGTAACAAGCTCCCTGAACTGGTGGCCTTGATGGAAGAAGGATGCCTGGATATCATGGCAGTCACAGAAACATGGTACACAGGGAACCATGATTGGGATGTCAACTTACCAGGGTACTACACAATCTACAGGAGAGACGGGGAGGGTAGAAGAGGAGGAGAAGTAGCTTTCTATGTCAGGGAGGGGATCAAAGCAACAGAACAAAAGGGTAAACAGGGAGGAGAGGAGACACTGTGGGTCACCCTGGAGACTGGAAATGGCACCACAATCCACACAGGGGTTGTATACAGACCCCCATTTCAGGGGGAGAACATGGACAAGGAAATGATAGCAGGTATCCTTAGGATGGCAGAGAAAGTGGAGATATTGTTGATGGGGGATCTGAATATGCCAGATGTTAACTGGAGCACCTTTGCTGCGGCCACATCCAAGAGCAGAGCCATTCTCGATGCCCTACAGGGGGCATGCCTCAGACAGCTAGTTTTGGAACCCACTCAGGAGGGAGCAATTTACACCTGGTACTCTCAAATGGGGATGGAGAGAGGATCTCAGATCTAGAAGTGGGTAGCCATCTGGGAACAAGTGATCACCAAACAGTGTGGTTCACGATAAACTCAGCTGCAGAGTCAAGCCATACAAAAGTGAGGGTACTGGACCTCAGCAGGGCTGACTTTGTCAAATTGGGATAGTGTCTCAGAAAAGCACTAGCAAACAGGCAAGAAGGAGGGGTGGAGCAACAACGGGGAAACATCAAAACTGCCATCACAGAGGCAACAAGCCTTTGTGTGAAGCAAATAAACAAATCAAAATGAAAGAAAAAACAATACTGTTCTCAAAAGAAGTGGAGGGGAAGGTTAGGGAGAAAAAGATAGCATTTAGGAAGTATAAGGAAACACAGAAGGAACAGGATAGAGAACTGTACCAGTTAAAGCAGAAGGAAGTAGGGAAGGCAGGCAGAATAGCAAAAGCCCAAACCAAGGAAAGGATAGCCAACTCAGTTAAGAAGGAGGATAAAACATTTTATAGGTACATTAGTCTAAAAAGACAAAGGGAGAGATAGTGAGGCTGAATAAAGGGGATGGTGAGTTGGCAGAGAGGGACAGTGAAAAAGCAGGGATACCGAACAAATACTTCTGCTCAATATTCACAAAAGAAGAGGAGGGGGAGGTACCTAATCCAATCAATAGAAGCACTCTGGATAGGGGGTTGATCCCAGGCCTTTCACAAAAGAAAGCATTCTGAAAGAACTCCTAAAATTGAAGGTGGACAAAGCAATGGGACCTGATGGGATTCACCCCAGAATTCTAAAAGAATTAAGGGGAGAACTAGTGACACCACTGACTAGCCTTTTTAACAAATCATGGGAGGATGGTGTGGTACCTGAGGGCTGGAGGAGGATGGATGTGATTCCCCTTCACAAAAGTGAGAGCAAGACAGAGGCAGGAAACTACAGACCTGTCAGTTTGACTTCAGTGGTAGGAAAAATAATAGAATCACTTCTGAAGGAACAAAATTGTTGAGTACCTAGAGACCAGTGGGCACAGGACCCAAGGCAGCATGGATTCACAGCAGGAAGGTCATGTCAGACGAATCTAATCAATTTCTCTGACTAGGTGACCAAAGTAGTAGACCAGGGAGGGCCTGTGGACATAGGCTACCTAGACTTTAGCAAGGCATTTGACACACTCCCACACAAAAGATTAATAAATAAATTAGGCAGCCTGGGAGTGGGTCCCAGGGTGGTAGCCTGGGAAAAACATTGGCTGGACAACAGGACACAGAAAGTAATAGTAAACTGAGTCCACTCTGAAGAAAGGGGGTTACTAGTGGGGTACCACAGGGTTAACTACTGGTTTGGTCCTTTTTAATGTCTTTATAGGTGCCATTGCAGAGGGACTGGAAGGAAAAGTATGCCTCTTTGCAGACGACACAAAGATCTGCAACAGGGTTGATACACAAGGGGGGGTGGAAAGGATAAGAAGGGACTTGTCAAGGTTGGAGGAATGGTCAGAAGTATGGCAGCTTGGATTCAATGCAAAGAAGTGCAAAGTAATGCATCTGGGAAACAAAAACCCAGGGGAAGAGTACACAATGGAGGGGTTGTAACAACAACAAAAATGGAAAGAGACCTGGGGGTAATCATATCAGATCACCTAAAGGTTAGCAAGTAATGTGAGAATGCAGTAGGGATGGCTGGGGGGATACTGGGATGTATAGATAGGGGCATCACCAGTAGAAAACAGGAAGTTGTTATCCGCCTGTACAGACAGTGGGTGAGAACCCATCTGGAGTACTGCATCCAGTTCTTGAGACCCCATCTCCACAATGACATAGACAGGATGGAGACAGTCCAGAGGAGGGCAACTAAAATGGTGCAAGGTCTGCAACAGAAGCCATACGAGGAGAGACTAAAGGAGCTTAATATGGACGCCCTTGAGGAAAGAAGGGAGAGGGGGAACACGATAGAAACTTTTAAGTATGTCAAGGGAATCAACAAAGTCCAAGAGGGTAGCATCTTTCAGAAAAAGAGATGTGCAAGAACGAGGGGACACAATTTGAAGATAGAGGGGGGGACGGCTCAGTGTTAATGTGAGGAAGTATTTTTTCACAAAGAGGGTGGTGGATGCATGGAACAGCTTTCCTGAGGAGCTTGTGGGATCAAAAACAGTGGGGGAATTCAAGACTGCATGGGACAGGCATAAGGCAATTCTTGTGGGGGGTAGGAAGAAATAGGCTGTTGGTTAACTAGGATCTGCATCTTATCCAGTAGGTAGTGAAATGGGCAGACTAGGTGAGCCAAGCGGTCCTTATCCACCATCAAAGTCTATGTTTCTATCTACCTGCAGTTTAACACTTGCCCAAAGCTAGTCTGCCAATAGCCCTGATTGTATTTTGTCACACCTGTCTCAAAAACACTCATCCCTTTCTCTCAACTGCCCACCTTCATACCCTCCTGAGTTTCAAACTATTTCCTGTGCCTAACCCTGTTGTGATTGAAGCTGGTGATAGACTCTGCACCAGCCATACCTAATGCATATACTGCAGCACATTACTTATGGAGGCCACCCTGTTATTGGTGCTGTCCTTTATCTAAAACATTTGTGGGTGCCCCTTCACTCATTGGATGTTTTGCTCTTTGGAAGACGTGCTAAACTGTGTTCATTTCTACCTGTTTCTGATGGTTGACCCTAATGAGATTAAAGATCCCAAAACAGTTTTGGAAAAGATTAGGGGACACTCCCAGTGGCCTGACCAGGCCAATTTTCACATGCTCAGTAAAACTGCTTCTATTGCAATTGTCCATGGCTTTGTGGGCTGTTTTATTGTTGAGCGCAGAGTGGCTGTGTCATTTGTGTTCAGTAAGCCAGTATATTATTTATCTAACTGATTGCTTAATAAATGTCTTTAGTTACTTGTACTACATGAAAAGTGCTACATCCATGGGAATTGGTAAATCCTATAGTTAAATACAAAGATTGGGAAATTTTGTGCAGTTGGTTACTACAAAGGGTTTTCTTTTCAGCATAGAGGTCCAAGTCAGCATGGACCATATGACAAGAAAAAGCAGTTCTGTGTCAGAACAGGATTGAAAATACAGTGTTGGCCAAGTCCTTTTTCAAACAGGATAGGAAAAATCTCTCTGTACATTTGCTATGTTGCAAGGGAAGAAAGCATAGTTTAGTCAATGCATATATAAATTCAAATTCTATTCTAGTAAAATCTTTGTTTATACAAAGAGAATTTGTCATTTTTGAGAATACTTTGTCAATACAGGCTAGGATTTTCAGTTGTGCTTCTCACAGTGCATCCCACTTCAGGTATTGCTAAGACCCTCCTAATTGGTGGTCTAACAGCATCTGAGTTTCAAATGCATTTGTGGGAAACTGCTCCAAATGGACTGGAGCCTCCGTCTAAAAAATTACGTGTGTGTCATTTGTTGTGCAAGCTGCCACAAATCAGGGAAATTATCACAAAAGATTGGGCCATTTTGAAAACAGTGGGCCTGATTCCAGGATGGCTTACACTGGCGCAAGCTGAGTTATGCCAATCTCCATGGCATAACTCACAACTAATGCCATGCGTTACGCCAGTTGCTATTCTGAAAGGTGCCTTGCACCATGCCCTCTCCGGGTTATGCCATATGTGGGACACACCACCCACTATGCTGCATCCTGCAATGACATGGCACAAGGGAGGGTTATGGCAGCAACTGCATCCTATTCCAAAAAGGCAGCTGCCGTAACCCACTTACACTATTCCATGAGCCACAATGGCACAGCAGAGTTAGAACATCTCAGAGATGCTCTAAGGGCCTGATGGATGCCCATCTTCAGTGCTGTGGCAAAGGTCCTGCTGTGTTCCCCGTGCATCCATGAATACGTCCATGCCCCCCAACCCCAAATGTCGGGGACCCCAGGGGTCTGTTTTCCAAAGTATCCCCTGACTCCTGTGGCACCCATCCAGCCCCCCATGCCCTTTGGTGCTTACCATGGTGTTCCAGGGCAGGGGGGCTTTGGGGCAGCAGGTTGCAGCAGGCTGTGACTTGCAGCATACAGGGATATTAAGCCATGCCTATGGCGGTAGGCTAGGCATGCCACAAGTCGCAGGTCATAAGTGCCAGGTCCCTGCCACTCTTAGAATACAGTGCAGGATCCCCGGCATAGCGGCGAATGTCGCAACTCACATACGCCTGTGAGTTGCCACATTCATCTTGAAATCAGCCCCAGTACATCTATGTTTTAGTGCAAATAGATGAACACTTATGTGGGTGAAAAAGTCACTTGCATCAGCATCTACCTGTTTTGAGAATATGGCCCATAATATTTAAACAGGATTCCAGCTATTTTTATATATTGTCTGTAGTTTTCTTCTCTTCATTCCTTATTATTAACTAGGTTAAACTGCATGGAAACAGAATCCTTGTCCCCTAGAGCTCATCTACTTCTACTGATTAATCCTTTGCTGAATTCATAATCCTCTGTTAGTGACATCACAGCATGTGCTGTGGAAATCATTATCATAATCATTATCACAAACAGAGGACTGTGAGTGACTTCAGCAGCGGATTAAACAGCAGCAGCAGTAGTAGATCATCTCTAGGGTACAAATGATCCTGAACATTAAATGAACCCGGTAATGAAGAACAAAATGAAAAGGAATAGCACAAATCTATAAAATGTATAGAGAATAGTGTATGGGCAACCATAAACAACAAGGCTATGTTCCCACTGATAGGCTGTTATAACATTTTAGTGACCTCCAGAGTGAAGCTCAATAGGTCCTATGACATCATAACAGGCCCAAGTTGGGAAGACAACTGAGTTGTGATGGTTGACCATACAGTGTTTTTTTATAGTGTATAGCTACTGTAGAAACTCAAATGGAAACTGGATTCTTTTTTTATCCTTTTACTCTTGGTATCAGTCAATAACACTCAAGGTATCTGTCAGTGACACTCTCAGAAAGTCATGGATCGTTTCAATTTGAGGTGAGAGTGAAAGCTCAGAGCAAGCACAGCTAGCATAAAAAGTTTTCATGGCAGCACAGCAGTGATGTCAAAACTATGGTACAGCAACTTATGTAAGTTGTACCATAGTTCTGAATTCATTACTGTGATACAACAGGAGTTTTTAGCTGATCAATTTCTACATACAATAGATCCTAGGCATACAGTATGAGCTGAACTGTATCTTAATATAATGCATTCAAAGGTTTCCCAAATGTGACACACTGACTTTTAACAATGTTGAAAAGATACTTGTAAAGATTTATGGTGTTTTACAGCAGTATATGTTGAACTCTCCATAAAGGATTGGCAAGACAGTGTTAATATTATGTTTTAGTTAATTAGGCACTGTAACTGAATAAAGGTGTTGGCACAAAGTCACTACTTAGCATTTTTAGAACAGTGTTAACATCTGAACTGAGAACACTCTGTATATGAGAAAAATCTTTTGGGAACAATAGCATGTCCTTATCACTGGTCTACACTGTAAACCAATTTACTGACTAAATTTCTTTCTACACAATAGAACAAAAACAGGTTTGCAGTCTGTACCTCTGTAGGTTCCAAAAGGTATCCCCAGGATAGCCTTACTCTCTGGTTCTGTTTAGTGAGATGTTCCTATACTGCTTCAGAGGAATGAAAATTCTATAGCCACAAAACAAAAATCCCATTCTGTATCCATCACAGAATTAAAAATTGGCTAGTGCTTATAAACATTGGATCAGCTTAGCTCTCTGCAGTTGTGTAGCTTAAAGGTTGGAGCAGGTATATCAAGGAGGAAATTCAAGTTATAATCCTAATGATGAGGTGGCTCCATGAAGGCTCACCACATCTGTCTTAACTATTGGCTGGTATGTGTGTTCCAGGACAAAGGGCAGTAATTAGAAATGGAGAACAATGCTTAATTAATAAAGTGAAGGCTTATTTCTTACAAAAAAGCTGGAAAACAGTTGTAATCTGAACTGACTTTAGGTGTGTTTGTACATAGCTGTTAAACTAGGAGTCAGTGCTTACAGTTTTTAAATTTAGCAGAAATCGGCTGTGTGCCCAGAAATTTTAATTGCAAGGATGTTCTTCAGGTCTCTCTGAATGACAAGAGAGCAGCAGATGCATGAGAAACACTTAGACACCATCTCTTCTCTTTTCGTAAAAATAGCGTATTGTTGTATCAACAGTTCCCCCTTTTGTCTCAGCAGTGCTAAGTGGTGGATGATGCCATTTTTTGCCATCTGCCCCTGAGCTTCATTAAAGATACATGAATGGGCGAGCTGGCCTGATATCTTGTGAGGAACAGGTGCTATTGTTTGTCCCTGAAGACTTGCACTAAAGATCTGACTCAGAATACTTCAGAAAGAGCATCTGTAGCAGTCAGTCAGAGAGCAACTTGGCAGAGACTTTGCTATTTACAGCATGCAAGCACAGTGACACTGTGACTCAGGAGGACTCGTTCTCATTTCACAAAGATTATTTAATGTTTCTTCTGATCAGCAATAAGTACTTTTTAATATGACTGTGTTATCTGGAAAAAAATATTCTTGACAGAAAATGGCATACAAAGCAATATATATATATATATATATCTCCAGCACTGTGTACAAGCTGGTATAAATAAAGTTATTCAAAATATATTAAACTGTACACAGGTTACAGGTTACAGAAAAATAGATTTTTGTATGAAATGCCCTTTTAAGAGCAATGGTGCCAGACGTCCTACAAAGTAAAAAGGAAAACTCAAAGCCAATTTTTACAGTGACTGGGATTTGCAGCACAAGAGGCAATTATGTACTTCTTGCTGCATAGTGAGTGCAGGAATAAATATTATGTACTTCTTTACATTGCTTTAACACACTTTACAGCTGTATTCTTTTTTATAACTGCTTCATGGATAGATGATAATGCATTTTGTGCCATCCATAGCTTCTGTGAAATGTTGCTTCCATAAGAAAGTTTCTTTAGTTCATAGTTAAATCACACAGTAAACAGACATGTTTGCTGCTCTAAAAAAAACAATGAGTATGCAGTTACCTGTCCAACCATACCTCTTGCACAAAATGGGTACAGTCCGCTACTGTTTAAGCTACTATTCTGCCAAGCTACAACAGGGACCTGTAGAATACATGATTTATTTTCCCTAGAGCTGTTTGACCTTAGGCAACCTCAAGAGTGGTGTAAGCCATGAGTGATGTGTTGAACTTCAAACAATTTGAGTGGAAATAAATCATATGTTCCACAGGGTCCATGTTCTGTATATCATTTATGTAATAGGGATCCTTTAGGACAGTGCAGGGAGTTTTGTTTTAAATCAGTTATTTATTTTTTTTATATAATTTTCAAGGGACGCTTTTTCCAATATTGCTGCACTTAGTATAGTGGTTGCTAAGGGGTTGCTAGGGACTGTGTGGCATCCTGAGGCACCCAACGTGTTTGGCATATGTTGTAATTGGTAGTCAGTATGAAATGTGCATATTTTTGAGAAAAAAATGGCAGCACCTCTTAGTGAGTGGGCTAGTGAGGTACTAGTGAGACTGACTAGTTGTTGTTGCAGCTCGATGTGTGGTTCAGGACATTGTTTAAAAAAAAAGCACAGATTTGGTTTAACTTTAATTTGTATTGTGAACCCTGTCATTAAAAGGAGTGAGTGCATGGTCTGTGAGAGATAGGAAGACATGCTGTTGAGGAGTGGACAGGAGGCAACTGACAAGCTGCCAAAAGGAGAGCCACACAGGGAAATATTGGCAGTTCTGGAGCCAATGGAAATAGTTTTTTTTCCTTATAATCAGGTTCAGTATGTGTGAGTGGGAGTGGAACCAAAAATTGGCTGGCAGTCCATATGACAAGAAGCGGGTCAGTAGGGTCTCAAGTAGCAAGCAGTTCAGGCAGCTGGAGAGTGAGTCTGGAGATAGGTAGGGAAATGAGCAGACTAGGTGGGCCAAGTGGTCCTTATCTGTCATCAAAGTCTATGTTTCTATATCCTCTAGGTAGGGAAATGGGCAGACTAGGTGGGCCAAGCGGTCCTTATCTGCTGTCAAAGTTTATGTTTCTATATCCTCTAGGTAGGGAAATGGGCAGACTAGGTGGGCCAAGCGGTCCTTATCTGCTGTCAAAGTCTATGTTTCTATGTTTCTATGAAGGTAGCAAAAAAAAAAACAAGAAAAGTAAAGGCATCTAAAAAAAGGTATTGCCCTCTTGCGTTTTACAAAGCAAGAATGCTGTGTTTGGTTGTACAAGACAGAACTAAGGTGGGCAGATGGACAAGAGGAGGAAATTAGTAGATTGAGGTGTCAATTTATTTTATAAAAGTCAAAAGAAAGTTTTTTTTTTGCCATGAAGGTATCTTTTGCTATGAAGGTGTCTGTGGTTTGTAGTGGAGTTGGGATGCTGCTGCTTGAAAGAACCTGTGTGTGTAAGTTAGTAGGAACTTTGGTGGTTACTGCTACTGGTATTTAAGAAACTGTTGGGTGGCTGGGTGGAGGAACAGTGAGTGATGATGCTATGCACATAAATGCTAGATGACATAGGTACTATAAACATAAATGCTGATGACATATCTACTATGTGCATAAATGAAATTTATGTACATTGGAGCTCCAATATCAGCATTTATGTGATGGTTTTTGTGTCCATGTCTATTGCATAATTACATAAATATATATACTATATATATATATATATAGAGAGAGAGAGAGAAAGAGATGGATGGACAGACATATATATATATATATATATATATATATATATATATATATATATATGTATATATATATATAGAGAGAGAGAGAGAAAAAAATATTTTACTAAGTCTTCTATCAAAATACAATGACCACTTCAGTTTTCCTGATGTAAAATCTGCCTTAAATTATGTCAAATGGTACATGTTTGAGCACAATATTATATTTTGTACTTGTATGCCAGTAACATTTATAAGGCTATATTAGTCAGTTGTCCAAAAATGAAAAGTGTTAACTAAATATAAATAAATTTAAAGATCTCTTTATGTTTTGTGGGAGTTCTTATACTGCAAGAGACACATAAGAGTATCCTTGCTGCAAAACAATTAATAAAACATGAAACACAAAAGTGAATTTATTGCACATTTGGAATTAGATACCCAGCTTTACAAAACCATACAAATGTATAATCTTGTCAATTAAATATCATTGTTAAGGTCTAGTAGTATGTTAAAACCACTTTAAAGTGCAACTAAGGAAACTTCATGTGTGTTTATTACTCCTAAAGGATCTATTAGTGAGTATTTTATTCAGATTCGTGTTGTAAAATCTGCATATTCTCAGCATATTGTTTTCCCCAAGTGAATATTTGTTTGGTTAGTGCAAAGCAGCAAATCTCCATTTCAGCAAGTTCTTGAAAAGTCTAAAGAACTCAGTCCTAATTTTAGTCAGATACAAATGGTTATCACTACAAAAGTGAAGAGTTGACTATTATGCAAATTGCAACAGTTAGTGGTCACTAAGTCATTACAGAAGACTGAACAAGTCAATTAACTTAGCTCTTTCCTAAGATTGTAAATGTACATTTTGCCTTTTATCCTCTCAAATGCATTATAGTACCAACAAATTAATGGCTGATGAATCATTTTCAAAATATACAACCATAGAATTAAACACCTTAAAAATATTTTATAGCCTGGAGATCTTTCAGTCACTTTAATGGTGTCCCTAATATAATATTTCCATCATTTTGTTCTTTACTGCTTTTAAATGGAGACAGATTAAAAATCAGGAACAGCAATAAATCAGCATATTTCAAAGCATAGAAACGTAGATTGCAAGCGTGTGTCCATTACACATAAGACAACATGCACATGCTTTCTATGTTCTGGTAACCGTCTGATGTGTTGGTCACCACAAACACAATAATCTTGTCTCATGCAACACATAGTAAATATATCACAATCAAAGCTGAGATTCATTTTATCAGGTATATGATAATCAAGAAGCTTGAGTCTGAGCAGATAATTTTTATTTAAAGCATATCCTCTTTTGAGACAAATATATCAGTTGGTGGCAGTATAAGTGTTAAAGTAGTTATTTTACATATCTAGAATGTAAAATAAAATACTTGACTTGTCAAAAATCTATAAGCATGAGCTGGCATTGAATATTTTGTTACAATGCAAAAGACCAGATTTTGATCCACATTTCTGACTCCCTCCATCTAAGTGTAAGAATAGCAACTTTGGTGTAAGTGTAAGAATTCAACACTGAGCTGGGGTCCATAAATTTAGTTTGGCTTTGAAAATTTGGCCTTGAGAATTTGGACAAAACACTATGTCTCCCAATTCAGTAATTGGCACGGGGGTAAAACTGACTACAAATGGCGGTGGGGAGGGGCAAAAAAAGCCTTGACATCAGCAATGAATATTAATCACTATAGCTTACCTGTGGCTGGTCTTGGTGGCATGCATCTGCTGTGGATTACTGTTTGCGGTGCTGTAACACAGTATGTGAAACCCACTAAGTCCACCATGGCCCAGTGTGGGCTACAGTAAAAGTTACTATTTATTCCTGACCCTAAGGGTTATAACCCCGTAGTGTCTGCTTTACCTCTATGCTAATTAGTATATTCTATCTGGTTCCATTGATTTTTAAATTACTGTATCTAATAATACCTCCAAGAAAAAACAAGTTATGTGTCACAAATAAAACAAATAAATTAAAAAGCAATGAAAAATACATTAAATGGGCCTTACAGTTATACTCACAATATGCTCTGTCTGTGGACGGACTTTCTTTTTTCTATTATATATTTTATTATTTATATTAATTGAACTTAGCTTGAACACACACTCTGCCAGTGGGCTGCAAAAGCTGTATTATAAAATGGATTAGAAATGTCTTGCTTTCTGATTTACAAAATAGATTCCAAGACACGTATGTTGAGCTTCAGAAATGTATAGTTTGGAGCATGTTCAGGCAGTGTAATTAGGTATTTAGACAAATCACTTACAGAATTTGTAAACAAATCACTTACTGTACAGAATTCATGATCCACTCCATTTATCCCTGATTGCCATTACAAACATGGCTACCACCATTACTTACTGACAACCTTCAACAAGGCCCTAAAAAGGAAAATTCCCTTAAAAACCAACCAACAAATGAATAAATAAATAAACATTTTTTCCTGTCATAATCCCTAAACAAAATGTAAACGATAGAAAACTACTGACAGTTTAAACTCATGGTATTTCTTTTGGGGCATGAAAATCCCTCTTCTATCTTTGCTAACTTGCCAGGGCAATCTCTGCTGTTTACCTCACCACAGATAAAAATGAGACTACGGGCCTGATTCTAGAAGCCACCTGCATCAGATGCAACTTGCGGCAAAGAAAAGAAGGGGGTTGTGTTAAACGCAGCTATGGCAAATGCAAAAATCACTTTTCCAGAAGGATGGTGACTTGCTCCAAACCTACTAGAATAGCTGCAATATGTGACCTGCATCTGAAAGATCAGTGCAGTCAGATGCTGTGGCAGAAGTCCAGGATGCATCTGTGGGCAAGTGCACAGGGCATCCTAGGTGCTCCAAGGAGCACCAAGCCCTGAACCTGGGCACAGAAGGGGCAGCCACCGCATGTCTGTGGCATGGGGTGGGATGCTGCTGTAAGGCAGTGTCCCAGTACAGTCTGGGCACCTGTGTGCTATCACTGTGTACTCCCTGCCATTGCAGGCTAATGGCAACCCCTGCCAATTCCTGATATATCCACAGTGTGGTGGTGGTATAGTGCCCCAAACCCCATTGAGCCCTGATCATCCTTGCTATGCATTAAAAGCAGATGCCCCAGTCCCAGTTCATCTGCCCTGTGTCCATGACATGCCCACACATATGCCATTGCATTACCTGGTGGTCTAGTGGCCCCCTCCATCCCCACCCTGACAGGCAGTGGTCAAACACCCCACTCCCCCCCATCCATGCTTCTGTGACTGGCACATCCCTCCACACACTACCACCACCCACAGAATGCACTCTGTGCATACTGTGCACTGTATAGCATACAGTGTTCAGTATGTGGTCTCTGCAATTGCATTCTGCAGCTGGCCATAGTGGTGTGCAGAAGGATATGCCAGTCTCAGAAGCATGTCAGGGATGGGGGAGAGTGGGGTGGTTGACCACTGCCTGTTGGGATGGGGAGGGTGGAGGACCAGTACACTACCAGGGAGTATGACCATATATTTTATTTTCCTCAGGACATTGGGGATGGGGGGGCACTATACCACAGGGGCAAATCTTAAAATATTCTCAGTAGACATCTGGGATCATGGGGGGGTTCCACTATACCACCACAGCTTCTACATAAGCAACGTGAATTGGGGGGTGGGCTACACTACCAGTGAACTTGTTTTACTTTACTGGCAAAATTATCATGCCGATGGACAGCTGTGCCCCAACACCCCCCATGGCTCCTCCCCTGCCCTTAGTGCATCCCACTGTCTACTGTCCTCCCAAGTCCCTGTGGCACAACCATTTAGACCACCTCCTGGCTGGTCTAAGTGGTGTCCCCTGCTGCATCCATGGTGGGGCTTTGAATATCCAAAAAAAGGGATGTGGTGGCCCTGCCATGGTGTAAGATGCCTTGTGACTTGGCATACTGGGTTGTTGGATGTAGCCTTGGTTCAAGGGGGCTTTGGAGCAGCCATGTCTGGGTGAGATGCAGGCTGCTTTACAAAATCACAATTTGACACAAGTTGTGACATAAATCACCACTTGTGTCACACTGTTTCGATGCAAGTCCCTTGCATCATTCAAATCAGTTTTAGAATCAGGCTGTATGGCTCCAGAAAAGGCCTTCTGTTATGTGTGAGAGTGTGAATGTTCTATAAGAGGAATTCTGAAGGAGTTTCAATTCCCAGGCTTGATGGTATAGAGGGCTTAGGCACTGCAATGTGCCTTACGTCTCCCATGCTGGCTTGGGTCATTGGGGGTTGGCTAGGGGGAGGATTTGGAGAGGAGTGAGCAGCTGTCAGCCAGCTCTCCTCTCCTGGATTGGGGAGGTAAACCTTCCCAGCTCTTGGCTACTACCAGATTGGGTGGTGATACAACCAATTCTTGGGGGGCTGGCTTTATGCCAACTGGCAGGAGTGAGGCTGGTGGTTCCAGTGCACATGTGCACCTTCATGTGCATATGCACATTGTGTTGGCCATAGCCCCAGGGCATGGGAGAAAATGGTAAATTGGCTGGCATAGGACATATGGAACCCTGCCTACCTCCATCCCATGCTGCCACCTGGCAACCGAGCCCAATCTGGATGTGAGTCCCTGGATAAGGAGAGGATGGCCCTCCACCTCCTGGCCCTGTGATGGAGGAGGCAATGAATGTGGGACCTTGGGCACTGTGATTCCAGTGAGGTGGGTTCTGGGCAGGTGGTGGCAGGGACAGAGCTGAAGAGCTCTACTGCATCCAAGTCAAGCCTAGAGAAAAAGCATTATGGAAAAACAAAGTTTTGATTCCTGTGTTCTATGATAACAAAGATTCCCTCAATTGAATATGTGGAAAGACAGATGATTGATAGGTGGGAATGGACTACTTATTGCAAGCTACTTTTAGTATAGTAAAATACCTGTTTTTAATTTAAATAGTTGCCATTTTTCAATTGTTTCCCAGTTTGACCATTTTATAAGTGCAATAAGACACTCTAGAACATTGTAGGTCTGGGGTTTATGCACTTCCAAATATTGAAAGTGATCAGAGCACATACCCTGTGACTCGTACTAAACACCTAGGCATGCATTAACCTCAGACAACCAATGTCCTGTCATGTCATATTGCTTATGTAGTTAACTACTAACTAGAAGTCAGGCTGGAGATCTTTACTGTGCATGTCTCTGTATGGCTGGACAGATCACTCATTCCATCACTGTCACATTCACAGTAGGTGGGGTTAGGTAATGGATCTTATTTGTGTTCTCAGTGGCTCACCCAATTTAATTTTTTGGAGATGATAATGTGTAAGTTGTTGTAGTATTATCAGAAGGGGGTGTTGCACTGCTATTGTTAGGAGAGGTGAGATGAGCCAGACTGTGGTGTCAGTTCCAGCAAGACGAGTCTAGGGAGACTTTTCAGTGCCACCAGAAGGTGTAGTGGTAGGAGCTGGAAAAGCAGTAGATGTCACTTGCTGAACAGGTGATCAACTGGATAGTTAAAGCTGATCCTTGGTAAGTTGAGTTTGAGAAAGGATTCTCGGGATTTACCTTTGAATGATGTGGTGAGGAAACATCCCCAGTTGTATAGAAACATCTTTCAAAAGCAACTGATGTTGGAGGACATACAAGAAAATACAAACTATTTTAGCCAGTGCAGAACAAATGACTTACCTGTCTTGCTAAAATTTGATTGGTTCACTTTTTCTGTTAGTCAGTTCATGTAATCTGGTAGCAGGTCTAAGACTTCTTAAAAAATGTCTGCATGGTTCCAACATTCAATATGGAATCACTTTCAAATGTGTTTGGTTGTCTTAGGATCATCACTAAGTCTTCTTTTCCATGTCACGCTGATGCCTGACACTGGCACCAGAAGAAGGCAACAGAAGAGGAGAAGAAGCAGTACATCCAAGAGGTTGTGTATGCACATTCTTTACAGTTTTGGTAAGCTGTAATTATTGCCCAATCATGTGTGCACAACACTTTTGTTGTTTGATATACTCCATGCATCCAATGGAATGAACACATCTTTATATCTGGGATCCTGCAGTGTTGCCATGCTGCACAGCATGTTGGACCAAATGCTATTAAACCTGTCTGCAAGTTGTGTCAGAAACATCTATGCCACTTCTTTAACAAGATCTGCATCATGCTGCTGTGAAGAGTCAGCTGAACTAGTCGTGTCACCATCTACTCCTCCACCACCATTAGTGTAATTCTTGCAATGGTACTAGTGCCACTGTAGGTATAACCACCAACAGCCTTGCTTTGTTCAGTTTGCTGTAGAAGATCATAAATAACAGTGTGTGTAGTGTTCAAGTAGACTCACCTTGGGAATTACCATTCTAAGCACTGCTGATTTAGCACTGAAATCTTTAACAGCCTATACATATGGTCAAAGAAGAAGTTAACATTTGCAGAACACACCACTGCACCCATGACAAATATCCCCCATAGGCCATACCATAAAATTCCATAGTCCAAATCACAGGTTTCTGTTCCACAAGTCTTTCCACCATATAAAAGACAGAGCTCCACCTTGCAGAAATATAATTAATTAAGAAATTCTGAGTGGCGCTGTGCTTCTACTGGTAATGGTGGAGCAGAACAGTGCATTTAGGAGAGCAACGCAAATTTCTAGTGATGCCTTGTACAATGTAAACTGTTTAATAACAATGCAAGCTTGTGAATCATGTGACTCACCACCAGATTAGATGTCTGTGCAAAACACAGTGCATGAAAGAAATCCCCATCCTTCATTGCCTCCAGCATGTTGCTTCCAGTGTCTATCATTAGCATTCCCACCCTCAGATCATTAGAGTAGGTCCACATGTATAGCAGTTACTAGATAAACCACAGAATGTTTTTTCCACTGTGGTTCTCCTCCATGACTGGTTCATTAAGTAAGGTACTTCTTGTTGGTGTGCATCTCTGAGCCTGTCAACTTCAAGAAGACATCAGAAGGGGCTGTGGTGGTAAAAGAAAGTCTGGATGGTGGTGGAGCTTGATTTGGATACAAGTCAATTTTCAGAGATACTTAGGAAGCTTTGGTTTGCACTACTGATCCAGATATCACTGGTAAAATGTATGTAACCATCCTCTGCCTCCTTCAGAAGTGTCACCATCTACAGGCATACTACCTCATACATTGAGAGAGAACATGTCTTGGAATATAAAGCATTATGGAACACTGTATTTGTCTTCATCTCATGCAACAGTCTTCAAAAACCAACATTGTCTATAATGGAAGAAAGGCTGAAGATCAAGGCAGGACAAGCAGCAGCTGGTGCAGTACTATGTGGATGACCATGCTGGGGAGGCTGGGTGTAGGGCAGGTTTTTAGATTTCCCTGAATGAAAAAAGTGCTTTCTTTCTTTTCTCCATTTCATTCATAATTTTAATTTTACCATCTCCTCCCTTGATGGCCTCTGCTCCTCAGTATTATTCTATTCATTACCTCTAGTTGGTAGTGTAACTAACTGCAGGCTTTCAAGCTTCTTTTGGTCTTCATCCTCCCTCATCTGGATCTGCTTCCTGATGCCCTTCCCCCTTGCCTGATTCTTCCCCTGGTCCTCTTTTTGCATATCTTCCCCTGCCACTTTCTCCTTATATGAATCATGTACTTTCCTCTGCCCATTCTCCACCACTTTCTGCACACTCCCCTCTGCTACTTCCATGTTCCCATGCCCCTGCTCTGACAGTCCCACTTTCATGTCCTCCTCACTGGCCACCTCCATAGGATGCTTTGATGTCAGTGACACTGGCTTGCTTTTGTAGACCTGTGGAATTGGCATGCATTGCATTGCATTGCCCTGCCTCAACCCTGCCCCATACTCCCATGAACTGTACCTTTTCCTCTGACAAAGTAACCATAGTATCCATGCTAGACCCAGACTCACTGTTACCTTTGTTATATGATAATGACAGTGCAGCAGCACTGGGTTGGGAGGCACCGAACTAATGTATGATTTTGGGGTGGCGGCATCACATATTGCTTCAAGTTGGACTGGCAATTGTCCAGACCCACACACATGCACTGGTTTCTGTGGTAGCAGCTGTTGATGTGTTGTTTGTATAAGACAGATGGGGGCTGACTTGCCTTTACAAATCTGGATTGATGTACTCCATGCCAAACAAGTAGAGGAACTTGAAGCACTGGAAGGAAAATGAGAAGTTCACCGTCACTGTGCTTCTTGATTGTTCAGTGAAGTTTCATCTCTAGAGGCACTAGAATACAAGCTGGGAAAACTTCCTGCAGTGGGATTGGAACCAGTGGACCTCTGGGGGCAAAGGAACCATGGTTTGTTTAGTAATACCATTACATGCCTAGCCCAATTCTTATCTCAAACATAGTCCCTGCCCCACCACTGCAACTCCCATTTCCTGTCCCACCTCCTTCTCCACCACCACACCTTGCAGGACTTGTTCTTGGTGGATCTGGCATTGTAGAACCTTTCTCTGCTCCTTTCCTCCCTTTGCATCATTTTCTCTTCTAACTTTGCCACATAGTGACATAGTATTTGATGGCAGATAAGGACTGCTAGGCCCACCCAGTCTGTCTGTATTGTTTGCCTACACCAGTGGTCACTGACCTTACATGGTCATTAGCTTTAGCCTTTCCTACCCACCTTTGGGGTTCCCTTGTGCCTATCCCATGCTTGTCTGAATCCCACCACTGTGATAGCTACCACTACATCCTAGGATAGGCTATACCATGCATCTACCACCCTTTCTGTGAAGAAAAACTTCCTTACATTCCCCCTTTATCCTGCCTACCTCCAATCTCGTATCATGTCCCCACTTCTTTGTACACCCCCTATACTGAAAGAAGTCACCCACTTGCACTTTGTTTATGTCCTTAAGAAACTTGAAGGTTTCTATCATATCTCCCCGTTCCACCTCCCTTCCAGTGTATACATATTTAGGTCTTTTAATCTCTCTTCATATGTCTTCTGGTGCATGCCCTGCACCATCTTTCTTGCCCTTCTCTGAATCACATCCACCCTGTCTATGTCCTGATGAAGATGTGGCCTCCAGAACTGTATGCCATACTGCAGATAAGGCCTCACCAGCATTTTGTACAGAGGCATGACCACCTCCCTTCTTCTGAGATATCTTTTCTTTTAGAAACATAGAAACATAGAATTTGATGGCAGATAAGGACCGCTTGGCCCACCCAGTCTGCCCATTTCCCTACCTACTGGATAAGCTGCAGATCCTAGTTAACCAGCAGCCTACTTCTTCTTACCCCCACCCCCTAGAATTGCCTTATGACTGTCCCATGCATGCTTGAATTCCACCACTGTTTTTGACTCCACAACCTCCTCCGGAAGGCCGTTCCATGCATCCACAACCCTCTCTGTGAAAAAATACTTCCTTAAATTACCTCTGAGCCGCCCCCCCTCTATCTTCAAATTGTGCCCTCTTGTTCTTGCACACCTCTTTTTTTGAAAGATGCTACCCTCTTGGACTTTGTTGATTCCCTTGAGGTACTTGAACGTTTCTATCATGTCCCCCCTCTCCCTCCTTTCCTCGAGGCTATACATATTAAGCTCCTTTCGTCTCTCTTCATATGTCTTCCAGTGCAGACCTGCACCATTTTAGTTTGCCCTCCTCTGGACAGTTTCAATCCTGTCTATGTCTTTGCGGAGATTGGGACTCCAGAACTGCACACAGTACTCCAGATGGGGTCTCACCAGCTGTCTGTACAGAGGGATAATAACTTCCTGTTTTCTACTGGTGATGCCTCTCCCTATGCATCCCAGTATCCCCCCAGCCCTCCTTGCTGCCCTCTCACATTGCTTGCCCACCTTTAGGTCATCTGATATGACTACCCCCAGGTCCCTTTCCATTTTTGTTGTTGTTCGTATCTCACCCCCAATTGTGTACTCTTCCCCTGGGTTTTTGTTTCCCAGATGCATTACCTTGCACTTCTTAGCATTGAATCTAAGCTGCCATACATTTGACCATTCCTCTAACCTTGCCAAGTCCCTTCTCATCCTTTCCACCCCACCCTGTGCATAAACTCTGTTGCAGATCTTTGTGTCATCTGCAAAGAGACATACTTTTCCTTCCAGTCCTTTTGCAATGTCGCTTACCCCAATATGCTACTGGCCATCCCCACAGCCTTGGTACACTGTTTGGACACCTTTAGGTCATCTGGCATGATTATCCCTAAATCTCTTTCTTCCCTGGTAACTGTCAGCAACTCCCCCTCATCCTGCAACTCTCCACAGGGTTTTTGCACCCCAGGTGCATGATTTTGCAGTTGCTTGCATTACATTTTAATTGCCATACATTGGACAAATTTTCCAGCTTTCCTAGGTCTCTCCTCATTTTCTCGACCTCCCCTCCCCCCGGAGTGTCTACCCTGTGATCTTGGTGTCATCTGCAAATAGGCAAACATTCCCCTCCAGCCCTTTAGCAATGTCACTAATGTAGACATTAAAAAGGATTGGCCCCAGAACTAACTCTTGAGACACCCCACTGGTCACCCCCTTTTCCTTGGATTGGATCCCATTAACTACCACCCTCTGCTTTCTGTCCCCTAACCAATTTGTAACCCAGTTCTCCACTTTGTGGCCCACCCCCAGGCTGCCCAACTTGTTAACCAGTCTTCTGTGTGGAATGGTATTGAAGGTCTTGTTGAAATTGAGGTAGGCGATTTCCACTTCTCCATCTGGTATACCTCCTTTGTCACCCAGTCAAAAAAGTCTATCAGATTTGTTTGACATGACCTTCCTGCTGTGAATCCTGTAATGCTGCCTCAGATCCTGTGCTCCACTGAATTCCAAGTGTTCCACAATTATTTCCTTAAGCAGTACCTCCATAATCCTGCCCAATACTGAGGTGAAGCTGACCAGCCTATAGTTTCCTGCTCCTTCCCTATTTCCACAGTTGTGAAGAGGAACTACACATGCCCTCTTCCAGTCCTCTGGAACCACTCCTGTATTGAGTGATTCAATAAACAGGGCAGCCAGCGGTGCTGCTAGCACCATCCATAGTTCTGTTCTTTATGGTTTCTACACAACATGACAACAGACACCCACAGATACATATGTGCCCATAGCCCACTTGACACACCATCTGCTTAACCCTCACTGAGAAGCAAGGCATTTCATTGAAGCAGCTGATATTACTTCATTCACTTAGTTTTCACTCACAAGTAAAAAATTAAAAAATATGAATTTTTGTGACCATACCACTAGCAGTCTTTTTTTTAACCAATTCTGCAAACCCCGCTGCGTCTGTCCCAGTCAACTAAATTTACTCTGCCCTGCTTCTGCTAAAGAGGACACAAATAAGATTACACCCAAAATACAGATATTTGTGCCCTATGCACCCCCAGAACTCAGTAAAAAAATGTTTGTCAAATAAATCTTTAGACAAAGTCCACTGTACCTGTCCCATTCTACTAAATGCACAGGCCCTCCTTACTGCAAGGTCTGCAGCTGCCAGTGTGGGTTGACACTGTTCCCCTGCTGGGAAAAATACACAAGGGTGTTGATGGGGATACTGTGCTGAATGATCTAAGCAGTCCAACTGGAGTGGGGATATCAGAACTATTTTCAAAAATCCATATGAGTCACTGAGCATTTCTGTTCCGATATGATAGATGTCAATATCTTAGCTAAACCAAGAGGCTAAGTCCTTAACTGCATTATGAAACAACTGGCCAAGCAAACATGAATGGCACATTCAGAAGTTACTGTACATGGTACCTTGTGATCTTATTGCTTAACATTTATGCCATGAAGTATAAGTGAAAGAAAAGACACTGTTGAATTTTCCAAATATAACATTAAGAGGCAAGCATACACTAAAATCAATCTTCTCTTGCACAGGTAAACAAGAAAACATTTCTACAATTAATGAGACTCAGAAAAAAAATCTATGGACTGACTTTTAAAGTGCTGGATTCTATAATTGTTTTCTTATGAACACAATTTAAGAATTTTCAGATTCTACAAAACAGAAAGTCTGGAATTTTAGTGGACAACTCATAATGTGCCTTATGTTACTCTGGCCTTTTAAGATTAAACCTAATTGTGAGTTAGGATATATTGTTTTGGATTTGCAGATTCTTATGCATATTACACTAGTCCCACTTTACTGTACCATTGTTACCAAAGACTCTGATATTCCCTTTGGCTGGAGATGACAATAAGGCAGGATCAATAATACAAAGACCAGCTTCGATTCTCTTTCTTTCTGTCTGAGTAAACAGCAATAAAGGCCAGGTTTTTCCCTATTGAAATTACAGTGACTGTAGTTTCTGTGATGGAAAGTGCAGGCAAATCTGCATAGAAATTATCGGTCACCAACAAAGGGTCTTTGTCCAGCCATGACTATTTTTTCCCTCTGCAGCCAGGCCTTATCTGGCTCAGGAAATGCCTGTTTTAACTGACAGGTAGGAGATTAAATCTACAGCCGACGAAACACAATCTCCACTCTGTTAGATAGGCTTTCGTTGAAAAGCCCTACAAACACATAATTTGTTTATGTTGTACCAGCGATCTTTGACAAAGGAGACTGTCTAGCTGAGACAAATGTGGTTAAACCCATTTATTGTATTATTTCTGCTACACAGAACAAGCTCTTAGAACGTAAAAACTAGACAAGACACAAAGCCGAGCTGTCTGAAGAAATCAGGAATAGATGACTTCTTGCTATATAAACCCCTTACATAGTAGAACATGTTCTTCTGGAAAACAGCCATTTCAATTTCTTTTTAAGTGAGTCGTACTATACTGCTTATGTTTCCAATTGAAAAAAACAAATTGTTCGTTTTTATCCTAAGTGAATGCCTGATAATTAAACATTTTTTCAAAGTGCTTCAACATACATAACAGCAAAAATATATTTGTGCTTTAGAGCAATTTGTGTAAAATATTTAACCAAAGTTTTGTGACTATTTGAAAAACAATAAGCAGTTACTTCCCTTGAAATCACAGTTTTACTATATCATACATGTAAAATATAACAATGCACTTTTTATTTTAATAATTAGCTACTGCCTACTGTAGTGTAAATGAAGAACAGAAGCAATCTTGAGGAGCACTGTAAGAACTACTGTACTTCCTTACCTGAGGTTAGGTAATAGCTATGATATAAACTTCTTTTCATTTTCCAGTATAATCTCCTGTTTCTCTAAATATTATATTTTAATTTTAGTTAAGATTTTCTTGGATGGATCAGACTTGGTTATTCATACTGCCTGGCTCTGTCAGTAAAACTCTGGGTCCAGATTTTTCTGTAGCCCGCCAAAGGCCTGTTAGCTCTAGATGGGGGGGGGGAGACTTGTCAGCATTTTTATCTGTAGATATTTATCTGGATGCATGAACTTTTAATAACATTTTCAAACTTATGGCATATCGAACCTGTTTATTTTTTAGTGGAACAGCTGTCTCTTGAAAGGATGAAAAGCACTATTGTGGGTAAATGAGAATAAAGTCATCTGTGTATAGTTTTCTTTTAAAACTGGAGATTTTGTAATATTGTGTACAGATGAGCGGTGCAGTTATACCTTTATCAATAACTGCTTGCTGAAAATCTGGACCTTTGATAGCATGATGTATGGAGAACCTAGCACAAGGATGCTGTATACTGTATGCTTCTATGTAACATAATGAATCCCATTGTTTCTCATGCAGGGCAGGAAAAAAATGAGAGGCCCAATATACAGTAGCAGTTGAGTGGAGCAAAGTGTTTGTAGTGACTACTGGGCATCACTAAATTCATTTGGACCGACTGCTATACAAAACAGTGTTGCAAGCCCTTCCCTGTGCTACCATAAGCTACACTGCAATAGAACATAAAAAGGGGCAGGGATCAGTTGCCCTCAGACATTTCAAAATGAAACTCAGACATTTAAAAATATAACTTCTTCAGTAGCACTGCCACCAAGTATTACTCCCAATATTATCCCAACTTAAAGCCAGTGCTCTAACCAATAGACCACACTCCTTTCTCATTATCATAAGCTGTGACTGTATCAAACCTATACCTCAACACAGCATGCAGCCAATGAGAACTGATTGATGGAAACAATTTGTTTCACTGCCCACTTCACTGTACTGCCCACCAAGAAGTTCTTAGGAGTTGGAATATGATAATTTGTGCATTTGGGGTGTGTACTTGGGTTTGCCTACAGGCAGCCTTGGTAGGGAGCATAACCATATTGAGTCACTGAGCTGTACTCAGTGGCTGTTCAGTTCCCTCACCTCAGTTACAAAGGGTAGTTACCCCAACCCAGATAGAAGTGCTAAAAGCAGTTCTACAAGGGTTTGATGCTTTGCAAATTGGAACAGAAGTTCAGGCTGGGGGGAAGGTTTAGGTGGTCTACAAGCTGTTGAACACATCAGTTACAGGGATCTGGGCTAGGAAGGTGGGATCCACTGGACACCAGGGAGCATGAACAGGATGTGGAGAGGGAGACATCACTCTACCAAAAGAGAGAGCTTAGCAACACAGGATCATTTGGACCAGTTTTGTCCAAAGTTATACCACATCTAAGTATTGAGGTGGTGGAGGGAAGCCTTCAGCAGTGGCATTATCACAGGGCTTGGGCCATAGTCTGAACCCTGCAGCTCCTGCAGTCCTTCAAAGTCAATGTTCACAATCCCCATTTGTGACCACTGACTAGAGAAGGTGACATTGGGAAACTTCGCTCCGTGAATTAATCTGCAAATTTACACATGAACATATGAACATACGAAATTGCCAGCAGAAACAGGCCTCATGATCTATCAATTCTGCTTAAGTGTACAGCTAGTACCTCATCGCACAGCTGCAATTGAAGGAGTTTTGAATGATCTGCAAAGTGCAGAATTTCATTGCATGCAGGAGAAATTCTGACATTCACATGTGAAATTCTACCACTCGTGGCAAAATTCTGCAAAAAACAAATGGTGAAGTCACATAGGTGAATTTTGAGGCTAATAGCAAAACTTGGCTGATTGCTCAGCAGAGGTGAATTTGTCAACTTCACAAGAACTTTACCGGTGAATTCAAACTTTGCAACATTTCTACCACTGACATAATAGAAATCTGCATATTATTGCAGAGTAAAAGTGTTCTAAGTTGGGAACAACCTCCCACTGACTGTGTTCATGCACTGTGTTTAGGTGACACAGAAGGGGAGACCTTTAATGCTCCAGTTCAGCACCACCACACTTTGTGACTGTAAATTTCTCCCCAGCCATTTGCAAGGTCATCAATGTATTATTTTTGATGATCCATGGCACTGTGGAGGACTAAATCTTTGTTTATGAATGTTCAAGGCAGGTCCTCAAAGCACAGGTTTCTATTCCACTGATGTTCTATATTTTTCAGTGGTACTGAGAAAATAATAGATTCCATATGTTACACTTGGATACATATTGTACAGTATTAAGCATAGTGTGCTGAGGTAATTTTCCAGGAAAGCTGAGAGTTATTCATCATTAGTTAATTTTAATTACTGTACCTTATCAAGTAACACTGCTCTTTATGAGACACTTTCCTAAAATATAGCAACATTTTGTACCTGAAGTATACGTACATGTGATATGGAATACTAACCTGTTTGCAGCCAATATACTTTCTTGATTATCCAAATGTTATTTTTGAAAGTTCAGTCTGATTTTTAAGTTATTCTCATAGAGATGGATAATCATGCTTGCTTACAGGATGTGGAGATGTTTTTCACCAGCTAGATATCATGCTGGGTACACAACAAAGCACCCAGGTACTCCATGTATCATGCTTTCATTTGTATCATATATAGCCCAATTGTTTGTTATGCATGGCAAGAAAATAGAGAAAACAATTTTACTTCTACATAGTAACAATGTTCACACTGTTCCATGGAAGTATGGACAAGTAGTAAACCTTTACTTTGGGACAATTAATGGCAAGTCCTCAAAACATCTGTAAAATCTTAAAAGACAAGTAAATAGGCAAAATGCACAAACCGCCACAAAAAGAAAAATCAGAATACATAGTGCTCTTGAGTACAAGCTCACCTTCTGAATGCTGTGCTTCATTATACAGAAACTGCAGATTTAATTCTGTTTCATCAAGTGTAAAAAAAGATAAATAAACCAGGCCTCCTATTTAAAATCCATGCGCCTGCATATACCTAAGATGGCCGTGACATCTTTGTGGAATAACGCCATCGGAGCGAGAGTGCTCCAGAGTGAACATACAGTGTGTATGTATGGGGACCTATTAAATATAGTTGTTTATTGCTTTACATTGCATCTATCAGCCCAATCATTTACTGTACGTGTATGTAAAGGTGATCTGAAAATGTGACCTGTAGTAAGGAAAATGGTCCCCCGGTGGACAGCATCTGCCCTTTTCAGTGCCCATCTCGGTATGCACGAATGGTGATGTAGTTTGCACCTAGTAAAATATGATTGGCTCAGAATTATGCCAATCAGTTTTACTGGAGCAAAGATGTCACCATTCATTTGTATACCAGTGCCATTACCAAGACAGACACTGAACAGAGCAAATACTATGCACCAGAGACTGTTTTCCTTTTTACAGGTTGCATTTTTTTGGATGCTGGTGGAGGGGAGGGAGGAAGGTGGTTGAAGCCAGAAAAGGTGTTTGGTAGGGGTGTTATGATTAATATTGCTTTTCTTACTTTTAGTTAAAATTCATGAGGGGGGAGACAAGAAATTGTCAGCAAGGGTTGAGAGGAGGTATATGGTTTTGGGATGTGAGAAGGTGGTACTATAGTACAGTTTTGGGGAAGTTTTTTTTATTACAGTTTGAGGGATTTTCTTAAAAAAAATTAATTCATATGTTGAAGTTGGTGAGACCACTGGAATATTGACAAAATCTGTGATGTGCGAATTTTCACAAATTCATGCAAACATCACTGGCAAATTCAAAGTTCACTTCATCTCTTGTCATTTACTGTGCTGCATCTTGCCTGATTCTGCTGCAGCATGACCACCAAGAGACACAAAGTCAAACTAGTCAGGGACCTTAAAGAAGAGTAAAAGGAAATATTTGTTTGTGGAAAGGTCGACGGATAAATGGAACAGACTACCTAGTGAAAAGTAATTCTAGCACCATTTAAAGGTTCAAAATCCAATGGGATGGGGGTGTGGTTTGGATGCCGAGGAAGATGGACGCTTAAACTGTTAGCTTGATCCCTAGCTAAGCCAATCCAAACAATAATGCTTGCATCAAGGGACAATCCCTCCCCCTAAGGCTTTAATTCACCTCCTTAGTTGCTATCTATCTGATTGATGTGGGTATTATTGCAATTGGGACTCGATAAATTGCCTTATGGTGCCAGTCCCTGCGTGACCCGATTCTGACCTAAGTAGGCTTCAAACCTCAGTTTAGCCTGGTAACCATCCCAACTCAGAAGCACAGTGGAGGATTGCCATCTACTGCAACTAATAGCATCTACAGCGAAGGCAGCGCCGGAATCTCCACTTTACTGCCAGCAACTCAGCCCAGTTCCGCTCTGACTCCTCTATGGCCTCCTACAAGTAATCCTTAGAAGGCTGGGCCACTGCAACCCCAGAACCCTCCTATCAGCCATCCGATGTAGGCAGCTCACTTCAACACATCACAATGCTGCTGGAAACGCTGCTCTCCAGGGTAGACTCTATTTCAACAACTTTGGCGGGCACAGTGGCTGATGTGCAGGTCCTTAATGACAAGATGAATGTTGTAGAACAAAAAACTGATGATCTACAGCTCAACCAGGCCAAAATTCTACAACACGTACAAGAACATGATAACAAGTTACCTACACTCTGGTGCAGGGCTGAGGGTCAAGAAAACCGAAGGAGGCGCAACAACATTAGAATCCTGGGTATCCCTGAGGGGTTGGAAGGTTTGAATACTGAGCACATCCTTAATGAAGAAATACCAAAAATGCTGGGGACAGGTGGCATGGCTCAATAGAAGTAGAGAGAGTGCACTGGGTCCCCGGTGGTCCCCGACCTGTGAACCCATCGCCACAGTCCATAATAAACTAACTCAAGTACTCCATTAAGGAGAAAGCACTAAGGGCAGCTCGAGATATAGGAGACATCAATTGGCATGGGACAAAAATATCCTTGTTTCGGGATTTCTCTGCAGAGGTGGCAGCCTGCAGAAAGGCTTTCATTCCTATCAAAAAACTACTGGCACAGCACATGTTTAAATATGGGTTTCATCCCTTGTCCTACCTGTTTGTCTCTAGAGAAGGGAAAGACATAACGGCTGAGACTCCTCATGAGGTGGAGATGTGGGTCTCAAAACACTGGCCCAGGCTGCCCCTGAGGACTTCATCTCCCAAGAGGCTTTGGACTCCAGGACAACGTGGCCAGAGCAGGGGAACCAATTTCTTGCCAGCAGCTTCCATAGGGACCACTTTAACAGTCGGACGGTCCCACAATCTACTGTATCCCCAAGACCCTCTTACTCCATGTACCCCACGGGCTCAGCAAGCAGCAATTCCAAAGCACAGCAGGAACTGGAGCCCACCTCTCCTCCACCCAGACCACAATGGGGATCAAGCCAAACAGGATACGTCAATGCTCATATAGTGACCATGACTCAACACTCGACGGCCCGGAGACAGACCCTCCTGCTAAGCAAACCAAGGATGAGCTTCTCCTCACAAGTCAAGCTGACAACACTGACATTCCAGATGATCTAATAATGGAGGGGGCAGCTATTGACTCTTGGGCAGATTTTTCTTCAGAAATGTATGACCACCCAGATCTTGCTGCACTACCAATCAAACCAGGACTCTTAACATTTGTTGAAGTGCTCTCTAAGGATTTACAGAACATGGCTACTGGTCCAATTCTAAATGAGGAAGCTACCACACCAGACTGATTCACTTAAGTGTTCTTTTTACTACTTTACAGTATTTAAAACTCCCTCACTGACCATATAACTGATGCCTGCAGAAGCCCAATGTGGTACAGGTAACGAGAGGGACTTGCTCCCACCAATGAAGTAATATGGTATTGCAATTTGATTTTCCCACCCTGGTTGTTAAGGGGAATCTGGTTTGTAGACAAGGGGGGCCAACTAATATGGCACATGATGGCATAACCGCACCACTTAAGAAGCATTGCCCCATACATACAGCCCTCCTCTTTTTATGTAAGGTTGATTAACCCACTGCAGGAGGACCACCCTGTTTTTAGGTGGCTACCCTTATCCTTTCCCACTGGATGATCAACCTAGTGCCACCCTATACAGACCTGCCCTCTTTAATCTATATGCTCTAGGGGACCTGTATAATGGGTCTACAGTACATATCAAACCCAATTTAAAAGTCAGGATTCGTAATGCTCTGAGGTGCTTTGGCAAGCTTGCCTCCCCCCCCCCAATATTTCCTTCCTCCCCATCCCTTCCTACACTACCCCTCCCTGTTTCCTCAATATCCCCCTTACCTCCCTCCCCCACAGTCTATTTATCCCTCCCTGGATGCCCCACCTAGTAATCCTTCTAGGTGGGAGGCATAGCTTATAAGTGCATCTCTGTAGCTGGGGATGGAGTCTCGAAGCATCGACTTGCTCCACTTTTACCTCCCCACTCTAGCCATTTAGATAGCATGGCTGTGTGATTCTCCTCCTAGCAAGTGGAGGATCAGCACCCTTGTGCATAATCCAAAAACCTTTAGCTTATGCTTACATACTCCCATACTGACCTTGTTAAAATTGTTATTAAAGAATTGACAAGTACACTGTTTACTCCACCTCTTAGTGGACGTTTCTGTTGAATTTACTAAGTATTGTTATATATAACTGTTCTGATTGTTTACTGGTGCATTATATTCACCTGTCCTTCTTCATTAATAGGTCAACTGTGCTGTGTGTCTCTCTCTGGCAAGTTTACTCTGACTCACCTTCTCAACTGACTTTCCCTACTATTACTCAGGTAACCTTTCTGCTCACACTCATCCACCTCCATTGGACCCCTGGGGTGAGTACATATAAAATCTTGAACCTCAGGTACTGAAATAAAAATACTTCGGAATGGGGGTCAGACTCATGTCATGGAACGTTAAAGGGCTAAATCACCCAACTAAACAATCTGTAGTTCTAAAGCACTTACATTCCTTGCAGGCGGACATTGTGCTCATTCAAGAGACGCACCTCACTGCAAGAACTGTATTGTGGCTCAAAAAATCATGGGTAGGATCAGTGATAGCGAGCTCAGCAACAAACAAATCCAAAGGGGTCACCATCTTAGTCCGGAAAACATGCCCCTGGACAGAGGACAAAGAAATTACTGATACCCAAGGCCGCTGGATAGCAGCCATGTTCTCCTTACCTGGGGGTCACGTATTACTGGCCAATGTCTATGGCCCAAACACGGATTCTCCTGAGCTCTTTCTGGACCTCAGTCAAGTCCTGGAATCCCTCACCATGGGACACCCCAATGTCTCTATTATGATAGGTAGAGATTTCAACCTAGTCCCTAATGTCTTTCTGAATTAATCTAAACCTACACCACAAATACATCCTAAGGCAGTGCTTACACTGCAGGAAATCATGAGGAAGTGGGGAATGACTGATATATGGTGGAGGGTCCACCCCACGGGGAGGGATTACTCCTTTTTTTCATTGGTACATACCTCCTAGTGTCGCATAGACTTCTGGTTGGCAAACTCCTCTGTAGCCCAGGACACTGTTGCCTCCAACATAGACAATATCATGGTCTCCGACCACGCCCCCATCTCATGCACCTACACACTCTCAGGGCAAAGTGGCTCAGGCATTAGGTGGCGCTGCAATCCCTTGTTAATCAAGGAACCCACATTCAAAGCTATGGTAAAGAGTGTGGCCTATGACTATTTTGCTAACAACAAATCTACAGACACCTCCATAGCTGTGGTCTGGGAAACCTTCAAGGCTGTTCTGAGAGGACATATTATTGCATTTGTTGCTCAAAGGAATAAGACAAGATGGGCTGACCTTAACCGTCTCCAAACTGAGCTGTTGGCATTGGAGGCTAAGTTCAAGGCCTCTATGGCAGGATGCCCTGATACAGCGAATCTTCGGGAGATAGTTGGTTTGAAGTATCGCATTAACACATTGCTCCACCAACAAGCAGAGTGGCTCATGGCCAGAACAGAACATGCATACTGGGAAGCTGGGGACAAGGGAGGGAAGCTCTTGGCCTTCCAGCTAAAAAAACAACAGACTGCCTCCTGCATACATGCCCTTAGGTACTCTAGAGCAGAAGTGGTCACTACACCTAAGCAGATCAATGACTGTATGCAACAGTTTCATCAGCAACTATACCAGTTGCATATATCTTTAGAACAAAACCAACTAGGATGCCACTTGAGGGACTTCTGCTCCACAGCTAACATCCCTCAACTTGCAGAACCTATGAAGGCTGCTTTGGATAAGCCCTTCACAGAGTCAGAACTCCTACTGGTGCTATCCCAACTTGCCAAAGGTAAATCCCTGGGGCCGAATGGCATGACCACAAAGTTGTACCAACTCCTTAGCTCAGAGATCAGCACCCTGCTGCTTTCTGCTCTCCAAGAGGCCCCCTCCACTGGTATCCTCCCACTCACAATGGGAAAGGCTTTAATTACCCTTATCCCCAAGAAATCGGATGACCAGTTGAACTGTGCAAATTATCGTCCTACAACCTTAATTTCTGTGGACATCAAGATTGCAGCTAAAATGCTTGCCACTCTGATGATGGACGTCATACCATCCATAGTTCATCCATCATAAGTTGGTTTCACCAAGGGCATGGCTACTGCTGATAACATACACCTGGTACTTAATCTTAAATGGTTGGCTCTCCATTCCCCCATCCCCATGGCAGCAATGGAAGTAGATTTTTTGAAAGCCTTTGACTCAGTCGAGTGGCCCTACCTACATGAAGTACTTCAACTTTATGGGTTCAGACCATATTTCAGGCAGTGGATTCATGTCCTATATAATGGACCCCTGGCCAGAATCCTAATCAACAAAGACATCTCCTCTCCCTTCTCATTGCAACGAGGTACCAGACAAGGGTGTTGGCTCTCACCCTTGCTATTCTTGGTGGCACTGGATCCCCTCACTTAGAAACTCCAGGCCACCAAGGAAATTCAGGGGATTTGGGTAGGAGAACATTCTTACCTGCCAGCCTCCTATGCCGATGATCTATTCTTTATACTCACTCACCCGCTAGAGTCCCTGCGCACAGTACTGGAGACACTGCAGGCATTTGCCCAAATAGCCGGTCTTCAAATTAACAAAAAGAAAACTAGTATCACTCACATTGAATGCGGCATGCTCCAAAGACTGTCTGAAAGACCTGGGGCTATTCTGGGCTCCAAATAGCCCATCCTATCTGAGTATACATATGCCATTTGACTGGCAGCAGATAGAATCTAAGATCTTCTCTCCCCTCTTAACTCAATTGACAATCAAAATCTAACGCTGGCGTCAACTTAATCTCTCCCTTCCAGGGAATGTTGTTGCGCTCCGTATGCTTTTGTTACCCAAAGTAGCATATTTACTTAATAACTTACCAATAGCTCTATCAGACAAGGTTTACCGCCCTCTAGACAAACTCATCTTGCACTTTCTATGGGAGGGTAAAAAGCCAGGGTGGAGTGTTCATAAATGATGGGCCCATTGGTCTCGGGGGGGGCCTTGGACTTCCATGGCTGCAGGGATATCACTGGTCCTTCCTCGCAGCTCAGGCTGATAAATGGTTTATCCCTACACCCTCCCCTCATGCATTATGGGTGCAGCTCAAAGCACAAATCCTGTGAGAGACCCCTCTCAGTTTTCTTCTGACCAATATCCCCATACCCATATGTAAGATCACACAGGTCATGGACGAAATCAGGAAGGCATGGTTTCGACTTATGAGGGCAGCCAAGACCAAGAACCAAACATGATTGTTGCCTTTTAGGTACCTCAATCTATGGCACAACCAGCTTCTAACGATGGATAATAAACCCTTTAACTGGCCATCTTGGGACAGGAAGGGGATACATATTGTACAGGATCTCTATTTACCCAACTCCACTGCCCTCATGTCTTTACAGCAGCTCAAAGCTCATTACTCCCTTCCACCCACGACTTCTAGAAATTCCTACAGCTCTACAATGTGATTCAGTCCTGCAACCGATCTTGTGTAACTGACCTGAAATGGCACTGGCTGTCCACACTACATCTAAAACCCTCTTCACAGAGTTTGGCCAGCAAGTTCTATAGTGCTTGGTGTGAAGCACAACCTGACCATACAGATGCCTGTACAGCCAAGTGGAGTAATGAGCTGGGTTAGCTTATCACACCAGAAACATGGTCACGCTGCCTTCAATTGGCCCATTCCACATATAAAGACATGAAGAGCCAACTGATTCAACTCAAAATTCTCCTATTTGGGTATCGCACTCCAGCAGCCCTTCACAAGTAGGGTGTCTTACTGCATGCAGAATGCTGGAGGTGCCAGCACAGCCCGGCCACCATCCTGCATCTTCTGTGGCAATGTCCTGCCCTGGTCCCCTTTTGGTCCACAGCAGCAATGGACTGCTTTGGGGTGTTTGGACAGCCTATAGACCTCTCCAATCCTATGCTACTGTTAGGTGACAGTTTCCCTCTTAAACAACTTGGTCCACAGCAACAGAGCTGGACCCTGGCAGTCCTCTTAGAAGCTAAGCGGCTTTTGCTGATGACTTGGTGGCAACCATCCCCTCCCACCATCTCCCTATGGCACTCTGCTTTGGCTAGGCTGGCCACATTCGAAAGGCTTGCCTATGTCAGCAGAGGGCAACTCTCATTGTACTACAGTAAATGGGAAGTCTACCTCAATTCAGCACTGTGCCGAGTAACACTTCCTCCTCCTAATTACCCTCCCACTTAAGTAACCTGCAAAGTCTCATCCCCACTGGATAGCTCACCTGCTGGGATCCTGACTCAGGCCATTATACATTTACTTTGCGTGCTTGAACTCCTTTATGTTAATTTCTATCTTTACCCCCCCTTTTCCTTTTCCTTTTTTACCGGCTGATACTATATAGTACTTGGCCCCCTCGGTCAAAAGAAAGAATTGTTAATTTTAATAGCTTGAGTATTTGACCTTTCTCTTACCCGTATGTTAAGAGTAATGAAACAGTGAATTATTGAGTTAGAGTTAATTATATCGACTACTTCAATTGCTGTAGGATAGCTAATCTGATAACTTTACACTTTAATGCACCAGATAGGAGTTGCCTTTTATTAGATATGTACAGCTATGCCTGTATGTATTGTTACTACTCTATATGCATCCAAGTATGCATGTTTTAATGCTTGTGGTATGTGCTAAATGAATAATAATAAAAAATTATTCTGTGATAAAAAAAATCCAATGGGATAATTGCAAGGGAGTAATCAGCAAACAGAAAGGAGAACAGGAGCTTTGTGAGCTCATAATACTGCAGGAGAACCAATATCTTCTTTCCATTCTCAAAAAATTAAAGTAAATAGAACACTGTATCAGCTTTATTTCTGTATCCAGATTTACATTGTAATTTGTTTTCAAATGTACAATTAAGTGTTAAAAAATATTTTTGAGCTTGGAGAATCACAGATCAGGGAACAGGGAGCCAGGAGATCACAGGTTCAAACCCCCACTAGACCCAAATATTCAGTTTGTGACCTTGTGCAAGTCACTTAACCTCTGAGTGCTCCACTCCACCCTGTTGTTGAAATGGGTAGAAACAGGACCACACTGGAAATTAAATGTTGCATCTTAGCAGGCTATTCTGAGTAACAAATTGCAAATTCTTAATGCAGCAGTGCATTAATGTGGTGAACATTTTGACCAATACTTTTTATTTTGTCTTAGATTGTCCCTTATCTACTAACTTGTATGATACCCTTCTTTCCACAGTTTGAATCTAGTTTAGTATTTTTTTCCACATCTGAAATAGTTAAAGGAGTACTCCTTTTAATATAGCTTGGATCAGAATTACGCCAGTATTCTCAGCTATTTTTGTACATCTGTTATTTAAAATCACTTCTGTTGTGACTAAAATAAATTGTTATGCAACAGGCAGTGCTCCCTGATCTTATGGAACAATGGGTGTTCAAAACCAGATGAAAATACTGTTGAAAATCTGGTATGAGCCATATTAAAAAGAACGCTTCTTTTATTATTGCAAATGTGAAAAATGTACTAACACAGACTCAGAATGAAGAAAAAAGGATATCATACAAGTCAGGAGATAAGGGGCAATCCAAAATGGCATAAAAAAGTTTAGGTCAGAATTTTCACTGCATTCATGCACTGCTGCTTTAAATTCCAGGAGAGTGCAGCTATAAAGGTAGATCTCCTTTTGTCAGTAAAAAAGTGAATGGATTTGCAAGGAGAGTGCATTATTTGACATCTGGTAACAATAATGTTCTTTAGCTGATTCCCAGGCCTGCGCAACCCTTTCATTTTTCATGTACCACAGTTTGTCCTCTATATCTACCTAACTCCAACCTACAGTGCTCTCATCTTGCCATATTATCATCACCCTTATCAACCACCAGGGGCACCAGTGAGTGATCATCTCCCAGACTGATGCCAAGTCATGCTTACAAGCCAGTTACAGGAGCTGCTACTTAGATGCTATTTAGTGATGCATTCCTAACCCTCTTCCCACAGAGCTCATCACCTCTGCAATATGTTCACAAGCCATCAGCATGGTGTGAGAAACCAGATGTTATTTTCAAGCCCTGCTCAGGTCTCTCATAGTTCATTTTGGCTTCTGTGAACAAGTTTACTCTACCTGTAAGTAATGGCTTCAGTACTATCATCTAGCCCTGTCTCACATGTTATTACACACACATAATAAGTATAGTAGTATTGATACAGATATGCACTTTAAGCTGAGTAAGCAAGCGTATTACCAGCTATTGTTGAGATGCTTGAAATGCTGCATTGAGAATAGGACCCTTAACTATTAACAGAATGTGAGGAGAAATGTGTCTGTGCATCCTGTAGAATATTCACCAAAACATGAACACAAATTCCTAATTTTTTTTTTGTGCAGAAGTATTTTACACAAAAATGTAACATGCAGTATTGGGAAGCTAAGACTCTTGAATATGGACATGTATAGTAACTGAGCATATCTTTTTAGATTTATTTTTTTTTTTTTTTTTGCCTTTTAAGACAAAACATGTTAAAATACACGGATGTACTTTTTGCTGTTGTTTGGATTTTGGAAATATTTTCTTCTGACATCAGTAGGTTTTAGTCAATTAATTGGAATGAGGTTAAACATGGCATGGCAAAATTGATCCATCTAAATAGTCCCAAACAGTATTTAGAGGGACAGGGTTCCTAAAAACATTATTAGTCCAAGAGTCACATCACCTTAAAGTTTGCAAAGAAATTTGAGCAAACAAACATACCATTAAATTGGCTGGGTTTGTTTTGAAATGGGATCTACAAACCTTTAAAATGTAGCATTTATCCTATATCTTGTGCAATAGTTTGCAGCATTCAGTGAAGCCCGCGTGCATGCAACACTAGTTTATCACAGAAAAGGAACAATACACAAGTAGAATCCTTAGACATGAAGCATATGTGCTGTACTTTAGATTTTGAAATGTACAGCCTACAAGTGAGATTTACATACTCCACTGTGTATATGAGTTAGACAATTAAAAACAAAACTGTTCCCTCATAAAGAAATCTATTATAAAATAAAGTACTAATTGAATCTGAAAGTACAAAGTACCAGTTGTCTAAACACAAAAGTTGGAACTGGACTGTCCGGTGTCAAACTCCTTTTGGCTGGCAAAGCCATGGCTGGTTTATTCCAACTAGTCACTGAGCTATCCTGTAATGACACATTACTCTGGCATTTGGCCTGCATTGCCTCACACATTAAGTATTGGTGTTATTTAGTTCATACTGCTTTAACTAATGAAGCTTCTTTTAAAACCAGGCTAGTTAGCTGAAAATATAATTGACTTTCATATACCAAAAGTGAAATTGTTTCAACCCTAAAGTTAGATTCTGTCTGGCCTCATCCACCTTGCTGCTCTTAAAGGGGAATGCAAGTGTGCAGGCTTACTCACAGTTTAAAGACCATGAAAAACACTTTTAAATGAAGTCATGTGCTCACCTAAAATAGATGTCATCAGTCCTGAGATATCCCTGACAAAGTCTGTCCTATCATAAAGCAATGCATCAGCCATGTCATGAAATCTTGAATAGTGATGGCTCTGCTTTGCAAATTGTATGCGGTTAAGCCCAACTTACCAAACAGTAACATCACATTTTGTCTCAAGGTTCCATAAAATGGCTGCTTTTAAGATAGGACAGATTTAGAAAGCAATATTCAAGGACTACTGACACACACAGGTGAAATCAATATCTCATTTGGAAGAGTCTTTCATGGTCTTTCAGACTATGACCGGCCATTCAGAACTACATTCCCCTTTAATTATGCAGATGGGGTTTATCAGAACTCTTTAAGGTCTCAGTTATGCCTGTTAATACTGCCATAGTGGCTGCTCTTGTGGTTATTTGAGTGGTCTCATGTGCTTCTTTAGGGCATGAGAACAACAAACCATAGGTAAGCAGTTCTAATACTAAAAAGAATGTATAGTAAGTGAGACTCTTTTTACAGCTGCCAGAATAATCTTTGTGGCAGTATTAATATATAATTGATTGAGGTTGAACCAAACAAGCCTGTTTTCAGAGCACCTGTGCATGAGGCCCTTTCTACAGAATAAAAGTGTCTCACACAAGGGGAAAGGATTGCTCTGATTGGTCAGAACTGATTCCTCAATCAATAATGTAAATGAAATATAAGTTACAATAAAATGGTTAGACACATGTTTTATTATAGTTATTCTGAGCCCCAGTGCAAAGTACTTCAATCATTGAACTAGACAGACAAATATGGAACAAACGATTCTCCCTTTATATATTTTGTCCCTATGGGTTTATTGGAATCCTTGCTTTCCTCCCTCAGTCATCTTTTCACACATTGACCATTACCCTATTCATATTTCAAGAATCTTAGTATCCTAACAATGCAGTTTAAAAGACTTTATGAGTGACAGATATCTCTGCATTATCAAGTTAACACTTTTTGGAACTGTTCACTCAAGAATGTGCACCAGTAGTAACCTCTAGAGCTTAACACATGATACATATTTCTGCATCTTTCTTTACTAAGCTTTATGATTGTTTTAAAAAGTATGATTTTAATTATTACTATACACATTTAACTGTAGTAGCATTCCCACAGCCACCTCTGGATACCTTTGTAAATATCCTAGTTAAATAAAGAATACTACAACAGCTACTTTTAACTGGTACTGAGAAGCAGAGAAAAGATACCCAGATAAAGAAAAATGCACAATTGTGTTTTACGACTACTGTACAAATGAAGCAGTGCTTTAAAACAGTTAATACATGATCATTCTTTAAAATACTGTAGTTAGCCTGGTCCAGTGGTCCTGTCTGATGGTGCACCATGCTGTCACATAGGAGAACCAGCTTTATGTCCCAAGCCTCACAACCAAGAATGGAAAGGTATGAATACTATGTATGTATGACTAAAGCAAAATAAAGCATATTTAATTAAAAAAAAAAGGAATGGAGAGGTCTAGGGCATTATGCAGAAGTATTGCACTCTGACCCCAGGGGGAGGTAGATGCTTCTCGATGCAATTTCAGCACATCCTCTGGCAGATCAGGGACAGCCATGGGATTGTGGGAGACCACCCAGTGTTTACTGTCCTTGCTCAGAGGCCAGCACTACAGGAGTTAGGAGGTGATAGGCAGATGTTGGGGCAATGGGATTGTGTAAAGCAAGGAATAATGCCACCTGATTGGATGAGGGCACTTTGTTCTGCCCACCTTACAAATCACAGCACATCCTGGTATCCCTCCTCATGGACACTATCTCTTTCCTGTCTTAGGAGTTCTCCTCAATGACTCTTGGACTGGATCTGCTGTTGGTCCCCACTGCTGGGAGCAAGCCATGGAACCCCAGGGAGAGAGTGGTGGGGATCAGATGTGAAGACATCCAGGATAATTACAGTGTGAGAGGGGTGCAATGTGGCAGCTGAGCCTAAAGGTGTCGATGACTGAAAGTTAATTATATGTAATTTTAAAAAAATGATGTATTTAATTTACAGGAAAAAGGTATCCTGTAATAACAGCAAACACAAAACAGCAAATCACAAAAACAGTGAGGACAAAACACTGCTTGCCATTTTCAGTGACTTGTGCTCCCCCACTCTTCCAGTTACTCCCCGCTAGAGTTGGTTATCCATAGTGAAGGGGGTGTGCAGGGGGTGTAGTCCCCCGTAAAAACTATGATCGCTGTTTGTGCCTTTGCTGTTATGTCCTCAGTGTTTCTGACTCACTGTTTTGTGCTTGCTATTCTCACACAGTACCCAGAAAAACCAGTACTTTAACCACAGCCAGAAATTCAGACCAACAAGTGACAGAACACATCCTCATAATGGCTGCTGCTGCAACAAACATAGAAACTGCCATCACTATTTAAATGAAAAATGTAGCTACAGTATAGCAGTATCAGAAATTATCTACACTAATAAACAGAACAGAACAGTACAGTACAACACTGTTCCTCTTGACACAGATGTAGAATTCACTAGAGCACAAAACTCCAGAACTAGAAAATGCTGCAAATACTACCTCAAACCTAGAACTGTAACGCACTTCAAACACGGCAACTCTTACCTTGAAAGACAAAGCTGGAAAACACCGAAAGGCTATTCATCCTACCTCAAAATTCAAGTTGGAAAATACTGATGTTCCTGCCTCAAAGCTTGTGTGCACCCTAAAATACCACCTTCCAGCAACTCTTCCCCTGAACAAATGTTATTGTACAACATGTCCTGCTGTCATTTCCAATGAAATATGCTGTTGTTATTTTTAGTATGAAAGAATTATGATAGGGTTAGCATATTACCAGGCTGTGCACAGCAGGGGGTAATGCATTTCAGTGAATTGGCTAGCAAAATGTTGGTTTCCTACAGAAATACTCTGTATATTAATACTGAATTCACCACTACAATGGAGTTTCTGAAGCGGCAAGTAAGAGGGTGGCAGTGATATGGTAGCAGTGCATTGTTCTGCCACTGGTGAGGCCAGGGTTTACAGTACATGATTTTGAATCCTATACTGTAGCCAGTTCTGGGCCAATGTTCATCACAGAACTGATGTGTCTGACACCCACATTTTTCATACACCCAGATGCCAAAACCAAGCAGCGCCATTAATGTTTGCAAACTAAACTAGTTACTTGCCCACCCTTCCAGCTGGATCAAAAATTCAACCTTGGTTTCCACATTGTTGTGGTATTAAAACATCCCTTATCACTCAAAGAGAAACAGGGAAAATAGGTAAATTGAAAAGGAGGCAAGTGGGTACATGGGTTTTACTTATGAAATCATGCTTCTGTATTGAAAAAAAAACAATAAGTTAAAGAAAGCATCATAATTCACTTTGTACAAAGTTCCCCTCAGGACCCTTCTCCCACATCAAGCTGTATTAGATTACCTGCATGTATATCTTGATTTTTTCCTTCCTTCCTTCCCCCTTCTACCTGCTACTTCTTTCACAATGCTTTTGTTTACTCTCTTGCTCTCCAACCAACGAAATCTACTGCTGGTGAAGTTGCCTTCTCATTCTGCTTTCCTAAAATTTAGGTCTCTCACCCTCCTTCTCTTCATGTTGTTCCTTCCCTTCTTGTTCTGAAATCTCTCCTCCATGATTTCTTTACTCACTTCTGCAGTTGTTCTTAATTCTGGGTGGACTTCTGCCACCAGTCTTCCTCCCTACATTGACACTAGCTTATCTCCTCTCCCCCAGTCAGTCACTACTCCTCATATTATTATTTTGTTGCTCATAGTTTAATGTTCTTTTGCCTGTTTCATAATCAACTGTACAGCAATTTTACTGTATGGCAGTTTTTATTCTGAAGTGTTTTCTTGTACTTTGTACACATTGTTTTACTTATTTCTATATTGCTGTATTATTTTTGTACATTTTACCTTAAATCTGTCTGTTCATTTCTCTTCCTGCTCCCCCAGGATACATCTGGAAACAAGCTGATACAAGCTCAGTATGACTTTTGTAATAAATATGCTGCAGTCACAGATATATTAATTATAGGATATTTAATATTTACACAGACTCTAAAAAACTCATTATTAAAGTAATGGGGAAGTTCACACACAGTTGAAAATTTAAATAAACTTGCTCAAAAGAAAGACTCTAACTAAGCTTTCTAAAATTATAAGTCTTACCCTAAGATCTTAAAAGTCTCTGTACACAGCAACAATTCACATCGAATTGGCCCTTTTCTTATCTATGCCACGCATTCACTCCTAGTCTTGTGCCTTGGTGCTGGGATCAGGGAAAGAGGTGTTGAATTATCTTTGCTCATGGTTTTGTGCCCCAAGCTCCCAGAGTAAAGTTCACTCTTCCCCTTCATTTCTTAAGACTAGAAGTGCTTTTTTCTTCCCAAATTTCCAATTGGGAGACATACATTTTCTCAGGGCAACTGTTTGTTTTATTGTTACTTGCCCAACTCCTCTTCTGACCCCACCCTCAGACAGTTTTACAAAAAACTATTTGCATTCTAAATTGAATAATGGCTGTTCAGATGAGGCCTATTATTAAAACTCCTCCTTTCACAGCAGGCGTCATTCACTAATGCAGCTTTTGTAGACTTCATATCACCATCTTTTAACAATCAAAAATGCCTAAATAACCCCTCTTTAAGCTGAAACAATAGATTACCACAATTTCTGTAAACCGTGTTCCTGCACACTGCTGGTGCTGTAATGGAATTACCACAGTTCAGGTAAACAGGATGTCCTCTCACAGGGATTCTTGTAAACATCAGTGACTCAAGAAAAAAACATAACATAAATTCAGATACAACACGTCAACTATTACAATAACTGCAGAAGCACTAGGTATTAAATCAGGATCAGCAGATTTTAAATTTGGAGTTGAAATATTGATTTAAAGAAGCAGTTTTATTAATTCTGACAAGCAAAATCTCATCAAATACTCCACTCAGACCATCTTTGTATTGTCTCTAATCAAAACAGAGCTCATCCCCTGACTCTGATATTACTGGAGGTGAGTCACAGACCAGGATATGGATGTCCATTAAAGCCTGACCTTATGGATATGTGCTACAAAGCATACCAGTACAGTCACATGCAGTTATAGACTTTCTGTTATCTACATGACCTATGGTATGACAGCAAATACCCTCAATATGCTAATTAAAGCAGCAGTGCATGATAACAGTGAAAATGTTGACCTACACTTTTTTATTCTATTTTAGATTGGCCCTTATCTCCTAACTTGTAGGATACCATTCCCCACCATTTTGAGTCTGCTTTGCCACTTTTTTACAACTGAAATAATAAAAGGAGTGTTCCTTTTAATATGTCTCAGACCAGATTTTGCATCATCATTTTCTGTTGTTTTTGAACACCGGGGCCCAGATATTCAAAAGGGTTGCGCCATGCGCAACAGGGTTGCGCCATGCGCAAGTCCAAAATGCGCCATTCTGCGATATTCAGCAGGAGGCAGTTACGCCACTGGCACCAGGTTGCGCAAGAGAGCAATGCAAATGAATGCATGCTCAACAGGAGGGGGAGGATCCATGCATAACCTGCGCAGCCCGATGTTCAGTCGGGTTGCACAGAATAATGCATCACGCAACCAAGCTCGCCGCTACAAGCTGGCCAAAAAAAGGCTTAAGTCGAGGGCCACCCACAGGTGAGCTGCTGCATTGCAGGGTGCAACACAGCAGCTGCCACCCTGGCTGGCCCCAACTCGCTCCCTGTGCCCCCCACCAGCCCGATCGCGGGCAGTACGTACATGTCCTCCCCACATCCCACAGCCCGATCGCGGGCAGAACCTGTCTAAGCCCCCAGTGCCCGATCGCGGGCAGAACCTGTATAAACCCCCAGTGCCCGATCGCGGGCAAATGTAACCCTCCCCAACCCGAATAACTCCTGGTGGTCCAGTGGACCGTAAAGCCCGATCGCGGGCAGAATGTCTGCACAACCCCCAAACATCTCCCTGGTGTCTAGTGTCCCCCACCCACCCAGAGCCCCTCCACCTATCATGTATGTGTTCTGCCCGCGATCGGGCTGTGGAGGTGTGGGGGGCATAACTGTGATGCCCGCGATTGGCTGTAGGCGCTGTCCTCGACGGTTGCCGCCTGGCAGGGTGGCCAGGAGCAAGTCCCTCGGGATCAGCCACCTATATGCAAATGGTGCAATGGGGCTACAAAGAGATGCAAATGGCCCCTGCGCCTTTGTATAAATTATGGCCCCATTTGCATGTCACCTTTTGAATATCGGAAATTTGCGCATGGCGCAATGGTACTTGCGCCACCGCAAGTTGAATGTCAACTCTGGCAACTTGCGGTAGCGCAGTTCCACTGCCTATCGCGTAGCGTTGTGGCTCGGCTTATATCTGTGAGCTGCTCAACAGCTTAACTCCTTTGAATATCACCGGCCACACCCCTGCGCAACTATTTTGAGCAGCGCAAGGGCTTGCGCCTCAGACTGGCGCAGTTTGAATATCTGGGCCCAATTGTTTAAGATCCCCTTTTTCTGACAGTAATGAACTAGTATGCAGACAACAGGTGTATAAAAACAACTGAGAATACTGATGAAAACCTGATCAGAGCCATATTAAAAGGAGCATGCCTTTTAATATTTCAGATATGAAAAAAAGTGTTAAAACAGACTCAAAATGGGAAGAGAAGAGTATTGTTCAAGTTTTATTTATTTTTATTTTATTTATTTATTTATTTGTTTCTCAGATTATAACACCTTTGAGCCAGAGGCACTTTTACAAAGGTTCCATGTCAGTAGAATGAACAAGATACACAACATAAGCAACAATAATTACAACAATCTGACAAAGCGACAATAACATAGACAATATTAGCATGCAGAGACTTAGCATATAAAATAAAAGAAATCAGGAGCAGACAACTATGTCCTTGTTGATAGATTAGAGAGTATGGGTGGTGGGGTAAAGGGTAAGTAAGGGCAGATAATGAGAGGGGGTTGGAAGAGGTAGGGGATATAGGGCAAGGACAAAACTAGGGTGGCAAGAAAAGGGAGGATCAGAGGAGGGGGGTGGAGGAGAAGGACCACCGGGGAGGTGGAGGTGCTGCTGAAACACTTAAAGAAGAGGTGTAGGTTCATAATTGAAGGCAGCCTTAGACTTTAGTGGCATGGAGGTGAGAATGACCTACGTATGAACAGTCACAACTGCTAAGTGAGGTGAATATAGGTGAAGCTTACACTTGAAAGGGCCCAACTTGGCGCTGTCTGGACTGAAGTGGGGAGGTCATTTAGCCAAGATGGCACCCAGTATGCAAAAGACTGCTGCGCCTGTGATGTGCAGCAGAAGGGGACTTGAAGAGTTTGTCTTGCCATACTTCAGGTATGATGCGGGTTGGCCGCTTGTTTAAGGAGATTCTCTATGATGGGTGGTTGGCCAAGGCAGGCTTTTTTCTGCTAGGAGACAAGTCTGATATTTCACCCTACCCATGACATTCAACCAGTTTGCTTGCTCATACAGGTCACAGGTATGGGTGAGTCAGTGTGCTCCCATAATTAACCTGCATGCTTTATTAAGGGCTATTTTAACCCTTTTGAGTGTGGTGTCAGTTGCTGCACTGTACGCAACTAGTCCATAGTTGATGATGGAGATTATGGAGCTGTTAACTGCTAAGCAAAGTGCATCAGAGGTTAGGCAGTGTCTGGACCTGTATAAGAGACCAATTCTAGTGTTTACCACCTTAGCGAATTTATCTATATGGATGGTGTAGGACAGCAAGCTGTCTAGGATTATTCCAAGGTATTTAAAGTTTTGGACTTACTCGGAAGTGTTGCACAGGCTGTTTTGAATGGTTAACCTGTATGATTTATGTTTGTTGTTGTGGTTGTTGAAAAGCATGACTTTAGTCTTTTTGTAATTCGTGAGGAGTTAACTTAAGAGATAAGAGGCACTCTAAATTAGACTAGAAAAGTATGGATTAAAAATATTGCTGTTATCATGCATTGCTGCTTCAATAGATTTCAGAAGAATCAGGTATTGAACTAGGTTCACCAGATTTGAAACTGGGAACTCAAACATGCTCTGAAAAAGCAGTTCAACTAGTTGCGCACTTGCCAAACTGTGGCTGGAAGATCAGATGGTTGTGGGTTCTAGCCCCACACCAGGAACTTAGGATAAAATAAGAATACTAACAGTGTTGTATGGCATGAGACAGTGTTGCACGCCTGAGGTGCCAGCCTTTGGATGAGACATTAAACTAAGGTCCTGTCTGCCTGTTCTGCTGGTTGTTCTCATGGATGTTGAAGACCCCATGACAATTCTTATAAAAAGTATGGGAATTTCCTTGGTGTACTGGCCAAATTTCCCTCATTCACTAAAAATACCACCAACAGATTAACCTGATTCAATAAGTCAGTTTGTATCTGTATATTCCTTCCCACTATCCACTCACACCATTCTCTGGAATGAGGCTGAAAATAGGGAAATTGTCAGCTCTCCTTTCCTTGTCCACAAAAATGAATTACATAAATAAATACTTGCCATTAAAGTCTCATCAACTATGCAACTAGACCATCTTTGTATTATCTATAGTTAAGAGATAGCTCATACCCCAGCTCTCATATTATAGGGTGTGAGCCAAAGACCTGGAGGTGGATGTCAATGTAATGTATATACATATGAGGTTGTATGTGGGCCAGCACATACATTGGGAGGCTGCTATGCACCTCCATAATAGATCACAAAAATAAACTTTATTTCAATGGAGCTAAATATGGACCACACCTACCCTTAAATTAAAAGAGCAGCTCCAGTAGCTGAAGCCAGCAGAGACATTATTTAACTCAATCCATAAGGTTTTACAGTTGGCATGGTACTGCATTTCTTCAGACACTCTAGCCAGTGAGCCTATAGCTTAATGGTTAGAGTGCTGGAACGGCATACTAGAGATCGGAGGTTCAATTCCCAGTGGAACACACTTTTCCTTTCTCATTTCCATCCTTATCTTTTAGGGAACACTGCAAAGCAATGGACATATCCTAACTAGCAAACCAGGTTTTAGGAAAATCTGTTCTATTTGTACTTTTATCAATTGAGTAAAACAAGATAACTTCACACATTTCTGAAAAAAAGTTTAAGAGTTATCATACCAGTGTCAGAAAACATGTCTCATTTAACATTCCAAACTATTTTAAGAATACGTTTCCTCATTTTGAAAAATAAATTAGCTGCAGTGTAGCTTGACTGCAGATATTCACTACCCCAAACCTAGACATTGCTTCGTATGCAAGCAACCAATTTGTGCAAAGATTTTGGCATAAAATTAAAAACAAAATATGAAATCGACTGGTTAGGTCCACTGTGAATCATTCAAATGGCATGGATAATGAGGGGTTTCTGGATCACACATAAGCCATCCCAGAAATATGTCTGTGCCTAAAATGATTATCTAAGATATATAACCAACATATGTGAGTATACCACTGTAAACTTCAACCTAAGCCTGCATTAGCTTGATTCAATCATAGCATGGTGCTCAGTTAATAAACTCACCCTGTGGTTTGAGCATATGTAAAACTAAAGGTGTGACATTTAAAACAGCCATTTAAAGATGCATAACCCTTGGGTCAGGTCTTATTTAGGTTCTTCAGCAAACATAAGTAGAAAAAGTGTATGCTTTGTAAATACTACAGTGGGATTACTCTAGGCATTCATATTTTGTGTTTCCTAAACTCTATCTTTCCACTATGAACTGAGTAGAATATCATTCCTGCAGGGTAACAGGAGATCATAATTTAATTCCAAACTTTGCTATGAAGAATATCTTTAAGAGGATTCTCGATCTCTGAAATATTACGTTTCTTGATTCTAGAATACAACTGTTTTTTTCATCAGTGCCACTCCTAATTGTATTGCTTCAAGGACAGTCTTACTCAGCATTTTCATACTGATCTGGTTTTGGTGACGCAGAGGAAGACAAAGCCATCAGTTGTGTAACTTTTTTTATTATTATTATTTTTATAGGCTAAAATATCAAGACAGACAGGATTATTTCATTTGGATGAAAAAAGTCAAGAAAATTAAAATAATTTGTTCTTCCTGTGATGAAAAAATAAATTAACACAGCTATGAAAGCTTGAATTTGCATGTTACATATATACATTTTGGAAAACTGTTCCATAATGGCAAACTAAAAAGGCTGTGGGACATATGAGTGGGCACTCATTTTTTCTGCACCAATTTGTTTATAAAATTGGCTAGTTTCTTGTTCAGTTGATAGATGCCAGTTGTTTGAAAAACATATAAACTGTTATTGTAGCTCTAATGATAAATATGGCATAATAACTTAATTTGTACATGGTCTTGCAAGAGTTAATAGTGAAGTATGGGTGTGAAGAGATTTTTCCCAGCAACTTTTCTTTAAATAGGAAATTAAGCATTTATAAACATCATCAATCTTGGGTTCTTATATGACATTAAAAATCAGAAGGGTGTTATACCTGCCTCTGGCATGCTTAAAACAAGATAAAACAAACATTTTAAATCAAGATGTGGCATACCTTTGTGACTGTTTTAAATATATTGAATGATAGACTAAACTAGATCTGGTTATACCAATCTCAACACTTTCTTTCAAAATGGGTTGCAATTAAATTATTTTGCAAAAAACGATACTCGAGTATCAATGTTACATCCATAGCTTTCACATGCATGAGAAATGACAGCTACATTTTCAACTTGTCAGTTAGTTTGACATTTCTAACTATCAGACTTTTAACATTGTACACCATAGCATACTGAAAATAACAGTAGTGTTGGAAATAATGCAAAAGGAAGTTCAATGCATATTCCCTTCTTCCTGTCGTTTCTAGCTAGATTAAGCTGTTGTCTTCCCAATTGCCTCCCAGCTGCTGCAACTTGTGAAAACAACAGACCCTGCTCTGTTGTCTGCAGAAAGCCTGGATTGTTATGAGTAACTTTATTGCAGACACATGAGTGTGTTAAGACTTTAAAACATGCTCAAATGTCATGTGCACACCCAGTGACGGGCAAGAATAATTATGAAAAAAAAATACAAGAATTCTGTGTCTATGAAATGGTGTCAGACAAAATGGGCCATTCATTGTGTTCCTTGGGGAATGCTTGGACTCTCCATCAAGAAAACAAAAAAGGCACTTTTTTCCTGCTGTAGGCTGAATGCTTAGCTTTGCCACCCGACTCCTAAGAAAACATGGGCCCCCTCTCTAACTACTGGCTGGCTGCACACAGTAAAATGTATTAATGTTCCCCTTTTTCCCTTCAGTCCACAGTGTGTAGGCTGTGGCCAATGTAAAGCAAATGCAAAGACAAAAACAGTTTGCTCAACATTAGTAAAAAAAACAAAACCCTAGTACAGTCTGAAAATCAGGCTGACATTGGGGTTATATATTCTACTGCAGACACATTTTATATAACTTGACACAATCCGTGTTAGCTACTGTTTAGTCTTCCAACTAATTATCTAGAATAGGCTCAAATACTTTTGACTGTATTTTGGTTATAGCTATACAATAGAATTTGGTTCCATTGTTTGAAAGAAAAAAACAGTGATTCTGAATTTAATTTACTTTCTCCAGTTTAATTTCTACTTAACACAGTAAATCGCTTTGCTCAAAATGACACTTATTTTATGCCTCAGTTAACCAATGCATGACTTTTTTTGTCACCATTGTCATTTTATTAGCAAAGTGTTCATCTTAAGGCAGTTTTAATAAAGGCAATGTGAATCTATTTTAATCTTGCCACATTTTTTAATGTTCATTAGAATATGAGTTGCCTGTCTAGCTAATAGTGCTAAGTACTCATTGTAACTGGTGGAATGCTTAGATCCACTTTGTTCAACATTTCTTCCTTAAAATAAACCTTCTCAACTTAGCCATTTCTGATTCTTGGACTCTGAGATGAGAACATTTAGTTGTTGTCACCAATAAATAACATTTTTTGCTCCATATTGATCAAATGTTTGTATAGTTTCAGCAACTCCAGGGCCTGATTTTCAAAGGGCCAGACATGGTTTAGGGACTAGTCCCCATGTGTAGCTTACTGGTGTGGGGGAAAATCCCTGTGCCAGCAAAAATGATTTTTTCAGCTTTTTCTGAGCAAGGGCATAATCATCTATTGTTATACAACTGTTATGCCTGGCAATAGCAGGTGTAGTATTTGCACAACAAAGTTGTGCAAATTGCTGTAAATTGGAAAAATGTAACAAAAAAGCTACCTTTTTGAAAACAGTGCACATGCAGCAGAAATTGTAGTTGTCAAGGAGACCCTCCCATGTGTAACTGTTTCTACTGCACATGTACAATTTTTCTTAAATGTTTACTGCATCCCCAGGTGCTTTTTCTAGGTAGGATAATTGTATTTTTCCATATTTCAAGGATCATTAAAAGTATCAAGTTCTCCCCAAAAATATTTGCATATTTATTCATTAGTATAGCTGTCCAACCACATACTCCTATGAGAGGAGACAATGGATTTTCATAGGGGTTCCAGGGTGACAGCAGATTAAGACAAAACATACAGTGGTAGCCATAGCTATGTAAAATTATAGCACAGTGTCTGCCATGACACTTCCCAATATTGCTCAGAAAAGCCTCATTCAGGTGAATGCAGCTTCCCTGATATTGGGTGATACTGAGTTTTGCAGTAGCAGTTGTTTGTGCTGATGACTACCACTGTACAGTTCAACAGATAACATCTGAATATCACATAAAAATGTTTGGTTGAATGCATGTTTGGCATTAGTATATAGTAGTCATCTTGCCATTCCTCACAAATCACATTGGTCTGCCTTCAGAGAAGTCCCATATGACCAGGAGCTCTAGACAAGTGATTCAGTTGAGGAGAGACTTGAACTTCCAACTCACAGTCACACGTTCTGGCACTTCTTCCACTATTGGTTCTTCAGAGATTTGCATACCCTTAAAGTGGTCTTTTTACTTCTGGTACAACTTTGAAAAACATAGTATTTCAATACAGTTCTGTTCACATATTATAGCTGTTCTGTATTTCTCTTCCTTTTACTCTTTATTGCTAGGCATATGTACATGGAAACAGGATTCTTGTTTCTTACACTTGATCTTTTCTTGCTGTTTAATCCCTAGCTGAATTCACAGTTCTCTGTTTGTGACATCATATTAATTTCCACAAAAACAAACTATGATGTCACAAACCAAGAATTATGACTTCTACAAATTACTGAACAGCTGACACAGATGACATGTAGGGGACAGGGATAGTTTCCTCATAAAAATTAACTTAGTATTGAAAAACAATGGGGGCAGAACAAAAGACAAATATGACATATAAGCAGAATTGGATCTAAAGATTAGGTTTCCCAAAACTAAAAACTCACTTTAAGAATGCAGCAGCAGGACATGACAGTGTTGAATTAAGAATACTGTGTGGGGACCCACTGCTGATAACATTGAAAAGCAGTGAGCCAGGCCCATAACAGTAGCCCCTGTTTTGAGATTAGGGTCCATTAAGTGCTCTAAATAACAATACATTAAATACCTCTTACAGGCTTGTTTCTTCCTTACCAGTATTTGATTAAAAAAGCATACAAAGGACTTAGTGTTAAAATGTGCTGCTGAAAAGCAACCAATATCAGTAGTCAGCAAATACTGATATCCCCTTGAAGAGTCAGCATATTGAAGAGATTGAGAGAACCCAGTACAGGTCTACCAAGCTGAGTTGGGGTTTAGGACCTGATCCACAATGGGAACAGACCCCTTACGCTGGTGCAGTGGGCTGAACAAAATCACGGTGTGCCCACTCCCAACATGAGGGGCATCCTGCGGCACATGCAGTGGACGGTACATTAGCCCTCCACATGCAATGCAACTCTGCTTGCATGTCTACATGCAAATGTAGCTGGAACTACAGGCCTGCTTTGACTGCACTGATTGGAGTGTTCTTGAGGCTGCAGCTACAGACCTGGACGACCTCACTGACACTGTGACATCGTACGTCAGTTTTTGTGAGGACATGTGTGTGCCAACTAAAACTTTTCGTATGTACAGTAATAATAAACCCTGGTTTACAGCAAAACTCAGGCAGCTTCGTCGGGCCAAGGAGGAGGCTTATAGAAGGGGGACCGAATCCTGTATAACCAGGCCAGGAACACACTGACAAAGGAAATCAGAGTAGCAAAGAGATGTTACACTGAAAAGCTGAAAATTAGGTTTTCAGCCAATGACCCTGCGTCGGTGTGGAGAGGCCTGCAGGATATTACCAACTACAGAAGACCATCTCCCCACACTGCAGAGAACCATCAACTGGCCTATGACCTGAATGTGTTTTACTGTAGGTTTGACAAGTCCAATTTCACATCTCTTACCCTTTCTGACCACATTACACAACAACAAATTACATCCCCTGCCACTCCCCTACCTCTCCCCATTGCTACTCCACCTGCATTTAGGGTCTGTGAAGAAGAGGTGATTCAGCTCTTCAGGAGACAGAAGATCAGGAAGGCACCAGGTCCAGATGGTGTGTCACCTTCCTGTTTGAAGGTCTGTGCTAACCAGCTGGCCCCTGTTTTCACACAGATCTTCAACAGATCTCTGGAGCTGTGTGAAGTTCCCTCCTGTTTCAAGCGCTCTACAATCATCCCGGTGCCTAAGAAATCCTCTATCACAGGATTAAATGACTACAGGCCGGTCGCCTTGATGTCTGTAGTCATGAAATCCTTTGAGCGACTGGTGCTGACCCATCTGAAAGACATTACAGGCCCCTTGCTAGATCCCCTGCAGTTTGCTTACACGGGCAAATAAGTCATGGATGATGTAGCAATATGGGACTGCATTACATCCTGAAACATCTTGACTCCCCAGGGACATATGCTAGGGTCCTGTTTGTGGACTTCAGCTCAGCTTCAACACCATTGTCCCAGAAGTTCTTCACTCTAAACTCACTCAGCTCACTGTACCAGCCTCCACCTGTCATTGGATTACAAACTTTCTGACGGATAGGAGGCAGCAGGTGAGGTTGGGGATGATTACATCTAGCACCCGACAATTAGCACTGGTACTCCTCAGGGATGTGTTCTCTCCCTCTGCTTTTTCTCTCTACACAAATGACTGCACCTCAGGAGACCTGTCTGTTAAACTCCTGAAGTTTGCAGATGATACAACGGTCATCGGCCTTATTAGGACGGTGATGAGTCTGCATACAGACGGAGGTTGAACGTTGATCCTCTGGTGCAGTCAGAACAATCTGGAGCTGAATACTCTCAAAACTGTGGAGATGATAGTGGATTTCAGGAGGAGTTCTCCAGTATTGCCCCCTCTTACTATACTTAACAGCACTGTGTCTGCTGTGGAAACCTTTAGGTTTCTGGGATCTACAATTTCCCAGGACCTGAAATGGGTGTCCAACATAGGCACAATTGTCAAAAAGGCTCAGCAGAGGATGTATTTCCTGCGTCAGCTCAGGAAGTTCTACCTGCCTCAGGAGCTGCTGATCCAGTTCTATTCTGCAATAATTCAGTCTGTTCTGTGTACATCTATCACTGTCTGGTTTGGATCAGCCACCAAACAGGACAGAAACAGACTACAACCGACAGTTAGGACTGCAGAAAAATCATTGGTGCTGACCTGCCCTCCATTCAGGATTTATATACATCCAGAGTTAGGAAGCGGCAGGCAACATCACTCAGATTTATCACACCCTGGACACAATTTGTTTCAACTTCTCTCCCTTCTGGCAGGCTACAGAGCTCTATGCGCCAAAACAATAGATATGAATAGTTTTTCCACAGGCTATCACTTTGATGAATACTTGAGCCAGTCACACAGTTGAACAATCTTCGTGAAATAATCTGTAACATTAAATGTTTACTGTAATTATAAAATGAAATTTTAGGATGCTATATATATACATATGTACTGTATATATTCTGTTGTACATATGTATATATTGTTAAATTCACTTACCTCATGTATATAAAGTATCAGCTAATTTATTGCATATTTATTTTAGCATTTTGCACTTTGCATTATTGCATTATTGTTTTTATTGTTTTGTTGTTTTTTGGTTTTATTGTATGTCTGTTAAGTATATTGAGAGCAACGGAAAAAAAATGGAGTTAAATTCCTTGTATGTGTATACATACTTGGCCAATAAAGTTGATTCTGATTCTGATTCTGATTCTGATACATGGGTAGCTGTAATTGAGTGGGCACAGGGGCTTCTCTGGGCTTCACTTGACTTTATTTAAGGTCAGCATTTGTTCTGGTTCCTTGGGATGGCAGTATAGCCCACAGGTTAGACTAATGAGTGTGAATGCACTTGGTACAGCCAGCAGAACTGAGTTTGATTCCCACAACTTCCACTTGCATACTGTGTGATTCTGAGCAGGTCACTTAACCTCCCCAGTGCTCATGGGTTGCACTGGGAAACAGGTACTTGTGCCTAGCAGGACTTACCCAGTTATCAAAGAATAAAAAAAAACAACTGTGCTGCATGTGCGCCGCATGATGTAGACCATGAAGAGTGTACCAAATGCATCAGCCATGGATATTCATGGGGAGTGATTGGCCCATCCACACACTGTCATCAGCCCTCTGAGACAGCATGAAGGCTGGAGCATACATTTAATTTTCATTGTCTTATTTAAAAATTGACTGTGCAATATGTGGATATGGCAGTCCTTCATTCAGAGCAATAGGTCTACTTTTGCACCAGACTGGCCATGCTCTGCTCCTGTAATACTGATACACCTGTGTAGTGTTATGCATGTGTGTACTGAAGAGGTCTGGTGCTGTGGATTAGCCGTGTTCAGCTGGATAGGTAAAATTTGTGAATATTTAGATTATCTCTGTGGATTGGACCCTAAGTAGGCAAGCACAATGAGGAGTGAATAAAAAAGATCAAATTAGTCATCCTACGAAACAGAAAGAAGTGATGGGAAATTATCATGGTTTTCTGAATACAAAGGGGATAGACAAGGTAGAGCATGTACATATATTTTAGCTGGTACATGCATGTAGAACAAGAGGCCATGCATTCAAACTGAGGGAGCAAGATAAGAGGAAATATTAAAAAGCATTACTTCACACAGAGGGTGGTTAATAAGTAGAAAAATCTATCCTGCAAGGTTGTGAAACCTAACTCTGTTCAGGCTTTCAAGGTAGGGCTATATAGATTCCTATGGGAGAATGACATTGAGGTTTAGCCAACCTGCATAGAGGCAGCATTCCAGTTGATAGGCTTGGATGTGTGTCCATACTCAAATTGGATATAATCATTGCTGTGTAGCAGGAGGGCTGGACAAAACTGACCCTCAGAGTCTTTCTTTATCCTAGTACTATGCTACTATATTAGCTTACATTACAAGAATATTGCATGTAACAGATGAACGCCCATGAATATAGCTGCATAAAATGATTCATTTATGAATACCAAATGGATTGACTGAAATTGGTTGTTATAGCAGAAAACAGTGGTTGATAGGAAAACTATCCTGCTGTAGCCATCAGATAAAAGAAACAGTGACCCGACTCATTAGCCCTTTGATTTAATATATTGACACTTTGGTACAAATAATTCCGTTTAGTGGCTTTTGCTTCTGAAGGATCAATTTAATTAGTTATAAAATGTGACTTCTTGTCAAGAACCAGAAGAAATGCTGACGTTAAATAAAGTCATATGCAATTTAAACAATAAAGCTATCGAAGCCTGGTTAAAAGTTAATGATGCACAAAAAATGGCTTAATAGAAACAACCTCAGCAATGAAAGTTATGGTTGGGAAATTAAGCTAAGTGGATGAACGAGGGATTTGTAATGTTGCTAAATTGCTAAAACAAATTCATAAATTATGACAACATTTAGTGATATTCTAGAAAGGAACACAATTATGGACTGATTTGAGAAAACTTTAGTAATTTATCTAAATGCAATGTTTTCATACATCAATAAATATGACTCCAAAATCAATTTCTTGGGCCTTTGAACGTGTAGAATGCTAACAAATAAACATTTGCAGGCTATCAAAGAAAACAAGGCATTATTTTTATAATAAATCAAAGTAACTTTAAGATTAGTGGTACAGTACCTCAAATTCCATAAGAGTGGTAGTTAGAATTATGGATGCTTTGAGTAATTATCCGTTATAAATACTTTGCAGTAATCTGAATTTTAATTCTAAAAATATTTCACATAATAATTTGTATATTTTTATACTGCAGATAATTGCAATTATAATAATCTGATGCTGAAGTTTTTTTTCTTCAAATTGTTTCTCCCTATACAGTATCACACTATGGAACAGTGTTAGATTGAGTAACACACAGAGAACAGTTGGTTGTATAGGTTCACATCCACTGTCTTTGCAAACCTTTAAATAAACCATGCTAGTGATTGAAAGGATTTGAGATGCTCATCCCAGGGGTGTAAGGTCTGAGGCTGAAGGCTGAGTGTCCTTACACCCCTGGGAAGTGCATCTCATACCCTACAAACCACACTCTGAAGTGGTTTATTGCACTTATAGAATGGCCCATTTCAAGTTATTTAGTAAGCATATTTAGAAAACTGGCAAACACAGTTGTATAAGTGCAACAGCGCAGCACATTTATGTTTTATTATGCAAGAAATTATTAAATAGTCCACTGGGTCCACTTTAAGAGCAGTGTGACTGGCTGTAGCTGCTGCTACTATTGCCAATTTGTAGTGCAAACACAGCTGTGTTCTTGCTTTCTGTACGGGGGATGAGCTACACTGAGGGAGAGAAAGAAAGGCCAGCAGACTGGTTTTGAAAGCTGGTGTATGAGTACAGTGATTTGTAACACGGATGGTTATTAATCAGGTTTTGATTAGGGCTACTGTGTGTGTCCTCCAGAGGTTAAGCATGGTCAGGTGATATGTTTTGGCCAATGAAGTTTCCTGACTTTCTTGGCATTTTTTAAAAATACAGTTAATTTACATAAAAAAATACAAAAGATAGCATACTGCCCAGGGCAAATATTGTATTGCAAGCTATGAATGAAATAAGTTGAGCCAAAATATAAAGCAGGGAGTGAGATGGAGCAAATATGCTTCAAGTTGAGTCAAAAATGTAATGCATGGAATGAGCTGGAGAAAAAATGACACAAGGTGAGTCAAAAATACGATGCATGAGTACGATGGAGAATAAATGACACATGTTGAGTCAAAAATATGATGCATGGACAGAGATGGAGCAAAAATGATGTAAGCTGAGTCAAAAACACGATGCATGAGTGAGATGGAGAATAAATGACACAGGTTAGTCAAAAATATGACGCATGTGTGAGGTGGAGAATAAATGAAGCAAGTTAAGCCAAAAATATGATACTGTACATGAGTAAGACAGAGCAAAAATGAAGCAAGCTGAGTCAAAACACAATGCATGAGTGGGATGGAGAATAAATGATGAAAGTTGAGTTACAAATATGATGCATGAGTGAGATGGGGAATAAATAATGTAAGCTGAGTCAAAAGTATGATGCATGAGTGGGATGGAGAATAAATGATGAATGTTGAGTTAACGATATGATACATGAGTGAGATGGGCAGAAATGATGCAAGTTGAGTCATGAATATGGTGCATGGAGGGAAAAATGATGCAAGTTGTGTCAAAAATTACAGCAGATGAAATGGACTCTGGAAGCAATATTTTACATGTTGCATTATGATGTCTACAATGCAAGACTCTTACAGAGAATCCCATTCATATTACCATAGACAGGTCTGCCCACCTGCTATGGGCTTCTGTATATTCTCTAGCGTCAGTTACACCAGCTCTGGCTGGTCAAATAGCAGTATGAATCTATGACACAGTGTTCAACAGCTTCCACCTTAGATAATCCACAAAAAGGGATGGTGAATCATTTTTTTATGCAAGCCCCACTGTGACATGGTGCACCCATTTTTTGGATACAAGCCTGACTCAAGCCACTCTGGTGCAGGCCCTTCTGCCTTTGATGGAAGCACCATTAGAAATCCAGAACTGATGCAAGTTTTGATGCAGCGTGCTCCTTGCATCATTCCTTTCTGGTAAAAGCACCTTGTGTAACTCTCTGACCTTTAAAAATTGAGCCCATTATATATACCATGAAAGAGTGCATACCTCCTATAAAGACGAACAGCTTCAGGACTTACAGAGAGCCAGCTGCTGTTATGCTGTTTAAATTAGGGTGACTGTCTTGTACAAAAGTGAAACTTTGAATGTGCTTTGTATTAAACAAACAGAACAATAAGAACATAAGGAAACAAAGTTCTTGATGGACAGTTACTCTAATACACCAAAACTCAGGTTTTGCATAATATACAAGACAGCTGCATGTAAAGGACCACTAAGCAATTCCCAGAGTTTTGGTCATGTCACATCAATTGAATTCTTACCCTTTATGGATTATTGAAAACTGACAGATACCCTTAAAATGCTTCTTACACCTCTGAAAATTTTTTAAAAAGTAAAGTATTGAGACATAATTCAGCATCTAGATTAATTATATTCAGCAGTCTTCTACTACATATAGCGAAAGACTATGGAATGTATTAGGCAATGCAAATTTATTTGTTAGGTGCCTATCCAAGACTCTAGGTACTGTTCAGACAACGAACTTAATGCAATTAAATACAAATCAAGTACACGAACAGTAGATATGCATGCCAAAACAAAACTCAAAAAAATGAAACACAGGTTACAATTCTAAAGCTTAGGTGGTCCCAAAGTCACAATTAAAAAATGTAGCATGTCAAAGAAATAATGGCAACTGCAATTATGGTGACGGCAAATCAGCAAGAGTCAATACTGTGACCGGAGTTTACAGTGACTGCAGTTACGGCAACATTTGCTCCCCCCCCCCACCCAAGGTGCTATTACCTCAGAGTTAGATATATTAGTAATGGGGGTGAGGGGGGCAAAGCCCACCACAGAAAACAAATATCGCCGTAATTGTAGTTGCCGTACATTCCAGTCACCATATTGTCTCTCACCGATGTGACGTCACCATAATTGTCATCGCCATTATTTCTTTGCTGTTTTGACATGGAGCCTTAAAAAAATATGTTTTGAGTAAACTCCTGAAATTTTCCAAATAGGAAGCTCCTCTAATTGAAGTTGGAAGTGTATTTCACACCACAGGAGCTGCAACACAAAAACCTCTGTCTCCCAAATATTTAGGTCAAAGAGTATGGAACCATAAGGAAACCCACCTGAGCGGAATGATGAAGGCTGACTTGAGTGTGTTCTGTCAGATCTGTTAGCTGGGACCCAGATCATCCAGGGCTTTGTATACCAACAAATGTATCCTGAAGTTGATACTCCACCTTAGTGGAAGTTGGTGCAGCTCCCGCAGAACCAGCATGATATGCCCAGACTGGGAGGTCCAATCTATCAGCCGGGCTGCTAAATTCTGCAAAAGGTGCATCAGCCATGCATACAGCCCTAAGTAGAGAGCATTACAGTAATCCAATAGGGAGAAGAGAAGTGCATACACTAGTGTTTCCAGGTCAAAGCGAGCTAGATAGGTCCGCATTTGGGTGATATTTCGTAGATGGTAAAAGCCACTGTGGATATCAGATAACACTTGATATTCTAGCATCCGCCTATTATCCACAATGACACCTTAGTTCTTAACTCTATCAACAGCTCATAGTGTGGTGCCATTTGTACTGTATCATGTGTGGTTCTAAGATGGTACATATTGCTTAGGATAAATATCCATGACATATTACTTAAGGCATAGTCAAAAGAGGTTTACTGTCAGCTACCTGAGAATCCTAGGGGTTCAAAGCAAGACAAACTGGTACTAGCCTCCAGTTTCTGTAAAAGGCCAATCCTAGAAAGACAAAGGGGAAATGCAGGCTTGATCTACCTTTTACTGTAGAGCTAGATCATTGCCCCTTCATATGACACTTAAAACACTTGACTACTCGGGAGTATTCAAGCATCTAAGACCAGATGCATAGCATTTTTTAACTTTCCAGATACCATGTATACTATTTACAGGACTGCAAGTTAAAAAAAAATATAAAACATATCTTATTTGTGTGTTGTGCAGTTTCATGTTTTCCTTAATTTGTGCAATCCATGGAATATAGAACTACAACAGCTCTCAAAATCCAATATGCATGGCAGGAAGCAAAACAACTATCATACATACTGTCCCAGCTCACACTAGGTCTACCTGGCAGGTTTCACACTAAACAACTCTTAATCAAACGTGTGTCCCCTAAATGCCTGATGGAGGAATTCAAATGATAAACTTAAAGGCACACTACTTAAAACTGGGGGGCACTCCCATGACCCCCAGATAATAAATAGAAAATAAGTGCAAAATCTGAAGTATAAAAACAATTAAAACCTTGAATGAGACATTATTAATTGTCAAATATGATTAAATGTATTTTACTAAAAGGATTTCAGATTATTTAAAATACTGGTAGGTTGCTGTTTAAAGTACATTTCTAACTTTTTTAATCTATTTGAGCTACAGTATATAGCCCATTACCTCAAGGCAGCAGTAGCATACTTCAGGCAAAAGTACATTTTTTAAGCATGTCATTTTTAGGATGGAAAGGATTGTAACTGGAGCACTTCTCAGTCCACTGGCCGTGCCCCAAGCTCAGACATTGTATGACAGCTAAACAGGTAGAGTGTGGGGAAATGCCCCATACAAGTCTGTGAAGGCATTCGTAATGCATGTTTTGGGACGACTGAAGCCCAAGATTCAGTGTGGGGGAATAGCTCCTCCCACGTGCCAAATGTAAACTGGCCTCTCCCAGCAGACCACACTCAGTGTGTCTTGAAACACCAGCATTTTCGACTAGCTCTGGGCTCCTACATGGCTAGTGTCTGTGCCTTCTTGTTATTCTCTGTTCTGTTGTTCTGTTTCCCCCTTTACCTGCTCATTGTCTGATCTCTCTCCATTGTCTTGGCTGCACCTTCCTCTTCTACCTCCATTCTGTCTTTTGCTCCATTTGTTTTGTCTCCCCCGTGGCCATCTCTGCTGTTGCATTCCCCCCAATTTCTCCCTGTTTGCTGTGTTTGTGGTTCCCTTCCACCTACCTCATCTTTGCTTTTTCTTCCCATCATCCTGTGTTTGTTTTTGGGCTTCTACCTCATCAGAACACCATTCTATTCATGCACCACTGCTTCCAGGTTATGAGTGCTCCTGTAGTGCCCTTAAAGGTATAGGCACCTCAAGTTATTCCCAGCCATAATTGTACCACTCCTGTCTCAGGGACCTCTCAATCATAATTGCACACTGTAGTGAGACTTTGCTAATTCTTTCTCATCTCCCTTCAGTGATATTTGTTTTATGCAGCATGTTATTTGTTTTTTTTTATCTTTATTTATGGGCTTCTGCTTGTTTACTTGTTTTCAAGACCTCCATTTATTTTGTTTTCCTTTTCTTAGTCTCATCCACCTTCTTTATTGGTATCTCCCTTTTTCATTGTTCCTATGCCCTTCATTTTGTTCATTAAATTTCCTTATCTGTCTTTTCCAGTACCATGGCTTCTGCTGCTCTGCCCTTGCTCAGCACAAACCAGCAGCTTCACAGCTTCTGTCCACTAACTCTTCATAGTGGGATATCGAATGAAGGCAGACTTGCCCTGTCTCCTGGGGATGGGAGTCCTGTTCCATCAGCCTTCAACCTGTATCATTGTTCTGACAGTCTGTGTCCTTAATTCTACCATGTGAGATAATGAGTGAAGCTGGACTTGCCTTGTCCACTGAGGATGGGAGCCTGATTCATTTGTTTCAACTTATTCCATAATTCCAACAGTCTCCTTCCCTAATTCATACCTTGGAGGTATTTGAATGCAGGTTGACTTGCCACATCAACTGGTGATGGGAGTTCTATTCATCCACTTCAATCATATTACCGACTGACTTCAACCTCTTCCATCATTCTGATAGTCTCCATCCCCAACTGTTACCTTGGAGGTATTTGAGTGCAGGTGAACTTGCCATGTCAACTGGGAATGGAAGTTAAGTTTCATTCACTTCAACCATACTACCAATCGATAGTCTCCATCCCCAAACCACTGTCAAAGTATCAAGTGACTTAGCTTACCACGTCAGTCTGGAATGGGGGTCTCTTTTACTCATACTGTTTCGTCCAGTTCCTATCCTCTCCTAATTCTTTAGTATCTCAGTTCCACTTGACCTACTGACCGACATGGCTTCTCCTATGCCCTAGACGCTATACCTCCAAACCTCAAAGTCAATCCTCCTTAACCTCCTCAGACTGCTTCTCAAGCTCCCACAGAATGGAAGCAGACTTCCAAGACCAACCATTCCATAAAAGACTGAACCATGCTCCACCTAGCAGACAAGTTTAAAAAGCAGGGTATCCTGGACCATGCACCACCTAGCAGCCAAACTTAAAAAACAGGGTATCCAATGCTCAGCTTCTGCACACAAGCAAGAACTATATTACTTATTTCTGGCCTCGCAGCCTCAACCAGTTAGGAATCCCAGTCCCAACCAACCTGTTCCTCAACTGAAATACTATCTGATCTCTGTAATTTGGGATTTCATGGTTCAATTTGCATCATCAGTTTCCGATCTTCAATACAATATGATGGCAATTGAAGCTCGAATTCCAATTCAGCTTCCTCCACCCTCCAATCCATCAACTTATGCTGCCATCCCATTTATCAGCAGCTCTCCAGACCTTCCTCCTCCTCAGAGTGCCATTCCTCATATCACCAGATTCAATGCCATCACCACACCTCCCCTCAAGTATGTCATCCTCCTTGTCTTCTCCACTCATTTCTCCCATTCACCTTTTTTTTATTTTATAAAACTCTCGGATTACAAGTACCTTTGAGCAGGAGCTGCTCATTTACAAAGGTTCCACATCAAAGGACTGGGGAAACATACATACAAAGGTCGGTAATGGTAAACAGGCATAGTATAGACTAGGTTGCAGATTGCCTCTGCAAGGACACAATTGGAAAGGATGTTAACTTAATTTCTCTTCTCATCTCTTCTCATGACATCATGAGCAATAGAACTGTCTTCTGTGGTGATGTGTTAGTAATATTGAAATCTAAAGATCCTCAGCTCCTCTGAAAAATGACAGTGACCGAATTCAATCTGGCTTTTAGACTCTTTTGTAACATCATTTGTTCCGCATTTCCTGCACTAGGTAAAGAATTGGACTCTTATTTATATCTTATAGTCTACTTAACTATGCATTATGGTGGAACCTATTTCTACAACTATCATAGATCTTTTTCAGCTAAAGCTGCAGCAGCTTTCGCCCACTGTAATACTAAATTGAATTCAGCAGTCCTTGATAATGAACTCTTTTTTGCTGCAACTTCATTAGTCAACATGCCTACTCCTGTTCCCTATACTGCTCTTTCAACCAGTTTTCTCCCCTTTGTCCCCTGGCGGAGATCCCTTCCTCTTCCTCCAACAATCTAACCAGAATGACTTGACCATTAAGCTCACCCTTTGCTTCTTTTCTGGGATTATCTTGAACAATCTTCAGCTCTCATACTTGTCTGTATATTCACGGCATCCTATTAAAAACAATGGGGGCAAATCAATTTGCAACAACTTTTAATGAGACAGGCTGCCCTGTTTCCAGATGCTTATTCCTGCATGTGTGCACTTTCTGTGGTGAAGCTCACACTCACTATATCTGCCTGACAGCTCCCAGGCCTTCTAAATAACATACCATTTGTCCATCAACTCCAGTAAATGTACCTGCCCTGGCTAATTTCCTAGCTTTCCATCCTTCTTGTGCAGCTGTGCAGCATCTCCCCCTTGGGTTCATCCACAGATTCCACACTGGTATCTCTGTGCTCCCCTCTGATGCCTTCCACTGTTGTAATCTTCAAACTGCCAAAAAATAACCTGCAGTCGTTGATCAGCTACTACAGAAAGAACTTCAAAAAGGATCCCTCCTGGGTCCCTTTCTGTATCTGTCATTTCCTACCTATCTCATCAATCCCATGGGCATTGTAACTAAGAAATCTTCTGGCAAGAAGTGTCTCATAGGTGACTTATCAGCTCCTTAGTCCTTCTTCACACCCAGCATTAATTCATTGATTCCCTCTGATGTATATTCTTTGTCATATGCTCATACTGATGATGCCATTACAATCATTAAACACTTTGGTCCTGGCTACCAGCTCTCAAAAGCAGATATAATGGATACCTTTAAACTGTTACCCATTCACCCATCTCTTGGCACCACTACGGAATGTCTTGGGAAGATGGCTATTACTTTACAGTACATCTCACATTCAGCTGCCAAAGCAGCCCCTAACTTTTCAACATGTTTGCTGACATACTCTGTTGGGCATTACTTAATGTCTATCACTGACTAGTAGTTATCCATCTGCTTGATGACTTTCTCCTGATCCACCTGATTCTTCTCCAGCAGCTGGTATTTCTGCTCTTGTCCAGCTCTTTCACAAATTATCAGTTCCTTTGTCTGAAGAGAAAACCTTAGGACCAGTGACATCCCTCGAACTTTCTTGGCATAATTTTGAATACTGACCATATGGAAGCCCATTTACATCTCAATAAATTGCATAGGATCCAAGCTTCAGTGAAGTCATTTTCACCTAGATCCTCTTGCATTAAATGTGAACTCATTTCTCTACTGGGTTACCTCAACTTCACAATGAGAATAATTCCACAAGGTGGATTCTTGATTTATTACCTCTTGACCCAGGCTTCATCAGTTCTGAATTATACCATAATGTCAAAATCACAGCCACAGTAAAATCAGATCTTGCTATGTGATCCTTATTTTTAGCTTTATGGAATGGGTGTTCAATGTTCTACAATGACCCTTATCCTGACATGCATCCCAGAATATACACCAATGCATCTCCAACTCATGGCTATGGTCCTATATTTGAGCAGTCCTTGATTACTACTCCATGGCCTCCAGATATTTCATCACTTCATGACTTTTCCTCTACATCTCCTCTCTTTGAGAGCTACCCGATCATGGCAGCTGCCTTCCTATGGGGTCATCTTTGATCCCTTTAATCAGTATCCCTTCTTTCCAGTAATCAGTCCACCATGGCTATCATCAACAAACAGCAGTCATCGTCCAATTCCATCATACTGTGACTGACTTGACTATCACTTAATCATAATTTTACTTTACAATGTTTTCACATATCAGGCTATGCAAATAAAGTAGCTGATGCATTATCTCGATTCTGTTTTCAGACCTTTCATTGTCTCCATCCTTCAGTAGATCCAGTAATAACTCCTCCACCTTCCTTCAGCGACCTAATAATTATCTAGAGTTTTATTGTGTGTAAGCTACCTCCATCATGTGGGCTACTCTGGCTCCAGCCACCAGAGCTACTTAACGGCATGGAAAAAGTATTTTTCATTTTGTGCATTGCAGTCCTCCCATAATACTCCCATTTCTGTGGATCATGTCTTAGCATTTCTGACATTTTGCCATCAAGTGTTACACTTATAATATGGAACTATTAAGCAATTCCTAGTTGTTATCCAGTTATTTTCCTCATAATCTGCTCCATCCTTGCCATCACTGTTTTCCAATACATCAGTGAAATGTCTCCTTCTGGGTTTTCAAAGAGTGTCAGTTGCTGAAACACCTCATCATCTTCCTATAGATGGCTCTATATTGAGAAACATGTTGGATTTACTGAATTAAGGTCCATTTGAGTCTACCTCAAACCTCATGGTTTTGTCGGCTATTTGTTTAGCATTTTATGGATTTCTGCATCCCGGAGAATTCAGCGTGTCATCATCCTGCTCTACCAAGTTCCTGAAGATCACTGATCTTCAGAAAAAGGCTGTCCATTATACTCTGGCATTAGCTTCCTCAAAAGCTGACAGATTACATAAGGGAGTTTGCAAAGCCTATTACCCTTCGTTGAAAACTTGGTGCCCAGTAGCTCAATTAGAGAAACTCATGCTCTTCCACTCAGGCTCAAACTCCTCATATCCCCAGAAAACTTCAGACAATCAGTCTCCTATGACTATGAAATGGTTCGTACATCATATCACAACCCTTCTCCAATGGCTTGGACTCAATCCATATTCATTTTCGGGCCATTCATTCTGGATAGGAGCAGCTACTTCAGCATTGAGAAATAATATTCCCGTACACAAAAAGAGACTCAAAATATGGAAGTCATCAGCCTTCAAATTCTACATCCATAATTGAGTTGTAGAACTCAGACAAGCATTTAGGATCATCTCCACTTAGTTCACCCAAAGGATGGGCAGGTCAGCAGCCATGGGTCCTAAGAGGTTTACCCCAGCAGGGGTCTTCTCCTGAGTACTACTGGTCATAAGTTGGAGGGGGTAATCTTGTTGGGCCCTCTATTCCCTTCAGCTACCCAGCTTAATCTACCAAGGGTGGGAATAGAGAAAGGCCAAAAGTTCATAAGTATACACAAGCACTATTCTATTCACTAAACATTGAATGGGAGGGCTGAATCCCAAGGTTCAATGTGGATGAATGGCTCCTCCCACATACCAAATATAAACCATCCTTTCCCAGCAGCTCACATTTAGCGCATCTTGAAACACACACCATCCTCCCCGTCCTCCTTTGGCACTCTGCTCACCCTTGATGTTGGTCCCTCTATTCCCTACAGCTACTCAGCTTACTCTACCAAGGGTTGGAACAGAGAAAAGTCAAATGTTCATAATTATACACAAGCATTATTCTATTCACCAAACATTGAAATATATTTTTACACAACACTGGAGAAAATGAAAGCCACAGTTCAACTAATAGGGCCCCTATTATTTTAGTGGTGGCTTTCATTTTTCTCAAAGTTTGCTTGAACATATATAAATACACATTTAAAAATGTCCTCATAGACTTGTATGAGGGGTGCCTTGGCTTGGTGCTGTCCCTACTTAGACATTAGAAGGCATCTGAGTGTGGGGACAGGGCCAGTGGACCAGGAAGTGGAAGGGATCAGCTGGCTATGGTTTCAGCTCCAGTTATGATCCCATCCCTCCAGAAAAAGACATGCTTAAAAAAATTATTTTTGCCCAAAATAGGCTACTGCTGCCTCAAGATAATGGGCTATGAAGCCAAACTATAGATCTTAGAAAATTCATTTGATTTGTAATATTTAGTAGTATGTATAATATGCCCACTTTGATTGTTTTGATGGCTTATTTTAAATTACTAATCAATGATCCTTTATAAATCCATTTTTGTTATATTTGATAATTAATTGGGTTTTGCTTGGGGTTTTTAATTGCTTGTGTCTTTCACATTTTGAACTTATTTATGTATTCCCTGGAGATGGGAGGAGTGTACCCCCCCTTTTGTTCTAGTGTTACACCATTGAATTGATTATACAACATTTCTCCATTAGTTATCTACAGTAGGGGGAACACCTTTGAGAAAGCACTCTAGTGTGAAACATGTCAGGTGGTCCCATTGTAAGGGGATAAAGGGTGCATGCATGTAATTTTCCTTCCTGCCATGTGCATTGAATTTTGAGTGCTGTTGTTTGTCTATATTCTGAGTATTGCAGGAATTATGTACAAAGAAACGGCATGACATACAATTAAAACATATCTTTTACATTCTTACATTGCATTCCAGAAGATAGTGTACATGGTGTCTGGCAGGTACCAAGCCCTTTTGGACTTTTTGAAGTCATGTTGTTTGTGCTGTTATTGCTACCTTAGAAGTGGCTTTCTTTATTCCATTTAGGTTTAAACTAGCTTAGACTCCTTCATCCCTAAAACTAGTATCATATACTATAACATTCTTTGCCAGAATCTAGTAGGGGACTATCAAAAATGCAAAACCTTGGGTTTGATTTTCAAAAGCCAGAGAATGCCTCAAGCCCGGGTGTGCCAATTAGATGGCGTGTGGGACTTGTGGCATTCTCCTGGCACTGATCAGGATTTTCACTCCCATGTGCTGCACACTGCAAGTTAGACCAGATCCCCCGGTCTAACTTTTGGCATGCTGTGGACCATTTCTACAGGACTTGCACCAAATATCTGGTGCAAGCTGAGTCTAGCCTAGGAAATTAACCAAAATAAACATGTTACAACAGCTGCCACAATTCTCTAGTTTTAGGAAGAGTTACATGAATACATAATCTTACTATGAAGCTGGATTGGGTATCATATCATTCCAGTTTATTCCCGTTGACAAATTCAGCAAAAGGTTAACAGAATTGAAAATGAACGTAAAGCACCTTATTGAAATATGTATGGAGTCAAGCAAAATATTACTAAGAAAAGACAATATTTTGTCATCTCAGCTTTTCCCTTACCAGTTGCAGCAAGTGAGTAATGATTTGGATGCTTTCACTGTTTGCATCTGGATGCTATTTTTAAATTAGTCACCTAGTAACTCATATCACTCAATGTATTAGTCATAATTCAGCTTCCTGTGACTGAGACAGTGGAAATGGTTTGAAAAGGAATTGTAATAAGGTCATGTTAAGTGATTCCCCCTTATGACCATGTTACTAAGTTAGATACCAGGATTAAGTAACAATAGGATTCTAATATAAAGTAGCTTAAAATGAACCATCTATTCTTTTTTTAAATGTACTGTGGTCCCCAACAGCTGTCATACTGACCTCCATTCTCCTTTCTCATCTGCTAACTGCTCCTCACACCCTGACAATCTCTGTCAACATGTGCCAAGGTTCCTTGTCAGAATGTCAGCTGGGAGCACTCCATAAGGAAAGACCATCCCCATGTAGGATCCTAGAGATGGAGAAATCCCTCTGTGCTCATACTAGTTCATTCAAGTAACCAGATTTAATCCTGAAACTGATGGAGTGAGGCACATTTATTTATTTATTTATTTGGTAACTGGGTGAGCCCACTGAGACCAGAGGTCCCTTTTTCAGGGGTGACCTGGGATTAGTTACATAAAAACATACTTTCACACATTGGATGACATACAGTGGTTGCAATTGTTACATACATTGGAATGACAGTAATTACAAATGACAGTATAAGTTACACCTTTGATACAGTACAATGGGGTAGCATTAGACATGATAGATACTATAGTACAAATGAGCATGGAGTACCATGGTCATGGGTAAGACCTGTGTAAAAGGGGATGATATGTCAGGGGTTAGTGATTGCAGCCACAGAGGCTGAGTTCCAGGAGGTAAACTTTGAGGCCCAGCTTGAAGCTTTGGAGAGATGGCTTGTTGACCAGGTAAGCTGGGAGGGTGTTCCATAGGTGCGGGGCAGAGTATTTAAAGGAACACCTGCCAGAATTGGTGCAGACCCGAGGGATGACCAGGGGAAAGCCAGCTGAGGACCTCGAGTCATGGCCATGTACCCTAGGGTTAAGCAGGACCCACAAGTGAGGAGGGGGGCCTGTGGTGGAGAATGTGTAGGTCAGGCAGATGGAGGAGTAGGCCAGTTTGTGCCTTAAGGTGGGTCAATGGAGGTCTGCAAGGACCTCACAGTGATGTCTCCTAGGGTGGTCATTGTTTGCAAAGCATGCCACTCGATGGTAAAGCACAGACAGAGTACGTAGTTCTCCTTCCCTAAGGGACTGGACGAGGGGGGGCCCTGTAGAGGAGGATGGGGAGAACAGTACAATTGGCAATAGCTCACTGAGCCTCATCAGAGAGTGAGTGAGCATCCCAGGTGGTAGAGGAGTCCAATCTTCTGGTGGATGGTCTTAGGTAAAGTGTCAATATGAGGTTTGTGGGACAGCTCCTGGTCAAGAAGGATTCCAAGGTAATTGATCTTGCCAAGGACCTCAACTGTCTTCCCCTGGGTTGTTTGGAGCTTGAGCAGGTCAGATCTGATGGTCCCCAGACACCTGGTGCCAAAGACCGCTTTAGTCTTTTCCTCATTCAGGACTAGAAGGTTGGTGGAGAACCAGGCTTCAAGTGCTGAGAGGCTAGCTTGCAGTTTGGCAATGATAACACTAGGCTGAGGGTCACTGCAGTAAACAACGGTGTCATCTGCATAGAGGATAAGATTGCACAGCCCGAAACCCCTTTCAATGTCATTGACAAAGAGGGAGAACAGCCGGGAGCCCAAGATTGAGCCCTGGGGTACCCCAGAGACCACAGGTCAGATGCCAGATCAGACACCTTTCCAGACAACTTTTTGGCTTCAATTAAGCAAGTTGCTCTTAAACCAGGAGAGTGAGAGTCCATCTAGTCCAAGGAGGTGGAGTTTGGAGAGAAGAAGAAGATGATGGGAGACACGATCAAAGGCTTTGGACAGGTCAATAAACAGGGCTCCCATCGGAGAGCCACTGTCAATTGCCTTGAGGACATCAGACATAAGCCGGATAAGGGCCGTGTCTGTGCCATGGCCTTTCCTAAAGCCATGTTGGATGTCAGGTAGGACAGAGTGCGTCTCAAGGTAGTCTAGCAGTTGGTTATAGACTAGTCTCTCCTGCACCTTCCCTAGGGGACAGAGAATGGAGATGGGCCTGAAATTCCCCACATTATCACAGGGACCTTTTTCGTGCACTGGGACTATGGTTGCAGCTTTCCACTTACTGGGAACTGTTTCCTCAAGAAGGGACCTGTTGATGAGCCATGTGGCAGGGAGGGTGATGGCCGAGGCAGCAGCCCTCAGCAGCCTTGGTTCAAGCAGGTCATGTCACGGGGTGGAGTCCGGTTTAATTTTGAGCGGGAGTGGGAGAACCTCTGAGGGTTTAACAAGTTTCAGGTGAAACTGGGGCCGAGCAGGTTCCCTGTTGGGACTGGTATACTGGGGAGCCCCAGGCAAGACAGGGGGAGATAGGCCATCAAGGTTAGAAAAAGTGGCATTGAACGCCTCTGCTATTGAGGAGGGGTCATTGGTCAAGGTATTCCCAACCAGTAGAGCTCCTTCCTGGGCATTAGGGGCACCCTTAAGTAGCAGGTTTATGTGGCCCCAGAATTTCTTGGGATTCCTTAGGTGACTAGTCTGGAGGTCCCGCAAGTATAAGCACATATAGCAGATTCATGAATATAGGTGTCAGCCTAATTTTCATCATACTTTTTTTTGTCCGATCAACCACCTCTCATGCATACGAAAAGGCAGTTCCTCCTCGGTACAGTGTAGGCAGGTTGTCAATTCCTCCCTCAGTCACCAGCAGGAAGTACAAAAAGAGCAGAATTCCTTACACCGCCTTCCCAGGATCTGAGAGTGCTCCTGCCTCCACAGTGCTCCCAGTCCCACTGTCCCAGAGGAGATGGGTTGGTTCACATGTTAAACCTGAGTTACCCATATGGCAACGAGACTAGGGTTGTTTCAGAAATGTTACCTGTCTCTGTGGAATTCCGTCAGAAGCAGAATTCTGAAATTCTGAAAATGGATTTTTTTTCTTAAACTGCAGATTAGAAATCAGCAGTTAACACATACTGTGGAATAACATTCCTCACTAGAAGTAAACCATGGATTTGTTTTCCACAAACCGTAAAATAGTAACCTGTGGAATTATATCCTGACGTTTACATAGAAATGCTTTTAGGAATTCCACAGACTTAAAATACAAATTTCAAAAAGTATTTCAGAAGTAGAATTGTCATTCTGTACAAATTCCACCAGTGGAACATTATGTTGTGCAAGGCTTTAAGGATGACATTCTCTTCCAGTGCCACTGGACTGGGCTTTATCATGCAGTCATCTAAAGAGTTTGCACTCCTAGTGGCTTCCACCCCCTTTTTGCTGATTTCTATTACTGTTTAGAAAACATGCCCAATAAAAAAAACAATCCATCTTGAATTTAAATAACAAGACTTTCTGTTTTTGATACCAAACAGATAAATATTATCCGGTTTTTAAGTTTAGAACATCAGAGAGCTCTGGGTCTCCAAGGCCTGAGTGAGTATAACGGATTATTTGTCACATAAAATTCTGGATGTCAGCATGGTCCTTCATAGTCTGCCTGTGATTTAGAAACATGGAAACATAGACTTTGACGGCAGATAAGGACCACTTGGCCCATGTAGTCTGCCCATTTCCCTACCTACAGGATAGGCCGCAGATCCTAGTTAACCAACAAACCTATTTTTTTCCTATCCCCCACAAGAACTGCCTTATGTCTGTCCCATGCATTCTTGAATTCTCCCACAGTTTTAGACCCCACAACCTCCTCAGGAAGGCTGTTCCATGCATCCACTACCTCTCTGTGAAATAATACTTCCTCCATTGCCCTGAACACCTCCCTCTATCTTTAAATTGTGTCCCCTTGTTCTTGCGTATCTTTTCTGAAAGATGCTAGCCTCTTGGACTTTGTTGATTCCACTGAGGTACTTAAAAGTTTCTATCATGTCCCCCTCTCCCTTCTTTCCTCAAGGGTATACATATAGCTCCTTTAGTCTTTCCTCATACAGCTTCTCTTGCAGACCCTGCACCATTTTAGTTGCCCTCCTCTGGACTGCCTCTATCCTGTCTATGTCCTTGCAGAGATGGGGTCTCAGAACTGGACACAGTACTCCAGATGGGGTCTCACCAATTGTCTGTACAGAGGGATAACAACTTCCTGTTTTCTACTGCTGATGCCTCTCCTATGCATCCCCGTCTACCCCCAGCCCTCCCTACTGCCTTCTCACATTGCTTGCTAACCTTAAGGTCATCTGATATGATTACCCCCAGGTCCCTTTCCTTTTTTCTGTTGTTACTACCTCCCCCCCATTGTGTATTCTTCCCCTGGATTCTTGTTTCCCAGGTGCATTATTTTGCACTTCTTTGCATTGAATCCTAGCTGCCATACTTCTGACCATACCTCCAAGCTTGCCAAGTCCCTTCTCATCCTTTCCACGCCTCCTTGTGTATCAACCCTGTTGCAGATCTTTGTCATCTGCAAAGAGGCATACTTTCCTTCCAGTCCCTCTGCAATGTCACTTGGAGACATTAAAAGGACTGGACCCAATACTGAACCTGTGGTACCCACTAGTAACCCCTCTTTCTTCAGGTGGACTCCATTTACAATTACCTTCTGTGTCCTGTTGTCCAGCCAATGTTTTACCCAGGCTACCACCCTGGGACCCACTCCCAGGCTGGATAATTTGACTATTAATCTTTTGTGTGGGACTGTGTCAAATGCCTTGCTAAAGTCTAGGTAGGCCATGTCCACAGCCTCTCCCTGGTCTACTACTTTGGTCACCCAGTCAAAGAAATCTATTACATTCATCTGACATGACCGTCCTGCTGTGAACCCATGCTGCCTTGGGTCCTGTGCCCCACTGATCTCTAGGTACTCAACTATTCTTTCCTTCAGAAGTGACTCCATCACTTTCCCTACCACAGAGGTCAGACTGACAGGTCTGTAGTTTCCTGCCTCTGTCTTGGTCCCACTTTTGTGAAGGGGAATCACATCCGCCTTCCTCCAGTCCCCGGGTACCACACCATCCTCCCATGATTTATTAAAAAGAGTAGCCAGTGGTTTCACTAGTTCCCCCCTTAATTCTTTTAGAATTCTGGGGTGAATTCCATCAGGCCCATTGCTTTGTCCACCTTCAGTTTTAGGAGTTCTTACAGAACCCTTTCTTCTGTGAAAGGACTGGGATCGACCCCTCTATCAAGATCACTTCTGTTAATTGGATTAGGCACTTCCCCCTCCTGTTTTGTGAATACTGAGCAGAAATATTCATTCAGTATCCCTGCTTTTTCACTGTCCCCCTCTGCCTACCCACCGTTCATTTTATTCAGCCTCACTATCCCTCCCTTTGTCTTTCTACGCTCGCTGATGTACCTATAAAAGGTTTTATCCCCCTTCTTAACCGAGTTGGCTATCTTTTCCTCAGTTTGATCCTTTGCTATTCTGACTTTTCTCCCTGCTTCCTTCTGCCTTAACTGGTACAGCTGTCTGTCCTGCTCCTTCTGTATTTCCTTATACTTCCGGAATGCTATCTTTTTCTTCCTGACTTTCACAGCCACCTCTTTTGAGAACCATAGTGGCTTTTCTTTCATTTTGATTTGTTTATTTGCTTCACACAAAGGCTTGTTGCCTCTGTGATGGCAGTTTTGATGATTCCCCATTGTTGCTCCACATCTCCTTCTAGCTTGTTTGCTAGTGCTTTTCTGAGGCACTCTCCCATCTTGCCAAAGTCAGCCCTCCTGAAGTCCAGTACCCTCACTTTTGTATGGCATGACTCTGTAGCTGAGTTTAACGTGAACCACACTGTTTGATGGTCACTTGTTCCCAGACGGCAACCCACTTCTAGATATGAGATCCTCTCACTGCCCCCATTTGAGAGTATGAGGTCTAAGATTGCTCCCTCACGAGTGGGTTCTGAAACTAGCTGTCTGAGGCCTGCCACCTGTAGGGCATCAAGAATGGCCCTGCTCTTGGATGTGGCTGCAGCAAATGTGCTCCAGTTAACATCTGGCATATTCAGGTCTCCCATCAACAGTATCTCCTTTCTCTGCCATTCTAGAATGCCTTCTATCATATCCTTGTCCATTCCCTCCCCTGACATGGGGTCTGTACACAACCCTGTGCAGATTGTGGTGCTCTTTCCAGTCTCAAGGTGACCCACAGTGCCTCCTCTCCTCCTGTTTACTCTTTTGTTCAGTTGCTTTTATCCCTTCCTTTACACAGAGAGCTACTTCTCCCCTCTTCTCCCTGCCTGTCTCTCCTGTAGGTTATGTACCCTGGTATGTTAACATCCCAGTCATGGTTCTCTGTGTACCATGTTTCTGTGACTGCTACAATATTCAGGCATCCCTCTTCCATCAAGGCCACCAGCTCAGGGAGCTTTTTGCCCAGACTACGGGCATTGGTACTCATTACCCTCCAATTCCTGATGGCCTTACTCCTTTTGCCCCATCCCTGTCCTTCTTGTCTTTGTCACTTTCTCCATTTACCCCTGCTCTTCTCCTTATTGACACCTCTATGTTGGTGTTTACCGCACTTACTACTGTGATTTTTTTGGGGGGCTAGGATTTCTCTGTCCTTTCCAGTGCCTCCCCCCTTGGCTAGTTTAAATGCTTACCAATGAAGCATTTAAACCTATCACCTAGGATTCTGGTTCCCCTCCAGAACAGATGCAGCCCATCATGCCAGTATAGGCTTGCATCACTCCAGATGGACCCCCAGTCCCCAATGAAGCCAAATCCCTGAGCTCCACACCAGTTTTTCAACCACTGATTGATTCCCATGGTGTGGAACACCCTAGCCTCTCCTACGCCATAGATGGGCAGCACCTCTGAGAAGGTTACCATGCGAGCTACTTGTCTAAGGCCCCTCCCCAATTCCACAGACTCTTCCTGCACTTCTCTAATCCCTTTCTTAGCCAGGTCATTTGTCCCTAGGTGGACAATGACATCCAGCTCCCTCCCCTGTGCAGCTGCTCCGGCAATCCTGAGGATTCGCTCCCTATCCCTCTAAGCCATGGTGCCAGGCAGGCACCTTCCCTCCCTCTCCCCTTTCTCCCCCAGTTCTACCTTCATAACAATGGAGTTCCCCACCAGGAGTTGTTTCCTTCCCCTGCGGGGTCCCCTGCTACCCTTCTGTGGGTCTCCTTTGTGGAGGTTCCCAGCATCCTCCTTGGTCTCCACTGCGGGTGCCTCCATAGAGGAACCACACTTTGCCAGGCGGCATGGGAATTGTGGAAGATACAACTGGAAGGATGCGCCTCTGTTCCACCACCCTCACCTCCTGAGCCCTGTGGTCCAACCGCTCCTCTTTCTTGGCAACCTCTGAGGCAGCGGCAGTGGCACTGGTGGTCCCTGGATGGAAGAGGAGGTCCCACAATCCTGGCCAACTCAGCCTGGAGATGAGCAACCTCCTCCCTCAGCCCAGAGAGGTGCCTGAAGATGGGACAACACCGCATCCTCCAGAAAGTCTCCTGGAAGACTGCTGCTCCACAGCCACTGCACTGCACCACTCCCATCATGTCTTATTTCTGGCCCATTAACTGTTTGCAATCCTTACTCTTTCCTCTGTTTTTTTCTCTCTCTCTCTCTCTCTCTCTCCTTACTTTCTGCCTGTGTGCCCTTTAAGCTCCTGAATGTCTTGTTCTGAGACAAGAATATCCTATATTTCTCAGTAGACCCCTTACTTGCTCAGAGGCAGACCTCCAGCAGCTAGAGGGGGCCGAAGATCTACTCTTGCCCTTCTAGGATGGTGGGTCTTTGGTGGCTCTGTGATCACTCATGTCCTGCTCCCAAACAGGAGGTTCCAGTTGTCAGTCAAATTCTGTGCCTATAATGTTAACATCAAATGGTTCATGAAGAACACAAGTATTTTCTGAAATCAACTCTTCAATTCACAGAATGCTGAATTTTTCAACCCCTGCATGGTGTTCTTATATATTTTAAAAAAAGATGAATGATCATAAATAACTACTTTTCAATGGAGGTGGTGGAATGGTCTGAAAAGTGGTAGGGCCAAAGATGTAAAGGGTAAATTCTCCCTCCTTGTTTAAGTGGGTTCTCCCACAGCCTCAGTTTAGTTTTTATTTTGCAAAAATGTGTAATCTGCGGAGTAACTCCTTCTCACCCTCATCAATGGACAGCAGCTTCCTGTGTCTAGTTCAGTGATATCTCCCTGAAGGTCTGGACCTTCCTTTTCATTTTCAAGTTGGACAACTGTGCCTTAAAGCAGCAGTAGTTGTTGGTCAGCAATGATTTTCATCATATAGTTTCATTTTAGCAAAAAATGCATTTCTGACAACCTTACCTGCATCCTCAGTGTATTTTTAATTTCTTCAGGTATTTTAACCCCCTTTTATAGCTAATCTAGTATTTAGTGACTCACATCATTAAAGATGGCCACCACTCATAATTTCTAAAAAATCTCTTATGCTGAGGTGACCTGTTGAATGTACGTACTAGTTTCTTACTGTGGATGCATTAGGATGTAGTTTCCATAGGTCTCTGTTTGGACACAGCACAGCACAGCACCACAGTAAGATTTATTTTTTCATGCTGGGCATGTCACAAGAGATAGCATTTTTTTGAAACATCAAAATCCCATATACTAGTCCAGGAATGAAAGAAAGCAAAAAGCAAAATGGTTATATTGATATATTTGCCATAAAATCATTATTTCTGAAAAAATTACTTGGTGACTAACAAATACTGCTGCTTTAACCCTGCAGGCCATAAACCTAGCACACCTGTACCAGCATTACCTAGGCGTTCACGTTCCAAACTTCTGCTGACACCCTGCAAGCCACATAGTGAGTACATTAGTAAATATCATTGTTTACTGCACATGCTGCAGTTTAAAGATACTGTTCTCCCTAGTAATAAATTAACATGACTGTAAAAGCTGATAGGGCTCTACCACTTAAGAAAGTGGTATGGCCATGGTCATACTGCCCCTCCCCCGTTTGGCACTTATAGACTATAAGGGTGCATTTCATTGGATGAGCACATAATCTTGACTTTTAGCACAAATGGTTCCCTTTATTTCACCATGTCACACCAAACCTGGTATCCCAGAAATATAGCAATTCAGTTTCAAGAAAGTTCAGGTATATGTACAGCTTTACCTGGTGTCAACACCGACTGATTTAAGCACAGATTTCAGTTTCAACAACAGATTTCATAGCTATAACTACAGCTGTATTCACATTACGAACATATGAAATTTGCCAGCAGATAAAGGCCTAGAGGTCTATCAAGTCTGCTCGAATGTGCAGCTAGCACCCCTTATTCTGCAGCTGCCCCTCCCTTCCACCCTTCCCCTTCATTGACCCTCCCCCTTGTCCTGTCCCATCCCCTTTTGAAGCAGTCCACTGTTCTACTGGATACCGCTTCTGCAGGTAACGCATTCCACCCAGCCACCACCTCTCTGTAAAAAAGTGTCTCCTCATCTCCTCCTGAACTTTCCTCCCTCCAGTCTCATATCATGGCCCCTGGTGTCCCTCCCCCTCCCTTACTTTGAACAGCCCCTCTGTACCTGTCTTGTTTATTCCTTTCATGTACTTAAACGTTTCAATCATGTCCCCCTGTCCCTCATCTCCTCCAGTAAGTACATGTTCAACTCCCTCAGCCTCCTCTCGTATGATAAGTCCCCCAGCTTCTTGATCATCTTTGTTGCCTTGCGTTGCACCCCCTCCAGTAACTTAATGTCCCTCTTCAGATACGGGTGCCAGTACTGCACACAGTACTCCAGGTGCGGTCTAACTAATGACCTGTACAGTGGTAGAATCACCTCCTCCCTCCTCGAGGATATACCCCCTGCAGTACAACCCAGCATTTTGTTGGCCTTTGCAGCTGCCTTCCTACATTGTGCTGAGTTGTTCATTGACCCTGTAATGAGCACCCCCAGATTCTTCTCCTCCTGTGTCTGGGCTAGCTGCACTCCCCCCAGCTGGTAACTCCTCCTTGGGTTCTTCATCCAAAAATGCAGCACCTTGAACTTTTTGGCATTAAACCCCAGTTGCCAGGTGTCTGACCAGGTTTCAAGCTTTGCCAGATCATCCTGCAGCCCTTGCCACCCCCCTAGGTCATCCATCACTGCTCCTACCTTGGTATCATCAGCAAACAGACTGATCTTGCTCTTGATGTCCAATGAATATCCCAAACAACACTGGCCCCAATACTGAGTCCTATGGAACACCGCTCGTCACTACCCTTGAGTGTGAGAGCTCCCCACCCACCACCACCCTCTGTTGCCTTCCCTGAAGCCAGTTCCCTACCCATCTCACCAGCTTTGCACCTGCCCCTGTGCCTACTAACTTACTTCCCAGCCTTCCATGTGGCACCGAGTCAAATGCCTTACTGAAGTCCAGATACAGGACATCCACTTCATGGCCCCTGTCCTGTTGCCTAGTTACCCAGTCATAGAACTCCACCAGGTTGGTTTGGCAGGATCTGCCCTGTATGAAGCCATGCTGTCTGCTGTCTTGTAATCCTTTGGCCTCTAGGAGGGCCACCAGCCTCTCCTTCAGGATAGTATCCATTAGCTTACCCATAATGGATGTGAGGCTCACTGGTCTGTAGTTTCCCGGTTCATCCTTGGAGCCACTCTTGTGGAGGGGCACCACATGAGCCATCCTCCAGTCCTGAGGTACACACCCCGAATGTAGTGAGGCATTAAATAAGTCTGCCAAAAGTCCTGCAAGGACCTCTGCCAGCTCCTTTAGTATCCTGGGGTGGATGCCATCTGGGCCTGGCACCTTATCCACCCTCAGTGTCTTCAAACCCTCCCAAATTCTGCCCTCCATGATTTCCCCATCTTTCAGCCCCTCACCCCCTGTTTCTGCCATTTATCCCCCCTTGGGTGTCACCCCTCTTCTCTTTAGTAAATACTGAGCAGAAGTACTCATTTAGTGCTTCTGCCTTATCGCACCCTGCTTCCACCCAACCTCCCTCCCTTCCTAATCCTTATTATGTGGTCCTTACAGCTCCTTTTCTCCCTGCTGTACCTAAAGAAGTCTTTCTCTCCCTTCTTAATGCCTTGTGCCAGCCTGAGTTACATAGATGCCTTGGCTCCCCTTACTGACCTTGTCACCTCCTTTGATTCCATCAAGTACTCCTCCCTGTCCTCCCCATCCCTGTTTTCTTGTACTTCCTAAAGGCAGCTCTTTTCCTCCTTACCTTTTTCATGACCTCCTTGCTCAACCAGCTCAGTTTCCTAGCCCTAGCCTTCTTGCCTTGGGCCTTGCAGCAGGTTTTGGTTGCCTCCACTATCCCCAGCTTTATGAGCTCCCACCTCTGGTTAGTGTCCATACTAGATTGAATTCTGGCCAAGTACCCTTTTACCACTTCTCCCATCCTCCCAAAGTCAGCCCTCCTAAAGTCCAGCACTCTTGTGCCAGATTCCACTCCTTCCTTGCCCATATCCAATGTGAGCCATACTGAGTGGTGGTCACTCTCTGACAGCAGTTCCTCCACTGTAAGTTCTCTCACAAAGTCCCCATTTACCAGCACAAGGTCAAGAGTATTCCCTAACCTGGTTGGTTCACTGACCATTTGCAGCAGGAAGCTGTCCTGGAAGGCATCCAGCAGTACCTGCTCCCTTCTGTTCCTGGTTGTTGGGGTACTCCAGTCCACTCCTGGCATGTTGAAGTCCCCCAAAATCACCACACTACCCTTCTCACAGGTCTTCCTGATCTGTCCCACTAGTTCCCTGTCTAACTCCTCCGTCTGAGATGGCAGCCTGTACACCAATCCCATTCTAAGAATCCTATTCTTGTAATCCTGGATTTGCATCCAAAGTGACTCCATACTACCCTCCTCCCCTTCCTCCCTTACACACTTCAGTCCTTCCTTCACATATAGTGCCACACATCCTCCTTTCCCAATCACCCTGACCCTACAAAATAACCTGTACCCTGGTACAGACAGGTTCCAATCATTATATTGGGTGGCCCATGTTTCTGTGATGGCTGCAATGTCCACCTCTCCCTCTGCCATGAGCACCTGTAACTCTGCAGTTTTCCTCCCAAGGCTCCTAGCATTAAGGCGAAACCACCTTCCACCCCCCCCCATTCCTGCCCTCCTTCACTAGCATCACCAATAGTACTTGCCATTTGTCCTTTGTCACTGTTATGGGGGGTAAGCTCATATGGTTTATGGTAACCAGATTTATCTGAGACAGAGTTCTTAGTATTTGCATGCAGAGGCCATATTCAAAACCCTCCATGGAGAGATTATGAGGCAGAAGCAGTGTAGTCTAGTGCTTAATGCAGCAGCTTGGGAAGAAGAAACTCTTGGGTTCAACCCAAACTAGAACTAAATATTATAAAATATTTGGAAGGTCACTTAAATGCTCAGTACTCCAGTCTGCATGACTGAAAATGGATAGAAGCAGGCCCCCACTGAAAATGAGAGGTTGCATCTCAGTTGGGCTATCCTGGGTAACTCAGTTGTAAAAATAAAGAACTGCTGCTTACAGATTGTGTAGCAAGACTTCATTTTAGCACACACGGAAGAGTCCTATAAAATTAATGAGAAGTCTAGAAAGCTACTACTGCCACAGGGTAAGCTTTTAAAATCATAATATTTGGATGTACAGTAATTTAGATTATATTTTCTAAGTTGTTATATTTACCTAATTGTGTATCACTAAAACAAATTTGTATAAAGAATATGTTTGTCACTAAGAGTTTATCTTGTTCTGCTGCTTGTTTATATCAGAAGTAATTTTCTTCAACTAGGGATATCCCAGTGGTTTACTGTAGAAATAATTATGGTGCAAAAAGCAGAGGATTACAGAGCCAGACATATATAAGAACATAAATGTATCACATCTAAGAAATGAAAACAATCTGTCAAGAAAAATCTCATACCGATAAAGAAAAAAATGCACACAATACATGAAATATAAAATGAATTGGGTCAAACTATTACAGTTTTAATATTTTTCCTTGTCTTTAGTAGTTGTTTTTACGTGCCATAGCATGGTAAAGAAGTAGGAAGGAAAAGGAAAGCAGTTTTATAAAGCAGCACCTTTGAAACATATTGTATCCTAAAGTACTTTACAATCCAGAAGACAGATGGGAAAATACATTGCTATAATTTTCAGCATGTCTGGAGATTAAAAACACAACGTCAAATTAGAGAAAGATTAAAGAAAGGTTACATGATTTTCTCAGACTCGCATAATGTGTTACTTGTGGTTGTGGAGTTCAAACACAAGACTCCAGGTACACAGTTCTGCAATCTAATCATTAGGCCAAAAACAGCCTATCTGGTAGCAATTTGAGATTTTTGGCTTCAAACTGAACAACTTGATGGAAGAAAAAATCTAACCATATTTTTTACTATGAAAGATTGCAGACACTGTGTAAATGAATTTCCATGTATGATCTTTCAGTTCCACAGAAGTGAGGGAGGGTAATATTTTAAATAATTTTTTGAGGAGAAATATGGTGCCTCTTTGTTATGCTTGTCTTTTCCAATCCTGTTATCCTCTCTGTTGGTTGCTATCAGTTTCCACACAGTTCTCTGAGCCTCTCAATCAATGCTCTGCTATTCAGATGTCCAATATCTATGCATTACCCCAGCTGACTTACCAGTGCCAGACTGGACAAGGCAAATGACCAAGATTAAGAAAATAAAGAAGAAGTAGATTGTATAGTACATAAAGCTCATAGAAAACTGTAATCAATTCAATCAAGATTTTGTTTTCAGAAGTGCAGCTAGAAATCGGACAAAACTCAGGTTACCCAGCTACTTTAATACCATGAGCTTTACAATGAATGGCTGTAAAAAATAAGTAAACGTGCCTTAGAGTTCTTTTAGATACATAACACATGCAACTTGCAAAACAGCTATATATAGTTTCTAAATTACTAATGCACAAAGTTATTACAGCATACCTAAAGGGACACCTTGAAATTAAATTAAAACCTGTTAATTAAATGCAATCTTAGATGAGCATGCCAGTTTGTTCTTAAAATTCAGGGTTGCCAATTCAGTGTAAGGAAGGAGAGGCTTTGATCTGAAAATTACACTTTGCTGCCGAATCAAATATTAGCACAAAATTCAAAAACTGTCAAAACTCAACTATTCGAATGCTTAATGCAATGGAAACACACAGACTTGCTGAGAAAATGAGAACACTTATGGATTACGGTAAAGGTTCAGTGGTTTCAACATCAACAGTGGTTGTTGCACCTGTCTGTACATCGTGTTTACTGTACAGCTAGTTTGCAAGTTCATAATTGTGCTAATAGTTGCTGTATGAATTGTTGTGTTCTGAAGAGTGATACACTGGTTTCATGCCTTTGCAGTTCTGATAATACAAAATGCTACTGTATAGCCTCATGAAATAAATAATAACTTTGGCATTAGAATGCTTTACATACACATATTCAATATGTCCCAACAAGAAAGTCTTATCTGAGCAACAACACACTGAAGGTAGGATCATATCAACTTTTTGGAATCCATACCTAGGTTTTACTGTTTCTGTTGGATTTCAAAAACTGGCATCAATGCTGCACTTGGAAATTGTAATGTCATCAGCATTCTAAAAGCTGCTCTCAAGCTGGTTCTTTTCCAATGCGATGATACTAACCTTCAATATATCATATATGACAATTCTTACAGCAGCATACAGTATTTTTGATATCTTGCTTTACTGTTGCCATCAGACAAGATATCACTTTTATGTTGCCATTTTAACCCCTGCACATGATATCTATTTAGTTATCTAATCATGTATCTATATATCTATCCAGTGAATAAATGCTAGGTATATGGCACTTCATATGGACTATACCATCTCAGGGCATTCAGAAGCACAAAACCCCACTTGTCTGAAGGAATGAGTGGGTCTATAAGCTCCTGAGCTCCCCAAGATGGTATATTTTTCCATGACACACTTACCTAGCATTTATTTTATGTAATCCATAATGATGGTTTCATTTTACCTGTAACTTGTATTTAACATTTCCAGGTTTTCATTTTTTTTTTCATTTTTCAGTCAAATTGTTGTTTTAGTATTTTAGTGACATTTTATTTCCTGGGTTCTCCCCTAGTGTTTCCATAGTGTAGGCTTCTCCAAAGGGGGGGATAAGGCTATGTTGATCTGACTTTTACTTTGCCATGGTTACTGGTCAGGAGCAGCACGTTAGCCATCAGGAGTAGCGTGGTGTCTATAGTCTGGGGCAGCATGGTGCCTGCAGTCATTGTGGTGTGGCATCCTCAGTTGGCAGCTGATGGAGATCAGCATCAGCAGCAGCATGGAGGCCCAGGTGGTAGCTAATGGGGGATGGAGATGGTGGCAGCAGCATGGACAGCTTGTTGCCTGAGGAGAGAGATTCAGTACTGAGGGACATGACGGTTTGATGAGAGATAAAAGAGCAATGGTGTATAAGAAGGACCCTTTTTAGGGTGTTGTTAGGTTGTAATTCAGATTACTTAGCTTTTTTAAGGAATGGGTCTTTTTAAGCAGTTTTTGGTAGTTGGTGTGGTAGTTGTAACTGGTTTGGTAAGGGTGGCAGCATAGGGTTTTATACACGGTGGGTATATAACTTGCATTGCCTTGGTATATGACTTTAATTACCATAGCATATGGGAAAATATGTATAGATTACAAGGATGTCAATTTTTCCCATCAGAGTTGTTAGCACTTATTTCCATGTATATCCTTTCCCTGTATACATGGTTAACAGCAACCGTCAAAATATATTATATAAAATGAGATGAGGAGAAGTCCACTATACTGGGAAATAAACTTACTGTGGGCTAACCAGATTCCAAAACCACTCGCCCTTCAGGCTTGTGACATCATGATCTGGTTAGCCCTTTCAATAGCTTATTTCCTTGTATATCACAAATACACACATTATTTACCATCTACTGTATGTGTAATATATATATATATATATGAGTGTGGTAGCTCCCTTATAGTTAGGGTGAAGTTCCTAACTTTGCACCTTAATTCTCTGCACCTGCGGACTTTCGTATTTTCAGCTCAAGCAGCTGTGGGAGATGGTATGCCTGGTTCCAACAGGTGTAATATTTCAGTGCACCTGCACCAAATAAATGGCTGCAAGCTGCCATAAATAAGGGAACCAGTCATAAACCAGCTCCCACTTTGAAGATGCGGTATGTTCAGGGAAAACTGCAGCTCTGCCTCCCTCCTACTAGCTTAACGTTTTGGCTCCTCGTATTTCCCTTCCCATTCAACATGAAGAGACCATCCATGTTTACCTTATTGATCCCCTTCGTACATTTGAAGGCCTATATCATGTTCCCCCCATCCCTTCTGACTTCCAGGGAGTACCTGCTCAGCTTCTTAAGTTGCTCTTCATAGGACATTCCCCCCAGGCCATGAATCATCCACATGGCTAATCTCTGAACTCTCTCCAAAAGGGCAACATCCCTCTTTAGGTAAGGACCCCAAAATTGTACACAATACTCCAAATGAGGCCTCACTAAGGAGTTGTACAGTGGCAGAATAACCTCCCTTCTCCTCGATGTTATCCCCCTAGAGATACACCCAAGCATTTTATTTGCCTTAGCAGCCACTCTCCAGCACTATTCTGAGTTGCTCATTTTGGCATCTATGACCACCCCTAGGTCTTTTTCCTCCTTGGATATAAATAGCTGTCCCACCTCCAAATAGTAATTATACCCAGGGTTCCCAAATCCCAAATGTATTATGCTGCACTTCCTAGCATTAAACCCCAACTGCCAAGTGTATTCCCACCATTCCAACCTTACCAAATCCTCCTGAAGTGTCTTCCTTTCCTCTTCACTGTCTACCACCACACCCAGCTTAGAATCATCTGTAAACCGGCAAATTTTGTTCATAACTCCCTCCCTGATGTCAGCAATGAAAGCATTGAACATAACTGGGCCCAACACTGATCCCTGAGGGACCCCACTGATGACCCTCCCAATAGTTGAAGGCTCTCCCCCTACCACCACCCTCTGCTGCCAGTTGCTGAGCCAGTTTACTATCCATTCCACCATTTTTTCCCCCACCCCTAGGTTCTGTTGTTTACATAGCCTCCCATACGGGACTGAATCAAAAGCCTTGCTGAAGTCCAAGTACAGTCAAATTAACCAGCCTTCCACTGCCCAGGGATCTTATCACTCAGTTGAAGAATTCGACCAGGTTGGTCTGACACGATTTCCCCTGCTGACTTTCATCTTGAAAACCATTTACCTCCAGGCACTCTACCAACATTTCCTTCAAGATGGCCTCCATCAGTTTCCCCACTATGGATGTCAGACTGACCAGCCTGTAGTTTCCTGGTTCATCCCTCGGTCCACTGTTGTGGAGCAGCACAATGTGCGCTATCCTCCAGTCCAGGGGTACCCATCCTGATTGGAGGGAGGAATTGAATAATGCTGTCATTGGAGCAGCCAGGACATCCACAGTTCCTTTAGAACTCTGGGGTGGATTCCATCTGGACCTAGGACCTTATCAGTCCTCAAAGACTTGACAGCCTCCCTCACCCTCCCCACTTGGATCTCACCATCTGTAAGTGCCCCCCCATCCACTATCCCAATCCTACTTCCCCCCTGTGGTATGGACCTTCCCTATCCCTAGTAAGGACTGAGCAGAAATACTCATTAAGTACTTCAGCCTGCTCCACTGGCCCTTCAGCTCAACCCTCTTCCTTCTTTAATCTACTTATCTGTCCCCTCTTCCTTCTCTCACTGATATACTGTATCTATAAAATTCCTTATCCCCCTCCCTGATTCCCTGTACTAGTCTAAGCTCCTTAGCTCCCTTGGCCACCCTTACCCTTCTACAAACCTCATTTGAAATCCTGTGGTACTCCTCCTCTCTATCTGACTGTTTGCAGGAGTGCTTGTATCTTCTAAAGGGCAACCGCTTCTCCTTCAGCCCCTGCTGCACTTCTCTGGACCACCAGCAAGGTTTTCTAGCCTTAGCCCTCTTAAGATGGAATTTTGTGCAGACTTTTGTAGCATCCAGAAGGTCCAGCTTCAGTATCCCCCACTGATCCTATGTGCTTATCCCTGGCCTGATGTTTTATAGATGTGTCCTGGGTATATCAGCCATCTCCCCAAAGGCAGACCCTCCAAGTCCACCACAGTCATTTTTGTCTGGTTCCACTCCTTCCCCAGGTCTAAGGTGAACCAAACTAGAGTGCTCTCTCCCTGCCAAAAGGGTCCCCACTACCAAATTATTTACCTGATCACCGTCCATCAGTACCAAGTCCAGAATGTTCCCCTTCCTGGTTGGCTCCCCCGTCAGTTGAATTAAAAATACATCCTGAAAGGCATCCATTAACTTTTGCTCTTTTGCAGATGCTGACTCCATGGTACTCCAATCTGCCCTTGGCATGTTAAAATCCCCCAGTACCATAGTCCCTCCCCTGCTGCAATGTATGCTAATACTGTCTACCAGTTTTTGTCTATTTCTTCCAGTTGCATTGATGGCCTGTATACAACACCCAGGTTGACTCTCCTTCCTTTACTATCTTGTAAGATGGCCCATAAACCTTCCACATTCCCCTCCATGTCCTCATCCATGCTACACTCAATCCTCTCTCTAATGAACAAAGCTACCCCTCCTTTGCCAACTATCCTATCTTTCCTATAAGTTGTGTGCCCTGGGAGCTTCAGGTCCCAGTCATGGAGCTGTGTGGCCTAGGGTTCCATTACAGCTACTATGTCCACTCCCCCCCCCACGACCACAGCCTGTAGCTCAGGCATCTTATTCCCCAAACTCCTTGCATTTATCAAGACCACCTTCCAACCTGTCCCCCTAACCATCCTCCCTAACCCCTCCCCTTTTTCAAGTTGGACCCTGCCTCCTCCTCTTGCAATCATTCTGGGGGGAGAGGCCTCTGGCCTTCCATTGTGCGTTCTGCTGTCTGCCTCCAGTTGCCAGGCACACCCCATTACCAGTTTATATTCCACCTGGTACCTATATACTCCCCCAATTTATTCTTCAGGACAGCCTCTCCTACTTTGCTTAGGTGTGATCTATCCCTGAATGACATGAAGAATTCTTTATTGTCCCAAGTATCACCCCAGTTTCCAACTAATCAATGCTCCATAGCTGAACTCCAGTTCTTCAACCAATTATTAAATTCCCAAATGTTCTGCTTCCTTTCTAAAGTCCCCCTAGGACTTCTGAGAAGAAGACAGTAGTTCCTTCTGCAGTACATGTTCTCGCCAGCTCTCTGAATATGGCTTGCACCTCCTTCATGCTATTTTCTGCCAGATTATTTGTGATTAAGTGCACCACAATATTTGGCCCCCCCTTATATTTTCTTACTAACGAGTGCACATGGTGTGCAACTTTGTGCACTGTCATACCCGGCATGCACTCATCCCTAATACAGCACTTCCTCCTATTGCAACTACCTCCCCATTTGATTCCCATGACTATGGAATCCCCCAATATCAAAACCCTGGCATCCCCTGTCGTTCCACATTGTATGCTATCATGAACTAGCTTCTCCTCCCTATTTAACATCACTGCCACCTCCCCTCTGAGCATCCCACTGCTCCCCTTGTAACTCCTTGCCTGAATTTCCCCCCTGCCACATCAACCTCCCCTTTGTCCTTGGCACCTAGCTGCTCCCTCTCATTGCTAACTTTCCCCCTTACAACTAGACCTTCAAACCCATCCCCTTCATCTTTCTTCCTGTCCCTAACTGATCCACTGGGGTCTGTGCTCATCCCTCGTCTATACTTCTCCTCTCTCGCTGGCCATACCCTCCATCCTCCACTATTTCTCCCAGATCCCTGCTTATTCCCTGTCCTGTCTCCCCCTCTCTCTTCTGTCCTCCTGTTCCATCCTCTGACACCACCTTTTCCCCTTGATCCCCTGTGTCACCTCTCTTTTGTAGTGGGGTGTATCTATTCATCACTACCACACCTCCTGCAGCACTGATGTAATTTTCCACCCTGACCCTACCAAGGCTGACATCCACTACTCATGTAACACCTCCTCTCTTCACTCCCTCACCCTTCCTGACCATTTTCTGCCATCCCCTGTTCACCCCTCTGCTCTTACTTCCCCCTTTCTGACCACTCCTGTGTTTCCAGTAGCCAGGTTTATTTCCATCACCATTTACTCCCCTTCCTGTCTCACACATGGCCTCTACATTTTTCTCCTCTGAGCTGCAAATCCACTGCCACATCTTTCCCCATGCCCTACTCCCTTGATTAATCTCTCCAACTCCCTTCTTAACTCCCAAATTTCCCTCTCCAGATGTAACATTATCACACAAATAGGGCATACTCCTTCTCTCCAGAGAGTGTATCCATATGCACAGCTGCTCTTCATCCATTACATCTCACTATCCTGGTAGGACCATTTCCCACCCCACCACCTTGTTTTTTTCTACCCACCCCCATTCCCCATCCCCCACCTTCCTGGCCTCTTCACATCTTCCTTATGTCCTTACTTGATTTGTCCCCCTTCACTCACCTATCCCTGAATCCAATGCCTGCTGCCCCTCGCCCAAGTATTGGCAGAGTGACAGTTCTTAGAATATTCCAATATCACAGAATGTATTGAGGGGAGGCTGACATAAATTGTGCTAAATGTAATGCACAGCAGCTTAAAACATTTCTAAATACTGCCATTCAGTTACGACTTATAATGTCATGATGGATATCTTGAAAGTAAGATACATTACAATAGAATAATGCAAACATCAAAGCAAAATGTTCATGCCTATAACTGTTTTCACATTGTTTCTCACAATGCTCTTCATGTAACTTGCAAGCTACAGTATATTGATACTGTTATCTATTATATATAGAATAATATATGGGGTGCGGTGTGTACCAAGAATTTTACACACACACATGGGGTGTTGGATGATACATAATCCCCGAGTGCAATGCTTGAGGGGTTCGTCTAAGCTTCCAACACTGTAAGTGTGTGTAAAATTTGAGTTTTACGCACCACCCAATGGTTTATTTTTTATAATTGCTGGGTATTGTTTTTTCACCACAGAAATTATGTAAAATAAGATGATGTCTATGTGCATCCGCACCGCAGTCCGACCAGGTTTCAATGGGTTCTGCAGTCAGACGTGGCTACTGAAGACAACATTTTTTTTTCTTTGTTTAAGTTCCTCAGGCTTTTCCCAGTGTTTGTGTTTTTTTTTTTTATTTACTTACCACCAAGACTGAGTGGCCAAGTAAGCTTTGGTGGTAAGTCAGTGCACTGGCAGTGAGGAAGGAAAGTGCAGCCGCTGGCACATGCACAGGGCAAGGGAAACCCAGCACATGTATGCCATGATAAACACTCCTTTATAATGGCAAATTATGCCACGGGTTTTCCTATGGGAAAAAGCAAGACCCACTTATTATACAGAGAATAATGCATAGGTGACTGTGTGTTGTGAAGTTTATTTGACACACCTGAGGTGTGTGATGACCCATAAACCTCAAGAGTGAAGCTTGAGAGGTTTATGTAGTCATCATACACCAAAAGAGTGTAACAAAAAAGTTCATAAGCACACACTCACATATGTTTTGTGTGTTATAACTGTTGCAGAAAAATGAGCACAAAAATCAAGTTTCCCAACAGAGACAATGTAGTGCAAGTGCTCCAAATACTGTAATAACTTGGGTATGACATCATACTGGGTTATTATGGCATTTGAGCACACTGATAATCAATGTGATAATTGGGGTCACCAGTTATTAGGCGTATATCATTTTACGTTTTATTATTATGAATGTATAGCTTTGTACCAGCTTGGTTCTGAAAACAAGCAGAATTGCTCAATGTATTTATCTGATTAACATATTTCTAAGTAAATAAAATAATATAATTGCTTAATTTACTGACATGGTTAACACATTTCTAAATGAATAAAATAAAATATAATGAACCAATCAGAGAGCTGCTTTAACAATGCTGATGACATCCCAGTAGCAGTGTACAACACTGAAGTTAGCAGTTGAACTCAAAGAGGAATAGATAAAGCTAGACAAGCAGCAGATTTAAAAGACAAGGGGCCCCATATTCAGAAAATGGGCCATGCACAGTGGCACTTGCCCCTGTACTACCCCTGTCATATTCAGGCAGTTAGCAAATGGTGTTATCCGACTGAATATCCCTTCATATCAGCACAGCACTAAGTAACTCTACACTGCCCTGACATGGACCAGGACAGTATATGGCCCACAAGGAACAGAGCTGCCCAAAACAGGATAACACCAAGTCCCCAGTGGGCTACATTCAATCCCAGCATGCAAATGAGACCATTGGGCATGCAAGGCACTAAGTGGTCATTTGCATGCCCATTACGGGCTAATTTGCATGGGGTGCAACAGCACCTTAGTGTGACTTATAACCCTAGAAGGACAGTCCCAGTGGTCCAATGTGTCCCTTCACCCCCAATCACCTGTTGTCAAAGTGTATGGTAGTCCCTGGTGGTCCAATGGTTCCCCCAACCCTGATCGCATGTGTTTGATGTCTACAGTATTCCCTGGTAGTCCAGTGTGACTGCCTGCCCCCTGATCACCTGCTGGCAATGTCTATAGTATTCCCTGGTGGCCAGTGGTTCCTCCCACTCCAATCACCTGTTTTCAAAGTCTACATTTTTCCTTTGTGTGCTAGTGGTTCACCTGCCCGAACAGCCCCCCACCCACCTATCCACTCACATCCCGCCATGCTGCAACCCCTCTTACCCCAGTCTCAGGAGCTCTGAACAGCTAAGTATAGTGACCAACACAGCCCTCCTCTCACCTCAGTGGCTGGCCACCATATGAGCTGTTAGTGAGCATGTATACTGTAGAAACAGATGTTATTCACTCGGGAGAGGGTAACACACCAGAATACGTATTATTTCCTCATGTTATTAGTACCTCCATTGGTATATAGAGAATAATTGATGGGGTGTTGTACATTATGAGTTTTGTTACGCACCAGAGGTGTGTGATACCACATACAGCACGAGTGGTTTGTAATGGTATTACACACAGAGGGTGTTTGAAAAAATGAATAACCTAACACTCAATACTTTATTTAGTTGCTGATCAGTTTAGTGCTGAGTGGTAACAAAAAAAGAAAGCTGTTCTACTTTCAGTGGTATTTTTATTTCTCTGAGCGAGAGATGGTGGAGGCTTTCACTTTCAGTTTGGCTCCCATGCTGTAATAACCACCCAGTTATTATGGCATGGAAAGTGGTGTCAGTCCAATCAGTAAATGGCCTCACCAGTAATTATAGATATATAAATAGAGAAATGGCTAGATAGATAGAAAAATATAGAAAGATATACATTGTAGACAGACAGATATTGATAGACAGAGAGATAGACAGACAGACATGTAGCATAAACTTTAGAAAGATAAACATTGCAGACAGACAGACAGGATAAACTTTAGAAAGATAAACATTGTAGATGGATAGATAGATAGATAGATAGATAGATAGATAGATAGATAGATAGATAGATAGATAGGTAGGTAGAAGAGCTCATTTCCAGGTGCGACCTGCTGGGGAGGGGGAGGTGGAGAAAAGGAATACAGCAAAAAGTTACATAGGTGATAGCACAGCACAAGGAACAGTAACATAAAATGCGTAGTGTTGTACAAGCTGTGCATGATAAAGTACAGGAGTATTGCAAGGTATACCAAATATTCATTAAATACAAGGAAGATAATGAACATAAGTGTTGGCATAGCCCTAGGTACTAAAAAGCTGGATATTTTACAAACTATATACAGGAAGTAACAAGATACTTGAATGTATGCCTTATACACAGTTATTTCTGGAAGGGTTCTAAACTTAGGCAAAAGTATAAGTGCATCGGGTCTCATACCGGTATCCATGTGGTAAGAGGTTAGGGTGAGGAATGGGACGTCTGGAGGGAAGTGGGGAAGTGGGAGGAGATTCAAGGATGGATAGATAGATAGATAAATAGATAGATAGATAGATAGACAGACAGACAGACAGACAGACATACAGAGATAGATAGATAGATAGATAGATAGATAGATAGATAGATAGATAGATAGATAGATGGATGGATGTAATAACATATGGGAGTGCTACATTCACTGAGATGAGACACACTTCATGTATGTGCTTAGGGCTCATGCAGAGTCCTTCTTAATTGAAGCAGCCACACAGAGTGTGTTATTGCATTTACAACATCGCCTGGCTTTGCTTTGGCTATGAACATGGTTTTATTTGAAAAAAGAAGTGGAAAAGTAGAATGTTTAAGTATATTTTATACTGTAAAGTCTCTCAAAATGGCTGAGGATTTGTAGCCATTTGGCTTGTTGTTGGACTTTGAACTCTAAGAAAATTTGCACATAAATAAATAAATCCGTAAATAAGAAATGCATGTTTGGCTGACTTGTGTCCAGAAAACATATTAACAAAAAGGTCCAATTATCATTTTACCAATTATTTTGCCAGGTGAGATACATTAAGCTGAAAGCTTGTTTGCAGGTGCAACCTGGGAGCACGAGGAAGTTAAGTAACTTTTTCAGGGTCACACAGTATGCAAGTGGGAGCTGTGGGATTCAAACCCAGGTTTCCAGATTTGCAGCTCAGAGTCTTAAACCACTGCGCCATACTGCCTCTAAAAAATATTTTAGACTACAAAATGTTAGTTTTGATACTTGTATGTAAAGGTTTGTTAATTTTTGCTTCAGGTTGGGGAACTGAATTTAATCTGTTGTCTGACCATGTGCAAGAATTATATTGGTTTTATGTTTAAAAAGTAGTGTTCATACCCTTGCTTTCACTATTAACTACATGTTCTAAGGTTGTAAGTGTAACCAACAGCCATCACCTGTTTGCTTTCTCTTTGTGCTTGTAAAAGGAAAACTTAATAAATAATTTAACTGCAAAAAAAAATAATTTTATAAGACATGCTAGTTGTGATTTATTTTTATGTTTGCTTGCATACATGTGCAAGAAACATAGTGCCATCATCCGAGTTTTCGGAGGTGTGGCACCCGTTTTCTAATTCAGTCAGTGATTTAGCAGGAGCGGCCACCATTCACCAATGAATGCTGCAGCTGTCTATGACAGCAGTTGAAAATGCAGTGCCGTACAGTTGAAAGGGAGAGCTAGCTGGTGAGCAGCGATCAGATATGCGTGCTCATGTACCTCCACACACACACACACACATGCATATTGCGTGCGACCCCACCTACCACACATTGTATAACCGACAGGGGTGCCCAATCCCCCATCGGTTGTGCTGCACTCCTCCCCCAACAGAGTTCCAGGTGCCATGCTGGGAGCCCACCCCAGCATGGCAGCAGTCTGTATGACCGACAAGGGTGCCCAATCCCCCGTTGGCTCCACTGTTTGCCTCCAAAGGGACTATCGGGTGCCACGCTGGAAGCCCATCCCAGCATAGCAACAGTTCCTATGGCCGACGGGGGTGCCCAATTCCCCATTGGCTCCATGCCCCCCCAAACAGCCTTCCAGTACTATGCAGTAGTGGGTACAGGAACTACACTGGGACCGCAGCAGGGGCCACAGAAGCCTGCTCATATTTCTTTTCTCTTATCATCTTAGACTCGCTAGCAGAGTCCAAGGAATAACCATGGAATGATTTTGAATTTCTTTTTTATTGCTGCTTGGTGTGCAGTGCAGAATAGGGTTAGGAGCTGTGAATTGGGAAGCAAGTAACAGATTACAAGGTATGATCTATATCTAAGATTAGGTACATTACAAGCTTCTTTTGGCACATTGTAGTACAATGTAGCCTGCTTTCTGAGACAGCTAACCATTAGTCTTAAATAGCGATGCAAACACATCATACAGACTGCAAGCTAGCTAGCTGATATTGCTGAATATAATTTTCCTTATATTAGCGTAGTCTCTTACCTTTTCCTTGTATGTGAAACATTGATTTTCTAGGGAGCTGATTTTGTGTGCAGCATCCTGTACCAATGCACATTGAGAACTGATCCTGGAGAGGCAGCATCAAAGGGAAAGGGGATCGGACTTCTTTGAAGTCACATGTGCATCAAGCAACCTATCAGGTGGACACAACCCATGTGTAAGGAGTGTGGTGTGCCTCAGAGATTATCCCCACAATTTACAGACTGGATGGGTCAAGCAGTCCTTATCTGCCATCAAATTCTATGCTTCTGTGTTTCTACTTAACCATTACTGCCTTGTACTTGACAAAGTGTTACTTGTCACTCAATGGGGAGGAGGAATGATGTATTTTAACCTCATTCTTCAAATGTGTACCAAGCAGGTTCTCTGTTGGTCTACATACTAGGATTTAGAGTGCTGCCTGTCTTGTTCCAGAAGCCCACTAGATACTTCCAATAGTTATTTAATTTCTTGTTTAAAAAGTCAGCAACTTGGCTACCTACTGTACAGTAAATCATTAACATTAGTACATTTTAGGGCCAGCCGCTTTGCACAGTGGTAGTGCTACCACCTGTGGAGCTGACAACTGATATTCAGGAATGAGTGTGGTGCATCAGAGGGTCAGCCAGGGTGAGGTAGGATGAGCATCCCATGGACAGCTCTCCTTCACCAGGGAGGAGGGTTGTGACTTCATGGCATATCAGCAATACCCAGTGGAGGCTGTGTGCGCAACAGCCAGGACCTCTGTTCAGTTGCCGGAAGTGATGGCAGACATTTGTAGGTCATGTGCAGGAGCATGCCCTACCTGCTCTGACATCATTGTATATCCACACCACCTGGGGAACCCGAAAGAGAAAACCCCTTGGGCCAGCTGCTCTGTGATGCCCCGAATCTCCATCCAAATGATGCCCCAGATGTAAGCCTCAGCTGAGGCCCTCAAGTGGATCTCAGTCTCTCCCATGGGGAGCCCTACAGCAGGGGTTAAGCTGTGGGCCTCCAAATTCTGGCAGCCTGGGGGGGGATGCCAGGGATGGGATCTGGGTGCTGATGATGGGTACATCCCCTGCACACAGCCCAAGAGAGACACAACCCCCCCAAAATATTAGTAGAATTTAAATGTATTTTTATGAATCAATATGCAGTTGTACAGTATGCCCCTGCCAAATGGATACCTTGAAAGGAACATCACTGTTGGTTGAGGCACTGTAGCTTGGCATGTCAGCCAATCTCATTGGTCATTGCCATCTTTTTGTGCATGATTCCAGTGTAAACCAAAGAACAGACATGCTTGGGCACTTCAGGTATACTGAGGGCATGCTAGGGATGGACTGTAAAAACAACCATAGCGGTCAGAAAATTAATTTAGCTTCCCAATTCCCCAAGTAAACTCTGTCTGTGAGCAGGCCAATGTGAGTGTAGGGGTCACGTTAGGTGCAGCAGAAGACAGACAAAAAGAGTGCCATAAATAATTAGCTGCTGCTGGTGCCATGGCTCATGGATTTCTTCCTGCCACCCCTTCCCAGCACCCTTACATTGTGTGTCTCAGGCCTTATGGGGGATTGGATGTTAAGGAGAGAATAGCCCTGTCATCTGGGTCTGAAGTATGTTTAGCTACTATGCTAGGTGCAGCAGGATCGAAACAACTGGGAATGTGGTAAGTGGTGAGCTGCTACAGGAGACATGTCTCACTTACTCCCTCCCCACCACCATGTCTTTATCATCGTTTGTATGGGATCATGCTTGCTGGATGCCACAAGTGCATGGCTCTGTCACCTAACTGTAAACAATTACCAACTCAGATAGTTCAGTCCATGCTTGGATTGGTTGGCCCAATCCTTGCTGATAGAGCAATTTTTGAAGCTTGCTAGCTGATCGGCTGATCGTGCCCCCCCCCCCAACAAACACACACCCAAGTGGACAGGGGGCTCAGGAGGTCTCTTTATGACAAAAGATGTTGCTGATAATACTTATTAACCTCACTATCCATCGATGATGCTCGGCAACTTCCCGAGCTACTAGCAGGCAAAAACATTCCCTTAAAGAAATGCACTGCAGCTCCTTGAGGCTAGTTCTCCTCCTCCTATTGCTGTCAGGCAATGTGCACCCAAACCCTGTCCCAATCTGCACTAAAGCTACTAACCAGAGCAAGCCATCTGGTGCCCTCTCAATCATATCAATCAACGTGCGCAGCCTCCTTCCTAAAATGGATGCCCTACAGGCCTTCACCAGCCAACACTGCCCAGACATCCTGGCAGTTGTCGAAACCTGGCTCACGCCATCAGTACCAGACCAGGCAATCAGCATTCCTGGCTACAAGAGTTAGGCTTGATTGGCTATCCAAAAGAGGTGGGGACTGCGCTCTCTACCTAAAATACTCCATACAGGGGCATCATTACCTCGCTCCAACCTACAACTGCTCAGATACTCCCAGTGAGAATCCTCCTCGGAGCCCAAAGCAAAACCCTCACTGTTGCCACCATCTATATCCCTCCCAAAGAATAAGTAAGGAACCGGTCTAACAACTGTACTTGACTTTGTAAAGTCACTCTCACTGGATACCGAATCCATCCTCCTAGGCGACTTCAACATCAACTGGCCCGCGGCTGAAGCTGGTACACATAGGGACTCCGTTGCTGCGGCGAACCTCACACAAATGGTTAACTCTCCAACCAGAAAAAATTACAGGACCGGCACCTGCACCCTCTTGGACTGGATCCTCACCAGTCACCCATCACGGATCTCTAACACTGATGTCCTCCCTGACTCTCTCAGTGACCACTCCCCTGTTAGCTGCACTTGGTCAAATAAAGTCATCAAACCACCTCCCAAAACTATCACCAGAAGGGTTCTACCCCGTGGTCACTTACCACGACTCAAATACCACCTTCTCCATCAAGACTGGTCTCCTATCTTCAATGCAACCAATGTAAACACTGCCCTAGACCACTTCATAAACATCTTCATTGAGGCCTGTGTTATGTACGCTCCTATAAAAAAACACAAAGTCAAATCACTCAGTAACCCTTGGCTCACAGGTGACCTCCTTAAGATGCTAAAAACAAAGGACCACCTATGGGAGCTGGCCAGAAACTCCAGAAGGGAAAATGACATCCAAAATTACAAACGTGCCCACAATGACTGCACCAAAACCATCTAACAAATGAAGTCAGCCTACTATAAGCATGCACTCACTAACTCCTGGGGCAATGGTCAGGAATTCTGGAAGAAACATAAAGGAAATCATTGAGAATCCACCCAACCCCCCATCAATACTCAACATCAACGGAACCACAACACTCAACCCAAAAACCATTGCTGATACCTTTAACAAAGCCTTTATCGATTTCAGAGCTGTCTTACCACAGGACTACTTCAAAGATGGTGAAGCCCCATTGTCCGTAATAAACACTACCCCTACCAGCTTTCCCCGCTTCTACTTCAAGGCAGTCAAGGCTCACCAGGTATGCAAATATGTCACCAAAGCCATTGGTAAATCAAGATTCAGTAATGACTCCCTTGATCTCAAAATCCTATCTCTCACACTTGATGAAGTGCTTGGTCTGCTGACCAGAATCTTCAACCTCTCCATCAGCCTTAGCCAGTTCCCGGACAGGTAGAAATCTGCCACTGTCACCCCAATCCATAAAGGTGGTGACAAAACTGTCCATGAGAACTTCAGACCTATCTCCCTACTACCCCCACTCTCCAAGGCACTAGAATGCATCATCTCAGACTAGCTCACAGAATACCTGGATACACACAACATCCTGTGCAAACAAGAACACGGGTTCCGTAAAGGTCACAGCACCTCCACAGCCCTACTTGAATTCACCAGCGCAATCACAACTCACTTGATTCTGGTGAACTACTAAGCTCAATCTTCATTGACTTAACAAAAGCCTTAGATACCATCAATCACTGCCTCCTGCTTGTTCAGCTTCAGAATTCTGGGCTCTCAACTGACTTCATTGGTTGGTCTAAGAGCTACCTTGAAGAACGTTCCCAAACAGTAAGAATCGCTGATATGCTTTCTGACCCTAGACTGGTCCACTCGGGAGTCCCCCAGGGCTCCATCCTGGGAACCCTTCTCTTCAGCCTATTCCTAAGTTCATTACTGGACTGCTGCCCAGAAATAAAAATAATTCTCTGTGCAGCCAATGCCGTGATCCTCGCCTCAGACCTCAACCCAGTTCAACTACAAAATAAACTTCAGCGGGCCTTCTTCTCTATCGAATCCTGGTTCCTAAGTTATAAACTGCTTCTCAATCAGAAAAAAACAAGTATATGGTTTTCTGCAGCCCCCACAACAAAAACAAGTAACTCCACCTCTCCATTGTAACCAAACAAGGAGCCACCCTAGAGCAAACTCAATCTTTCAAGTACCTCAGCATCACCCTTGATCCTCACCTCTCATACGCTGTCCATATCAGCAATATTGCAAAGTCTGCCAATACAAGGTTAGGCCTATTATTCTAACACAGGAAACATAACCCCAGAAGCACTATCAGTGGCCATCCAAAGCTCCGTCCTCAGCATTATAGATTATGGACTTATCATATATGGATCTGTAACTACCACTGCTCTCAATCGTATTGCCACCTCCCTGAATAAGGCTTGTCGACTCATCACTGGCTCCCAACATTGTACCCACACATGTGACCTTTATTCCCAATCTGGATGGCTACAACTGGACAGTCGCATAAAATACTAAATCTCCATCAAGACCAAGAAAATTATAATGGGGCTTGCTCCACCTGGAGTCTGTGCCCTCCTTTAGCCTAGACATAGGAACATCACTGCTAGGAGATCCAATTCTCATCTACTGCATATCCTACGATGTCGCACAACCCAAGGATAAAGATCATTCGCCTACCGGGCAACCAGCTGGCTCAACTCTCTTGGCAGCGAGATAGCCACTGCTCCCACACTCGGTCTTTTCAAGTCCAAGCTGCACCTCTCACTGCTTGCCTCCTGCAATTGTCCATCATAACATTACCATCGTTCCAACTGCACATGCCCCAGCACATAGCACTTACAATCAATCCCTGCCCCCCTAGCACCTTACCTGTCAAATTTCCTCGACAAGGCCCCCTGGCAGCACTGTCACCCGCTCACGTTCACCTCTCCTCCGTATCTCCCTCCTGCCCCCTTCCCCCCACCTCTCACTCTCTCCTCTCCCTGCACCTCCTTCCTCCTCAAACTCCTACCCTCACCCCCTACTCACCTCCCCTCCTTCCTCTGTCTTGCCAATGGCTCTAATCTTTGTACTGGTTATTACCTGTCTGTAAGTCAAACATGTTTGTCTGTAACTAAAAAGATGAATACTGCACACTCTGACGTGGAATCTTTGTAAAAGAGCCTCAGCTCAAAGGTATTTTTGTAATCCTAGACTGAAATAAATAAATAAATTACAGTATTTCCTAAATATAAGTGACACATAGGTAGACTGTGGATATTGTATTGCACCTCCACCCACTTATCTTTTGTCTTCTAAATGGTTTCCCAGATTGCTCCCATTCAGCTCTGCAGTTAACATTTGCAGTACTGTTGGCTTAGTCCTTTGGTGCATTGTAATGGTTAGTTAATTGATTAAAGAGTCAGCATGCTCTGGAATGTTTTCCCTGTACCCATCTCCCTTCACAATCCTGGCTCCTGCTGTGGTGGTGGGTGTGGGAGAAAGAGGTAGAGGTGGCTCCCCTTTGTTGCTGTCCCAGCTTCTGGTGAGGGGGGGGTGGGAGATCATGTTGTGGACCCAGAAAAATTTGATAGAGTCAGGCCTGAGTCAAAGCCACAGTAGATGCCACAAAGATAATGCTATAGGAACTGGCCAGGAGTCACCTTTCAGAGTCCTCCTCATAATCTGAACCTTACACCGATGTCTTGGCTCAAATACTACCCCCCAAACTTCCCAGACTGTCTACCAACATGGGAGGAGAGCACTGTTGGCTGCAGCCCCCTCGCTATGGAATAATTTGCCCACCAAGCTACGCTTCCTGGACACCCACCGCCTGATCAAATCCCACCTCAAAAATGGACTTTTGGCTGAGTCCTGCTGCCATTTATTTTCTGGGTAGACCCCCCTTCCCTGATCTCTGTTAATTCCTTGAGTCTACCTAAGTTTTTAACTTTCCCATTTTGTTATGTCACCAACCCTCCCTCTCTTGGACTTACCCCCTCCCTCCCCTCTACTCCTCTGGACTTTTTGGTTTCCCTGCCCCCCTGCCTAGGGTTTCTCCCTCTGCACTTGCCTTGTCAGTCCAATTACTCTTCTTGTAAAATTGCTTGTGTGGTTTCCCATAGCAACCTGACACCTTGTTTTGTTGTTCACTGTTATGAGTTTATTATCTTGTATTAAGTCTCTCTACCCTCATGATTCTGAAATACTGATGTATTTTCTTTGTTTCATTGGTATCATTGTTTAACTGGCTTCCCAGTTCTATATACTTTGCTCTAAAATTGCTCCTGTGCCACTGAATCTGGCCCCTATCGTGCCTGAAAATTGTCCCTGGGATCAGTGCACCTACCCAGTTATCAAAGTCATTAATAAATAAATAAATAAAATAGAGCATTAAAATAATAAAGGTGTGTGTGTGATGTCAAGTAACATTCAGGGCCATAGAGTCCTACACTTTGTACTGTAAGTGACTGCAGTGGGATTTGAACCTGGGTATCTTGGTTCCCAAATGTGTGCTCTAATCACTAGACCATTAGTGTTTGTGCATGTGTGTTAGAGAGCTCATCTTTGAACCATGAAAGCCACTACCACTACTTACTACTTTGTGACCCTAGGTGGAGTTAAAACAGTAGAAGGCAGGCAGTGTGGCTCAAAAGTTGGAGCACAGAGCTGTGAACCTAAAGACATAGGTTTGAATCACACTATTGCACTTACTGGGCCAGCCCAGTGGCATTGAGGGTTGAGGCACTGGAGGCCACTCCTCACACCATGCCAACGACCTAGGTTTAGATGTGGACTTGAGTTGCTGGCGGTCAGCCAGTGTTGGAGAAGACAGAGCATCCAGAGGACTGCTCTCATCTCCTGAGGAGGGAGCATTTCAATGCCTGGCACTAGGGGAAGGTAGCCAGAGACTGACAGATTGGGGGGTAGAGTGGTGGCTGCTGAAATTCCATGTACAGACGCATGGTGAAAAAATGGGAAAATGGATTCCGGAGTTGCCGCTGACCCCAGCCACCTGGAAGTCCTGCAACCTGAGGAACACCCAGACCACATAGCATATGCATGAAAGTAAGTCCTGGAGGAAATAGGGGGAGATGTCGCTGGGATGGCTGGTATCAGTAGGGCTGCTTGAGGCCAGAGGAGAAACATTACTTACTGAAAAAAAAAACTGTTCCTACTTACAACACTTTGTGAGAGGATGGAGTAAATAGGCAGTTTGTTTGGCTTGGTGATCCAAGTAGACAACAGTGACCCTGGAAACCATGCTTTTTATTCTAAAACCACAGTTTACTGTGTAATGTTTTTTTTGGGGAGCATAAAAGCAAGTAGACAGTAGTTTGGCCTACTGACCAGAGACAGAGTTGTGAATTTTAAGACCCTGGTTTTCACTCCACAACCAGACTGACAGAGACATAGATAGATACTGTAGATAGATAGATAGCTAGATAGATAGATAGATAGACAGACAGACAGACAGACGGATGGATGGATGGATGGATGGCTAGATAGACAGACTGACCTGGGGTGCACAGCCCTCCTCAAAAACAGGAGTTGGCGACATCCCGACTTGGCACCCTGATGACTGGACGCACTAACGTCAGTGCTCTGAATGGGAAGAACTGTAATACTGGGCCTGATGCTTATGAACAGGGACAATGTTGCAGATGTTAGGGTGGGATGCCACCTGGGGACCAGTGATCACTGTACAGTGTGGTTTAACATTAGAATGACAGCAGAGGTGAACCACAGAAGGATGAAGGTCCTGAATTTCAGGTCAAATGTAAAAACAAAATGAGTGAATGCCTCAGAGATGCTCTGGTTGGGGGGGGGATTACCCTGATGGGGTGGAGGGACTGTGGGCCAGATTAAGGGATGTAACGGTGAAGGCAAAAAACCTCTGCACAGAAGAGGTGAGCAAATGCAGGAGGAAAAAGAGACCAATATTGTTCTCAAGGGAGGTGGTGGCAAGGCTAAGGGCACCAAGGGCAATGTTCAGGAGATACAAGGAGATGTAGAGGTAAGAGTATAAAGAGGTGTATCAGTAAAAACAGAGAGAAGCAGGCAAGGTCATGAGAGGTGCTAAAGCACAAACTGAGGAAAGAATAGCCAAGGGGGTAACAAAGTGGGACAAGACCTGTTTATGTATATAAGTGAAACAAGAAAGACAAGGGGAGGAACTGTGAGCCTGAGGGGGACAGAGGGAGACTCCAGCGGATAAACAGGAAAATGCAGATATTCTGAACACATACTGTACTTCTGTTCTGTGTTTACAGTGGAAGGGGATGGACCACATATAGTATACAGAAGCACTAGATGGAAGGAAGTAGACACAAGCCCATTTGAAGAGGAAAGTGCCCTGAAGGGACTTGCAATTCTGAGAGTAGACAAGACTATGGGGCAGGATAGAGTACATCCAAGGGTAATGAAATGGATCAGGGAGCTGCTGGCTACACCTCTGACAGCCCTAGTCAATAACTCACTTGAAACAGGGGTGGTTCCAGAGAACTGAAGAAGGGCAGATATAGTCCCTGCCCATAAGAGCGGCAACAGAGAAGTTGCAGGCAACTGCCGGCCAATCATTTTGACATCAGTAACTGGAAACTAAAGGAGTAACTTCTAAAGAAAAGACTGGTAGATTACCTTGCATCCAGCAGATTACAGGACCCAAGGCAGCATGGATTCACAAGAGGTAGGTCATATCAGACAAACCTGATAGATTTCTTTGACTGAGTGATCAGAGTAATAGATCGGGAGGGGGTGGTGCATGTGGTGTACTTAGACTTCATCAAGGCCTTCAACACCATGCCACATAGATATTATCAAGCCACCCCTGAACCCACTTGGGGCTCATCCCATGCTTTCTGGGACAATATGAAAGAGCTCAATGAAAAGACCCACTCCCCCCCACCATCACTACTGTCCATAGATGGTACCGTCACTACTGATCCACCCCGCACAGCTGAGTGCCTCAATATGGCTTTCTCAGATCTAAGCTCTGCCCTCCCCAACTACTTTTTTAACCTATCCCTGCCTCCACCCCTCCACCTCGGGTCACTCCTCTTTCTACCTCCATGCCATATCACCTCTTGAAGCCAGGCCTCATCTGCAAAAAGCCTTAGCTAGCAACAACCCCAGCTGTGATCCCCTGGACTTCAAGATTCTCCAATTAGTCCTAGATACTGCACTAGCCCCTCTCACCAACCTTTTAAACTATGTCTTGGTCAATTTCCCAGTGCCTGGAAAATTGCAGAAATTACCTCCATCCATAAGAGTGGAGATAGAACCTCCCCTAACAATTCCAGGCCCATCTCCATTCTCCCCCCACTCTCCAAAGCACTAGAAAAAATAGTGGCCATTCAACTCTCCGAGTATCTAGCCAAATATGACCTGCTGTGTCCAGAATAACATGGATTTCACCCTGGACACTGCACCATTACAGCCCTCCTGCAATTCTCTCAGCATCTCCACTCTGATCTCGACTCTGGTCATGTTGTGGGTGCAGTGTTCATTGACCTCTCTAAGGCCTTTGACACTGTCTGTCACTCACTCCTACTTGACTCCCTCCACCAACTTGGCTCCTGCCTTGGCCCACTGGCTTGGTTTACCAGTTACCTCTCTGCCAGATCACAGCACATGAAGGTAAATAGCACCCTGTCCAATACCCTGCCCATTCGCTCGGGGGTTCCCCAGGGTTCCATCCTGGTCCCCGTTCTGTTCAACCTATTTCTAAATACCCTCCCCAGCTCCTGCTCGGGCAATATGGTACTCCATGCTGATGATGCAGTTCTCCTTGCCTCCCACCCTGACCGTGTATCTCTACAGGAATCCCTGCAGCACACATTCAACCAAGCCAAAAAGTGGTTCATTGACCACCGGCTGGTCATTAACCTCAAAAAAAACAAATCTATGCTTTTTTCGCATCACCAGAATAAGGTCAAAAATGTGCCCCCTCTGCATTCTCCCCAATAATGCTCACCCTCTTGAGCAAGTGTCATCCTACAAGTACCTGGGCATCACCTTTGACTTGGCTCTTACATTTCACACCCACATCAATACCCTGTCCTCAGCCATAAACTCTCAGATTGGCCTTCTCTATCACCACAGAGATTGCCTCCCCAAACCACTCTCTGACTGGCAATCAACTCCTCCATCCTGTCCCTAGTGGACTACGGCCTACCTATCTATGCTGAGGCCAACAATACTGCCCTCACCAGAATCCAGACCTCGATAAACAAGGCCTGCAGGCTCCTGACCCGTGCATCTCTCCACACCCATACTTGCCTGCTCTATTCCACCTCCAACCTGCTCACCTTGGAGGAGCACCTGCACTACCAAACCTGCTTACTTGCCAAAAAATCCCTGCTAGGACTCTCCACCCCTGGGGTCACCACATTCCTGCGGCTTGCATCCCCATCCATTGCCACCTGTAGCTCTGTTAAGGCCACCTTTCTGGTGCCTCATACCAAGACCTCCCTGGCCCAAAGGTCCTTCCACTACCGTGCCCCACAAGGTTCAACTCCCTCCCGCTCTCTGGCAGTAGTCTACCAAAATTGGTCCCTTTAAAGTCACTCTCTGTAACCACCTCTTTGGCACCCGGAGCTGTAGTTTCCCATAGTCAACCTAATGTTGGGGTCCCTCTCCGTTTCTTGCTCATAGCCTTGACAATGTCCATTGGACTGCTTCACCCCCTTTTTTTTTATACGATTGCTATTTACTGCATGTAACTTTATCCCGTAAACCACTGTTATACTGTGTTCTTTTTGTTATCTGTATTGCACCTATATGTTACCACTGTTGTATCTCACACTGTAACCATGTCTACCCTCCCTATGATGAGGTGCCTTTGTAAATGAGTCCCTGACTCAAAAGTTGTAAATCTGACTTTCAAAATAAATAAATAAATAAACATAGCATGCTCATATTAAAACTGGGATGCTTGGGTATAGAAACCAAGGTGGCACACTGGGTACATTAATTGGCTGATGGACAGGTGACAGAGGGTTATATTTAACAGCACTCACTTGAGGGAATGGAGATTGACCAGAGGGATTCCTCAGGGGTCAGTACTGGGTCCAGTCCCCTTTAATGTCTTTATAATTGACATTGCAAAAAACTTGAAGGGAAGATGGGCCTTTATTCAGATGGCACCAATATCTGCAATAGGATAGACACTCCGGAGGGGATGAGATAATAAATAGTGACCAGAAAAAGTTTGAGGAATGGTCAAGGGTATGTCAGCTAGGTTTCAACAAAAAAAGTGTAAAATCACGCACGTTGGGTGCAGCAACCAGGAGGCAGAGTGCAGAATGGAGGGGAGGTATTGATGGCCACTAAACAGGAAAGGGACATTGGGGTAATCATAGATGGCAAGGCAATGCAACAAAATGGTAGGGAAAGCCAGTGGGATGGTGGGGTGCATAAGCCAGGGTATCACCAGCAGAATGAGGGAGGTGGTGTTGCTACTGTATCAGTCAATGGTGAGCCCACACCTGGGAGTACTGTGTCCAGTTCTGGAGACCGCACCTCAGATAGGGCATAGACATCATACAGGCCATCCAAAGAAGGGCAGAAATTGGTGCAGGAGCTGCAGCAAACATCCTATGAGGAGAGATTAATGGATCTATACATGTAAATCCTGGAAGATAGGAGGGGGGACATGAGAGAGACCTTTAAATACCTCATGGGGTGGATATGGTACAGTGAGGGAGCATTTTTTTAGAAAATAAGGTGTATAAAAGTTAGGGGGTGCATGCAATGAAGCTGGAAGGGGGAAGTTTAGGATGAAGCTGGAAAGGGGAAGTTTAAGAGGGATGTGAGGAAATATTTCTTCTCTGATGGGATGGTGGACATCATGAAGAATCTCACAATGGGAGTGGGGGGAAAAGAGTAGTGGGCTGCAAGCATGCTTGGGGTAGGTATAAAGGAAAACAGATATCAAAGCAAGGGATGAGGAGGTGGCCAGGGACATGGTAAGGTATTCACTGGCAGAATAGGAAGGGAAAAGAGAGGCAGACTAGGTGAGTCCTTCTCTATTAAAAAAATATGTTTCTATGTTAGTACTGCATAGTTTGAGTTGCATAGTTGATAGACAGTACAGAGCAGACTTAGTGGACAGAGTTTTTTTCTGCCATTACTTTCTATGTATTTATGTAAATCTGATTCAATAGCTACCTGATCACCAACTTAAAAATAATTTCTTACACTTTGATAATATACATAACATAATACAGGGCTCAGAGTGAGACATAATACTTTCTAGTTTATTGATTCGGAAACAACCTTTGAGCTGGAAGCTTGTTTACAAAGGTTCCACATCTAGACAGGACATACAATACAGAAAAATAGCAATGTCACAAGAATCAACTACAAGGTCACTTGGTAAGTTTCTAAACAATAATTTCACACAGTTACAAACTTTAGAGTTGTTTATACTGTACATCCTAGTGTAAAGAGCAGAGACATAATACGTATAGAGTTTAGACTACTTTATGATCTTAATTAAAGGAGAATGAGAAAGAATAGAAAAGATTATAGAGATGGAAAGAGAAACCTGTGCCACCAGAGGAAGGCTTTGTCAGAGCTTAGTTAGTGATATAGTTAAGCAGGATGGGGGGAGGGGAGGGGAGTCAGCAGTGTGATGGGAGGGGAAGTGTCCAGGGAAATGTTGGGTGAACTGGAGGGAAAGGGTAGTGGGAGGAGCAGCCTCACAGGCTAAGATGGTGAGGCCCTAGGCTGGACTACGGGGGTCCTCAGATACACGAAGGGATGGGGTGGGGGATTAGAGACTCACAAGGCAAGTGCTGTGAGTAAGGGTTGTTATTATAGGTAGGGGTGGCTGGGGTGAGAGGCTAAGTACTGCTACTAAGTGATAGGATGGATCTCCCATAGGGAAGTAGGTATTACATGAAGCAGCTGCAAGTGTATACGTTAGTGAGGTGCTGTTTAAGTTCTGTTTTAAAGATCCTCAGGTTCTGTAAGCCAGTTGTGCGAACTGGGAAATCATTCAACCATTACAGAGCCTTGTAGGAGAAGGAGCATTGCCCGAGAAATGTTCTTCTAGTGAGTAGTAGTAGTAAGTCATTTTTATTCAGAAACGAATACTGGATACATTCCACTGAGCAAAGCTCATTTTCAATGAAGTTCCAGATCCAATAAAGTGCAAAGTTCCACATACATTAAACAGCACACACATACATTTAACATAATAAATAAAGAACAATGAAAACATAACCGACATCAACATTCATGATCAATAGATCAAACTTTAAAATACATTACATTGATTGCAAATATATGCAGTCTTTGTCCAAGTGGTACCCCATTGAACAAATTTAGGAGCATTAATTTTATCCCCTGGACTTCTTAAATATTGAGGTGAATAATTCCAAAGGGAAACTCCTCTAAATAGGGTAGAAGATCTTCCAATATTCAAATTACAGCTGGGAATACAAAATTGGACACCATGTGTCGATCCCAGGTCCCTTCCAGTTTTCCTAAACTTAAACAGCCCAACAATATAATCCGAAACACTATGGTTCCAGACCCCAATCATGAAATGCAATAAATGTATATTCCTTCTCACAGGTGGTCTATCCCAATGTAGTTCATTGAATAAATAACACCTGTGAGTTCTAAACGGGACCTCCAATATAAAACGAGACAACCTATGAAAGAGCTGGTTCACTTTGTTTAACAATACCTCAGAAGCCTCTCCATAAACTATATCTCCATAATCAATTGCTGGGAGTAATAAGGTTGCAACCATTCTGACAGACCTCCCTAGACATAAACATTTTGTATCTGTAAAGGGCTCCTAATTTTTTATTCATACTTCTAATTAAAGAATCTATATGTAAATCCCAACTTAGGTGGGAATCAAGTCACATTCCTAGATATTTATAGTGATCAACCTGTTTTAAAACTGAACCCCCAGATGTAACAATTTCCAATTTTAAATCACAAGCTTTATTATACTTACTCCTAATCAAAAGTACCTGTGTTTTATTTGCATTCAGAATCAGATAATGCCTCCTAAAAAATTCCTGGGCCTCGTCAAAGGCTTGTTGGAACCTTAATCCCTTTATATCCTGAGAAACTCCTTCAGCAATATGGTATCATCTGTGTACAGATGATACCTAATATCCGGAGACTGGAGCCTAAATTCATTCACAAAGATATTGAAGAGTAGAGGCCCCAAGATTGACCCCTGGGGGTCTCCACTCCTCAATTCCAAAATCCCAGATTTAAAGGAGGCTACCTTCACATACTAACTACATCCCATCAAATATGATGAAAACCATTTGATCAAGAGATAAGACAAGCCAATCTCCCTGAGTCTGGACAGGAGCACCCAATGGTTCAGGGTGTCGAAAGCCTTTGAGAGGTCAATAAATAAAGCACCTATCATTAGTCTCCTGTCCAGACTCAGTTGGAGATTGCTTACCACTTCTGAAAGGTACCTTGAAAGATTAACATGAAGTCCCATTTTGTGCTGGGAACTAGTTGTCTGGAACATTTGTTGAATGCAAGGTAGTAAAAGAGCTAGCAGTGCTTTTTTGCCTAGGATGCAGATCCCTAAGGCTAAGCCAGTTTATGTGATTATATAGCAGGCATGTGTGCAGTTGGTTGTCAGCCCCTATGACTCTCTCCTTGGCAAATTCAGAAACTCTGACTCTATCACCTTGTCTCATGATGGTAGACTAACCCACAACCCCACGGAAGTGGCAAACATCTTTAATTCTTTTTTCGGTGACCTCAAAAAGTACAAACCAGCCACCCCTTCTCCCACATGGATCTCCCCCCATCCCCTCTACCACGACCCCAATTTTGGGCCTCCCCCAAATTCTTCTTTAAGGCTCCAAAATCTGTGGACACAATCAAACTTATTCTAGGGAACAACCAGAAACCCAGCAAAGGGGCAGACAGTATCGACTACAGAATCCTTAAATGGTCCATAACAGTCCTTGCAATCGCCATCACCAATCTTCTAAACAGCTCCCTCTGCTGTCGTACCTTCCCCAACACCTGGAAATCCACCACCATCGAACCATTAATCAAATCCAGGTCCAAAAGTGAAATCGGTAGTTACTGTCCTATCTCCCTTCTCGCCCCCCCCATCAAAGATCATTGAGAAAGCTGTCCACTCTCAACTTACTGCCTACCTGGAAGCCAACAACCTACTCTCCTGTGCTCAACATGGCTTCAGATCTGGTCACAGCCCAGAAACTGCCCTGGTCAGGTTCACTAGTGACATCCTTAAGGCCAATGACAAAGGCTAGATCGATACTTGTTGACCTGATCGAGGCATTCGACCTTGTGGACCACACACTCCTGCTCAACACCCTCAAAGCTCTTTGCCTCTCCATAAATGCCATAGATTGGGTCGGAAGTTACCTTTCTGAGTGATCCCCATAAAACCTCCATTGAATGTCATCTCTCAGCCGAATGCCCAATCGAATATGGGGTCCCCCAGGGCTCGATCCTGGGTCCCCTCCTGTTCTCACTTTTCATTAATAATCTCCCCTCTCTCTTCCTTAACATACAATTTGTCCTCTACACCAATGACGTGGCACTGTACTGTAGTGATGTCAACCCCACCACCATGTTCAGCAATCTACAGTCTGATTTCACGAGGTTGCACTCCTGGTTCTCCGGAAATGGTATGGTCCTAAATTCTAAGGAGACCAAGTTTATGGTCTTCTCAGGCCCTAGAAAATCCACATTCACTGGCCTTACATTAGTTAACTCTGGCTACTCAACTGAACAGGTGTCTGAATTTAAATACCTTGGGCTCCTCCTGGACCCTCACCTCTCCTTTAATCTACATGTTAACAACCTCATACAGAAGACCCACAACAGGCTTGATCTTCTCTATAGGATAAGAAAGTTCCTTATCCCTGCAACCAGGCTTCAATTAGCTAACTCTCTTCTCCTGTCACTCATTGACTATGGATCCATCATCTTCTCCTCCCCCCACCATATCTCTGCTCTACTCCAAACTAAGATCAACATACAATGACATTGCCCATTTCATCACTGGTTTACCATGGAAAACTCACCACTGTACCCTCTACTCCTCCATTAGCTGGCCCACCCTTGAAGGGTGGTTCCAACAAAAAATGCTTTCCTTCCTCCACAAGATACACCTGAATTTGCTGCTGCCCAGTGTGATTTCCCTCTTCCCCTTCACTACTGCCATGTGGGAAACCAGAGGGGCCTCAAGTATGGTTTTCGACACCCCTTTCTACTGCACTAAGCAAGCTCAGACATCAATCACCTATAAGGGCACTAAGTTGTACAACCAACTGCTCTCCAATATCCAAGCCTGAAGGTTCATCCACACCTTCAACTCATACCTCAAAGTTCACATACTCAATTCTTCCATCTGCAGCTTCCCCCGCTGGCTCTCCAGTTAAATCCAGCACTCTCCACCTTGCTTATCTCTAGTCCCCCTTGCTTTACTCTAGTCCCTTTTACTCCCTCCCTTCTCTTCCACCACCCCCACCCCCCCATCCTTTGCTCCCCCTTCAACTTAGTTTTCACTCCTGCCACCAACTCCTAGCCTAGTTTTCTCCATATTTCAATCATGGACCTGATTACAACCAACCGCAAAAGACTTGCACTTTCCCCACCTCTAGCACTTAGATTATTGGCCCCTCTATGCCCCTTCCCTTCTCTTTTCTGCTTTCCATTTGTTACACACATAAATGTTTGGGTTGCTCTATGTGTTTCTCTCTTTTTACTTTATTCTAATCGACTGCCTCCTGTTTTTCAGTTTATGAAAATTGCTGTAACTGTTAGACAATTGTTAGTCTTTGACATTGTTCTATACTGTATATCTAAACCACATGTTTGGATTGTTTCCCCCCTGTATAGATTTTGTTTCTGTTAGACTCTGTTTTGTATTGTCATACCTTCTTGGTATCTCGTACACTGGACGTTTGTGAAAAAAGGCATTTTTGCTCACATACCTTCCTGTATACAAATAAAATAAAGATTGATTGATTGAGGACATGCCTGTAGGCCTTATTTAGCACAGTGGAGATCATTTTTAAGGCAGTGTCAGAGGTTGTGCTGTATACCACTAGGCCATAATCAACCACTGATAGTACAGAACTTGTGATCGATAGTCGCAGGGCAAGGGGAGTGAGGTATTTCATGTGTCTATACAGGATTCCAAGCTTAGCATTTATGCTTTCTACCACATGATCAATGTGACAGGAGAAGGTGAAGGATTCATCGATGTGAATACCTAGTTATTTGAATACCTGTACCCGCTCAAGTGGGGTGTTCTTGTTGTTGATGATGGTCAACGTGGGATTCTTTTTCATAAGTTGGGGGCTGGTTAGTAGCATCACCTTTGTTTTTAAACAGTTGAGGAGAAGTTTGTAGTCTGTAAACCAGTCCTCCAACAAGTTTAAGATAGTTTGCAGTTTACTTGCCAGTTCACTCATATTTGGGCTTCAGCTCAGAATTACT